>CM072813.1:44294685-45494685 GCA_036937905.1 Salvia rosmarinus
CATTTATCGTATGATATGATGAGGTTGAGTACCATACTTCCAAATCAATCCAACACGCTGAGCCCTATTTTACACCGGCGATTATGGATCTAGTTCTGTAGACTAGATAGTGTTTTGTCATATACTTTTTTATACAGCCACGCGCAAGGAAAACGATAGGTCGTCCGACATGAACCCTTATTTGACGACCACGGTAGGCTTAGATTTTTTATACGCACCGTGACTAGGTACACTGGTGCCGATGCCGATATTAATTTTCGAGTATCATACCGCACTGGCCTTTGTGGATCGTAAAAGTGATGATGAAAGTTCTCGAGAGGCATTTGTTTTGATACGATAGTCATCGAGAGCCATTGATTTTGATGTTGTGGAAGTGGTGTTCGGAGACGTATGATATTATGACTTTATTATATATACATACCGTTAAGATATGTATGATCCCGATATATAAGAAGATATTTGATTGGCGATATTAAGAATGAGAATGCCGAGAAGGAAAACCGCGAGGTTACACCAAGGAGAGGATATTCCCTACCACCTCTACCTAAGAAGGATTGCGAACTATTCAAGCAAAACCCACCGACCTTCAACGGATTAAACTCGCGGATGCCGAACTTTGATTCGCGCCTCGCTAATCTTCAACTTCCTCCATCGCACATCATAGAACGGGCTGCGCGCTTTTCCGATGACCGCGCGCCACCGACTTTTGAAGCGAGCAAGAGAAAATCGATGTATAACCGAAAGCCCGGAGGAATTCAAAGAGTGCAACGGAAGCACATTCCTAAGAGCTACCGAAAAAGAAGGAACATGAGTTCTACAACCCACGCCAAGGAAAGACGACGGTCACACGACACGACCGTTTTCCGCGGAGACGTCGCAAAGCGCCGCAGCTGGTCGACACCGGCGAAAAGAGGATCAAAGTTTCGGATCACTCCGCCATGAGATCGTGGGGCTGTCATGGTCGCTGTGAACTGACTTATCGTGAGGCCCCCGCCGGTATTGACATCGAGGCTACTATGCCCGAAGATGTGATTGTCACACATCCCCAATCATCAAGAGGATCGGAAAGAGAAAGCTGGCGATCCCACCAAGGACAGGTTCAACATCGCTGCGCCGGCGAGGCCATGGCAGAAATAACGCGCTATCCGGCACGGGCAGGAATGATGCTCATACCGTATCTGCTGGGAAACCAAAATTGCAGCCCCTCGCAGCTGTGTGTACAGTGGAGTCATAAGGGCATGTATTCACAAATGACGGATGCTATAAGCCGTATGTGGCCATACCTGTGGATCGCCTCGATACGCCAAGGAGGAAATGGTCAGTCCAATGTGCCCAACTAAGTCCAACCGGTCGGGCTATTCTGCTCAACCGATCCAACAACAGCCCCTGCTCAAGATTATCATCCAAATCAGCGACTATATCAACCACGACGGCAACGACCAATAATGATGATAACCGCAAGAGAAGCAGATTGACAGCCCTAATAGCTGCCACAAAAGAATAACAACAACAACAAGAGTGCTAGTCCCAAAGAACCAAACAACATTATCGCAACAACAAATAAGCTTCAAAGGTGGGCTTACGCCAACCAGAGTGAGTTCCCGCAAGAGCCGCCAAGGGAACTCGCGGAACTGGGAATACCTCCACCACCGTTATCCCATCGATACCGCGCCAGACTGTATTTCAAGCAGAGAACTTAGGATTAGATCCAAACGCTAACAACAAATCATGAGAATTTTTCTCCAAAGAGGAGGCATAAGAACGGTAACTCACATATGCTCGAACCCAGAACTTGGATCTAGGCTCACTTAAGGTCATGACAGATAACCTTCACGCCATACCTATGACAGATGTGGACATAATCCTAGAATGGATTGTTACAGTCATAGTAGTGACACCATCCTGCAATGAAAGAAAAATTTTCCAACATCCCGAGAGAAACCTACCGACCTTCACGCGGATCAATACGGAAGAGTCCCAACTATATCGCGACTACAAGCAAGGACGCTTTAGAACAAAACCGAGAACCATGCCTACCTCGCCACCTCTGTGAAAGATCGAATGGAGGAGTAAAAGACGTCCCGATCACGGGCGAGATCCCGGCTGTGTTTCCGGGAACTACCGGATACTGGCCAAACCGAAGATCGAGTTCACGATCAACCTCGAACCAGTTTTGCCTCGTCAAAAGCCCCACACCGACGGGCACAAAAGGAACTTCAAGAATCAAGATCCAACCCAAGAACTCGGAGTTAGGTTTCATTAGACGAAGAGTCTCCACGAGCACACGTCCTTTTCGTGAAAAGTTAAGGATACATCGAGGAGTGTATAGACTATCGAGAGTTAAACAAGATTACCTTAGAATAAGTATCCTGCCCCGAATCGACGATCTATTTGATCAACTTATGGCAGTAGTCTTTTCAAAGATAGATCTAAAGTGGATATCACCAATTGAGGATTGCACTAGAGGTATTCCAAACAGTCTCCGACAAGGTATGGTCATTTCAATTCATCGTTATACCCTTGACTTACAAATGCCCCAAGAAAGATTATGGATATCATGAATAGGGTATTTCAACCTGATTAGACAAATTTGTCCCGATTCATAGATTATATCCTAATATACTCCAAGAATAACCAAGAACACAAAGAGCACTTGAGAACGGCCGTCAAGAACATTAAGGCAAGAGCAACTTCCAAGTTTAGCAAGGTGATTTCGGTTAGGTGAAGTGACATTCTTGAGTCACATCGGTCCACCGAGGAATCAAAGCATACCCTCAAGATGATACTCGCTCGAGAACTGGGAATCACCAAAGAACCCGAATGAAATTCGAGTTTTCTAGACTGCGCGGCTACTATCGCATTTATTTCGAGGATTTTCAACCAGCCGACCCATGACCCAATTGTGAGAAATGAATAGTGCACTACTGACCGCCGGAAAGTGAGGCTAGTTTCGTGAGACCGAATGAGTTAATGACAACAAGACTGTGACTAGCAAACCGAGGCATAAAGGTCACAATCTACACGATGCTTCAAAGAATCGGACTAGGATGTGTACTAATGCAAGAAGGTTATTAGCTTACGCTTCCCAATTACGCACACATGAGTTGAACTATCCCACGCACGACCGAATTAGCATGCGTCGACATGCTCTTAAAGATATGGAGGCATCACCTTTATGGAGTTAGACGAGATCTATATCCACCATAAGAGCTCAAATATTTTTTGAGAAAGATCTTAACAGAGGCAAGATAGATGGTTAGAGCTAGTGAAAGATTACGCAGTGGTATCAACCACCCGTGTGCTAATGTTGTAGTTGATGCCTCGAGTCGAAATCCCATCCTAGTTTGGGATGTCTCTCTCATGAGGAAATACTTATAAAAGAATTTCGAGGATGAACATCGTCGAGCCATCTATCTCGACGATAGAGGGTCAGAGAACATTGATCGCAATCCGACTTAAGAGTCCGAATTAGAAGCTCGTATAAGAGCAAAAGCATGTGGGAAATGACAGCTAAGATCAAGTGACGATAAACACAAGAATTTGCTAAGCAGATAATGTTTTTTGTATGACGACTGAGTGTGCTCTGTAAGATGAAGAACTGTGAGTTTAAATCTGGTCTCATGAGACTTCTTATACAAGACACCCTCGTCAAGCACCAAATGTACCAAGACTCAAGGAGAAATTTTAGGATGGATGAAGTAGAGATGGTTTCATTTGTGGAACGTTGTTGACGTCACAAGTGAAAGCACTCCACCAACGATCGATGGACCTACAACCGCTAGATATACCTGGAATGGAATGGATGATATAGCCATGACTTTGTTACGGCCCCAAATGCCAAGGTGGAATACCGCTTATTTGGGCATCATCGATCGACCGACCAAGAAGCCGATTTCTACCCATTCCAATAACACAGGTCGCATAAACTAGACAGCTTGTATGCTCGGTAAGTTATCCGCCCACTGGAGTTCCAAAGACTATCACGCCTGATAGAGATTCAAATTTACATCCCGATTCTCGATGAGTTTACAAAAGCAACTGGGACACGACTACATTTCAGACTGCTCCATCCGCAGTTTATGACGACCTGAAAGGACCATTCAAACGTTGAAGACATGTTGAGAACCTGCCATCGACTAGAGGAGAAAGTTGGGAAAAGTTTGCCACTGTGGAATTCGCTACAATAATACCCACCAAGCGACTCATTGAAACGGCTCTCATGAAGCGCTTTATGAAGGAGAATGCCGATCACCACTTACTGGATCGGGTGAGGAATGAGAGATAGGACCCTGACTCACTGGAGAGATGATCGAGATCGCTATGATGCACCACCAACGTCAAGGAGGCCCAAGACCACAGAAGTCGATCGACAAACGCCGCATGTAGCTACATTTCAGTTATGGCAGGTCTTCTGAAAATTTCTCCATCTAAAGGGATCTGATATTCGAATAAAAGGTTGACCGACCACGCTTCATATGACCCTTATGAAATTGGAGAGAATAGACCGGGCCTTATGACCAGATTGCCTGTGTTTTGAAACGCACACGTGTTCCACCTTTTCACAACTATAAAGACATACATGATCCCAGCCATGTGATACCCGTACGACATTTCCTCTAACAATATGAGTTACGGAGAACCGCTACTAAAATTTTAATCGACGATCCAAAAGCTATGAACAAGCATACGCAGAAAGTTCTATGGCGATCACCATGGCAAGAAGAAGCAACTCGAACGAATCAGCTATGAAAGAGAAATACCTAGATCTATCCTATAGTTAGCAAATTTCGGACGCAAATTTATTTTGGACTATGATAACAACCTAAAAATTTAAAAATTTTATGTGATGTTTGAATCACTTAGTTGTGGTTTTAGACCTTAATTATGTTTAAGGAAACCAATGAAACGAATTAGAATCGATTCGAGATCGAATACTAAAGAAATCAAAAATCGATAACTCAGTCCCACCGACAGGTTTTTCGGAGTAGTCGAACATAGAATGAAAGATCTAGAATGAATCTCCATGAACGGATTTCATTTTAGAATCCTCACACTAAACAAGGAGAATGCAAAGGATAGAATTTTTCCATACTTGCCCTGGCCCTTAAAACACTATTTACGAGCGTAACAACTTCCATCCGAGCTAATCATAATAAATAGTGATAACAACCAAAATCATGAAGGAATAATTTATTATGAATTTAGAAATTATAAGAATCAATTTCAAGGAATTCTCAAGAACTTAACCGAATCACCGGTAAAATATACCGAAAACCCTAATTTGATCCGAACGACCAAACTCGAACCGAGGGTCTAAATCAATAAAATATGCTTATAAGACCAAATTATTAGGAAAGCTCAAAAATTCAAGAGAATTTGAATGAACATATTTTAATCACGACGCTGCTTTCCGCGATAACTTAATGATTTATCGAATCACGTCCAACGTGTGGAAATTTTTATGAACATTAAAATAAGTCTTTAAAGGTTATTTAATAAGATAGAACCTTAAGGTTCCGAGAAATCGATTGAAAGGCAGTAAACTTAAAGAGTTCAGATAACATACCAAACGGTAATTTGACCAATCCACCTCCAACCACCACCAAGACCAACCCTAAATGGGAAATGACAGCCATTAGGTCTGCAATAACAAGGAAAAACGTCCAAGAGCAGCCCATTTCACCCTTTCATCTTTTGCTCTCATTTTCAAATTCTCAGACACTTTTCAAACTCCCAACTCTAAATCCTCCATCCCCAACCTCTCCCACACTCAAATAATCCTTATAAGACCATAGGAAGGTATTATTCATCATCCTCTTCCATCCTAATGGAGTGGAATATTTATTTGAATTTTTGGGTTTAAAACCCTAGTTTGTTCCCCATTTATTTTGTGACTTTAGAGCCCAAATGCTTTTGAGTCGGGAATGACAAATGCTTATAATGATGTTCTAAGACTACTGTAAAATTTCATAATTTTTGGAGCATGTTTATATTTTTTTGATTTATGCTTTATTTATTTTAAATATGTTAAAGTACTGATTTGTGAATATTATTTGATATTGTTGCTACAATGTATTATAAGCATGTAGTATAAATATCATAATTTTCAATACTTTTGAAAATTATTTGTAAAAAACGCAGTGTTGAGCTTATTTAGCCATGGTTTGATTTTTTATTGAAAAATAGTTGAGATATGTGTTAAAATATGATGTGAACATCATATAAAAATCTTGGAATTTTAAACACATCTCCTATTTTATTTTATTCGAATCGATTATATTTCTATAGTTTTGAGTATTGTTTGTTGTTGTTTGTTAAAAATAGTTATATGGTGTTTGGGTATGATATGAACATCATATATTAACCTCGAATTTATTCAAACACCTCCTATTTTCACGAAACCGTGAGCTACATTATATATATAATGATTTATTTGATTTTGTTGTTAAAATAATAGATATGTAATATTAGTATATTGGTAAATGTTTGGTGTTAATATAATGCTATTACATATATAACCATATTGTGCAAGATTGAAATTTATTTAAATGTATATACATGTTCTGTGACTACCTAAAATGTTTAAGGATGAAAACATGGTTTTAAATTTTTAATATGATATGAAGTGATATTTCATGTTTAGTATATGGTATAAGCATGAAATAATTTTTGTGGAATTTATTGAACACCAAGGCTTACTAATTTGAAACGACCGAAAGTTTGAGATTTTAACCCATGGTTTAAAAAATTTATATGATGATATTGAGTTGGTAATTAAATTTATAATAGACAGGAGTCTAATGTGATTTTATGAATTTATCGACGATATGCTAATTGTTGCTATTTATCGAAACGTAATAGAATGGCTAAGTATGGGTTTAATTTTGATGATGAACGATGCTACGATAGTAATATGAAACTGATAAATGGTCAGGATTAGAATGAATGAACGGACATTACACACTTACACAATGATGGTGTATTAAGAATAGGTTTTAATGCTTAGTATAGTTTATGTTGTGTATGGTTTTGTTGATGTCGAATGTTTATGTTTATGTTGAACCGACAAACCAAAACCCCAAACGAAACAACATAATACTATACGAACAGAATCCAAAGAAATCACCATTTCGATAACTTAAGATTGAATAAACGAATCAAGTTAGACACAAATTAGGTTTTATTAATGAAAGGATACCAACGCCGCCCACGTTAGAAAACCAAAAGTCAGAAGCACAACCAATATTCAATAACCATAACTCAATACGATATTAGTCACGTAACACAACTCGATAATGAATAACATATACGACATATGTAACCTCCCATAAGTTAAATACACAATGTCGAATGTAAGCAACGATTCACATAAGATGTCGATCCATGTCTCAAAAGCCGAGTTAATATTCAAGTACTTCATTTATTCTAAGTACTAATTACTTACATGAGCAGATATGTCCACTGAATTGTAAGTCAATATTCTCTTTAATTATCGTACATTTACAAGTCGTCAAGCATAACCTCATCAGACGAACTATAATTGTTAAGTCTAGTTAGTGGCTTGAGAATATCCTAATTTACCAATCATAATTTGATTACCGATAACCTATAACGAATAACGTTATAATAAAACTGGTTAAGAGTCAGATGACTTAATATGTGATTCATAATCAAGTTCACCCATGAACACGAGGTAATATAGCTTGAGAATTGGATGTAAGATAATAGAAATTATCTTAAACAATCACATAAAATCATAAAGAAACCCTAATTGGGAACTTTAAAGTCGAATTTATGTCGACATCGATCGATAGAAAGAACCTAAGAACGCTATTTTCATGAAGGGTCTGACCCAGAGTTCGAGGAAGGATATCACCGCCATTTAGAACCACTAAGCTGATTAGCAGTGGGCTTTGAACAAAATGATATGCATATCTCAAAGCATGATTTACAAAAGCTTTATGAAATATTATCACATGAATCGTTATCGATCGCCAAATGTTTATGTTTTGTTGTGATCCTATCCGAGATTGGTATATCAATGTGGTATGTGAACGTGCTGGTCCACCAACGAAAAGGGTATCGATCGATCCGACAGTTAGGACTAACCGGATTGTGTACACGCAGGATCGTGGTGTTAAGGATTACTCCGATCGTCACGCGACTATGTAGGTGGCCACCCATAGGCGCATGAATGATACGATAAAATGATCGTATGGAAACAACGTGAATGAAATATTCGCCAACGCTGAAAACGATAAATGTTTGATGTTGAGTCTTTAACAAAATATCATGCGCTATTCGGCGTTAATAACTTTGACAAAGAAAATGTTTTAGGCAACGAGTCCAATCGAGTACTTTTGTACTCATCTCGCATCTCGCTTTGTGATGAGCAAGATCATGACAGTCGATGAGGGCGCGGCAGTATTGCTTTGTGACTTAATTAGAAAGGTTTATAACCCGGGCATGCATCATTGCATGTCCACACGCTTATTTGCCGCCTAACTCGATATTATTAATGTTTGATTATAACCGCTATTTCAGTATGAATCGATAGTTGTACCGATTTAAATTCGCCGATCAAGTTATGTCAACTCGAACCCTTTTGACAAGTCCTCTATCACTAGAGTTTGATTGGTTATCCTTTAACCTATCGTTATTATAGTTGATTGGTTGATCGCCTTGATTAGCTATGTTTATTCACCGCATTATCATATGGCTGACGATCCATGTGATCCGATTTCATTGGAAAGTGGTCACACATTTGATTTGCAAATAATTGAATTATTTTGAAGAGCATCTCGATAGAATCAGAGGAGCAAACGGATCGCACCGAGTTTGACGAGGGAGAATAGAACATTTTCAAAGTCGCAGACGCAGCCCGTGCCTCGCCATGCTCGCGCCGCCTCGCACCTCCCTCGCTCAAAGACATCGGCATCAGCTCATGGCCGAGCGCCGCTCACCCGCACTCCTCTCACTTGCTTGAGCGCTCTCACCGAGCGTCACGGCCAGCGCGCCCCGCCATTCTCCGTATCACCGAGCGCTCACACCTACCGCCTCTCTCATCCAAGCACTGCAGCCGCCCGCCCTCCTCAACCGCCACCAGACAGACAGACCGACGGGCGAGCGCCGTCAACCAAGGCCAGCTTTACACAAAATGTAATACCTGTATTTCGTAACAGAGATTAACCCATAATTAAGATCTCACAGCGGAATTGCATCCTGTTAGAGCCAAGGTTAGAAGCTGCTAAGCTCGATAATGAGACAATAGAATTTCAGATTGAGATAAAATCTGAGATAAGATTCTTAAATCTAGTTGAATATAAGAAGACCTAGATTTTAATAGTCTTGAGATGATAGATACATGCTCAATAAGATTTGATTTTAAAACCGAGAATTTCAAAATTTACGCTTTTTTTATGCTCGTGCCGATTACACGGATTCGAGCAAAATATTTACAATGGTTTTAAGGCCAGAAATATTTTTAATTATTATATTTTAATGATATTTGATGATGGAAGAATTTAGAAAGTGATTTTGAAGGATTTAAGAATAATGGAATATTTAATTCCATTATTCGATAAAATGGAATTTAACTTATTTTATAAAGTGAGTTCCTATTATATATTTTATAATTTTGGAACTTTATATTGATGAAAATGATGAGTTTAAAGTGTTAAAAGATAAGATTCAATATTGGAATTTTGGGAATTTATTATGGAATTTTCTACAATATTTTGAAAATTACATGAAAATACCTTATTATTATTATTAATATTATTAATTACGAAAATTAAAGAATAAAAATAGGAAGATTGTTTTGTGGAATTTTCTAGAAAATGGTGTGTTGTCACCATTTTGCTTTGGAAAAATAAAAGAAAATTTAATTGATAATGTGAAATTACTATTTTACCCTTATTAATTTATTTATTACCAAAGTATACCTATACTTTAAAACCATTTCTTCTTCATTTTTTCAGCAAAACTCACCAACACACACACATGAACACACTAATTTTCAAAATTTTAAGAGAAAATAGAAGATCCAATGGTTGAATTTTCGATCCGTCTCAAACGAGGTATAATCTCGCCTCTAGAACACATCTACGGATTGAAAATTTTAAAATTATGAGATATGTTATTTCATATTTTCGATATATGCTGAAAATTTGAAAGATTATGTTTGTTTGATTATTTGTTAATATTATGATAGATTTGACGCTCACGATCGCTTAACGTCAATTTGTAAAACATATGTTTATTGTTTATAAATTCTTGTAAATTTAAAAAGGGCATGCTTGATCTGAAATTATGATGTTGTTATGGTTGAATTTCCTTCATATATATGTTATTGGATTGATATAAACGTGTTTGGAAAAGAAAACGTTGAAATCGAAATTATGCGAATGATCTCAAATGGCCGAAACCCTAGGCCCTTATATTGTTGGATTTTGATTTTATTTGATCATTTTGACTTCATATTTGAACTCTATATATAAATAAAGTCTAAAATGATTTATTCGGATTTTTCCACGACGATTCAAAACTGGAAATTTTAGTTGCAAATAAATTAAGTTTTCAAAGAAAAGTTTTGATCTTTATGTTTTATTGATAAAATAATGATATTTAATGATAGTGAGCATGATATAGGTTCGTTGGTGTTAGATGACGCCTCACGTGAATTTTCGACGCTAGACCAAGTGACGCCTTAAGGGGATTTCGTTATCGCTAAGACGAGATGATCAAGCTTGTTGTTGAGTCTTATATGATCATTGAGACATATGGTGATGAATTGAAGGAGTTTGGGCTATGTTTGGTTGATCCGGTGTCGATTTCGATGCTTTATAAACGTTATCGAAATTTCGATAGAAATTTTTGTTTATAAGATGCTAGAGGATGCAATGACCCAAGTTTTGATAACCATAATGTCTTAGATTTGATATCGAGAAGATATGATCGTGTCGAACTAAGAGAGTAATGTTCTTGTTCGCCTCGACAGCTTTTATGCGTCTCTATGAGGATAAGATATAGATAAAGGAAGAAATGGAATTGAATTGGAAGTTAGTTCCTTAGCTCTAGAACATCCGTGGGTATAAGTATTTTCTATAAAGTATGCTTATGCTTTTAAATGTTTTCAAATGAGATGATATGATTATGCATGAAGATACATGAGATTTTATGATATGCATTTAATGCATTGTTTTGAAAGATAATGACTTTAAAAGTTTGAGTATGAACATGAGCATAAACATGATGCACTACCTATCCACGGAAAGAAAGAAAGAAAAGAAAGAAAGAGTTTACGACGTCGACCAGATGAGAACCTTCGGTCCAACTCTGTATGTGATGTTAAAGTGTTTGAGAATGAGGCCTACTTCTTCAACACGCAAAGAATCGGTGGAATGGGAAGGAGAGAGAAAGATGCATAGCATGAAACATGCATATGCATATGATATTATGAGAATGAAAGCAAGTAAGTATCTATTTATGAAAGCATATATGATGGCAAGTCAAGTTTATACCATAAGGGCAATGTTTTAAATGTTAAAAGATGATACCCACCGAGTGTTTTTAGTACTCATCAATTTTCTAAATATGCAGTCGAGTGAGAGAATGTCGAATTAATGTTTGCTAAGGAGCTTTAAATGTTGCTTCATATTAAGGTTGTTCTATTGTTATTATATGTTTGTTTGCACGAGTTATGTCTTCATACCCTCACCATGTTTTCGCTTAGCTTCAACTTTTACTTGTTTATGTGTTCTCGATATGATAAATTGATAATGTCCATGTTCGTGAACAAGGATTTCAATGCTCGTAATGGTTTTCGTTGGATTTATTATTCGATCGAATCATTGTCAATCTATGTTCTAAATTGTTGATAAATCCTTCTTGTCGACAAAATATCCTTGAAACCTACTTTATATTTTACCTCTCGAACCATAAATGTTAGATTCATTCGAGAAAGTTGTTGTCATCCTTTCTCTCGACATATGTTTGAGTCTCTATTGTTAAATTTCTTCTAACCCCAAGTCACGCCTAATTACCCGATTAGGTAGTCGAGTCGTGATGTAATGGTATCAGCGAGTTTTCAACCCGTGAGCCTTTGTAAATTTGCATTTGTGCACAATCTTGAAATCTGTGCATGTAAACTTCTAATCCTGTGTAGTTTGTGTGTTGACTGGATTTTAAATTCAAGAATCTTAGAGATTTGTGCCGGCACCTTGATTATGTAAATTTTTTGAATGACTGCTTGAGAAAATGAGTTATAGAATCGCTGTTTGATTATGAATAAGAATATGAGTAAAGAGTCATTGTTTGAGAAGCTCAAGATTCGATTCCATCATCTCTAGCTCACAGTAAAAGTTTATGCTTATGATTATGATTATTTTAAGTATGATGATTATGGTTATCTCGATGATATTTGGGTAAACGTTAATGAATGTATTGCCACATGAAAATGTATGATTGAAATGAGATTGTACTCATCGAGCTAATGTGGAAAAGAAATTTGAGAAAAGATGGCGTAATAATAGGAATATGTTTTCCCAAGAATTAATAATGTTTGTCTCGCTGAAGCAAGGATCGCCGACAGGAAGAGAACGACTTGTTGGTCGTCATGACGCTTGTCGTCGCTTCGTTATTTTCGCCAAAAAGATCAAAGAGAATTTCTATCGAATGCATCGGACGAGTAGCTTATATTGGATGAATTTCTCGCTTGATTCTATCGATTGAAAGAGAGCGAAAAGACGACGAGATTTGATGGAAAATTTCAGTTGATCTCTTTATTTCCTAAAGAGGGCAAGATTGGGTTGTTGTTGTTGCCATTGATTATGTTGGGTCCGGCTTTATTGTTTTGAGCAAATTGATTCTCCACCCTAGTCACCATCAAATTTTAATATTCTGATACTCAACCTCCTCCCACTCGATTCATTTTCTTCCGTTATTAAATCTATTTCATTGTTCATCGCCTCGGTTGATTGATAATTTTCTTTCTCCATTTGAGGATGATGATGGTGAAAATATTGAAAACATAGATGTTGATTCTTTTATGCTTGAGCATGATACTAGCACTTTATTCTAAAATAGCCTTCCTTATCAAATGCTCAGCTAGTCATGTCAATCTGTAGATCCTGCATAACTTGATTATTCTTAAATCGATATTGAAATTGCTTTATTGATTTAGATAAATGCGATCGCCTTCGCACCTCTAAATTCCTACATCGATTCACCATTTTATTTACTTAGGTTTCCAATACTTCCTTCGAGATTTGAGAAAAGATTCTGCTAATTTATCGAGACCCAAGTATCTCAAAATTTTGTGTATGAACTCGAAGGTACCAATTGTTGGCACAACACACCATAACCTCGGATATTGGCAAGTACTTTTCAAGACAACCTTTGGGAATGTAATGGGTCGATAGTCATAGACGACGTATATGTTTTCAAACGTTAAAGCATTTATATCCCTCGAAGCATGACAAAGTTTTTCATGTTTTGAAAAGTCCTTAGAAAGACAAATTCATTTCCTTGATATCTATACGATCATTTTGCCATCTAACTGTTCATTGCACATCATAACTTTGTGATAAGCAATTTTAAAGACCTATGAGACTGAGTCTGCTTGTTGATTGAAAACTTTTATCCTCGTTATTGATAAGCCAAATATGCCTTTTGATATTCCTTTGAATGCAAGATGTCACCCGTAAGTAAATGCTCATCGAAAGAATAAGAAAGTACAATTCTTTTCAAGATTTACTTGTACTTTCTCCCTTAAACCCAATAGAATGGCGAATTTCCGCCTCAAATGCTTATTCTTATGATGTTGATAACCCGTTGATGTTAATGAACGCAGTTCGTTTCATGAGCAAGTTTTTGAGTTTTGGAGAGCTTTGATCAATAATATCTTCTACGATATCGTTAATGTTGAAGAATCACTTTTCGGTAAAGAGTAGCCGAAAAGTTCTTTCTTCCGGCTATTAGAGAGTTTCACGCGGATCAATCCAAGGAAGAATAGTATGAAAAGTATACCGCGAATTCGCAAATAGAAAGAGATTTAGTTTACGAGCATGAAGCAAAGAAAGAAGATTGTCGCAATATATGATCGAGAATTCTACAAATCAATTCGTGATGTTCTTTATAAAGTTGAAAGACGAGAAGGCATACGCGTTAGTTACCCAAATCAAGCATGGGTGACAATCGATCAACTCACAATACGCTTATGTTATTCCGATCTCTATCACGATGGAGTCGACAAGTTAGCTCACGAACGCTCGAGAGATAGACGTTTACATGAAATGCCGCTCAATCATCTTGAGAGACTCCAAGTTTACATCTCGTGTTGGACGAGTTTATAGTAAAGATGGATACGAGATCATTTCAGACAACATTTATCGCAATAGATGGTCAATTTAAGGACCATCCAAATATTAGAAGACAAGATCGTAACCAAGATTTATATGGCGCTATCGTAAGTTTTCTATGAGTCAATGTAGATCGTAGTTTATTTAAAACAGCTTTGAAGAAGAAAGTTGAGATCGAAACGATTAAACAAATGATCGAATCGATACAACAAAAAGAGAAGAATCCAAGAAGTTATCAAAATGTATCGAATTGAAAGAAAATAAAGAAAGATTGATTAGTACTACGATTACATTTATCCAAGTTTCAACAATATTCATTGTGTTCCATATGTCGCCACGAAGGGAAGCAAATGTGTCTTTAATCGAATGGAAGCTAAAGATCGAGATAAAGAGTTGTTCGAGCTTGTTAACGACAAAATTTGAGGACTAAATTTTTAGGGTGAGAATGTAATACCTCGTTCGAATGAGATTAACCCATAATTAAGATCTCATTAAGAAGGGAATTGCATCCTTAAGAAAGAGTTGTTAGTTGAAGCTGCTAAGCTTCGAGTCGAGACAATAGAATTTCAGATTTGAGATAGAATCGAGATAAGATTCTTAAATCTAGTTGAATATAAGAAGACCTAGATTTTAATAGTCTTGAGATGATAGATACATGCTCAATAAGATTTGATTTCGAAACCGAGAATTTCAAAATTTACGCTTTTATGGCTGCTTGCACGATTAAGACGGATTCGAGAAAATATTTACAATGGTTTTAAGGCCAGCAATATTTTTAATTATTATATTTTAATGATATTTGATGATGGAAGAATTTAGAAAGTGATTTTGAAGGATTTAAGAATAATGGAATATTTAATTCCATTATTCTGATAAAATGGAATTTAATCTTATTTTTATAAAGTGAGTTCCTATTATATATTTTATAATTTTGGAACTTTATATTGATGAAAATGATAGTTTAAAGTGTTAAGAAGATAAGATTCAATATTGGAATTTTGAGAATTTATTATGGAATTTTCTACAATATTTTGGAAAATATACAAAAATACCTTATTATTATTATTAATATTATTAATTACGAAAATTAAAGAATAAAAATAGGAAGATTGTTTTGTGGAATTTTCTAGAAAATGGTGTGTTGTCACCATTTTGCTTTGGAAAATAAAAGAAAATTTAATTGATAATGTGAAATTACTATTTTACCCTTATTAATTTATTTATTACCAAAGTATACCTATACTTTAAAACCATTTCTTCTTCATTTTTTCAGCAAAACTCACACAACACACACACATGAACACACTAATTTTCAAAATTTTAAGAAAAAATAGAAGATCAAATGAATTTTCGATCCGCTCAAACGAGGTATAATCTGCTCCTGAACACATCTACGGATTGAAAATTTTAAAATTCATGAGCATATGTTATTTCATATTTTCGATTATATGCTGAAAATTTGAAAGATTATGTTTGTTTGATTATTTGTTAATATTATGATAGATTGCGCTCACGTATCGCTTAACGTTGAATTTGTAAAGCATATGTTTATTGTTTGTAAATTCTTGTAAATTTCAAAAAGGGCATGCTTGATCCGAAATTATGATGTTGTTATGGTTGAATTTCCTTCATATATATGTTATTGGATTGATATAAACGTTTGAACAAGAAAACGTTTAAATCGAAATTATGCGAATGATCTCAAATGGCGAAACCCTAGCCTTATATTGTTGGATTTTGATTTTATTTGATCATTTTGACTTCATATTCGAACTCTATGATATAAATAAAGTCTAAAATGATTTATTCGATTTTTCCCCGACGTATTCAAAAATGTGAAATTTTAGTTTAAAAAATTAAGTTTTCAAAGACAAAGTTTTGATCTTTATGTTTTATTGATAAAATAATGATATTTATGATAGTGAGATGTATATAGGTTCGTTTGTGTTAATCGCCTCACGTGAATTTTCGACGTAGACCTTAAGGACGCCTTAAGGGATTTTGGTTATCACAAGATAGATGATTGTTGTGAGTCTTATATGATCATGAGACATAGGTGATGAATAGGAGTTTGGGCTATGTTTGGTCGATCGTGTCGATTTGGCGCGTTATAAAGCGTTATCTAAATTTCGATAGAAATTGTTTGTTTATAAGATGCTAATGCAATGACCCAAGTTTTGATAACCATAATGTCTTAGATTTGATATCGAGAAGATATGATCGTGTCGATTACTAAGATGAGTAATGTTCTTGTTCGCTCGATAGCTTTTATGCCGCTCTAGAGGATAAGATATAGATAAAGGAAGAAATGGAATTGAATTGAAGTTAGTTCCTAGCTCTAAGGAACATCCGTGGGTATAAGTATTTTCTATAAAGTATGCTTATGCTTTTAAATGTTTTCAAATGAGATGATGATTATGCATGAAAGATGACATGAGATTTTATGATATGCATTTAATCGCATTGTTTAAAGATAATTGACTAAAAGTTTGAGTATGAACATGAGCATAAGCATGATGCACTACCTATCCACGGAGAAGAAAGAAAAAGAAAGAAAGAGTTTACCGACGTCGGTATGACCGTAGTTGAGAACCTTCGTCCAACTCGGTATGTGATGTTAAAGTGTTTGAGAACGAGGCCTACTTCAACACGCAGAAAGAACTCGGATATGGGAAGAGAGAGAAAGATGCATGGCATGAAACATGCATATGCATATGATATTATGAGGGAAAGCAAGTAAGTATCTATTTATGAAAGCATATATGATGGCAAGTCAAGTTTATAGCCATAAGGGCAATGTTTTAAATGTTAAATGTTTTATGATACCATCGAGTGCATTTTGTATCACCGCATATATTTCAGAATTTGCAGTCGATGAGAGAATCGGAATCGAATGTTGTCGAAGGAGCTTCGCTAAATGTTGCTTCATATTAAGGTTGTTCTATATATCGATATGTTTGTTTGCCCGCAGAGTTATGTCTTCAACATAATTCTCACCAGTTTTCGCTAAGCTTCGACCTTACTTGTTTATGTGTTCGATATGATAAATTGATAATGTCCGATGTTCGTGAACAAAGATTTCTAATGCTCGTAATGGTTTTCGCTTGGATTTAATATTATTCGATCAATCATTGTCAATCTATGTTCTAAATTGTTGATAAATCCTTCTTGTCGACAAAATATCCTCGAAACCTACTTTATATTTTACCTTCGAACCATAAATGTTAGATTCATTCATGAAGAAAGTTTTGTCATCCTTTCTCGACATATGTTTGAGCCTCTATCGTAAATTTCTTCTAACCCCAAGTCACGGCCCTACCACCGATTAGGTAGTCGGTCGCGATGTAATGGTATTGTTGGATTTGATACGAAAGCGCTTTGGTGAGCTTGTATACAATGCTCGCTACCACTATTACAATCTCCTATCCGCTTTGAATACTTGATCTGCATATATCGTGTCCCCTTATCTCATATATAAGTTAGATCAAGGGAAGATCACGTAAGTCCATGATTGGTCAAGTTAATGAGATATAAAAGTTTCACAACAGACGACTTAAGGACGAGTTGTCGGTTTAGGCAAGATAGATAGAAGTGACTGACTTAGTCGCTCGTTTATGCCGGTACGCCTCGACGTATCAAGGATCACAAGGAGATGAGTTCTTCTTTCTCGACCGTCCGTGAAGAACCAAGATCTCGGTGACTTACGATGATCTAAACCTCGATAAGGTATTAGGTGAGTATGAGTTGCGACCATCACTTGACTTGTTATGAGAGGGTTATATAGGTTCTAACCCAAGATTCTCCGATGTCGGTGGTGGCAAGGTTTGTATGTCACGCTAGTTATCTCAGACGAGTCACCGATCCGCTAGAGATGACGCCCTTATGAGCTCAAAGGTTTATTGTACTAAACCCGCAGTTGAGTTAGTTCGTACAATAATAAGGTCGAGTGGTACTACTTAGTGAAATGAAGTTATTAATCGCTTTTAAGCGTCGATATAAATGATTAACGGACGCTCGATATCTTAAATACGGGATTCAGAATGTTCAAGTGCAACCACTCAACTTCGGTAATAGGGTAAGTCAACATTCTTTCTAGTGGAATGATCGAATGTTTATAAATTAATTTATGTTCCGAACATAAGATAATTAATTTATTTGAGGCCCATCTTTATTCCTCGTGACGATCCTCGGGCGGCCCATCCAGCTCCGTGCTACCGGAAGAAATCGCGCCCCCGCCCTCTCAAAGGAAAGATTTTATTCTCTTTATCCCACAAGGATATAATTATATTTACGGTATAGCAGATCCTTTCCATATAAGATTATGGTAATAATCTGAGGTATGGAAATAATCCTAAGAGTATGAAATAATCCTGTGAGTATGGTAATATTCCATATAGTGATTGGTAATATTCCATAAAGGATTATGGTAACATTCCATATGGATTAAGGTAGTGCATTATAAATATAAGGTATGAGATAAAGTCTAGACACACTTAATATCTGAGAGCAAATTTTCGTCACTCATTAGAGTGAATCTCAAAATTAGCCTAGGTCGAGGGTGATTCTAGTATTCTCCATAGCTCGCCCTCACCGACGCTGGAGTTTGGGTATCCGGACAGTCCCGAAGGTCAAAGCACGAGTCTCGACTGCTCAACTGCTCATCCCGCTCGATCCACCCGGCGATCCAAAGGTAAACACGAGAAAACCCCAACGTGTTGCTTTTAATTATATAGACGCATGCTAGATTATAATCAATGTATGGTGAATTAAACACCCAAGAGGATCCCTGCCAGGGTTAACATACGATTCTACACTGGTATCGAGCTCGGATCGTAATCTCGCTCGCTGGATTAATTCACGCTTGATTATTACGCGTTATTATAATTGTGGATTTGTCGCTCATCGGGCTCGCTTGTTTTGTTGTTTTGTTTTACACCACGAAAATCCGTGGTTAGATTAGATTTTATTATGTAAATCTTATCGTAAAGAGAACGGAAGACGAACGAACGAAGAACTAAACGACGGAAGAACAGTGGTCTCGCCGCTCTGGTGGTTTCGAAGTAGCTCGCGGGGTCGCTAAAGGCGATCGCGAGGGCGCGAGACGGGCGGCTGCTCGCGGGATCCCTGGCGCTTAGCGAGAACTCGCTGGTCGCGAGGATTACCCGCGAGGCGCCGCCGCCGCAAAGCGGCGACGGGCGCTGTCCAGAAACCCGGAGCTGGCGAAAGGTACTCATGTCGGCGTTTGGCCGGGCGACGGCGTCTCGAGGCGCACGCGGGCGCTGGGGCGTGGCTGCAGCGCAGCCGACGGGTCGCGGGTCGCGATGCGATCCGCGAGGCAGCTCGAGAGCGAGCCGCTGGCAGGGCAGGCGAGGTCGGGCGCGCGATCGGGCTTAGCCTCAGCGCGCCCAAAGACTTTATGGGCCGACCCCCGCCGCACCTTCCGTAATTTCGCCCGCACGCGAGGCCCACCAGAATCCGTCCGGTGCCCGCATGCAGGCCGTCAAGTTTAAATATCGACTTTGTAAATCTATGTAATAGATTAGATTTAATTGCAGTGTTTCACGACACGCGCATGAACGCTTTATTTTATTTTATCGTCATATGCATGTCGTGGATGTTTAAATTATGCATAGTACGTTATGTATGTTTAAATTACGCTGACAAACCTTAAGTGTTTTACGAATTGGATGCGCATAGTAAGCATGCTAGGTTTATCGCGCTTATCAAGCATATTTTAGAATTCTCGTAGCATTTATTATGTCGAGTTCTATAGAAAAGCATGCTAGATTACGATTCCAGATGGACAAACCTTTGAATAAAAAGACTAAGAAGCAACCCGACATATTAATTTTTCAAATTAAAATGTCAAGACCTCCACTTTTAATCTCTAAACAAAGGAGACGACCGTGAGTAAACGCCCACACGCGCAAGCTTTGTCTTCATCGCTTATCATAAGTTTGTTAGATGAGATTTCTAAATAAAACATTTTAAATCTATTGAGAAGTGGGAGTTTCATGTAAACGCCCACACGCTGTGGTCATGTGCGATTTTCATAAGTTCTCTAGTGATAGATATAAATGAGATAACAAAAGAATTTGAATGGAAGCCGTAGGTCCGAGGAGTATACCAATTTAAAACATCTTCCTTGTAAAATTGTGGTCAATGCTTAGACATCACCTCAAGTACAACTTCCCAAGTCCCTTCTGTGATAGTGATATGGTTCAGTAAGGTCCAATCATTAATTTCATTTGTCATAAGGATAAGTCGACATGGATTGAAATTAAACGACTAAAAGGTATATTTTAGTCTCGGTCGAGGGGTTCATGTGTAAACCACACGCTGGCTCTATGTGGGATTCTCCGATTGGAGGTTTCAATTAATATTGTTTTATCAAAGGTTACAATATTATTGTTACGAATTATTGCGATCGATGCTTAGTGTTTTACATTATCGCTTCAGATAGTCTCTTACGCCGATTATCAATATGCTCGCACAAAACCGCTATCCGTCCAAATTTTATCGAGTGGAAACGAAACATGGAATATGTTCTTATCAAGAACACATGTTTGTTCTCACTACTCCTAAACCCGATGCCCTTATCGACGATCGACTAATGAGCAGAGAGTCAAGGACTTTGGAATAAGTCAAACAATAGGCTAAATGCTATATGATGACCACGATGTCCAAAGGCTTGTACCGCAAGATCGCCGATGGTAGACGCGATCGATATTTGGTCAAGTCTCAGAGTAAGTTTGGGCAATGGATCGACACCGCCCACACAATGAGAGATCTCAAGCGTGTAAGATGGAAGGAAGTTCACCCATGAACATGCTCCCACACGACTCATCTCATGGATAGTCTGATCAGTTGGGAGGAGGTATGACGGCGGCCAAGGTCGATATCATCCTCACATCAAGCCCTTTTGAGAACTTCGTGAATGCGATCATGAGCAAGACCGAGTTTACACTTAGTCGCTGCTTAATGATCTCGTTGTCGGAAGGAGTTATGGGAAAGGAGCACATGCTCTTGCACATCTAAGGGCCCAAAATTTCCGCTGCAAAATGGAAATAGAAAAGGTGCCAAAGGTAAAAAGGAAATAGTGGGAGTAATGGGAGCAAGAACATGGTTGCACCGGAGGCTCAAGAAGCAAGCGAGGGGCAAGTGTGTTGCAGGGCAAGACGGGCATTGGCCAAGTGCCCTATGCTCGGCTCAAGGTACGCCGCTTGCTTTAGTAACGGAAACATGTTTAGCGACTTGTTCTACCCATTCTGTAGTAGATACGCTAACGATCATGTTTGTTACACCTTGCGGGGTTCCCGCGACAAGGGAGCGCTTGATGGCGAGATAACGATCTCCATGGGCAACGCGCGGTCAAAGTCAGCTTGGAGATGTTTCTTTATGTTTTGGGACAACAGCTTTAGTTTTGAAAGACGCTTATATGTGCCGGATTTTCTATGAACCTTGTTCTGCTTCAAATTATTTACTCATGGATATTCTGTTATTTTGATAGTGGTGTTTTATATAAGAAATGACGGTTATCCGTGTGGCACCTTATATAACGCTTTATACTATTTCTCGCAAACATAATACCTATAACTATGTCAGATCTTCATCAAACCTCAAAAGAGAAAGTTTTCTTCAGAAGATGACTCACTTTCTCCTGGCATCTTAGATTAGGTCACATCAATCTAAATAGGATCCAAAGACCGGCTAAGAATGGGCTGGGTAATCTCACGCCATCTGCCTCCCGCGAATCTCGTGATAGAAGGTAAGATCGACTGCATCCCTTCAAAGCGAAGGGTTATAGAGCCACGTAAATGTTGGAGTTAGTCCATTCGACCTGTGGGACCAATGTCCACAAGCTCGTGGAGGTACGGTATTTTGTCACTTCATCGACGAACAAGGTACTGGATACGTATACCGCTTCACCGCAAGTCCGAATGCTTTGAGAAATTCAAAGAGTTTAAGGCATGGAGACGGGTTAGGTAAAGTATCAAGTCATCAGTCTGATCATGCTAATACCTCAAGAACGAGTTTATGGACTATCTAGTGAAGTGTGGGATTACATCCCAACAAGATTTCACCGCACACCACAGAAAAATGGTGTGTCGAGCAAGAAATAGGACTCTTGAAATGGTTAGATCTATGATGAGATGCTACATTGCTATTTCGCTCGGGGTATGCCTAGAGACGGCGGCATATACTGCTAAATCTAGTACCGCCCAAGTCACTAAAAGACCCTTCGAGTTGTGGTTTGGGCGCAAGCCGCTTTAGCCACATAAGGATAGGGCTACCAAACATGTGTCAACAAGGCGCCAGTTGAGGCTAGATCCGACGCAAGGTCGTTATCGCTATCCTAGAGGAACGAAGGTGGTTTATTCTATAGTCCCAAGGATCGAAGGTCATTATTAGACTAATGCTCGATTCTTAGAAGAGGACTACATGAAAATCATAAGTCCAAAGTTGAAATCATTCTTCAAGAATTAGAAGATGATCGATTCCACCACCGACAGGCCAAAGGTACGAGATGTCGAGTCTAGTGGGGGATCGACACCGATACTTCAAGAAATTGAAGTGGGTCGAGTTCCACCGAGATACCGACCCATAAGTGGTACCCACAGAAGTGTGCAAGTTGAGAACCACGTATCTGCACCCACCGCTGCATTGGCTCGAGAACCTCGTCAGAGGGAGGGTTGTTCGTCAACCCGAGCGATTTATGTTCGTGGGTGAATCTTCTGATTTGGTCCCAGAGAAACATGCAATAATCGACCCATGGACATACAAGGAGGACATACAAGATATTGATGCAAGATATGGCACACCGCTATGGACTTAGAAAGAGTCCATAACGCTATGGATGTATATGAAAAGACACTCTACCGGATGGCAAAGAAGCAGGTAGTAGTGGATATACAAGAGGAAGAGAGATCTGATGGAGAGGTTTCGCTTTAAAGCCGTGCTTGTGGCGAAAGGGTACACTCGTGATTGAGGCATCGATTTTGAGACCTTTCACCGTAGAATGCTCAAGTCCATCGTAATTCTTCTAGCATAGCACCACTCAACCTAGAGGTTTGGCAATGGATGTTAAAACCGCTTAAACGGTTACCTTGAGGAAGGTAGAGACATCTATATGCAGAACCGGGATGTGGTAAAGGGTGAAGAGCATCTAGTATGGAAGCTTAAGAAGTCCATTTAGGACTTAAGCAGCCTCCCGATCATGGAACTTACGCTTGACGAGGTGGTAAAGTCCTATGGATTTACCCATGCTAGCAGAGTTGTGTGTATCGTTAGATGTCAACGGTGATGTGGTATTTCTGACTTTATGTAGATGACATCCTTCTAGTGGCAACAACGTGAAGTCGTTATCGACGAAAGAGGTCTATCCGATCGCTTTCAAATGAAAGACTTAGGAGATGCACATTCTTGGGATCAAGGTTTACCGAGATCGCAAGAAGAAAATGTTGAGCTTATCTCAGCGCCTTACATTGATATCGTGATTACTGCTTTTAGTACGCACGCCAAGAGGATTGCTACCTTCGTACATGGCGCCTTTATTCAAAACGCAACCACATGACCTAGGAGATAGAGGAAATGAGACAAGTTCCTTACGCTCCGCCATAGGAAGTCTCATGTGCAATGCTATGCACGAGGCCGATATCCGCTATGCGGTAGTAGTAGCTAGATATCGCCTCAACCACGACAAGCTCATATGGATGCAAGAAGCATATACCAAGTACCGAAAAGGACTGAGATTATAGCATTACATGGATAGAATAGAGATGCATAAAATAAACCAACATGCTCGAATGTAATACGAGATGATGTTATATTGTTTTTGAAAAGGTTTAGGCCATCGGACCCCAAAACTCGCGTGATTCATGGACCTCAATAGTTTGTAACATAAAGCATAAATAAAGGAGTTCGTAGTATAGCAATGAAAGTGTGAATACATATATGATTTATATGATTCAAGGTATAAACCACAAATTCAAGTAAATCGGTCAAGGACACCGGACCTCAACACTTTCCCCATCATCACCATCGAGCTCAACCCGCACATTTAAAACAACATGCGTGGCTAAGTACAAGAAATTGCACTTAGTGGACTCATGCCAAAACATTTGATAGAATTTGATTACCGCCAATATCGGGTAAGTCACAGTGGTTTTAGTTAAAATGCTCAGGCTTACCAAATCATTTTCGCTCAGAACATAGCTCGCCGAGCATTTTCGGCGTGTATGGTCCGTATCTCATAGTCACAATACATAATAATAATAATAATAAACGCCGAGTGAGGCCTCCATCTACGACGCCTGCGACCGACCGTAATCCCGCACAAAGACACATACTCATGCAAGCATATGTTAACACAACAGATAGTTCCAACCTTCACGCCAATCCTAGCTGTGCATTTATCATCCAAGACAGACCCGACATTAAAAGGTTTGGCGCTACCACAACAAATGATATAATAGTTCCAACTATCTCCACAGCCTACCCGGCATAACAGATAGATCCATACACAAAACGAAATATTTTTGGTGTAATGCAAGAAACATTTGTTAAACAACAGGATAAGTGTTGTAAATAAACTCATTTGAAATAACAAGAAAGTCACGTTTAGTGGGGCAAGAAAAGGCCCACATTTTGAAGATAAGGCCCACATTCGTGAGGTAAGAAAAGAAGCCCACCGACTACGGTTCGTTGTGAAAGTCCCAGTTCGCTCGTCGTCAAAATCCCCGCTGCGCGTCAATGCACACACCTTTAATACGTAAAAGCGAGGTTTTAAGACGTCGCCAAGTCTTCGAGACTTTCGAAAACTAAGATAAACTTCGATATTTCATATCGATGTAGACCGAATTCCTTAGTGAATTCAATACGCCTCTAACACGTATACGATCGATTGCTCGCTCTTCGAGATACTTTCAACGATAAGCACGCTTTTCGATATATGAATTTCATTTGTGAAATCTTTTCTTACTAATGAGGTATCACACTCAATTAGTATATCTTACGCAGAT
Organism: Salvia rosmarinus; assembly: GCA_036937905.1. Lineage (NCBI taxonomy): Eukaryota > Viridiplantae > Streptophyta > Magnoliopsida > Lamiales > Lamiaceae > Salvia > Salvia rosmarinus. The sequence goes on from CM072813.1 coordinate 44,320,067, forward strand.
CGACGATTTATAAACGATAATCGCACGCTTGACTCGAAAAGTCGATTTAAGTCAACATCCGTCAACAAAGTCAACGATTTTCACCTTTTTAAATAGTAAGTCCTTACTATTTTGTTTTATAAATCGAATTTGATCGATTTGAAAACGTGAAGTCCAATTTCTCGATTTATCTTGTAAATCAAGGACTTATAAATATTTTCACATTTTAATAACCCTTTTATAATTAAAACAGATTTTGGTATTTAAACGTTATAAAATGAACGCTTGTCTCAAACATAGCAATCTATGTTTATAAAATTTTGTGAAATTTAGAAACTGTCCAGAATATTAATAGACATATATTTTATTAATAAATCAATCAAAAAGGATTTTAAAACCCTTTATATTATCGAAATTTTCGATAATTAGATTAAAAATACTAAATGACCTTTGAAAAATTTTCTAAATTAATATAGTGCACTATTATACACTATGGTCCAGAATATGAATTTATCAAATTCATATGATATTATTTGCTATTTATTTATATATATACATATATATATTTACGGTAATTCCAATAAATAGGGAATAATTATCCAAAAATTCCCAAAATTGATATATACTCAATATAATATCCCAACATCAGTTTATAGCATTAATATAACCCATAGTTCATCATAACCATTTATTTAATAATATATAGTATTATCACGGTAATTACAAGATAATTACCAAATAAATAGCAAACAATTTCTAAAAATTCTAAATAAATTCCAACATCATTAAACATTATATTATAACATTGTAACATCATAACATCAACCAAACTAATTTAAATCATCACCATATGAGCTTGTAATGCTCGGCTTTTTTCGATTTAATTTAGTATTTGGTTTTCAAAATTCCAATAATTATATACTATGTTTATACACTATAGTATATTAATATAATATCATTTAATCATCAAGAACCAATTAAATCATCACCATATAAGCTTGTAAGCTGCTTATTTGATTTAAATAGGTAAATGATTTCAAAAATTCTAATTAATTCACACAATGCATAAATAATATACTAAAGCATTAAAACACCATTACATGTTCAAAAATAAAATCATACACCAACATATACCTATAGTATGTTCTCGGCCTTTTATAAAAATCATGCATTTGATTTTCAAAATTTAATTAAATCATATAACCTATAATCAATACATTAAAGCATTAATATGTCATCACAAGCTTAAAATAAAAATTATACACTAAGGTACATATATATATATCTCACAAAGATTTTCAAAATTTTAGCTAGTGGTTTTCCAAAATTTTAAATAACATACCATGGGTTCTAAACATATCATACAACAATAATCCATCATAAAATAAATAGAAAGTATTCGGTTCTCATATGAACATTACATACATTTTTCGAAAATTATAACAAGTATATCCTATAGTTTCGAAAATAATATAAGCATGCTAGATCCATTTCGAAAATAATATAAACAATACCATATGTTTATTCTAACATATATTCACATATTTGGAAATAGAAATCATCAAGAACAATATATCACATGCTCTAGAACATTTAAAACATACATATACATACATATAGCATTCGAAACATACATAAATATATACAAGAACATGTTCGATTTTTCTGGAATAAAAGAGGACATAATCGATACTTATGGTCCATGTTTACCTTGGAATGGTATAGGATTAACAAGAAACAATATAGTATCAAGGTTTGGAGGAGAAATGGAGAAGAAAAGAAGAAGAAGAATTCGAAAATGGGGAAGGAGAGGGCTCGGCTGTTGCTGAGTTTTGGGAGAGGAAATGGAGAGTGTTTGGAGTGTGGGGTGTTTTTGAAATGGGGAATGAGTGAAATGAGTGAAGTGAAGAGTCCTCCTCCCTATTACCTCTCTCTCCCTCTCGATTTTTAGCCCAAATGGGGCAAAATCTGCAGCAATGATGGGGATATAGTGATCATTAGGCTATGCTAGAAAGGAGCTTCATGGGTTGGGCAACAAAAAGGTGGAGCATGCATGCTTGTTGGAAGCCTTAATGGCCGACGGTTTATAGGGGTTTAGGGGTAGGATTAATTTTGTTACACAACTTAATACATTGTATATATCATACATGATCATAGATATATAATACAATCCATAAAAATAATTAAATCCAACACATAGGTAATATTCAAATTACCGATCTAACTTAGGAAAATAGGGTTAAAATATACATTACACCTATTATTGATACTCATGTCATTTTCGTTCCAAGATTACACATATATATCATAATATATGATTTAGATATTGAATAATAGCATAGGATAAAATTATAGCATTAATTCATGCGTAAGAAACCCTAATTTCGAATATTAGGCTTCGAAAATTATAAATATGCAATATCGAGTTTTATTGCTCCAAAAACTGATTTCATAGCTTAATAACACTCATATATATCATGTTATAAAGTTTAGATACCATATGATAATTTAATAGTGTCATTTCATGTGAAAAACCAAAGTTTATAAACTTAGGGGTTTTGAAAATTTCAATATCAAATTATCGAATTTTAATAACTGAAAATTCGATTTTAATAATTAATAATACTAAAATTATATAAATATTAATAGGAAATTAATTATTATAATTTCCCGAGCATTTAACTCATTTTACAAAACGCCTCAGACGCCGACGCTCAAAACGCCTCAAAACGCTCAAAATCGACTCATCTCAAAATGGTCGCAGAAGTTCATACTTACTAAATAAGTATATTCCTTTAATAAAGGAATTAAGTTGGAAATTAATTCCAAGCTTCACCGCCGTAAAATTTCATGAAAGTCGACGCTCGACACGCTGTCGACGTTAAAGTATATCGATTTAATCATTTCGTAATATTTCTTTCCTTTAATTCACAACTTAGTGAATTATGAAAGGAATTCGTTATAACGATATCGATCGAAATCACAAGATTCGATGTCGAAAAGATAATATACGGTAAAACCCTAATTACGTGTTTAGAATACCGTAATCGATATTCGCTTCTTTCGAATATTACATTCCACCCCTTACGTAAAAATTTCGTCCCGAATTTGTATACCTTTAGAAAAATAGATCGGGTATTTTTCTCTCATCGCTCTTCAAGCTCCCACGCGGCTTCTTCGTCCGTGGTGTCTCCACAAGACTTTGACTAACGGAATCGACTCGCTCCGTAGTTGTTGGACCTTGTGGTCAAGTATGGCTGCGGTTCTTCTTTATAGCTCATGTCCGCTCGAGGATCACGCCGCTTCGCGAATCACGTGCTTTGGGTCGTGAACGATTTTCGTAATTGCGAGACGTGAAAAACATTATGGACATTCCCTAGTTTGGCGGAAGAGCCAACCTATAAGCCACTGGACCTATCCTTTCTAGGATCTCATAAGGTCCTATGAAACGGGTCTAAGCTTTCCTTCAGTGCCAAACCCGACAATCCCTTTTGATGGAGAGACCTTAAGAAATACTTTGTCTCCATCCTCAAATCAGCTCTGATCTACGCGATCGTCAGAAGATTTCGTCCGTCCGAGCCTCTTTATCCTCATCCTAATTTGTCGAACGATTTCGATCATTTCGCTCACCGCATTAGGCCCTATGACTTTTCTCTCACCGACTTCATCCCAATACCGTAATCGTATATTCGTTTCTTTGGAATATTACATTCCGCCGTTGGATTTGTATAACGAAAGCGGTTTGGTTGAGCTTGTATACAATGTTTCTGTTACCACTATTACAATCTCCTATCCGAATTGATTACTTGATTGCATATATCGTGTCCCTTATCTCATATATAAGTTAGATCATACGGTGTGAAGATCACGTAAGTCCGTATGATTGGTCAAGCTTAATGAGATATAAAAGAATCATGGTGAGACAACTTGAGGACGAGTTGTCGGTATAAAGTGCATGATATAGATAAGCGATGACTTGACTTGGTTGTTTGTCTATACCGGCATGCCTCTCGACGTATTGATGGATCACAATGAGATGAGTTCTTCTATCGACCGTCGTGAAGAACCTAGATCTCGGTGACTTACGATGATCTAAACCTCGATAAGGTATTAGGTGAGTATGAGTTATCGACCATCACTTTGACTTGTTATGGGTGAGGGTTACATGAGATAACCCAAGATTCTCTGCATCTGGGTGGTGGCGGTCAGATGTCATGCTAGTTACTTGTGTCGAGTCACCGTATCCGTTTAGGATGACGACGTCCCCTTAAGGAGCTCAAAAGGTTTATTGTACTAAACCCTGTAGGTTGAGTTATCTCAAGTACAATAATAAGCTTGAGTGGTACTACTTAAGGAATTAAAGATATTAATTATTTTAAGCAGTCAGAACGCTGTAAATAATTAATGGACGTACGCTATCTTAAATATGGGGATTCGTGAAGTCTAAGTGCAAGCCCGACTCACCTTCGGAAATAAAGGGGTAAGTCAACATTTATTCTCTAGTGACATGAATAAATGTTTATAAATTAATTTATGTTCTGGGCTGAACATAAGATAATTAATTTATTTGAGGCCCATCTTTATTCCTTGCATTTGATCACTGGGCTGGCCCATCCAGGCCCGTAATGCATGAAAATCGCGCCCCTATGCTCAATATGGTAAGGATTTTATTCTCTTTATCCTACAAGGATATAATTATATTTATGGGATATGCATGGATCTTTACCTTGTGGGATTAAGGTAATGCATTATAAATATAAGGTAAGAGATAAGATCAAGGCTAATCCTTAATTATTCTTAGCATAATTTTCGAGAATCTATATAGTACTTAGAGAGAAATTTTGAAAATTCTAGTGATATTAGGGTGATTTTCCGTAGATTCTCCATAGATCGTCCTCACCGACGTTGGAGATTGGGCAACCGGATATACCCGTAAGATCAAAGCACGAGTCTCGATCCATTCATTCCGCTCATCCCCGATAGATTCAAAGGTAAACACGAAAACCACTACGTGTTGCAATTAATTATATGGACGCATGCTAGAATATAATCAATGTATGGTGAATTAAACATCCAAGATAGATCCTCGGAGATAGGTCAAAACCGCCCTACAATTGGTATCGAGCTCGGATCGTGATTCGCTCTATCGAATAATTCACGTTTGATTATTACGCGCAATTAATTAATTGTTGGATCCATCGCTCATCGTGGCTCGCTTTTATTTTTGTCGGATATTGTTTTTCACCACGACAAAATCCGTGGTTAGATTAGATTTTTCCCCGTAAATCTTATCCGTAAAGAAGAACGAAGACAAAAGCACGAAGAACGAGACGATGGAGAACAGGTCGCACGGTGTGCGGGCGACGGCACGCTCGGCGTGCACGGCGCTCGCGGACGTGCCATGCAACAGTGCACGTTCTCGGCGAGACAGGGGCGAGACTCGACGGCATCGGCTGCCTGGGCGTGCGGGGCACGTGATTCGCAAGAACGCGCTTCGATGCGACCCGCTACCGAGCGCGTGAGCCATCGGGCCTGGTCGGGCGGCAGACCTCGGCAGCGCCGCGCAGTGCACGGGGCAGCTCGGCGAGTGGGCGACGCGGGCGGCACATCTCGGTAGCCGAGTGCGGGCGCGTGCGCGCACGCTGAAGCCTCGCACCGCTCGCGCCGAGCGCGGCCGACGGCGCTTCATCGCAGTCGCGCGCGCCAGCGGTCGCTAGGTGGCATGCACATCGCGCGTGGGCGACGGGGCGCGTTGTCGGCGATTCCCGGCGCCGCGAGCACCTCGCGACCGCGATCGCGAGGAAACGCGTGCGTGAGCGCGACGACGGCGGGCGGATTTCGGCAGGCGGCGCGAGATTCGCGCAGAAACCTTAGCTCGCGCGATTTTCGGCGGGCGTGCACGCGCGAGGTCAAGCGCATGGGTTGTGCCCCAGCGCATGTACGTGACCCATTGGGCCGACCCGCCCGGACCCGCTTTTTCCACCAATCCAATTTTGACGAATCCGTCCGTGTCTGCACGCGAGGCCTGCTTTTCAAGTTGAAGATCATACTTTACAATTCTATGTAATAGATTAGGCAGAAAGTGTAGGTTCCACGAGTGGGCCACGATGAACGCTTTATTTTATTTTAATCGCTCATCGCATGTCGTAGATGTTTAAATTATGCGAACATGCTATGTATGTTTAAATTACGAGACAAACATATTATATGTTTTCGTGATTGGATGCGCATAGTAAGCATGCTAGGTTTATCGTTTTCAAGCATATTTTAGAATTTCATGAGCATGTTTTACATGTCAATTCTATAGAAAAATGCTAGATTACGTGATCTCGCATGGACAAACCTTTTGAACAAAAAGACTAAGCAAGCAACCCGACAAATTAATTTTTAAAATTAAAATGTCAAGACCTCCACTTTTGATCTCTATACAAAGTGAGAGCACCGTGAGTAAACGCCCACACGCGGCTTGCTTGCACTTTTTATCATAAGTTTGTTAGATGAGATTTCTAAATAAAACATTTTAAATCTATTGAGAAGTGGGAGTTTCATGTGTAAACGCCCACACGCTGGCTCAGTATGTGCGATTTTCATAAGTTCTCTAGAGATGGATATAAAATGAGATAACAAAAGAATTTGATGGAAGTGGTATGGTCTAGTGAGTATGCCAATTCTAAGAATTCATTTTTCCGTTAAATTGTGGTCATTGCTTAGACATCACCGAGTACAACTTCTCAAGTCCCTTCTTGCGATAGTGATGTGGTCTAGTAAAGTCCAATCATTAATTTCATTTGTATATGGATAAGTCGACATGGATTGAAATTAAACGACTAAAAGGTATATTTTAGTCTAGTCGAGGGGTTCATGTGTAAACGCCACACGCGCGGCTTGTATGTGGAATTCCTTGGGCGATTGGAAGTTTCAATTAATATTGTTTTATCAAAGGTTACAATATTATTGTTACTTAATTATGTGCGATCGTGATGCTTATGTGTTTACATTATCTTTCGTATATGTCTCTTACATCGACATCAATATGCTCGCACAAAATCCCTTATCCGGTCCGAATTTTATCGAGTGGAAACGAAACATTGAGAATGTTCTTACTGCGGAAGAAAATCTATTTGTACTCACTACACCCCGTCCCAAGCCTCTAGACGATTCATCTACTGTTGAGGAGCGCAAGGAGCACGAGAAATGGGACAAATCAAATAGAATGGCAAAGTGCCTTCTTTTGGTCACCATGTACGAGTCCTGCAACTCCAAAGATCAAGAGATGGAAGATGCGACCATGATATGGCTAAGTTTTATGAAATCGTATGAGGAGTCGGACAGAATCGCTTGTCATAATTTGACAAAATCAATAATGTCAAGTTCAATGAAGGAAAGCGATTCGGTGCATGAACATGTAGAGCAAATGATCAATCTCTTCGGAGAGCTCTAGTTGATTGGAGGATATATTGATGACGTAGTCAGAATCGATATGATCCTCAACACTTTGCCCAAGTCTTTTGATGACTTCCGTTATAAAGTAGTCCTTTATGATAAGAGTTATACTCTAGATTCATTGCAAGAGGATCTTGTAACGGAAAAACGCAAAATGGGCAAAGGTGCATCTTTAGTACGCACCTTAAAGAAAACCACTGCTTTATCGAAAGATGAAAAGGAAAAGTGGAATTCAAGAGATGCTAAGGCTAAAGAAAAGAGTGAGAGTAATACAAAGGGCTCTACCAGCGGTTTGAAAAAGCCAAAGGACAAGGGCAAGTGCTTCAAGTGCGTGAGACGGGCATTGGAAGGCTAAGTGCCCCAAGCTCGAGGCTTAAGGTACGCCATTTGCTTTAGTAACGAAACATGTTTAGCGACTTGTTCTACCCATTCTGGGTAGTAAACACGCAGTGTGATCGATCATGTTTGTTACACCTGCGTGATTCTCGCGACAAGGAGTCGATGATGGCGAGATAACGATCTCCATGGGCAACGCGGCGAAATTCGAGGCCGTTGTCACGGAGATGTTTCTTTATGTTTTGATAGAACGCTTTAGTTTTAAAGGACGTTTTGTATGTGTTTGAGTTTCGATTTAAACCTTATTTCAGTTTCAAACTGCTTATTCATGAATATTCGTTATTTTTGATAGTGGTGTTTCTATCATAAGAAATGACGGTTATCTCGTGTTGGCACATTATATAATTCGCTTATACTATTTCTCGCTAAACATAATACCTATAACTATGTCAGATCTACATCAAACCTTAAAATAGAAAGTTTTATTCGCAAGATGACACCACATTTCTCGGCATCTTAGATTAGGTCACATCAATCTAAATAGGATCCAAAGACCGGCTAAGAATGGAGCGTTGGGTAATCTCACGCTATCTGCTCGTTCCACCGCGAATCTCGATAGAAGGAAAGATGTCGACTGCACCCTTCAAAGCGAAGCGGTTATAGAGCATAAGAAGTGTTGAGCTAGTCCATTTCGACTGTGGATCGATGTCCACACAAGCTTGTGGAGGGTACAGTATTTTGTCACTTTCATTGATGATTATTCAAGGTACGGATACATATACCGCCTTCACCGCAAGTCCGAATGCTTTGAGAAATTCAAAGAGTTTAAGGCGGAAGTGAAGACGAAGCTTGGTAAAGATCAAGTCATCATGTCCGATCGCGGTGTATAATACCTCAAGAACGAGTTTATGGACTATCTAGTGAAGTTTAGGATTACCTCCCAAACAAGACTATACATCGGGCACACCACAAAGAAATGGTGTGTCGAGCCAAGAACAGACTCTTTTGGAAATGGTTAGATCAATGATGAGTTATGCAACATTGTCTATTTTGTTCTGGGGGTATGCCTTAGAAACAGCGGCATACTTGCTAAATCTAGTACCATCCAAGTCAGTCGAAAAGACCCCTTTCGAGTTGTGGTTTGGGCGCAAGCCCAGTTTAAGCCACATAAGGATATGGGGCAGTCCAGCACACGTGCTGAACAAGAAGGCTGACAAGTTGGAGGCTAGATCCGACGCAAGGCTGTTTATTGGCTATCCTAGAGGAACGAAAGGTGGTTTATTCTATAGTCCTAAGGATCAAGGTCATTATTAAGACTAATGCCCGATTCTTAGAAGAGGATTATACGACAAACCATAAATCCAAAGTTGAAATCATTCTTCGTGAATTAGAAGATGATCGATTCCACCACCGACGAGGCCAAAGGTACGAGATGTCGAGTCTAGTGGGAGGATCGACACCGATACTTCAAGAAATTGAAGTGGGTCGAGTTCCACCGAGATACCGACCGCATAAGTGGTACCTACCCAAGAAGTTGTGCAAGATAGAGAACCACAAGTTTCGCACCCACCGCTGCCATTGTGCGATGAGCGCCTCGTCGTAGTGGGAGGGTTGTTCGTCAACCCGAGCGATTTATGTTCGTGGGTGAATCTTCGGATTTAGTCCCGGGAAACGAACAGGCAATAATCGACCCATGGACGTACAACGAGGTGATACAAGACATTGATGCAAGATCATGGCACACCGCTATGGACTTAGAAATTGAGTCCATAACAGCTATGGATGTATACGAAAAGACACCTCTACCAGATGGCAAGGAAGCCATAGGTAGTAAGTGGGTATACAAGAGGAAGAGAGATTCAGATGGAGAGGTTTCGGCTTTTAAAGCCAGGCTTGTGGCGAAAGGGTACACTCAGATTGAGGGCATCGATTTCGATGAGACCTTTTCACCTGTAGCAATGCTCAAGTCCATCGTAATTCTTCCGCCATAGCACTACTGAACCTTGAGGTTTGGCAATGGATGTAAAACCGCTTTTCTAAACGGTTACCTTGAGGAAGGTAGAGACATCTATATGCAAAGAACCCAAGGTTATGTGGTGAAGGGTGAAGAGCATCTAGTATGGAAGCTTAAGAAGTCCATTTATGGGCTTAAGCAAGCCTCACGATCCTAGAACTTACGCTTTGACGAGGTGGTAAAGTCCCATGGATTTACCCGGTTGCAAGCGAGTGTTGTGTGTATCGCTTAGATGTCAACGGTGATGTGGTATTTCGCACTTTATGTATATGACATTCTTCTAGATGGCAACAATGTGAAGTTGTTATCGCACGTAAAGAGTTGGTTATCCGATCGCTTTAAATGAAAGACTTAGGAGATGCAGCTACATTCTTGGGATCAAGGTTTACCGAGATCGCAAGAGAAAATGTTGAGCTTATCTCAGCGCCTTACATTGATACCGTGATTACTCATTTTAGTAAGCAGACCGCCAAGAAAGGATTGCTACCTTTTAGACATGGCGTTCCTTTATTCACTGAGCGATCACCTATGATTTGCAAATGAGATAGAGGAAATGAGACAAGTTCCTTACGCTCGCCGAGGAAGTCTTATGTACGCAATGCTATGTACGAGGCTCGATATCTCGCTATGCGGTAGGCATAGTAGCTAGATATCGCCCAACCTCGACAAGCTCATTGGACCGCAGAAAGCATATACAAAAGTACCGAAAAGGACTTAAGATTATAGACTCGGTTTACCATGCGATAGTCTAATGCCTTTGGGTTATCTGCACTGGATTTCCAAGCCGACCGTGATGAGAAAGAGTCACCTCGTGCTATGTGTTTACCTTGGGAGGTGGAGCCGATCTGGCAAGGAGTGCAAAGCGATGCATTGCGGACTCTACCATGGAAGCCGAATATGTAGCCGCCTGAGGTCGCTAAGGAGGTCAGATGGTTCAAGAACTACCTCATGGATCTAGGTGTGGTACCGGTTTGCCCAAGAGTATCAAAGTTTATCGTGATAACTCGGTGCAGGCAAACTCGAAGGAACCACGGACCCACAAGGCGCACCAAACACATAGAGAGAAAATACCATGTCATACGAGAAATCGTGAGACGAGGGGACGCTAATTGAAAAGATTGATACGACGGATAACCTAGCGGATCCATTCACGAAGAGCCCGCCGCAAAAGTCTATGAAATGCACGCTCGAGGACTCGATTGCGCTGATGGCACCCACTTAGAAATGAAACTTTTGTATAAGTGGGAGAAGCAAAGTGATGGTTTTGTTTGTAATAGCTAGTAGAGACACATTGTATACTAAAAGTTTGCTTTAGTATAAGTGGGAGATTGTTGGATTTGTATAACGAAAGCGTTTGGTTGAGCTTGTATACAATGTTTCGCTACCACTATTACAATCTCCTATCCGAATTGATTACTTGATTGCATATATCGTGTCCCTTATCTCATATATGTTAGATCATACAAAGGTGTGAAGATCACGTAAGTCCGTATGATTGGTCGCTTAATGAGATATAAAAGAATCACATTGAGACAACTTGAGGACGAGTTGTCGGATAGGCTGCTGTATAGATAAGAAGTGACTTGACTTGGTTGTTTTTCTATACCGCACGCCTCTCGACGTATTGATGGATCACGATGAGACGAGTTCTTCTATCTCGACCGTCATGAAGAACCTAGATCTCGTGACTTACGATGATCTAAACCTCGATAAGGTATTAGGTGAGTATGAGCATCACCATCACTGACTTGTTATGGGTGAGGTTACATGAGATAACCCAAGATTCTCTCGCATCTTGGGTGGTGGCGGTCTCAGTATGTCATGCTAGTTACTTGTGTCGAGTCACCGTATCCGCTTAGGATGACGACGCCCCTTAAGGAGCTCAAAAGGTTTATTGTACTAAACCCCGTAGGTCGAGTTATCTCAAGTACAATAATAAGCTTGCGTGGTACTACTTAAGGAATTAAAGATATTAATTATTTTAAGCAATCGTAATCGTAAATAATTAATGGACGACGCTATCTTAAATATGGGATTCGTGAAGTCTAAGTGCAAGCCCGACTCACCTTCTGGAAATAAAGGGTAAGTCAACATTTATTCTCTAGTGACATGAATAAATGTTTATAAATTAATTTATGTTCTGGGCTGAACATAAGATAATTAATTTATTTGAGGCCCATCTTTATTCCTTGCATTTGATCCTCGGCCGCCCATCCAGCCCTGCTAAGGGAAAAATCGTCCACCTTCTCTCAAAGTCCCACTGGGACTCGACTTGATCCTCTCTATCTTAAGTGATAAGATTATATTTATTAGATATGCATAAATCGATCTCGATAGGGTTTAGGTCGCATTATAAATATAAGGTGAGAGAAAATCAAGGCTAATGCTCAAGCAATATTTTCGAGAATTATACTCCCAAAAGTGTGAGAATTTTCAAAATTGTGAGAGAAGGAAGAAGACGTTTTCTATAGCATTCTCCATAGATTGTCCTCACTCGACATTAGAGTTTAGGCAAACGGATACGACCCGTAAGATCAAAGCACGAGTCTTGATCCATTCTACCCCGATGCATTCGCAGTAAACACGAGAAAACCCCTACATGTTGCAATTAATTATATAGGTGCATGCTAGGCATATAATCAATGTATGGTGAATTAAACATCCAAGATAGATCCTCGGGAGAGGGTTAAAATCAGATTTCCCTACACCATGAACATGTCTCTCACATGACACATCTCATGTATGGCCTTGATCAGTTTGGAGGAGGTATTGACGGCAAAGCCAAGGTCGATATCATTTCTCATTACATTGCCTAAGTCTTTTGAGAACTTTCGCGTGAACGCAATCATGAGCAAGATGGAGTATACACTCAATAAGTTGCTCAACGATCTTGTGGTAGCGGAAGGAGTCATGGGCAAATGAGCACATGCCCTCGTTAACATATCCAAGGGCCCCAATGTTCCATCGAAAGGTGGGAGAAGAAAGAGGGATGCCAAGGGTGGTACAAGCAAGGGAAATAGTGGAAGGAGTGAGAGCAAGGGCACAAGTGCCACCAGCGAAGTGAAGAAGCCAAATGAGAAGGGCGAGTGCTTCAAGTGCAGTAAGACTGGACATTAGAAGGGTAAGTGTCATATGCTCGAGGCTCAGGGTACATTAATTGCTCTTGCAATGAAAATATGCTTAGCGACTTGTTCTACCCGATCATGGTTAGTAGATAAGGGCGTGACTGATCATGTTTGACCTTGTAAGGATTCCTGCAGACAAGGCAACTGAGTGAAGGTGAGATTATGATCTATTGATCTCCATGGGCAACGCGCCGAAAGTCGAGACTGTTGCAGTTGAAGATGTAACTTTATGCTTTGATAGGACAATTTTAGTTTTGAGAGATGTACTATATATGCCGAAGTTTCGATAGAATCTTATTTTTGTTTCTAAGCTTTTTGTTAAAGGATATTCTGTTGTTTTTAATCATAGTGTTTCTATCATGAGAAATGATGAGTTTATCTGTGGTGGTACATTATACAACTCTCTTTATACTATTTCTGCTAAGCATGCAACATATAACTATGTTGCATCATCAAACCATAAGAAGATGAAGTTTTCTTTGCAAGAGGACTATTCATATCTTTGGCATCTTAGATGAGGTCACATCAATCTAAATAGGATCCAAAGACTTGCTAAGAATTGGGCATTAGACGAATTTACGATTACTCCGTTCCAGTCTGTAAAATTTGTTTAGAGGGCAAGATGTCAACCAGGACCTTCAAGACGAAGGGTTATAGAGCCAGAGAAGTGTTGGAATTAGTCCACTCTGACCTGTGTGGACCGATGTCTGCACAAGCTCGTGGAACATACGAGTATTTTCCCACTTTCATTGTTAATTACTCAAGGAACGGATAAATTTACCTGCTTCACCGCAAGTCCGAATGCTTTGAGAAATTCAAAGAATTTAAGACGGAAGTGGAGAAGAAGCTAGGTAAAAGTATCAAGTCATTGCGGTCTGGTCGTGGTGGCGAATACCTCAACAATGAGTTCATAGACTACCTGGTGCATTGTGGGATTGTATCTCAGCTAACTACATCGTGCACACAAAAAGAAAACGATGTCAAAGCGAAGACACGGATTATCTTAGAGATGGTTAGATCAATGATGACTTATGCAACTTTGCATGTTTCGTTTTGTGGTATGCCTTAGAAACAACGGCATATTTTCTCAATCTAGTACTATCCAAGTTAGTCGAAAAGACCCTTTCGAGTTATGATTTTAGCGTAAGCCTCGTTGAAGTCATATAAGAATATGGAGTAATCCAACACACATGTTGGACAAGTAGGCTGACAAGTTGGAGGCTAGATCTGATGCAAGGTTGTTCACTAGACATCCTAGAGGAACGAAATGTGGTTATTTCTATAGTCCTAAGGATAAGAATGACATTATTAGCACCAACTCCCGATTATTAGAGAATTGCTACATGAAAAACCACAAATCCAAAGTTGAAATCATTTTTGAAGAAGTTGAAGATGGTCGTACTCCACCATCGATTCGGATAAAGGTATAAGATATTGCATCTTGTGGAAGAGAGCAACACCAGACACTTCAACAAATTGAAGTAGGTCGAGTTCCACTAAGGAAACCAACTGTACGAGTAGTGCTTGTTTCAACTAAAAACACTCTTTTAATTGACTCATAATCGAATGAGGTAATCGTAGAAGGAATGTTAACCCATGTCGTCTCTCAAGGAAAACTTAACAGGGCTAATTGTTCGTGTCGCACATAAAAAGCAGTAAATCCTAAACACTCTAATACTAAAGGGGGTTTTGGAACAAACGAGAATTGAAATGCGGAAAAGTAAATATAAATAAAAGCAAACCTAGCTAGGGGTTGTTAATCCCTAGTTGATACCTAAAGAAATCACGAATGCGGATAGCTAAAATGGTCGAACAAAACTAAACTATATTCATCAAATGGAAAGCAATAAAATACGATGGAGAAAGATTCAACATAAAAATAAATTCCAATATCAAACTGCGTGAAACGTAAATTATCAAATGCAAAGAAAAAGAAAGATAATACCAATAGGAAAATCAATAGTCTGAAACCAATTCCGAATCCGAATCTAACCGAGCTAATAATCTATGGTGTGTAAATTAAAAGGAACGAATGAAAGAAAAACTGATGAAAATAAATGAAAAAATAGTAATCTGTCTCCCCTCTCTCGTGTGGAATAATCGGAACAAAAAGCTACCGGGGAAGTAAAAACGGGCCAACCCTAACTCAACGTGCTCGGCCTTTATATAAAACCTATGAGTGAGCATTGGTTTCATCGAGCGAGCATGATGCGGAACGAAAAATTAAGCGAAGCGCGGTTGAGGGTGAGCTTCACGTCGGGTATTTTTGTCACGACCGACTACCTAATCGGTAATTAGCCGTGACTTGGGGTTAAGAAGAAATTTAACGATAATAAAGCTCAAACATATGTCAAGAGAAAGGATGACAACAACTTTCTTCATGAATGAATCTAACATTTATGGTTCAAGAAGGTAAAATATAAAGTAGGTTTCAAGGATATTTTGTCAACAAGAAGGATTTATCAACAATTTAGAACATAGATCGACAATGATTCAATCGAATAATATTAAATCCAACGAAACCATTCGAGCATTCGAGAAATCCTTGTTCACCGAACATCGGACATTATCAATTTATCATATCGTAACACATAAACAAGTAAGGTCAAAGCTCGGCAACGAAAATATGGTCGAGAATTATGTATGAAGACATAACTCTCAGGCAAACAAACATATCAATAACAATAGAACAACCTTAATATGAAGCAACATTTAGCGAAGCTCCTTCGCACAACATTCGATTCCAGCATTCTCTCCAGCTCAACCTGCATATTTAGAAATATATGCAGGGCGTGAGTACAAAAATGCACTCAGTTGGTATACGCCAAAAACATTTAACATTTAAAACATTGCCTTTATGGCTATAAACTTGACTTGCCATCATATATGCTTTCATAAATAGATACTTACTTGCTTTCATTCTCATAATATCATATGCATATGCATGTTTCATGTCTCAGATGCATCTTTCATCTCTCCTTCCCATATCCACGGATTCTTTCTGCGTGTTGAGAAGAGGCCTCATTCTCAAACACTTTAACATCACATACCCGAGTTGGACCAAGGTTCTCAACTACGGTCATACCCGACGTCGGTAAACTCTTTCTTTCTTTTCTTTCTTTCTTTCCCGTGGATAGGTAGTGCATCATGCTTATGCTCATGTTCATACTCAAACTTTGCAAGTCAATTATCTTTCAAAACAATGCAATTAAATGCATATCATAAAATCTCATGTCATCTTTCATGATAATCATATCATCTCATTTGAAAACATTTAAAAGCATAAGCATACTTTATAGAAAATACTTATACCCACCTAGATGTTCCTTAGAGCTAAGGAACTAACTTCCAATTTCAATTCCATTTCTTCCTTTATCTATATCTTATCCTCATAGAACCAAGATAAAAGCCTATCAAGAGCCAAACAAGAACATTACTCATCTTAGTCGTCGACACGATCATATCTTCTCGATATAAAATCTAAGACATTATGGTTATCAAAACTGGGTCATCAGATCCTCTAGCATCTTATAAACAAACAATTTCTATCGAATTTTCAACAGAACGCTTATAAAACGATCGCCAAATCAACACCGATCAACCAAACATAGCCCAAACTCCTTCAATTCATCACCATATGTCTCAATGATCATATAAGACTCAACAACAAGCTTCAATCATCTCATCTTAGCCAATAACCAAAATCCCTTAAGACGTCACTTAAGGTCTAACGTCGAAAATTCACGTGAGACGCCATCTAACACCAACGAACCTATATACATGCTCACTATCATTAAATATCATTATTTTATCAATAAAACATAAAGATCAAAACTTTGTCTTTGAAAACTTAATTTACCGCCAAACTAAAATTTCACCGCTTTTGAATACGTCATGAAAAATCCGAATAAATCATTTTAGACTTTATTTATATCATAGAGTTCGAATATGAAGTCAAAATGATCAAATAAAATCAAAATCCAACAATATAAGGGCCTAGGGTTTCGCCATTTTGAGATCATTCGCATAATTTCGATTTCAAACGCTTTTTCTTGTTCCAAACACGCTTATATCAATCCAATAACATATATATGAAGGAAATTCAACCATAACAACATCATAATTTCAGGATCAAGCATGCCCTTTTCGAAATTTACAAGAATTTACAAACAATAAACATATGCTTTACAAATTCAACGTTAAACGATACGTAGACGCCAAATCTATCATAATATTAACAAATAATCAAACAAACATAATCTTTCAAATTTTCAGCATATAATCGAAAATATGAAATAACATATGCTCATGAATTTTAAAATTTTCAATCCGTAGATGTGTTCTAGAGACTAGATTATACCTCGCTTCAAAGACGGATCGAAAATTCAACTACCGGATCTTCCTATTTTTTCTTAAAATTTTCAAAATTAGTGTGTTCATGTGTGTGTGTTGTGTGAGTTTTGCTGAAAAAAATGAAGAAGAAATGGTTTTAAAGTATAGGTATACTTTGGTAATAAATAAATTAATAAGGGTAAAATAGTAATTTCACATTATCAATTAAATTTTCTTTTATTTTTCCAAAGCAAAATGGTGACAACACACCATTTTCTAGAAAATTCCACAAAAAATCTTCCTATTTTTATTCTTTAATTTTCGTAATTAATAATATTAATAATAATAATAAGGTATTTTCATGTAATTTTCCAAAATATAGAAAATTCCATAATAAATTCCCAAAATTCCAATATTGAATCTTATCTTCTTAACACTTTAAACTCATCATTTTCATCAATATAAAGTTCCAAAATAATAAAATATATAATAGGAACTCACTTTATAAAATAGAGATTAAATTCCATTTTATGCAAATAATGGAATTAAATATTCCATTTATTCTTAAATCCTTCAAAATCACTTTCTAAATTCTTCCATCATCAAATATCATTAAAATATAATAATTAAAAATATTTCTGGCCTTAAAACCATTGTAAATATTTTGCTCGAATCCGCTTAATCGGCAAACGCCGACGCCATAAAAACGTAAATTTTGAAATTCTCGCTCAAATCAAATCTTATTGAGCATGTATCTATCATCTCAAGACTATTAAAATCTAGGTCTTCTTATATTCAACTAGATTTAAGAATCTTATCTCGATTCTATCTCAAATCACGAAATTTATTGTCTCAACTCAAGCTTAACGCAAAGCTTCTAACTTAACCAACTCTTTCTTAAGGATGCAATTCCCTCTTAATGAGATCTTAATTATGGGTTAATCTACATGTAAATACGGGTATTACATTCTCACTTCTTAAAAAATTTCGCCCTCGAATTTAGACGTTAGCAAAAGCTCGTAACACTTCTTTATCATCCGATCTTTAGCTTCCATGTCGATTAAAGACACATTCGCTTCCTTCGTAGTCAGCGACATATGGAACACAATGCTAATATTGTTGAAACTTGGATAAATGCCAATCAGAGGCGACTAATCAATCTTTCTTGATTTTCTTCAATTCGATAAATTTTGATAACTTCGATTCTTCTCTTTATTTGTTGTACGATTACGATCATTTCTTTAATCGCTTTCGATCTCAAGCACTTTCTTCTTCAAACGCGTTTTAAATAAACCACGATCTACATTGTCGTCATAGAAAACTTCGAGAGCGCCATATAAATCTTGGTTCGATCTTGTCTTCTAATATTTGACGGTCCATTTAAATCGACCATCTATTGCAGATATATGTTGATCGAAATTCGATCTCGTATCCATCTTTACTATAAACTCGTCCAACACGAGATGTAAACTGGAGTCTCTGCTCAAGATGATTGAGATGAGCATTTCATGTAAACGCATTATCTCTCGAACGATACGTGAGCTAACTTGTCACCCATACGTGATAGAGATCGAATAACATAAGTTTATTTCGTGAGTTGATCGATTGTCACCCATGCTCGATTTGGGTAACTAACGCGTATGCCTTCTCGCCTTTTCAACTTTATAAAGAACATCACGAATTGATTTGTAGAATTCTCGATCATATATTGCGACAATCTTTTTCTTTGCTTCATGCTCGTAAACTAAATCTCTTCTATTTGCGTAATTCGAGGTATACTTTTCATACTATTCTTCCTGGATTGATCCGCGTGAAACTCTCTAATAGCCGGAAGAAAGAACTTTCGACGCACTCTTTACCGTAAAATCGGTGATTCTTCAACATTAACGATATACGAGAAGATATTATTGATCAAAGCTCTCCAAAACTCAAAACTTGCTCAATGAAACGAACTCGCTCATTAACATCAACCGGTTATCAACATCATAAGATTAAGCATTTGAGACGGAAAATTTCGCCATTCTACAATTGGGTTTAGGGGAGAAAGTACAAGTAAATCTTGAAAAGAATTGTACTTTCTTATTCTTTCAGATCGAGGATTTCGCTCAGTGACATACCGCATTGCAAAGGAATATCAAATGCAAGATATTTCGCTTATCAATAACAGGATAAAAGTTTTCAATCAACAAACAGACTCAAGTCTCATAGGTCTTTAAAATTGCTTATCACAAAGTTATGATGTGCAATGAAACAGCTTAGATGGCAAATGATCGATAGATATCAAGGAAATGAATTTGTCTTTCTAAGGACTTTTCAAAACATGAAAAACTTTGTCATCCGGAGCTTTGTGGATATAAATGCTTTAACGTTTCAAAGAAACATATCCGATACGGTCTATGACTATCGCCCATTCTGCTCCCAAAAGGTTGTCTTCGAAAAGTACTTGGCCAATATCCGTGGTTATGGCTGTGTTGTGCCAACAATTGGTACCACTCGAGTTCATACACAAAATTTTGAGATACTGGGTCTCGATAAATTAGCAGAATCTTTTCTCAAATCTCCAAAGGAGAAGTATTGAAACCTAAGTAAATAAAATGAACTGAATCGATGTAGGAATTTCAAGAGGTGCGAAAGGCTGATCGCATTTATCTAAATCAATAAAGGCAATTTCAATATCGATTTAAGAATAATCAAGTTGTACAGGATCTACATCAGATTCAAGCATGACTAGATGAGCATTTGATAAGGAAGACGCTATTTTTAGAATAAAGTGCTAGTATCATGCTCAAGCATAAAAGAATCAACATCTATGTTTTCAATATTTTCACCATCATCATCCTCAAATGGAGAAAGAAAAATTATCAATCAACCGAAGCTGATGAACAACTGAAATAGATTTAATAACAGGAAGAAAATGAATCAGTAGGAGGAGGTTCGAGTATACGGAATATTAAAATTTGATGGTGACTAGGGGTCTGGAGAATCAATTTGCTCAAAACAATAAAGCTGCACTCCAACATAATCAATGGCAACAACAACAACCCAATCTTGCCACTCTTTAGGAAATAAAGAGATCAACTGAAATTTTCCATCAAATCTCGATACGTCTTGCTCAACGTCTCCTTTCACAATCGATAGAATCAAACGAGAAATTCATCCAATATAAGCTACTCGTCCGATGCATGTCGATAGAAATTTCTTTGATCTTTTCGATTTAAAATAAACGAACGACGACAAACGCCATGACGACCAACAAGTCGTTTCTTCCAAACTGTCAGACGATCCTCGCCATCGCAGATAAACATTATTCAATTCTTATGGAAAACATATTCCTATTATTCTCGCCATCTTTCTCAAATTTCTTTTCCACATTAGCTCGATGAGTACAATCTCATTTCAATCATACATTTTCATGTGGCAATACATTCATTAATGCGCTTACCCAAATATCATCCGAGATAACCATAATCATCATACTCATAAAAATAATC
This sequence comes from Salvia rosmarinus, assembly GCA_036937905.1. NCBI lineage: Eukaryota > Viridiplantae > Streptophyta > Magnoliopsida > Lamiales > Lamiaceae > Salvia > Salvia rosmarinus. The sequence goes on from CM072813.1 coordinate 44,340,787, forward strand.
ATAATCATAAGCATAAACTTTTACCGTTGAGCTAGAGATGATGGAATCGAATGTCGAGCTTCTCTTAAGAACAATCGACTCTTTACTCATATTCTTATTCATAATCAAACAATCGATTCTATAACTCATTTTCTCAAACAGTAGTCACCAAAAGAATTTACATAATCAAGGTGCACAAACCGCACAAATCTCATAAGGATTCTTTAATTTAAAATCCAAGTCAACACACAAACTACACAAGGATTCGCAAGGATTTACATGCACAGATTTTAAGATTGTGCACAAATGCACAATTTTACAAAGGCTCACAGTGTTCAAAACTCAAACCGCGCTCGATACCATTCTCATCACGACTGACTACCTAATCGTAATTAGGCCGTGACTTGGGGTTAAGAAGAAATTAAACGATAACGGCTCAAACATATGTCAAGAGAAAGGATGACAACAACTTTCTTTATGAATGAATCTAACATTTATGGTTCAAGAAGGTAAAATATAAAGTATGTTTCAAGGATATTTTGTCAACAAGAAGGATTTATCAACAATTTAGAACATAGATCGACAATGATTCAATCGAATAATATTAAATCCAACGAAAACCATTCTCGAGCATTCGAGAAATCCTTGTTCACCTAACATCGGACATTATCAATTTATCATATCGTAACACATAAACAAGTAAGGTCAAAGCTCGCAACGAAACATGGTCGAGAATTATGTATGAAGACATAACTCTCGGGCAAACAAACATATCAATAACAATAGAACAACCTTAATATGAAGCAACATTTAGCTAAGCTCCTTCAGACAACATTCGATTCCAAAGATTCTCTCCACTCAACCGCATATTTAGAAATATATGTAGGCGTGAGTACAAAATGCACTCGGTGGGTATACGCCAAAAACATTTAACATTTAAAATATTGCTCTTATGGCTATAAACTTGACTTGCCATCATATATGCTTTCATAAATAGATACTTACTTGCTTTCATTCTCATAATATCATATGCATATGCATGTTTCATGTCAGATGCATCTTTCATCTCTCCTTCCCATATCCATCGATTCTTTCTCAATGCAGAGAAGAGGCCTCATTCTCAAACACTTTAACATCACATACCCGAGTGGACCCAAGGTTCTCAACTACGGTCATACCCGACGCCGGTAAACTCTTTCTTTCTTTTCTTTCTTTCTTTCCCGTGGATAGGTAGTGCATCATGCTTATGCTCATGTTCATACTCAAACTTTGCAAGTCAATTATCTTTCAAAACAATGCAATTAAATGCATATCATAAAATCTCATGTCATCTTTCATGATAATCATATCATCTCATTTGAAAACATTTAAAAGCATAAGCATACTTTATAGAAAATACTTATACCCACCTGGATGTTCCTTAGAGCTAAGGAACTAACTTCCAATTTCAATTCCATTTCTTCCTTTATCTATATCTTATCCTCATAGAACGGCATAAAAGCCTATCAAGAGCCAAACAAGAACATTACTCATCTTAGTCGTCGACACGATCATATCTTCTCGATATCAAATCTAAGACATTATGGTTATCAAAACTGGGTCATTGCATCCTCTAGCATCTTATAAACAAACAATTTCTATCGAATTTCGCAACAGAACGCTTATAAAACGATCGCCAAATCAACACCGATCAACCAAACATAGCCCAAACTCCTTCAATTCATCACCATATGTCTCAATGATCATATAAGACTCAACAACAAGCTTCAATCATCTCATCTTAGCCAATAACCAAAATCCCTTAAGACGTCACTTAAGGTCTAACGTCGAAAATTCACGCGAGACGCCATCTAACACCAACGAACCTATATATATGCTCACTATCATTAAATATCATTATTTTATCAATAAAACATAAAGATCAAAACTTTGTCTTTGAAAACTTAATTTCCGCCAAACTAAAATTTCACCGTTTTTGAATACGTCATGAAAAATCCGAATAAATCATTTTAGACTTTATTTATATCATAGAGTTCGAATATGAAGTCAAAATGATCAAATAAAATCAAAATCCTACAATATAAGGGCCTAGGGTTTCGGCCATTTTGAGATCATTCGTATAATTTCGATTTCAAACGTTTTTCTTGTTCCAAACACGTTTATATCAATCCAATAACATATATATGAAGGAAATTCAACCATAACAACATCATAATTTCAGGATCAAGCATGCCCTTTTTCGAAATTTACAAGAATTTACAAACAATAAACATATGCTTTATAAATTCAACGTTAAACGATACGTAGACGTCAAATCTATCATAATATTAACAAATAATCAAACAAACATAATCTTTCAAATTTTCAGCATATAATCGAAAATATGAAATAACATATGCTCATGAATTTTAAAATTTTCAATCCGTAGATGTGTTCTAGAGACTAGATTATACCTCGCTTCAAAGACGGATCGAAAATTCAACTACCGGATCTTCCTATTTTTTCTTAAAATTTTCAAAATTAGTGTGTTCATGTGTGTGTGTTGTGTGAGTTTTGCTGAAAAAAATGAAGAAGAAATGGTTTTAAAGTATAGGTATACTTTGGTAATAAATAAATTAATAAGTGGTAAAATAGTAATTTCACATTATCAATTAAATTTTCTTCTATTTTTCCAAAGCAAAATGGTGACAACACACCATTTTCTAGAAAATTCCACAAAACAATCTTCCTATTTTTATTCTTTAATTTTCGTAATTAATAATATTAATAATAATAATAGGTATTTTCATGTAATTTTCCAAAATATTGTAGAAAATTCCATAATAAATTCCCAAAAATTCCAATATTGAATCTTATCTTCTTAACACTTTAAACTCATCATTTTCATCAATATAAAGTTTCAAAATTATAAAATATATAATAGGAACTCACTTTATAAAATAGAGATTAAATTCCATTTTATGCAAATAATGGAATTAAATATTCCATTTATTCTTAAATCCTTCAAAATCACTTTCTAAATTCTTCCATCATCAAATATCATTAAAATATAATAATTAAAAATATTGCTGGCCTTAAAACCATTGTAAATATTTTGCTCGAATCCGTGCTTAATCGGCAAACGCCGACGCCATAAAACGTAAATTTTGAAATTCTCGCTCAAATCAAATCTTATTGAGCATGTATCTATCATCTCAAGACTATTAAAATCTAGGTCTTCTTATATTCAACTAGATTTAAGAATCTTATCCCGATTCTATCTCAAATCACGAAATTTATTGTCTCAACTCAAGCTTAACGCAAAGCTTCTAACTTAACCAACTCTTTCTTAAGGATGCAATTCCTCTTAATGAGATCTTAATTATGGGTTAATCACATGTAAATACGGGTATTACATTCTCACCCCTTAAAAAATTTCGTCCTCGAAATTTTAGACGTTAGCAAAAGCTCGTAACACTTCTTTATCATCCGATCTTTAGCTTCCATGTCGATTAAAGACACATTCTCGCTTCCTTCGTAGTCGCGACATATGGAACACAATGTGAATATTGTTGAAACTTGGATAAATGCCAATCTGAGGCGACTAATCAATCTTTCTTTATTTTCTTCAATTCGATACATTTTGATAACTTCGATTCTTCTCTTTATTTGTTGTACGATTACGATCATTTCTTTAATCGCTTCGATCTCAAGCACTTTCTTCTTCAAACGCTGCTTTTAAATAAACTACGATCTACATTGTTCGTCATAGAAAACTTCGTAGAGCGCCATATAAATCTTGGTTCGATCTTGTCTTCTAATATTTGGACGGTCCATTTAAATTGACCATCTATTGCAGATAAATGTTCAGATGAAATTGATCTCGTATCCATCTTTACTATAAACTCGTCCAACACGAGATGTAAACTTGGAGTCTCGCTCAAGATGATTGAGACGAGCATTTCATGTAAACGCACTATCTCTCGAACGATACGTGACCTAACTTGTCACCCATACGTGATAGAGATCGAATAACATAAGCGTATTTCGTGAGTTGATCGATTGTCACCCATGCTTCGATTTGGGTAACTAACGCGTATGCCTTCTCGCCTTTTCAACTTTATAAAGAACATCACTAATTGATTTGTAGAATTCTCGATCATATATTGCGACAATCTTTTTCTTCGCTTCATGCTCGAACTAAATCTCTTTCTATTTGCGTAATCCGAGGTATACTTTTCATACTATTCTTCCTGGATTGATCCCGTGAAACTCTCTAATAGCCGGAAGAAAGAACTTTCGACGCACTTTTACCGTAAAACCGTGATTCTTCAACATTAACGATATATGAGAAGATATTATTGATCAAAGCTCTCCAAAACTCAAAACTTGCTCAATGAAACGAACTCGCTCATTAACATCAACCGGTTATCAACATCATAAGATTAAGCATTTGAGACGGAAAATTCGCCATTCTACAATTGGGTTTAAGGGAGAAAGTACAAGTAAATCTTGAAAAGAATTGTACTTTCTTATTCTTTCGATCGAGGATTTCGCTTTCGGGTGACATACCGCATTGCAAAGGAATATCAAAATGCAGATATTCGCTTATCAATAACAGGATAAAAGTTTTCAATCAACAAACAGACTCAAGTCTCATAGTCTTTAAAATTGCTTATCACAAAGTTATGATGTGCAATAAAATGCAGTTAGATGGCAAATGATCGATAGATATCAAGGAAATGAATTTGTCTTTCTAAGGACTTTTCAAAACATGAAAAACTTTGTCATCCCGAGCTTTGTGGATATAAATGCTTTAACGTTTCAAAGAAACATATCCGATACGGTCTATGACTATCGCTTCCATTCTGCTCCCAAAAGGTTGTCTTCGAAAAGTACTTGGCCAATATCCGTGGTTATGGGCTGTGTTGTGCCAACAATTGGTACCACTCGAGTTCATACACAAAATTTTGAGATACTGGGTCTCGATAAATTAGCGTGAATCTTTTCTCAAATCTCCAAAGGGAAGTATTGGAAACCCAAGTAAATAAAATGAATCGAATCGATGTAGGAATTTCAAGAGGTGCGAAGGCTGATCGCATTTATCTAAATCAATAAAGGCAATTTCAATATCGATTTAAGAATAATCAAGTCATACAGATCTACATCGATTCAAGCATAACTAGTGAGCATTTGATAAGGAAGACGCTATTTTTAGAATAAAGTGCTAGTATCATGCTCAAGCATAAAAGAATCAACATCTATGTTTTCAATATTTTCACCATCATCATCCTCAAATGGAGAAAGAAAATTATCAATCAACCAAGTCGATGAACAATCAAATAGATTTAATAATGTGAAGAAAATGAATCAAGAGGAGGAGGTTCGAGTATACGGAATATTAAAATTTGATGGTGACTAGGGTCCGAGAATCAATTTGCTCAAAACAATAAAGCCGCACCCAACATAATCAATGGCAACAACAACAACCCAATCTTGCCACTCTTTAGGAAATAAAGAGATCAACTGAAATTTTCCATCAAATCTCGATACGCCTTGCTCAACGCCTCCTTTCACAATCGATAGAATCAAACGAGAAATTCATCCAATATAAGCTACTCGTCCGATGCATGTCGATAGAAATTTCTTTGATCTTTGTCGATTTAAAATAAACGAAACGACGACAAACGCCATGACGACCAACAAGTCGTTTTCTTCCAAACTGTCAGACGATCCTCGCCATCGCAGCATAAACATTATTCAATTTCATGGAAAACATATTCCTATTATTCTTCCATCTTTCTCAAATTTCTTTTCCACATTAGCTCGATGAGTACAATCTCATTTCAATCATACATTTTCATGTGGCAATACATTCATTAATGCGTTTACCCAAATATCATCCGAGATAACCATAATCATCATACTCATAAAAATAATCATAATCATAAGCATAAACTTTTACCCGCTGAGCTAGAGATGATGGAATCGAATGTCGAGCTTCTTAAGAACAACTCGACTCTTTACTCATATTCTTATTCATAATCAAACAAGCGATTCTATAACTCATTTTCTCAAACAGAGTCATCAAAAGAATTTACATAATCAAGGTGCACAAACTGCACAAATCTCATAAGGATTCTTGAATTTAAAATCCAAGTCAACACACAAACTACACAAGGATTCGCAAGGATTTACATGCACAGATTTTAAGATTGTGCACAAAATGCACAATTTTACAAAGGCTCACAGGTTCAAAACTCAAAACTGCTCTGATACCATTCTGTCACGACTCGACTACCTAATCAGGTAATTAGGCCGTGACTTGGGGTTAAGAAGAAATTTAACGATAACGGGCTCAAACATATGTCAAGAGAAAGGATGACAACAACTTTCTTCATGAATGAATCTAACATTTATGGTTCAAGAAGGTAAAATATAAAGTAGGTTTCCAAGGATATTTTGTCAACAAGAAGGATTTATCAACAATTTAGAACATAGATTGACAATGATTCAATCGAATAATATTAAATCCAACGAAAACCATTCTGAGCATTCGAGAAATCCTTGTTCACCGAACATCGGACATTATCAATTTATCATATCGTAACACATAAACAAGTAAGGTTAAAGCTCGCAACGAAATATGGTCGAGAATTATGTATGAAGACATAACTCTCGGGCAAACAAACATATCAATAACAATAGAACAACCTTAATATGAAGCAACATTTAGCTAAGCTCCTTCGACAACATTCGATTCCAAAGATTCTCAAATTTCAACCCGCATATTTAGAAATATATGTATGTGAGTACAAAATGCACTCGGTGGGTATACGCCAAAAACATTTAACATTTAAAACATTGCCCTTATGGCTATAAACTCGACTTGCCATCATATATGCTTTCATAAATAGATACTTACTTGCTTTCATTCTCATAATATCATATGCATATGCATGTTTCATGTCCAGATGCATCTTTCATCTCCTTCCCATATCCACGGATTCTTTCTGCGTGTTGAGAAGAGGCCTCATTCTCAAACACTTTAACATCACATACCCGAGTTCGACCAAGGTTTTCAACTACGGTCATACCCGACGCCGGTAAACTCTTTCTTTCTTTTCTTTCTTTCTTTCCCGTGGATAGGTAGTGCATCATGCTTATGCTCATGTTCATACTCAAACTTTTGCAAGTCAATTATCTTTCAAAACAATGCAATTAAATGCATATCATAAAATCTCATGTCATCTTTCATGCATAATCATATCATCTCATTTGAAAACATTTAAAAGCATAAGCATACTTTATAGAAAATACTTATACCCACCTGGATGTTCCTTAGAGCTAAGGAACTAACTTCCAATTTCAATTCCATTTCTTCCTTTATCTATATCTTATCCTCATAGAACCAAGATAAAAGCCTATCAAGAGCCAAACAAGAACATTACTCATCTTAGTCGTCGACACGATCATATCTTCTCGATATCAAATCTAAGACATTATGGTTATCAAAACTTGGGTCATCAGATCCTCTAGCATCTTATAAACAAACAATTTCTATCGAATTTTACAACAGAACGCTTATAAACGATCGCCAAATCAACACCGATCAACCAAACATAGCCCAAACTCCTTCAATTCATCACCATATGTCTCAATGATCATATAAGACTCAACAACAAGCTTCAATCATCTCATCTTAGCCAATAACCAAAATCCCTTAAGACGTCACTTAAGGTCTAACGTCGAAAATTCACGCGAGACGCCATCTAACACCAACGAACCTATATACATGCTCACTATCATTAAATATCATTATTTTATCAATAAAACATAAAGATCAAAACTTTGTCTTTGAAAACTTAATTTTACCGCCAAACTAAAATTTCACCGCTTTTGAATACGTCATGGAAAAATCCGAATAAATCATTTTAGACTTTATTTATATCATAGAGTTCGAATATGAAGTCAAAATGATCAAATAAAATCAAAATCCAACAATATAAGGGCCTAGGGTTTCGCCATTTTGAGATCATTCGATAATTTCGATTTCAAACGCTTTTCTTGTTCCAAACACGCTTATATCAATCCAATAACATATATATGAAGGAAATTCAACCATAACAACATTATAATTTCAGGATCAAGCATGCCCTTTTTGAAATTTACAAGAATTTACAAACAATAAACATATGCTTTACAAATTCAACGTTAAACGATACGTAGACGCCAAATCTATCATAATATTAACAAATAATCAAACAAACATAATCTTTCAAATTTTCAGCATATAATCGAAAATATGAAATAACATATGCTCATGAATTTTAAAATTTTCAATCCGTAGATGTGTTCTAGAGACTAGATTATACCTCGCTTCAAAGATTTGATCGAAAATTCAACTACCGGATCTTCCTATTTTTCTTAAAATTTTCAAAATTAGTGTGTTCATGTGTGTGTTGTGTGAGTTTTGCTGAAAAAAATGAAGAAGAAATGGTTTTAAAGTATAGGTATACTTTGGTAATAAATAAATTAATAAGAGTAAAATAGTAATTTCACATTATCAATTAAATTTTCTTTTATTTTTCCAAAGCAAAATGGTGACAACACACCATTTTCTAGAAAATTCCACAAAACAATCTTCCTATTTTTATTCTTTAATTTTCGTAATTAATAATATTAATAATAATAATAGGTATTTTCATGTAATTTTCCAAAATATTGAGAAAATTCCATAATAAATTCCCAAAATTCCAATATTGAATCTTATCTTCTTAACACTTTAAACTCATCATTTTCATCAATATAAAGTTCCAAAATTATAAAATATATAATAGGAACTCACTTTATAAAAATAGAGATTAAATTCCATTTATGCAAATAATGGAATTAAATATTCCATTTATTCTTAAATCCTTCAAAATCACTTTCTAAATTCTTCCATCATCAAATATCATTAAAATATAATAATTAAAAATATTGCTGGCCTTAAAACCATTGTAAATATTTTGCTCGAATCCGGCTTAATCGGCAAACGCCGACGCCATAAAACGTAAATTTTGAAATTCTCGGTTTTCAAATCAAATCTTATTGAGCATGTATCTATCATCTCAAGACTATTAAAATCTAGGTCTTCTTATATTCAACTAGATTTAAGAATCTTATCTCGATTCTATCTCAAATCACAAATTTATTGTCTCAACTCAAGCTTAACGCAAAGCTTCTAACTTAACCAAATCTTTCTTAAGGATGCAATTCCTTCTTAATGAGATCTTAATTATGGGTTAATCTACACATGTAAATACGGGTATTACATTCTCACCCCTTAAAAAATTTCGTCCTCGAAATTTTAGACGTTAGCAAAAGCTCGTAACACTTCTTTATCATCCGATCTTTAGCTTCCATGTCGATTAAAGACACATTTCGCTTCCTTCGTAGTCGCGACATATGGAACACAATGTGAATATTGTTGAAACTTGATAAATGCCAATCAGAGGCGACTAATCAATCTTTCTTTATTTTCTTTCAATTCGATACATTTTGATAACTTCGATTCTTCTCTTTATTTGTTGTACGATTACGATCATTTCTTTAATCGTTTCGATCTCAAGCACTTTCTTCTTCAAACGCGTTTTAAATAAACCACGATCTACATTGTGCATCATAGAAAACTTCGTAGAGCGCCATATAAATCTTGGTTCGATCTTGTCTTCTAATATTTGGACGGTCCATTTAAATCGACCATCTATTGCAGATAAATGTTGTAATCGAAATTCGATCTCGTATCCATCTTTACTATAAACTCGTCCAACACGAGATGTAAACTTGGAGTCTCGCTCAAGATGATTGAGACGAGCATTTCATGTAAACGCACTATCTCTCGAACGATACGTGACCTAACTTGTCACCCATACGTGATAGAGATCGAATAACATAAGCGTATTTCGTGAGTTGATCGATTGTCACCCATGCTTCGATTTGGGTAACTAACGCGTATGCCTTCTCGCCTTTTCAACTTTATAAAGAACATCACGAATTGATTTGTAGAATTCTCGATCATATATTGCGACAATCTTCTTTCTTCGCTTCATGCTCGTAGAACTAAATCTCTTTCTATTTGCGAAATCCGAGGTATACTTTTCATACTATTCTTCCTTGGATTGATCCCCGTGAAACTCTCTAATAGCCGGAAGAAAGAACTTTTCGACGCACTCTTTACCGTAAAACCGTGATTCTTCAACATTAACGATATATACGAGAAGATATTATTGATCAAAGCTCCAAAACTCAAAACTTGCTCAATGAAACGAACTCGCTCATTAACATCAACCGGTTATCAACATCATAAGAATAAAGCATTTGAGACGGAAAATTCTGCCATTCTACAATTGGGTTTAAGGGGGAGAAAGTACAAGTAAATCTTGAAAAGAATTGTACTTTCTTATTCTTTCAGACTGAGGATTTCTGCTTCTGGGTGACATACTGCATTGCAAAGGAATATCAAAATGCAGCATATTTGGCTTATCAATAACAGGATAAAAGTTTTCAATCAACAAACAGACTCAAGTCTCATAGGTCTTTAAAATTGCTTATCACAAAGTTATGATGTGCAATGAAATGCTTAGATGGCAAATGATCGATAGATATCAAGGAAATGAATTTGTCTTTCTAAGGACTTTTCAAAACATGAAAAACTTTGTCATCCGGAGCTTTGTGGATATAAATGCTTTAACGTTTCAAAAAACATATCCGATACGGTCTATGACTATCGCCTTCCATTCTGCTCCCAAAAGGTTGTCTTGAAAAGTACTGGCCAATATCCGTGGTTATGGCGTGTTGTGCCAACAATTGGTACCACTCGAGTTCATACACAAAAATTTTGAGATACTGGGTCTCGATAAATTAGCGTGAATCTTTCTCAAATCTCCAAAGGAGAAGTATTGGAAACCTAAGTAAATAAAATGAATCAATCGATGTAGGAATTTCAAGAGGTGCGAAGGTCGATCGCATTTATCTAAATCAATAAAGGCAATTTCAATATCGATTTAAGAATAATCAAGTTATACGGGATCTACATCGATTCAAGCATGACTAGTCGAGCATTTGATAAGGAAGACGCTATTTTTAGAATAAAGTGCTAGTATCATGCTCAAGCATAAAAGAATCAACATCTATGTTTTCAATATTTTCACCATCATCATCCTCAAATGGAGAAAGAAAATTATCAATCAACCGTCGATGAACAATGAAATAGATTTAATAATGGAAGAAAATGAATCAAGAGGAGGAGGTTCGAGTATACGGAATATTAAAATTTGATGGTGACTAGGGTCCGAGAATCAATTTGCTCAAAACAATAAAGCCGCACTCCAACATAATCAATGGCAACAACAACAACCCAATCTTGCCACTCTTTAGGAAATAAATAGATCAACCGAAATTTTCCATCAAATCTCGATACGCCTTGCTCAACGCCTCCTTTCACAATCGATAGAATCAAACGAGAAATTCATCCAATATAAGCTACTCGTCCGATGCATGTCGATAGAAATTTCTTTGATCTTTCCGATTTAAAATAAACGAAACGACGACAAACGCCATGACGACCAACAAGTCGTTTTCTTCCAAACTGTCAGACGATCCTTGCCATCGCAGATAAACATTATTCAATTTTATGAAAACATATTCCTATTATTCTCGCCATCTTTCTCAAATTTCTTTCCACATTAGCTCGATGAGTACAATCTCATTTCAATCATACATTTTCATGTGGCAATACATTCATTAATGCGTTTACCCAAATATCATCCGAGATAACCATAATCATCATACTCATAAAAATAATCATAATCATAAGCATAAACTTTACCGTTGAGCTAGAGATGATGGAATCGAATGTCGAGCTTCTTAAGAACAACTCGACTCTTTACTCATATTCTTATTCATAATCAAACAATCGATTCTATAACTCATTTTCTCAAACAGAGTCACCAAAAGAATTTACATAATCAAGGTGCATAAACCGCACAAATCTCAAAAGGATTCTTTAATTTAAAATCCAAGTCAACACACAAACTACACAAGGATTCGCAAGGATTTACATGCACAGATTTTAAGATTGTGCACAAATGCACAATTTTACAAAGGCTCACTGTGTTCAAAACTCAAACCGCTCGATACCATTCTCATCACGACTCGACTACCTAATCGGTAATTAGGCCGTGACTTGGGGTTAAGAAGAAATTAAGCGATAACGGGCTCAAACATATGTCAAGAGAAAGGATGACAACAACTTTCTTTATGAATGAATCTAACATTTATGGTTCGAAGGTAAAATATAAAGTATGTTTCAAGGATATTTTGTCAACAAGAAGGATTTATCAACAATTTAGAACATAGATTGACAATGATTCAATCGAATAATATTAAATCCAACGAAAACCATTACGAGCATTCGAGAAATCCTTGTTCACCGAACATCGGACATTATCAATTTATCATATCGTAACACATAAACAAGTAAGGTCAAAGCTCGCAACGAAAACATGGTCGAGAATTATGTATGAAGACATAACTCTACAGGCAAACAAACATATCAATAACAATAGAACAACCTTAATATGAAGCAACATTTAGCGAAGCTCCTTCAGACAACATTCGATTCCGGCATTCTCTCATTTCAACTGCATATTTGAAATATATGCGGGCGTGAGTACAAAATGCACTCGGTGGGTATCGCCAAAAACATTTAACATTTAAAATATTGCTCTTATGGCTATAAACTTGACTTGCCATCATATATGCTTTCATAAATAGATACTTACTTGCTTTCATTCTCATAATATCATATGCATATGCATGTTTCATGTCAGATGCATCTTTCATCTCTCCTTCCCATATCCACGATTCTTTCTGCGTGTAGAGAAGTAGGCCTCATTCTCAAACACTTTAACATCACATACCCGAGTTGGACGAAGGTTCTCAACTACGGTCATACCGACGTCGGTAAACTCTTTCTTTCTTTTCTTTCTTTCTTTCCGTGGATAGGTAGTGCATCATGCTTATGCTCATGTTCATACTCAAACTTTTGCAAGTCAATTATCTTTCAAAACAATGCGATTAAATGCATATCATAAAATCTCATGTCATCTTTCATGCATAATCATATCATCTCATTTGAAAACATTTAAAAGCATAAGCATACTTTATAGAAAATACTTATACCCACTGGATGTTCCTTAGAGCTAAGGAACTAACTTCCAATTCAATTCCATTTCTTCCTTTATCTATATCTTATCCTCATAGAGCGGCATAAAAGCCTATCAAGAGCCAAACAAGAACATTACTCATCTTAGTCGTCGACACGATCATATCTTCTCGATATCAAATCTAAGACATTATGGTTATCAAAACTTGGGTCATCAGATCCTCTAGATCTTATAAACAAACAATTTCTATCGAAATTTCTACAACAGAACGTTTATAAACGCATCGCCAAATCAACACCGATCAACCAAACATAGCCCAAACTCCTTCAATTCATCACCATATGTCTCAATGATCATATAAGACTCAACAACAAGCTTGATCATCTCATCTTAGTGATAACCAAAATCCCTTAAGGCGTCACTTAAGGTCTAACGTCGAAAATTCACGTGAGGCGTCATCTAACACCAACGAACCTATATATATGCTCACTATCATCAAATATCATTATTTTATCAATAAAACATAAAGATCAAAACTTTGTCTTTGAAAACTTAATTTTACCGCCAAACTAAAATTTCACCGTTTTGAATACGTCGTGGAAAAATCCGAATAAATCATTTTAGACTTTATTTATATCATAGAGTTCGAATATGAAGTCAAAATGATCAAATAAAATAAAATCCTACAATATAAGGGCCTAGGGTTTCGCCATTTTGAGATCATTCGATAATTTCGATTTCAAACGTTTTCTTGTTCCAAACACGTTTATATCAATCCAATAACATATATATGAAGGAAATTCAACCATAACAACATCATAATTTCAGGATCAAGCATGCCCTTTTTCGAAATTTACAAGAATTTACAAACAATAAACATATGCTTTATAAATTCAACGTTAAGCGATACGTGAGCGTCAAATCTATCATAATATTAACAAATAATCAAACAAACATAATCTTTCAAATTTTCAGCATATAATCGAAAATATGAAATAACATATGCTCATGAATTTTAAAATTTTCAATCCGTAGATGTGTTCTAGAGGCGAGATTATACCTCGTTTGAGCGGATCGAAAATTCAACTACCGGATCTTCCTATTTTTTCTTAAAATTTTGAAAATTAGTGTGTTCATGTGTGTGTGTTGTGTGAGTTTTGCTGAAAAAAATGAAGAAGAAATGGTTTTAAAGTATAGGTATACTTTGGTAATAAATAAATTAATAAGGGTAAAATAGTAATTTCACATTATCAATTAAATTTTCTTCTATTTTTCCAAAGCAAAATGGTGACAACACACCATTTTCTAGAAAATTCCACAAAACAATCTTCCTATTTTTATTCTTTAATTTTCGTAATTAATAATATTAATAATAATAATAAGGTATTTTCATGTAATTTTCCAAAATATTGTAGAAAATTCCATAATAAATTCCCAAAAATTCCAATATTGAATCTTATCTTCTTAACACTTTAAACTCATCATTTTCATCAATATAAAGTTTCAAAATTATAAAATATATAATAGGAACTCACTTTATAAAAATAGAGATTAAATTCCATTTTATGCAAATAATGGAATTAAATATTCCATTATTCTTAAATCCTTCAAAATCACTTTCTAAATTCTTCCATCATCAAATATCATTAAAATATAATAATTAAAAATATTGCTGGCCTTAAAACCATTGTAAATATTTTGCTCAGAATCCGTGCTTAATCGGCAAACGCCGACGCCATAAAAACGTAAATTTTGAAATTCTCGGTTTTCAAATCAAATCTTATTGAGCATGTATCTATCATCTCAAGACTATTAAAATCTAGGTCTTCTTATATTCAACTAGATTTAAGAATCTTATCTCGATTCTATCTCAAATCTGTAGAAATTTATTGTCTCAACTCAAGCTTAACGCAAAAGCTTCTAACTTAACCAACTCTTTCTTAAGGATGCAATTCCCTCTTAATGAGATCTTAATTATGGGTTAATCTACATTAAATACGGGTATTACATTCTCACCCCTTAAAAAATTTCGTCCTTGAAATTTAGACGTTAGCAAAAGCTCGTAACACTTCTTTATCATCCGATCTTTAGCTTCCATGTCGATTAAAGACACATTCTCGCTTCCTTCGTAGTCGCGACATATGGAACACAATGTGAATATTGTTGAAACTTGGATAAATGCCAATCAGAGGTGACTAATCAATCTTTCTTTATTTTCTTTCAATTCGATACATTTTGATAACTTGGATTCTTCTCTTTATTTGTTGTACGATTACGATCATTTCTTTAATCGTTTCGATCTCAAGCACTTTCTTCTTCAAACGCGTTTTAAATAAACTACGATCTACATTGTGCATCATAGAAAACTTAGTAGGCGCCATATAAATCTTGGTTCTGATCTTGTCTTCTAATATTTGGATGGTCCATTTAAATTGACCATCTATTGCAGATAAATGTTGTACTGAAATTCGATCTCGTATCCATCTTTACTATAAACTCGTCCAACACGAGATGTAAACTTGGAGTCTCTGTTCAAGATGATTGAGACGAGCATTTCATGTAAACGTACTATCTCTCGAACGTATACGTGACCTAACTTGTCAGCTCCATACGTGATAGAGATCGGAATAACATAAGCGTATTTCGTGAGTTGATCGATTGTCACCCATGCTTCGATTTGGGTAACTAACGCGTATGCCTTCTCGTCTTTTCAACTTTATAAAGAACATCACGAATTGATTTGTAGAATTCTCGATCATATATTGCGACAATCTTTTTTCTTTGCTTCATGCTCGTAAACTAAATCTCTTTCTATTTGCAGAATTCCGAGGTATACTTTTCATACTATTCTTCCTTGGATTGATCCCGCGTGAAACTCTCTAATAGCCCGGAAGAAAGAACTTTTCGACGTACTCTTTACCAGAAAATCGGTGATTCTTCAACATTAACGATATACGTAGAAGATATTATTGATCAAAGCTCTCCAAAACTCAAAAACTTGCTCAATGAAACGAACTCGTTCATTAACATCAACCGGGTTATCAACATCATAAGATTAAGCATTTGAGACGGAAAATTCTGCCATTCTACAATTGGGTTTAAGGGGGAGAAAGTACAAGTAAATCTTGAAAAGAATTGTACTTTCTTATTCTTTCAGACTGAGGATTTCTGCTTCTGGGTGACATACTGCATTGCAAAGGAATATCAAAATGCAGCATATTTGGCTTATCAATAACAGGATAAAAGTTTTCAATCAACAAACAGACTCAAGTCTCATAGGTCTTTAAAATTGCTTATCACAAAGTTATGATGTGCAATAAAACAGTTAGATGGCAAAATGATCGTATAGATATCAAGGAAATGAATTTGTCTTTCTAAGGACTTTTCAAAACATGAAAAACTTTGTCATCCGGAGCTTCGTGGATATAAATGCTTTAACGTTTCACAAAACATATCGATACGGTCTATGACTATCGCCTTCCATTCATTCCCAAAAGGTTGTCTTGAAAAGTACTTGGCCAATATCCGGGGTTATGGTGTGTTGTGCCAACAATTGGTACCACTCGAGTTCATACACAAAATTTTGAGATACTTGGGTCTCGATAAATTAGCAGAATCTTTCTCAAATCTCGAAGGAGAAGTATTGGAAACCTAAGTAAATAAAATGAATCGAATCGATGTAGGAATTTCAAGAGGTGCGAAAGGCTGATCGCATTTATCTAAATCAATAAAGGCAATTTCAATATCGATTTAAGAATAATCAAGTTGTACAGGATCTACATCAGATTCAAGCATGACTAGCTGAGCATTTGATAAGGAAGACGCTATTTTTAGAATAAAGTGCTAGTATCATGCTCAAGCATAAAAGAATCAACATCTATGTTTTCAATATTTTCACCATCATCATCCTCAAATGGAGAAAGAAAAATTATCAATCAACCAAGTCGATGAACAATGAAATAGATTTAATAACAGGAAGAAAATGAATCAGTAGGAGGAGGTTCGAGTATACGGAATATTAAAATTTGATGGTGACTAGGGGTCTGGAGAATCAATTTGCTCAAAACAATAAAGCCAGACCCAACATAATCAATGGCAACAACAACAACCCAATCTTGCCACTCTTTAGGAAATAAATAGATCAACTGAAATTTTCCATCAAATCTCGATACGTCTTGCTCAACGTCTCCTTTCACAATCGATAGAATCAAACGAGAAATTCATCCAATATAAGCTACTCGTCCGATGCATGTCGATAGAAATTCTCTTTGATCTTTCTTGGCGAAAATAAGCGAAACGACGACAAACGTCATGACGACCAACAAGTCGTTCTCTTCCAAACTGTCAGGACGATCCTTGCCATCGCAGACAAACATTATTCGAATTCTTGCGGAAAACATATTCCTATTATTCTGCCATCTTTTCTCAAATTTCTTTTCCACATTAGCTCGATGAGTACAATCTCATTTCAATCATACATTTTCATGTGGCAATACATTCATTAATGCGTTTACCCAAATATCATCTGAGATAACCATAATCATCATACTCATAAAAATAATCATAATCATAAGCATAAACTTTTACCTGTTGAGCTAGAGATGATGGAATCGAATGCTGAGCTTCTCTTAAGAACAACTGACTCTTTACTCATATTCTTATTCATAATCAAACAACTGATTCTATAACTCATTTTCTCAAACAGAGTCAGCTCAAAAGAATTTACATAATCAAGGTGCACAAACTGCACAAATCTCATAAGGATTCTTTAATTTAAAATCCAAGTCAACACACAAACTACACAAGGATTCGCAAGGATTTACATGCACAGATTTTAAGATTGTGCACAAAATGCACAATTTTACAAAGGCTCACAGGTTCAAAACTCAAAACTGCTCTGATACCATTCTGTCACGACTCGACTACCTAATCAGGTAATTAGGCCGTGACTTGGGGTTAAGAAGAAATTAAACGATAACGGGCTCAAACATATGTCAAGAGAAAGGATGACAACAACTTTCTTTATGAATGAATCTAACATTTATGGTTCAAGAAGGTAAAATATAAAGTATGTTTCCAAGGATATTTTGTCAACAAGAAGGATTTATCAACAATTTAGAACATAGATTGACAATGATTCAATCGAATAATATTAAATCCAACGAAAACCATTCTGAGCATTCGAGAAATCCTTGTTCACCGAACATCGGACATTATCAATTTATCATATCAGAACACATAAACAAGTAAGGTCAAAGCTCGGCAACGAAAACATGGCTGAGAATTATGTATGAAGACATAACTCTCTGGGCAAACAAACATATCAATAACAATAGAACAACCTTAATATGAAGCAACATTTAGCGAAGCTCCTTCGTACAACATTCGATTCCAGCATTCTCTCCAGCTCAACCTGCATATTTCGAAATATATGCAGGGCGTGAGTACAAAAATGCACTCAGTGGGTATACGCCAAAAACATTTAACATTTAAAATATTGCTCTTATGGCTATAAACTTGACTTGCCATCATATATGCTTTCATAAATAGATACTTACTTGCTTTCATTCTCATAATATCATATGCATATGCATGTTTCATGTCTGTATGCATCTTTCATCTCTCCTTCCCATATCCACGGATTCTTTCTGCGTGTTGAGAAGTAGGCCTCATTCTCAAACACTTTAACATCACATACCCGAGTTGGACCCGAAGGTTCTCAACTACGGTCATACCCGACGTCGGTAAACTCTTTCTTTCTTTTTCTTTCTTTCTTTCCCGTGGATAGGTAGTGCATCATGCTTATGCTCATGTTCATACTCAAACTTTTGCAAGTCAATTATCTTTCAAAACAATGCAATTAAATGCATATCATAAAATCTCATGTCATCTTTCATGCATAATCATATCATCTCATTTGAAAACATTTAAAAGCATAAGCATACTTTATAGAAAATACTTATACCCACCTGGATGTTCCTTAGAGCTAAGGAACTAACTTCCAATTTCAATTCCATTTCTTCCTTTATCTATATCTTATCCTCATAGAACGGCATAAAAGCCTATCAAGAGCCAAACAAGAACATTACTCATCTTAGTCGTCGACACGATCATATCTTCTCGATATCAAATCTAAGACATTATGGTTATCAAAACTTGGGTCATTGCATCCTCTAGCATCTTATAAACAAACAATTTCTATCGAAATTTCGGCAGCGTAACGTTTATAAAACGCATCGCCAAATCAACACCAGATCAACCAAACATAGCCCAAACTCCTTCAATTCATCACCATATGTCTCAATGATCATATAAGACTCAACAACAAGCTTCAATCATCTCATCTTAGCCAATAACCAAAAATCCCCTTAAGACGTCACTTAAGGTCTAACGTCGAAAATTCACGTGAGACGTCATCTAACACCAACGAACCTATATATATGCTCACTATCATCAAATATCATTATTTTATCAATAAAACATAAAGATCAAAACTTTGTCTTTGAAAACTTAATTTTGCTGCCAAACTAAAATTTCACCGTTTTTGAATACGTCGGCGGAAAAATCCGAATAAATCATTTTAGACTTTATTTATATCATAGAGTTCGAATATGAAGTCAAAATGATCAAATAAAATCAAAATCCAACAATATAAGGGCCTAGGGTTTCGCCATTTGAGATCATTCGTATAATTTCGATTTCAAACGTTTTCTTGTTCCAAACACGTTTATATCAATCCAATAACATATATATGAAGGAAATTCAACCATAACAACATCATAATTTCAGGATCAAGCATGCCCTTTTGAAATTTACAAGAATTTACAAACAATAAACATATGCTTTATAAATTCAACGTTAAGCGATACGTGAGCGTCAAATCTATCATAATATTAACAAATAATCAAACAAACATAATCTTTCAAATTTTCAGCATATAATCGAAAATATGAAATAACATATGCTCATGAATTTTAAAATTTTCAATCCGTAGATGTGTTCTAGAGGCGAGATTATACCTCGTTTGAGACGGATCGAAAATTCAACTATTTGGATCTTCCTATTTTTTCTTAAAATTTTCAAAATTAGTGTGTTCATGTGTGTGTGTTGTGTGAGTTTTGCTGAAAAAAAATGAAGAAGAAATGGTTTTAAAGTATAGGTATACTTTGGTAATAAATAAATTAATAAGGGTAAAATAGTAATTTCACATTATCAATTAAATTTTCTTTTATTTTTCCAAAGCAAAATGGTGACAACACACCATTTTCTAGAAAATTCCACAAAACAATCTTCCTATTTTTATTCTTTAATTTTCGTAATTAATAATATTAATAATAATAATAAGGTATTTTCATGTAATTTTCCAAAATATTGTAGAAAATTCCATAATAAATTCTCAAAAATTCCAATATTGAATCTTATCTTCTTAACACTTTAAACTTATCATTTTCATCAATATAAAGTTCCAAAATTATAAAATATATAATAGGAACTCACTTTATAAAAATAGAGATTAAATTCCATTTTATGCGAATAATGGAATTAAATATTCCATTTATTCTTAAATCCTTCAAAATCACTTTCTAAATTCTTCCATCATCAAATATCATTAAAATATAATAATTAAAAATATTGCTGGCCTTAAAACCATTGTAAATATTTTGCTCGAATCCGTGCTTAATCGGCAAACGCCGACGCCATAAAACGTAAATTTTGAAATTCTCGGTTTTCAAATCAAATCTTATTGAGCATGTATCTATCATCTCAAGACTATTAAAATCTAGGTCTTCTTATATTCAACTAGATTTAAGAATCTTATCTCGATTCTATCTCAAATCACGAAATTCTATTGTCTCAACTCAAGCTTAACGCAAAGCTTCTAACTTAACCAACTCTTTCTTAAGGATGCAATTCCTTCTTAATGAGATCTTAATTATGGGTTAATCTACATTGAAATACGGGTATTACATTCTCACCCTTAAAAAATTTAGTCCTCGAAATTTTAGACGTTAAAAAGCTCGTAACACTTCTTTATCATCCGATCTTTAGCTTCCATGTCGATTAAAGACACATTTCGCTTCCCTTCGTAGCGCGACATATGGAACACAATGCGAATATTGTTGAAACTTGGATAAATGCCAATCTGTAGGCGACTAATCAATCTTTCTTTATTTTCTTTCAATTCGATACATTTTGATAACTTCTTGGATTCTTCTCTTTATTTGTTGTACGATTACGATCATTTCTTTAATCGTTTCTGATCTCAAGCACTTTCTTCTTCAAACGCGTTTTAAATAAACTACGATCTACATTATGCATCATAGAAAACTTCGTAGAGCGCCATATAAATCTTGGTTCTGATCTTGTCTTCTAATATTTGGATGGTCCATTTAAATTGACCATCTATTGCAGATAAATGTTGTACTGAAATTCGATCTCGTATCCATCTTTACTATAAACTCGTCCAACACGAGATGTAAACTTGGAGTCTCTGTTCAAGATGATTGAGACGAGCATTTCATGTAAACGTACTATCTCTCGAACGTATACGTGAGCTAACTTGTCAGCTCCATACGTGATAGAGATCGGAATAACATAAGCGTATTTCGTGAGTTGATCGATTGTCACCCATGCTTCGATTTGGGTAACTAACGCGTATGCCTTCTCGTCTTTTCAACTTTATAAAGAACATCACGAATTGATTTGTAGAATTCTCGATCATATATTGCGACAATCTTCTTTCTTTGCTTCATGCTCGTAAACTAAATCTCTTTCTATTTGCGTAATTCGAGGTATACTTTTCATACTATTCTTCCTTGGATTGATCCGCGTGAAACTCTCTAATAGCCGGAAGAAAGAACTTTTCGACGTACTCTTTACCGAAAACCGTGATTCTTCAACATTAACGATATCGTAGAAGATATTATTGATCAAAGCTCTCCAAAACTCAAAACTTGCTCAATGAAACGAACTCGTTCATTAACATCAACGGGTTATCAACATCATAAGAATAAAGCATTTGAGACGGAAAATTCGCCATTCTACAATTGGGTTTAAGGGGAGAAAGTACAAGTAAATCTTGAAAAGAATTGTACTTTCTTATTCTTTCGGATCGAGGATTCGCATACGGGTGACATACTGCATTGCAAAGGAATATCAAAATGCAGCATATTTGGCTTATCAATAACAGGATAAAAGTTTTCAATCAACAAACAGACTCAAGTCTCATAGGTCTTTAAAATTGCTTATCACAAAGTTATGATGTGCAATGAAAGCAGTTAGATGGCAAAATGATCGTATAGATATCAAGGAAATGAATTTGTCTTTCTAAGGACTTTTCAAAACATGAAAAACTTTGTCATCCGGAGCTTTCGGGGATATAAATGCTTTAACGTTTCAAAGAAAACATATCGATACGGTCTATGACTATCGACTTCCATTACATTCCCAAAAGGTTGTCTTGAAAAGTACTTGGCCAATATCCGGGGTTATGGTGTGTTGTGCCAACAATTGGTACCACTCGAGTTCATACACAAAAATTTTGAGATACTTGGGTCTCGATAAATTAGCGTGAATCTTTTCTCAAATCTCGAAGGAGAAGTATTGGAAACCTAAGTAAATAAAATGAATCGAATCGATGTAGGAATTTGAGAGGTGCGAAAGGCTGATCGCATTTATCTAAATCAATAAAGGCAATTTCAATATCGATTTAAGAATAATCAAGTTATACGGGATCTACATCGATTCAAGCATGACTAATGAGCATTTGATAAGGAAGACGCTATTTTAGAATAAAGTGCTAGTATCATGCTCAAGCATAAAAGAATCAACATCTATGTTTTCAATATTTTCACCATCATCATCCTCAAATGGAGAAAGAAAAATTATCAATCAACCAAGGCGATGAACAACCGAAATAGATTTAATAACGGAAGAAAATGAATCAAGAGGAGGAGGTTCGAGTATACGGAATATTAAAATTTGATGGTGACTAGGGTGCGGAGAATCAATTTGCTCAAAACAATAAAGCGGACCAACATAATCAATGGCAACAACAACAACCCAATCTTGCCACTCTTTAGGAAATAAAGAGATCAACTGAAATTTTCCATCAAATCTCGATACGTCTTGCTCAACGTCTCCTTTCACAATCGATAGAATCAAACGAGAAATTCATCCAATATAAGCTACTCGTCCGATGCATGTCGATAGAAATTCTCTTTGATCTTTCTTGTGAAAATAAGCGAAGCGACGACAAACGTCATGACGACCAACAAGTCGTTCTCTTCCAAACTGTCGGGACGATCCTTGCCATCGCAGACAAACATTATTCAATTCTTGCGGAAAACATATTCCTATTATTCGCCATCTTTTCTCAAATTTCTTTTCCACATTAGCTCGATGAGTACAATCTCATTTCAATCATACATTTTCATGTGGCAATACATTCATTAAAGCGTTTACCCAAATATCATACGAGATAACCATAATCATCATACTCATAAACATAATCATAATCATAAGCATAAACTTTTACCGTTGAGCTAGAGATGATGGAATCGAATCTTGAGCTTCTCTTAAGAACAACCGACTCTTTACTCATATTCTTATTCATAATCAAACAAGCGATTCTATAACTCATTTTCTCAAAGCAGTCATTTCAAAAGAATTTACATAATCAAGGTGCATAAACCGCACAAATCTCATAAGGATTCTTTAATTTAAAATCCAAGTCAACACACAAACTACACAAGGATTCGCAAGGATTTACATGCACAGATTTCAAGATTGTGCACAAAATGCACAATTTTACAAAGGCTCACAGGTTCAAAACTCAAAACTGCTCGATACCATTCTGTCACGACCCGACTACCTAATCAGGTAATTAGGTCGTGACTTGGGGTTAAGAAGAAATTTAACGATAACGGGCTCAAACATATGTCAAGAGAAAGGATGACAACAACTTTCTTCCTGAATGAATCTAACATTTATGGTTCAAGAAGGTAAAATATAAAGTAGGTTTCCAAGGATATTTTGTCAACAAGAAGGATTTATCAACAATTTAGAACATAGATTGACAATGATTCAATCGAATAATATTAAATCCAACGAAAACCATTCTGAGCATTCGAGAAATCCTTGTTCACCGAACATTGGACATTATCAATTTATCATATCAGAACACATAAACAAGTAAGGTCAAATCTCGGTAACGAAAACATGGCTGAGAATTATGTATGAAGACATAACTCTCTGGGCAAACAAACATATCAATAACAATAGAACAACCTTAATATGAAGCAACATTTAGCGAAGCTCCTTCGCACAACATTCGATTCCAGCATTCTCTCCAGCTCAACCTGCATATTTAGAAATATATGCTGGGCGTGAGTACAAAAATGCACTCAGTGGGTATACGCCAAAAACATTTAACATTTAAAACATTGCCCTTATGGCTATAAACTTGACTTGCCATCATATATGCTTTCATAACTAGATACTTACTTGCTTTCATTCTCATAATATCATATGCATATGCATGTTTCATGTCGTATGCATCTTTCATCTCTCCTTCCCATATCCACAGATTCTTCTGCGTGTTGAGAAGTAGGCCTCATTCTCAAACACTTTAACATCACATACCCGAGTTGGACCCGAAGGTTCTCAACTACGGTCATACCCGACGTCGGTAAACTCTTTCTTTCTTTTCTTTCTTTCTTTCCGTGGATAGGTAGTGCATCATGTTTATGCTCATGTTCATACTCAAACTTTTGCAAGTCGATTATCTTTCAAAACAATGCAATTAAATGCATATCATAAAATCTCATGTCATCTTTCATGCATAATCATATCATCTCATTTGAAAACATTTAAAAGCATAAGCATACTTTATAGAAAATACTTATACCCACCTGGATGTTCCTTAGAGCTAAGGAACTAACTTCCAATTTCAATTCCATTTCTTCCTTTATCTATATCTTATCCTCATAGAACGACATAAAAGCCTATCAAGAGCCAAACAAGAACATTACTCATCTTAGTCGTCGACACGATCATATCTTCTCGATATCAAATCTAAGACATTATGGTTATCAAAACTTGGGTCATTGCATCCTCTAGCATCTTATAAACAAATAATTTCTATCGAATTTTTACAACAGTAACGTTTATAAAACGATCGCCAAATCAACACCGGATCAACCAAACATAGCCCAAACTCCTTCAATTCATCACCATATGTCTCAATGATCATATAAGACTCAACAACAAGCTTGATCATCTCATCTTAGCCAATAACCAAAATCCCTTAAGGCGTCACTTAAGGTCTAACGTCGAAAATTCACGTGAGGCGTCATCTAACACCAACGAACCTATATACATGCTCACTATCATTAAATATCATTATTTTATCAATAAAACATAAAGATCAAAACTTTTCTTTGAAAACTTAATTTACCGCCAAACTAAAATTTCAGTTTTTGAATACGTCGTGGAAAAATCCGAATAAATCATTTTAGACTTTATTTATATTATAGAGTTCAAATATGAAGTCAAAATGATCAAATAAAATCAAAATCCAACAATATAAGGGCCTAGGGTTTCGGCCATTTTGAGATCATTCGCATAATTTCGATTTCAAACGTTTTTCTTGTTCCAAACACGTTTATATCAATCCAATAACATATATATGAAGGAAATTCAACCATAACAACATCATAATTTCAAGATCAAGCATGCCCTTTTTCGAAATTTACAAGAATTTATAAACAATAAACATATGTTTTACAAATTCAACGTTAAACGATACGTAGACGTCAAATCTATCATAATATTAACAAATAATCAAACAAACATAATCTTTCAAATTTTCAGCATATAATCGAAAATATGAAATAACATATGCTCATGAATTTTAAAATTTTCAATCCGTAGATGTGTTCTAGAGGCGAGATTATACCTCGTTTCAAAGACGGATCGAAAATTCAACTATTTGGATCTTCCTATTTTCTCTTAAAATTTTGAAAATTAGTGTGTTCATGTGTGTGTGTTGTGTGAGTTTTGCTGAAAAAATGAAGAAGAAATGGTTTTAAAGTATAGGTATACTTTGGTAATAAATAAATTAATAAGGGTAAAATAGTAATTTCACATTATCAATTAAATTTTCTTTTATTTTTCCAAAGCAAAATGGTGACAACACACCATTTTCTAGAAAATTCCACAAAACAATCTTCCTATTTTTATTCTTTAATTTTCGTAATTAATAATATTAATAATAATAATAAGGTATTTTCATGTAATTTTCCAAAATATTGTAGAAAATTCCATAATAAATTCCCAAAAATTCCAATATTGAATCTTATCTTATTAACACTTTAAACTCATCATTTTCATCAATATAAAGTTCCAAAATTATAAAATATATAATAGGAACTCACTTTATAAAAATAGAGATTAAATTCCATTTTATGCAAATAATGGAATTAAATATTCCATTATTCTTAAATCCTTCAAAATCACTTTCTAAATTCTTCCATCATCAAATATCATTAAAATATAATAATTAAAAATATTTCTGGCCTTAAAACCATTGTAAATATTTTGCTCGAGAATCCGTGCTTAATCGCAAACGCAAGCGCCATAAAACGTAAATTTTGAAATTCTCAGTTTTCTGAAATCAAATCTTATTGAGCATGTATCTATCATCTCAAGACTATTAAAATCTAGGTCTTCTTATATTCAACTAGATTTAAGAATCTTATCTCAGATTTTATCTCAAATCTGCCGAAATTCTATTGTCTCAACTCGAAGCTTAACGCAAAAGCTTCTAACTTAACCAACTCTTTCTTAAGGATGCAATTCCCTTCTTAATGAGATCTTAATTATGGGTTAATCTCTGTTACAGAAATACGGGGTATTACATTTTTGTATTAAAGCTGAGCGCCGGTTGAAGACGAGCGCTCGCCGCGTGGGTGTCTCTGTCTCAGAAGTGAGCGCCAGATTGAGGACGAGCGGGCGCTTGCAGGGTGCGCGGATGAGAGGGCGCTGGTAGGTAAGCGGGCGCTCGGTGATGCGGAGAATGAGCGGGCGCGCTAGCAAGTGAGAGAACGCTCAAGAAAGTGAGAGGGCGCTCAAGCAAGTGAGAGGGAGTGCAGGGTGAGCCGGCGCTCAGCCATGAGCTGATGCCAATGTGCTGAACGCGCGAGGAGGTGCGGGCGAGCGCAGGGCATGAGCAGGCACGCGGAGCGCACGTGCGCGACTTTGAAGAAATGTTCTATTCTCCCTCGTCCAAACTCTGAATTGCGATCCGTTTGCTCCTACGGATTCCTATCGAGATGCTCTTCAAAATAATTCAATTATTTGCAAATCCAAATGTGACGACCCGACTTTCCAATGAAGTACGGATCACATGGATCGTCACCGGTATGATAAAGCGGTGAAATAAACATAGCTAATCAAGGCAATCAACCAATCAACTACTTAATAACGATAGGTTAAAAGGATAACCAATCAATACCAACTCAAGTCGTAGAAGGACTTGTCAAAAGGGTTCAAGGTTCAACATAACCCAATCAAGGCGAATTTAAAATACGAGGTACAACCTCCAATTCAATACGGAAATAAGCAGTTATAATCAAAACATTAATAATATCAGAGTTAGGCAGCAAATAAACGTGTGGACATGCATATGACGATGCATGCCCAAGGTTCTAGAAACCTTTCTAATTAAGTCACAAAACAACTGATACTCTGCACCACCTCGCACCCATCATCGATCCTTGCTCAACCTGCACATCAAAAACGAGATGCAGGGCTAAGTACAAAAGTACTCAGTGGACTCGTTGCCTAAAACATTTTCTTTGTCAAAAGTTATTAACTGCCCACAATAGCGCATGATGATTTTAGTTAAAAGACTCATGCCTATCAAACATTTTATCGTTTTCCAAAAGCGTTCGGCCGAACTATTTCATTCACGTTGTTTCCATATCGATCATTCATTCGATCATTCATTCACGCACTATGGGTGGCCACCTACACATAGTCGCCGTGACGTCGAGGTAGCTAACCTTAACACACACATCTGCGTGTACACAATCCGAGTTAGTCCTTAACTAAGTCGGATCCGATCATACCCTTTTTAACGTTGGTGGACCAACACGTTCACATACCACATTGATATACCAATCTCGGATAGGATCACAACAAAACATAAACATTTGGCGATCAATAACGATTCATGTGATAATATTTCATAAAGCTTTTGTAAATCATGCTTTGAGATATGCATATCATTTTGTTTCAAGAAAGCCCACCTGCTAATCCAAAGCTTAGTGGTTCTAAATGAGCAGGGGTGAGTATCCTTCCTCAGCAACTTCACGCCCGATCAACCCTTCATAAGAAAATAGCCGTTCTTAGGTTCTTTCTATCGATCGATGGTCGCTTATAAATTACGACTTTAAAGTTCCCAATTAGGGTTTCTTTATGATTTTATGTGATTGTTTTAAGATAATTTCTATTATCTTACATCCCCAATTCTCAAGCTATATTACCTCATCGTTCATAGGTGAACATCAATTATGAATCACATATTCGAGTCTATCCTCGACTCTTAACCTTAGTTTTATTATAACGTTATTACGTTATAGGTTATCGGTAATCAAATTATGATTGGTAAATTAGGATATTCTCAAGCCACTAACTAGACTTAACAATTATAGTTACGCCCTAGTAGGTTATGTGACGACTTGTCGTATTACCACGATAATTAAAGAGGAATATTGACTTACAATTCAAGTGGACATATGCTATCATGTAAGTAATTAGTACTTAAGAATAAATGAAGTACTTGGGAATATTAACTCGGCTTTTGAGACATAAAGATCGACATCTTATGTTCGAATCGTTGCTTACACATTACGACATTGTGTATTTAACTTAACTCGCCGGAGGTTACATATGTCGTATAATCGTTATTCATTATCGAGTTGTGTTTACGCCCAACTAATATCGTATTGAGTTGTCGTTATTGAATATTAACGTTGTAGCTCGACTTTTGGTTTTTCTAACGTAGGAACTCACGTTGAGTATCCTTTCATTAATAAAAACCCTAATTTGTGTCTAACTTCGATTCTCGTTTATTCCGTCTTAAGTTATCGAAATTGGTCGATTTCTTTTGGATTCTCGTTCATATAGTATTATGTTGTTTACGTTTGGGGTTTTGGTTTGTCGGTTCAACATAAACATAAACATTCAACATCAACAAAACCATACACAACATAAACTATACTAAAGCATTAGAAAACCCTAATTTCTAATGTAATACACCATCATTGTGTAAGTGTGCATAAGTGTTCCATTCATTCACCCTAATCACAACCATTTATCCAAAGTTTCATATTACTATCGTAGCATCATTCATCATCAAAATTAAACCCATACTTAGCCATTCTATTACGTTTCGATAAATAGCAACAATTAGCATATGCATCCAATAAATTCCAATAAAATCACATTAGACTCCTATCATATTATAGAATTTAATTACCAACTCAATATCATCATATAAATTTTTAAACCATGGGTTAAAAGTCTCAAACTTTCGGTCATTTCAAATTAGTAAGCCTTGGTGTTCAATAAATTCCACAAAAATTATTTCATGCTTATACCATATACTAAACATGAAATATCACTTCATATCATGCATTAAAAATTTAAAACCATGTTTTCATCCTTAAACATTTCGGTAGTAGTCACATGAACATGTATATACATTTTAAATAAATTTCAATCTTGCACAATATGGTTATATATGTAATAGCATGTAATATTAACACCAAACATTTACCAATATACATAATATTACATATCTATTATTTTTAACAACAAAATCAAATAAATCATTATATATATATAATGTAGCTCACGGTTTTCTCATCAAAATAGGAGAGGTGTTTGAATAAATTCAAGGTTAATATATGATGTTCATATCATACCCTAAACACCATATCTCAACTATTTTCAACAAACAACAACCAAACAATACTCTAAAACTATAGAAATATAATCGGTCAAATAAAATAAAATAGGAGATGTGTTTGAAAATTCCAAGATTTTTATATGATGTTCACATCATATTTTAAACACCATATCTCAACTATTTTTTCAAAATAAAATCAAACCATGGCCTAAATAAGCCTCAACACTCACGTTTTTTACAAATAATTTTCAAAAGTATTCTGGAAAATTATGATATTTATACTACATGCTTATAATACATTAGCAAGCAACAATATCAAATAATATTCACAAAATCATGCTTTAACATATTTAAAAATAAATAAAGCATAAATCAAAAAAATATAAACATGCTCCAAAAATTATGAAATTTTTACAGTAGTCTTATAACATCATTCTAAGCATTTTCATTCACGACTCAAGAGCATTTGGAGGCTCTAAAGTCACGAAAATAAATGGGGAGCAAACTAGGGTTTTTAAACCCAAAAATTCAAAATAAATATTCCACTCCATTAGGATGGAAGAGGATGATGAATAATACCTTCCTATGGTCTTATAAGGATTATTTGAGTGTGGGAGAGGTTGGGGATGGAGGATTTAGAGTTGGGAGTTTGAAAAGTGTACAGAGAAATTTGAAAATGAGAGCAAAATGTGAAAGGGTGAAATGGGCAGCTCTTGGACGTTTTTTCCTTGTTATGGCAGACCTAATGGCTGTCATTTCCCATTTTGGGTGGTCTTGGTGGTAGTTGGGAGGTGGATTGGTCAAATTACCCGTTTTGGTATGTTATCCGACTCTTTAAGTTTTAACGCACTTTCAATCGATTTCTCGGAACCTTAAGGTTCTATCTTATTAAATAGCCTTTAAAAGACTTATTTTAATGTTCATAAAAATTTCACGACGTTCGGACGTCGTTCGATAAGTCAATTCCGAGTTATCGCGGAAAAACGGCGTCCGGCGATTAAAATATGTTCATTCAAAAATTCTCTTGAATTTTTGAGCTTTATAAATAATTTGAGTCTTATAAAGCATATTTTATTGATTTAGACCCTCGGTTCGAGTTTGGTCGTTCGGATCAAATTAGGGTTTTCGGTATATTTTACCGGCTGTTCGGTTAAGTTCTTGAGAATTCCTTGAAATTGATTCTTATAATTTCTAAATTCATAATAAATTATTCCTTCATGATTTTGGTTGTTATCACTATTTATTATGATTAGCACGGACTGGAAGTTGTTCCGGCTCGTAAATAGTGTTTTAAGATCGGCCAAGGCAAGTATGCCCGAAAATTCTCATCCTTTGCATTCTCACTTGTTTTCGTGTGAGGATTCTAAAAATGAAATCCGTTCATGGAGATTCATTCTAGATCTTTCATTCTATGTTCAGGCTACTCAGAAAACCCTAATCCGGTAGGACTAGTTATCAGTTTTTGATTTCTTTAGTATTCGATCTCCGAATCGATTCTAATTCGTTTCATTGGTTTCCTTAAACATAATTAAGGTCTAAGAACCACAACTAAGTGATTCAAACATCACTAATAAAAGTTTTAAATTTTTCGGGTTATTACATACCATCCCCCTTAAAATAAATTTCGTCCCGAAATTTGCTAACCTTGGGATAGATCTAGGTATTTCTCTTTCATAGCTGATTCCAGTTCCCAGGTTGCTTCTTCTTGTCCATGGTGTCGCCATAGAACTTTCACCAACGGTATCTCATTGTTCCTTAGCTTTTGGATACGTCGGTCTAAAATTTTCGTAGGCAGTTCTACGTAACTCATATTGTTATCGAGGTCAATATCTGTCGACGGTATCACATGGCTGGGATCATGTATGTACTTCCTTAGTTGTGAAACGTGGAACACATTGTGCACGTTTCCAAAACTGGCGGCAATCAAGTCAGTAGTCACCGGTCTATTCTCTCCAGAATTTCATAGGGTCATATGAAACGTGGTCGCAGCTTCCCTTTTATTCCGAATCTCACGATCCCTTTAGATGGAGAAATTTTCAAGAAGACCTTGTCTCCCTCTTCGAAATGTAGCTCTGTGCGACGTTTGTCGGCGTACGACTTCTGTCGGTCTTGGGCCTCCTTGATCCGTTGGTGGATCTGTCGCACGATCTCAATCATCTCTCCCACTGAGTCAGGTCCTAATACTCTCATTCCTCCCACTTCATCCCAGTAAAGTGGTGATCGACATTTCCTTCCATAAAGCGCTTCATAAGGGGCCATTCCAATAGTCGCTTGGTGGCTGTTATTGTAGGCGAATTCCACAAGTGGCAACACTTGTTCCCAACTTTCTCCTCTATCGAGGACGACAGTTCTCAACATGTCTTCCAACGTTTGAATGGTCCTTTCAGACTGTCCGTCCGTCTGCGGATGGAATGCGGTGCTGAAATGTAGTCGTGTCCCCAGTTCCTTTTGTAAACTCATCCAGAATCGGGATGTAAATTTGAATCTCTATCGACGTGATAGTCTTTGGAACTCCATGTAGCGGATAACTTTCGAGCGCATAACCGTGCTAGTTTGTCTGACCCATGTGTTATTGGAATGGGTAGGAAATGCGCGCTCTTGGTCAGTCGATCGATGATGACCCAAATAGCGGTATTCCCCCTTTGTGATTTGGGTAGCCCGGTAACAAAGTCCATGGCTATATCATCCCATTTCCATTCCGGTATATCTAGCGGTTGTAAGGTCCCATACGGTCGTTGGTGGAGTGCTTTCACTTGTTGGCACGTCAAACAACGTTCCACAAATGAAGCCACATCTCGCTTCATTCCATCCCACCAAAATTTCTCCTTGAGGTCTTGGTACATTTTGGTGCTGCCGGGGTGTGCGGTATAAGAAGTCTCATGGGCTTCCTTCAAGATTTCGCTCTGAAGTTCTTCATCTTCTGGAACGCACACTCTCCCGTCATACAACAAAACATTATCTGTTGCTTTATAAAATTCTTATGTTTATCGTCCTTGATCTTAGCTCGCATTTCCTCAGCTTTTGCTCTTCCTCTGAGCTTCTAAGATTCGGACTCTTAAGTCGGGGATTGCAATCAATGTTGCAATACAGCCCTCTATCGTCAGAGATGGGCCTACGACTTCGATGTTCATCCTCTGAAATTCTTTTATAAGTATTTCCTCATGGACCGAGAGACATCCCAAACTAGGATGGGATTTACGACTCAAGGCATCGGCTACAACATTAGCCTTGCACGGGTGGTAATTGATACCACGGTCGTAATCTTTCACTAGCTCTAACCATCTATCTTTGCCTCATGTTAAGATCTTTACGCTCAAAGAAATATTTCGTGCTCTTATGGTCGTGATAGATCTCACATCTAACTCCATAAAGGTGATGCTCCATATCTTTAAGGCATGTCGACCATTGCTAATTCGGTCGTGCGTAGGATAGTTCAACTCATGTAGGCGTAATTGCCTGAAGCGTAAGCAATAACCTTACCTTCTTGCATTAGTACACATCCTAGTCCATTCTTTGAAGCATCCGTGTAGATTGTGTACCCTTTATCTGCCTCGCATCTTTGCTAGTACAGTCTTGTTGTCGAGAACTCCTTCGGTCTCACGGAAACTAGCCTCACACTCGGCGGTCCAAGTGTACTTGATTCATTTTCTCAACAATTGGGTCATGGGTCGGGCTATCGTTGAAAATCCCTCGATAAATCGTCGATAGTAGCCGGCAAGTCCTAAGAAACTCCGAATTTCATTCGGGTTCTTTGGTGATTCCCATTCTCGAACGGTATCAATCTTCGAGGGGTATACTTTGATTCCCTCGGTGGACACGATGTGACCTAAGAATGTCACTTCACCTAACCAGAATTCACACTTGCTAAACTTGGCAAAGAGTTGCTCTTGCCTTAATGTTTGCAGCACCGTTCTCAAGTGCTCTTTGTGTTCTTGGTTATTCTTGGAGTATATTAGGATATCGTCTATGAATACCAGGACAAATTTGTCTAAGTACGGGTGAAATACCCTATTCATGATATCCATAAATACTGCTGGGGCATTTGTAAGTCCAAAGGGTATAACGATGAATTCGAAATGACCATACCTTGTACGGAAAACTGTTTTAGGTACATCCTCTGGTCTAATCCTCAATTGGTGATATCCCGACTTTAGATCTATCTTTGAAAAGACTCCTGCTCCCTTAAGTTGATCAAATAGATCGTCAATTCGGGGCAAGGGATACTTATTCTTAAGAGTAATCTTGTTTAACTCTCGATAGTCTATGCACATCCTCAGTGTACCATTCTTCTTTTTCACGAAAAGGACATGTGCTCCCCATGGAGACACACTGGGTCTAATGAAACCTAACTCCAAGAGTTCTTGCAGTTGGATCTTCAATTCTTCAAGTTCCTTTTGTGCCATCCGGTATGGGGCTTTTGACACAGGGGCAAAACCTGGTTCGAGGTCGATCGTGAACTCGATCTATCGGTTTGGCGGTAATCCCGGTAGTTCTTCTGGAAACACATCGGGATACTCCTTCATGATCGGGACGTCTTCTATTCTCCTCTCATTCTGATCTTCCTCCTGGAGGTAGACGAGGTAGGCATGGTTCTCGGTTTTGTTCAGCAACGTCCTTGCTTGTAGTGCGGATATAATTGGGACTCTTCTCCCCATGTTGATCCCGTGAAGGTCGGTAGGTTTCTCTCCGGGATGTTGGAAAGAAATTTTCCTTTCATTGCACAGGATGGTCGCACTATATTCTGTTAACCAATCCATTCCTAGGATTATGTCCACATCTGTCATAGGTATGACGTGAAGGTTATCTGTCATGACCTTAAGTGAGCCTAGATCAAGTTCTAGGTTCGAGCATATGTGGGTTACCGTTCTTATGCCTCCTACTGGAGAAGAAATTCTCATGATTTGTTCAAGCGTTTAGATCTAATCCTAAGTTCTCACGCATGCTTCGAAATAACAGAGTCGAGGCGCCAAGATCAAGCAAGAGGATAACGGTGGTGGAGGAGTATTCCCATACCGCCAAGTTCCTTGGTTCCTTGGCGGCTCTTGCGGAACTCCTTTCCGGTTGAGGCGTAGGCCCTCACTTGCCGGGCGGTTGTTGTTGCCGATAATGTTGTTGTGGTTCTGCGATCGCCGCCATCGTTGTTGTTGTTGTTGCTGGTGTGGCGCGGCTATTGGGGGTCGCCGGCATCGCCATCGCGGTTGTCGCCATTATTGTCGTCGTTGCCGTCGTGGTTGATATGGTTGCTGATTTGGATGATAATCTTGAACCGGGCTGTTGTTGGATCGGTTGGGCTTGAATAGCCCGGACCGGTTGGACTTAGTTCAGCACATTGGGACGGCCATTTCCTCCATGGCGTATCCTGAGGCGATCCACAGGTAGTGGCCCTTCTGGCCACACTTGTAGCATCCGTCATTTGTGAATGCACATGCCCCCTTATGACTCCTATGGCACCTGGGCACACGGGGAGCTTCACGAATTTTTGGTTTCCCCCGCCAGATGCGGGTACCATGAGGCATCCATTCCCCTGCCCGTGCCCAGATGGCACGTTATTTCCTTGCCATGGCCTCCTGTCGGCCTGGCCAGTGTTGGACCCTTGTCCTTGGTGGGATCCTTCCCACTTTCTCTTCCCACGATCCTCTTGATGATTCGGGGGATGCGCAGCGACAATCCTGTCTTCGGGCATAGTAGCCTCGATGTCCAATGCCCGACTGAGGGCCTCACGGTAAGTCAGATTCCTGTGACCAGCTAGCGACACCCTGATCTCATGGCGGAGTCCCGTCCGAAACTTTTCAGTCCTCTTTTCATCGGTGTCGACCAACTGCGGCGCATACCGCGACATCTCACAGAAGGCACGGTCGTAATCTGTGACCGTCGTCTTTCCTTGGCGTAGGTTGTAGAACTCATGTTCCTTCTTTTTTTCGGTAGCTCTTAGGAATGTACTTCTCGTACACTTCCTCTTTGAATTCCTCCCAGGAGAAACTTTCCAGTTCTTCCTCATCGCTGGTTTTCTCTTCGCCTCCCACAAAAAGTCGGCGGCGCCAGTCATCTGGAAGGCAACGCATGACAGCCGTTCCTATGATGTGCAGTGGAGGAAGTTGAAGATTCGCCCGAGAGCGCGAATCCAAAGTTCAGCATCCACGGGATTCCCAATCCCGTTGAAGGTCGGTGGGTTTTGCTTGAGGAATAGTTCCTCAATCCTTCTTGCCGGTACAGGTGGTAGAGGAATATCCTCTCCTTCGAGTGTAACCTCGCGGTTTTTCCTTCTCGGCGGCATTCTATCATTCTTAAATATACGCAATCAAATATCTTCTTATACCATCCATCAGGATCATACATATCTTAACGAGGTATGTATATATAATCGTAGTCATATATCTAGCACATCCTCGAACACCACTTATCACAACATCAAAATCAATGGCTCTCGATGAGCTATCATCATATCAAAACAAATGCCTCTACGAGAACTTTCATCATCACTTTTACGATCCACAAAAGGCCAGGTACGGAGTATGATACTCCGAAAATTAATATCAAGATCACTCGGTGTACCTAGTCACGGTGCGTATAAAATCTAAACGCCACCGTGGTCATCAAAATAAGGGTTCATATCGGGACGACCTATCGTTTCGAGACGCATCGAAACATATACAAAAGTATATAGACAAAACACTATCTAGTCCTAAGAACTAGATCCATAATCGCCCGGAGTGTAAAATAGGGCTCAACGTGTTGGATTCAGAACTGGAAGTATGGGTACTATCAACCTCCTCCATATCATCGTCAGCAGGCAGGTCCTCCTTAGGATCCTCCTCCGAATTTTCTTCTGGATTCTCCTCCTCAACCTCTGCATTTGTGGGAATCACGGTCTCTCGGATTCTAATGACTCTAGCTTCTTCCCAGCTAGGTCTCGACGGATCTCACCATGATCTCCTCATAGGTGTGGTCGGAAATGGAGAAGCGATAAGACGGCACATGTTTCTCTCGCGGCGCATGCAGTTAGGCCACATGAATCGTCAATCTCTACATTATCGTGGCACAGAGGTCCGTGTGGGTGTGGCGGCGGCAGGTAGAGATGGAAGTTGGCATGGAATGATTTGCGGCGATGGTCTGGGCGGGCAATGACGGGGCTCGAATCCTATTGGTAGTAGGACCAGAAAGGTGAACTATCAGGGATGGGAAGGTCCAGCCTCGAACATGTTCTTGCCATAGCCAGCAAGAATTATGTTCCATCAGATGCAAAACGAGACACCTCCGGGTGAAGCCACTCGGGAATCTCATTACGCTAGGTGTACACCCGCTCGGGGAGATATGGTCCACAAGGTGTAGCTCCGTATATCATGAATATGTAGTTAAGGGGACTGACAAAACGGGGCAAGTCCGCCTCAAGATCGAAGCTCTCTCGGCGACGATAGATGTAATCTGCCGATATCTCACGGGCATATCCCTGGCAATCGGATGGCAGTCTTGCGATCAGTCGAAGCACATCGTCATAATGTGACGTACCACGTGCATGTGCAGTAGCCCAATGACGTACAAAATGAGCGGGGAACTCGCCGATGTCTTTTACTCGGTACATCTGGTCGGAACGGTAGGAGTGTACCACCTCCTCGGGTGTGACTCTAGAAGATAAAGAGAGCCTAGTCGTAAAAACCGTCCGAACCATCTTATATTCCTAAGTTCTTATGAAACTACTTTCATGGTTTGGTCTTTGGGAAGAGAGACTGCATGGTTCCTTAGGGATGGACTCAAACGCTTGATGCCTAGCATTCGGGTAAAGGCTAATTGATCACCCCATCTTATCGGGTCTGGATTCCTTACTTCAACTCACGTTATAGTATCACATCATATCCGCTCTCATTATGCACTTACGATTCATCATTTCTTTTATACCTTCATAACGTTATACTTTTATTCTTTTCACTTATGCCACGATAGAGGCAACACGCGGTGTTCGGAATTCTTCACGTAGAGAGGTTGGGACCCGTAATAGTGCGAACCTCCGCTACAATCGCTTCATCATCGAGACTCGTCGCATTCTCATCATCGAATCCGCTCGGATTGTGATTCCTAAGATTTCTATGTTCTCGTTCCTTCTTAGTATTTCGCTCAATGGGGATGCTTATGTTCTCATACTAAGTTCGCGCAAAAGGGATCATGCGTCTTAAGAGTCTATGTTCTCATGGGAAACATACTATTTACATCATGCTCGATACAACAAGAAACACAAATCGCGACACATTGTGCGATAATCAAGCATTCTCATTTACTCATTTACCAAGTTCCTAAACCTTGTAACTTTGTTTCAAACTAATGACCAATAAATTGAAACAACTTTTCAATTTCAAAATTTCCACTTTCCAAAATATTTTCAACTTCCCAATAAGACAATATTGAAATTCCAATTCACATTTCATATACTTCCATCATTTCAAAACAACTTTTAGTTGAGATAGTTACCTTCTTCCTCGTTGAGCAAGACGACGATGGAGTGCGCAGCGAAGTGGCCAAACACAAATAATTTCTAGACTCGACTTTCAACTTAGGATTCAAGGAAAGGGTTTCTAGGGTTCAGAGCTTAACAAGAGCTCGATACCACTTTGTGACGATTCGACTTTCCAATGA
This sequence comes from Salvia rosmarinus, assembly GCA_036937905.1. Taxonomy (NCBI): domain Eukaryota; kingdom Viridiplantae; phylum Streptophyta; class Magnoliopsida; order Lamiales; family Lamiaceae; genus Salvia; species Salvia rosmarinus. The sequence goes on from CM072813.1 coordinate 44,379,556, forward strand.
AGTACGGATCACATGGATCGTCACCGGTATGATAAAGCAGCGGAAATAAACATAGCTAATCAAGGCAATCAACCAATCAACTACTTAATAACGCATAGGTTAAAAGGGATAACCAATCCAATACCAACTCAAGTCGTAGAAGGACTTGTCAAAAGGGGTTCAAGGTTCAACATAACCCAATCAAGGCAGAATTTAAAATACGAGGTACAACCTCCAATTCAATACGGAAATAAGCAGTTATAATCAAAACATTAATAATATCAGAGTTAGGCAGCAAATAAACGTGTGGACATGCATATGACGATGCATGCCCAAGGTTCTAGAAACCTTTCTAATTAAGTCACAAAACAATCGCTACTGCTGCACCTCGCACCCATCATCGATCCTTGCTCAACCCGCACATCAAAACGAGATGCGGGGCTAAGTACAAAAGTACTCGATGGACTCGTTTCAAAACATTTTCTTTGTCAAAAGTTATTAATCGCCCACAATAGCGCATGATGATTTTAGTTAAAGACTCACGCCTATCAAACATTTTATCGTTTTCCAAAAGCGCTCGTCGAACTATTTCATTCACGTTGTTTCCATATTCGATCATTCATTCACCATTCATTCGCAAGACTATGGAGGTGGCCACCTACACATAGTCGCCGTGACCGGTCGAGGTAGCTAACCTTAACACACGGTCACGTGTACACAATCCGAGTTAGTCCTTAACTAAGTCGGATCCGATCGTTACCCTTTTTAACGCTGGTGGACCAACACATTCACATACCACATTGATATACCAATCTCGATAGGATCACAACAAAACATAAACATTTGGCGGTCAATAATAATTCATGTGATAGTATTTCATAAAGCTTTTGTAAATCATGCTTTGAGATATGCATATCATTTTGTTTCAAGAAAGCCCACCGCTAATCCAAAGCTTAGTGGTTCTAAATGAGCAGGGTGAGTATCCTTCCTCAAAGAACTCACGCCCGATCGAACCCTTCATAAGAAAATAGCCGTTCTTAGGTTCTTTCTATCGATCGATGGTCGCTATAAATTACGACTTTAAAGTTCCCAATTAGGGTTTCTTTATGATTTTATGTGATTGTTTTAAGATAATTTCTATTATCTTACATCCCCAATTCTCAAGCTATATTACCTCATCGCTCATAGGTGAACTTCAATTATGAATCACATATTCCGAGTCTATCCTCGACTCTTAACCTTAGTTTTATTATAACGTTATTACGTTATAGGTTATCGGTAATCAAATTATGATTGGTAAATTAGATATTCTCAAGCCACCAACTAGACTTAACAATTATAGTTACGCCCCTAGTAGGTTATGTCGACGACTTGTCGATTAGCACGATAATTAAAGAGGAATATTGACTTACAATTCAAGTGGACATATGCTATCATGTAAGTAATTAGTACTTAAGAATAAATGAAGTACTTGGAATATTAACTCGGCTTTTGAGACATAAGGATCGACATCTTATGTTCGAATCGTTGCTTACACATTACGACATTGTGTATTTAACTTAACTCACGGAGGTTACATATGTCGATAATCGTTATTCATTATCGAGTTGTGTTTACGCCCAACTAATATCGTATTGAGTTGTCGTTATCAATATTAACGTTGTAGCTCGACTTTGGTTTTTCTAACGTAGGAACTCACGTTGAGTATCCTTTCATTAATAAAACCCTAATTTGTGTCTAACTTCGATTCTCGTTTATTCCGCCTTAAGTTATCGAAATTGGTCGATTTCTTTTCGATTCTCGCTCATATAGTATTATGTTGTTTACGTTTGGGGTTTTGGTTTGTCGGTTCAACATAAACATAAACATTCAACATCAACAAAACCATACACAACATAAACTATACTAAAGCATTAGAAAACCCTAATTTCTAATGTAATACACCATCATTGTGTAAGTGTGCATAAGTGTTCCATTCATTCACCCTAATCACAACCATTTATCCAAAGTTTCATATTACTATCGTAGCATCATTCATCATCAAAATTAAACCCATACTTAGCCATTCTATTACGTTTCGATAAATAGCAACAATTAGCATATGCATCCAATAAATTCCAATAAAATCACATTAGACTCCTATCATATTATAGAATTTAATTACCAACTCAATATCATCATATAAATTTTTAAACCATGGGTTAAAAGTCTCAAACTTTCGGTCATTTCAAATTAGTAAGCCTTGGTGTTCAATAAATTCCACAAAATTATTTCATGCTTATACCATATACTAAACATGAAATATCACTTCATATCATGCATTAAAATTTAAAACCATGTTTTCATCCTTAAACATTTTTCAGAGTCACATGAACATGTATATACATTTTAAATAAATTCCAATCTTGCACAATATGGTTATATATGTAATAGCATGTAATATTAACACCAAACATTTACCAATATACATAATATTACATATCCTATTATTTTTAACAACAAAAATCAAATAAATCATTATATATATATAATGTAGCTCACGGTTTTCTCATCAAAAATAGGAGAGGTGTTTGAATAAATTCAAGGTTAATATATGATGTTCATATCATACCCTAAACACCATATCTCAACTATTTTCAACAAACAACAACCAAACAATACTCTAAAACTATAGAAATATAATCGGTCAAATAAAATAAAATAGGAGATGTGTTTCAAAAATTCCAAGATTTTTATATGATGTTCACATCATATTTTAAACACCATATCTCAACTATTTTTTTCAAAAATAAAAATCAAACCATGGCCTAAATAAGCCTCAACACTCACGTTTTTTACAAATAATTTTCAAAAGTATTCTGGAAAATTATGATATTTATACTACATGCTTATAATACATTAGCAAGCAACAATATCAAATAATATTCACAAAATCATGCTTTAACATATTTAAAAATAAATAAAGCATAAATCAAAAAAATATAAACATGCTCCAAAAATTATGAAATTTTTACAATAGCCTTATAACATCATTCTAAGCATTTTCATTCATGACTCAAGAGCATTTGGAGGCTCTAAAGTCACGAAAATAAATGGGGAGCAAACTAGGGTTTTAAACCCAAAATTAAAATAAATATTCCACCCATTAGGATGGAAGAGGATGATGAATAATACCTTCCTATGGTCTTATAAGGATTATTTGAGTGTGGGAGAGGTTGGGGATGGAGGATTTAGAGTTGGGAGTTTGAAAAGTGTAGAGAGAAATTTGAAAATGAGAGCAAAATGTGAAAGGGTGAAATGGGCAGCTCTTGGACGTTTTTTCCTTGTTATGGCAGACCTAATGGCTGTCATTTCCCATTTTGGGGTGGTCTTGGTGGTAGTTGGGAGGTGGATTGGTCAAATTACCCGTTTTGGTATGTTAATACCGACTCTTTAAGTTTTAACGCACTTTCAATCGATTTCTCGGAACCTTAAGGTTCTATCTTATTAAATAGCCTTTAAAAGACTTATTTTAATGTTCATAAAATTTCACGATGTTCGGACGCCGCTCGATAAGTCAATTCCGAGTTATCGCGAAAACGACGTCCGGCGATTAAAATATGTTCATTCAAAATTCTCTTGAATTTTGAGCTTTATAAATAATTTGAGTCTTATAAAGCATATTTTATTGATTTAGACCCTCGGTTCGAGTTTCGGTCGCTCGGATCAAATTAGGTTTTCCCAGATATTTTACCGGCGTTCGGTTAAGTTCTTCAGAATTCCTTCTTAAATTGTTTCTTATAATTTCTAAATTCATAATAAATTATTCCTTCATGATTTTGGTTTTTATCACTATTTATTATGATTAGCACGGATGGAAGTTGTTAGGCTCGTAAATAGTGTTTTAAGACCGACAAGGCAAGTATGCCCGAAAATTCTCATCCTTTGCATTCTCATTTGTTTTCGTGTGAGGATTCTAAAATGAAACCGCTCGTGGAGATTCATTCTCGATCTTTATTCTATGTTCAAAGCTACTCAAAACCCTAATCCTAAGAGACTAGTTATCGCTGATTTCTTTAGTATTCGATCTCCGAATCGATTCTAATTCGTTTCATTGGTTTCCTTAAACATAATTAAGGTCTAAGAACCACAACTAAGTGATTCAAACATCACTAATAAAAGTTTTAAATTTTTCGGGTTATTACACCAAATCGTCCTATTTAATGCCGTTTTTCTACTAATCGTCGAAACAAATCAAATAAGTCTGAACCGAAAAATACTAATCAAAACAATAGCATAAATAGGACAAACCACTGGAAATGACATGCATAAGAATGCCAAGAATAAGCAAAAAATATACTAAACAACTCCCCCAAACTTATCCATTTGCTTGTCCTCAAGCAAAGTCTAGTCTAATAAGAATTGAAAAATAACTCATGCAACTTCACTCTTAATCCAATCAATCAAACCACTTTTTGTTTTCCCCCAAACTTGGTGAATACATTTTCAAAGTTAACGAAACAAATCTAAGATTGTAAGGGATGTCAAATAAACAAGAGGTGATTTTTGCTCAGACCTAACTCTCCGCTAGGGGTAAAGTAACTAAAGTGGTCACCTTTAGCAACAAGTTCCTTTTGATGAAATAAAGAAAGTTTTAACAGATTTTGGAACAATGTTCGAAAGGTGAAATCTCGATGAACTCGAGTCTCCTATCGTGGTTTTCCATGCCTATTTCTCGATTTACGAGAGAGAGCAGAGTCCCATCCTCCATTTCAACAATCTCAACAAATTATTAGAGTTTTCATTCTCCTTCTTTTTTTTTTTTTTCTTTTTTAAGGAAACAAGTATATAGATAACCACACTGTTAACACTACCCCTAGCATTAGTCGGATAAATCACGTCAATAACTCCCGATTTAAGATCAATCCACACAATCTCGTCAATTCACATTGCATTTCAATCACATATCAACAAGAGAAACGAGATTACATCAAGGTTTGACCAATACCACAGAGTTCAGTTGCACAAATCAAAATCCTGAATTATTTGCATATACAAAAACTTGAGTCCAAGAGTTCAAAATCATCACCAACACACATCACCAATCATGCAAAAAGACAAGACACGACACAAAACGAAATACTCTCTCCCCACACTAAATTTGAGAATTATCCCCAGTGCTCAAAACATTAATAACAAAAGAAGAGGAGACTTCCCTGATAATAGATGGCAGAAACAGGGCTGGAATGTGAGCGTGCGCTGCAGAGCCGGAGTATCACGGCTTCACCTCACTGCTGATGACAATACGCAAAACTTTTCATCCAACTTCCATACAAAATAAAAATAGAGATAGACAGATAGACCAAAGAGCTCAAAGAACCAAGAAAAAAGAGAAAGAAATAAAAGAACAGAAAAACCCGTGGTCAACTCCCACGTAGTACTCAGTTTAACGTCGTGAGCACGACGTAGTCTAGTCAGAGATAGATAGGATCAATGAGCATGGTGTTCTCTACTTCTTTTGGACCATCCCCTCGATCAAAGTAAGGCTTCACTCGCTGTCCGTTCACAGTAAATGATCCGTTGGTGTTAGGATCATGAAATAAAACTGCTCCGTAAGGAAACACCTTCTCAATGATGTAAGGACCACTCCACCTGGAGTTGAGCTTCTTGGGGAAAATTTTCCAATGAGACTGTAGAAGTAAAACCTTCATTCCCGGCTTTAAATCCTTGCTAACTATACGCCGATCTTGAGTCAGTTTCACTTTTCCCTTGTAAATACTGGCATTTTCATCCTGCAACAATACATTCTCGGCCAAGGGATCAATAATATCTATGAAAGCACGATCATAATAAAATTAGCAGAGGGAAACATCACACTATAACGTATAGAGAAAGACGCAGATTCATCAAGTACAGTCGTTTTTAATGTGCTACTCTTAACGTCTATAAGTGTGTTGGTTGTGGCCATGAATGGCCTCCCCAATAATAGTGTCTGTTCATTCCCATCATCTCTAACATCACTAATATCCAAAACTTTGAAATCAACAGGTACTATCAACCCCCCACCTTTACTAATATATCCTCAATAATACCCTTAGGATATCTCACGGACCTATCAGCTAACTGTAGACAAATCCGAGAGGGTTTAAGTTCACCTAATCCTAATTTTTTTAACATTGAATAAGCCATAAGATTAATCCCGACCCCCAAATCAAGCATGCCAGAAGCTTCATTCCCATTACCCAAAGCAATTTTAATAATAAAACTACCTGGATCCCGGAGCTTGGGAGACAACTGGTGCTGTAGGATTGAATTAGTTGCTTCGGAGACCATGACTTTCTCGTACTCTCCAAACCTTCTCTTCTTTGAGGCTAGCTCTTTGAAGAACTTGACGTAGGCTGGGACATTTCTGATTACGTCCAACAGAGGCAAATTAACATTCACCTTGGACAGGAGAGTGTAGATATCATTGAATGGTTGGTCTTACTTCTCGTTCTTCAATCGGTGTAGGAAGGGTATCGGTGGAATGTAAGGATTTGCTGCCTTATGCAATCTGGCCTCAGTCTCTTTCTTCTTTCCACCTCATGCGACTGTAGCTGCTTGCCTGATCTCTCTCACCTTATCCTCAACAATCCGGCCACTCCTTAGAATAGTGACCGCATGAGCCTGATGGGGTTGGCTTGGAAGTTTTCCCACTGCACCTTGCTGCAACAACTCATTAAGCTTGCTAGCAATCTGTCCCATTTGCGTCTCTAAACGTTTAATTGTGGAGTTTTGAGCATCCATTCTTTGGGCGAACGTATCCTCCCAAGATGGCCTCTGACGTGGTGGTGGAGGTGCTCGCTGATACTGCTGATGTTGTGGGAACTGCTGCTGTGGGGGCTATTGCTGCTGTGGATAGTGCATCTGCTCTTAAAACTGCTGCGGTTGTGGAGGTCTTTGGTATGGCACATTCTGATTTGTACTTTGCCCTTGTTCTGATTTCTCCATCCCACGTTAAACTGTTGCTGATTAGGCTCGAACTGTTGTTGGGGTTGGAATCCGTGCATAGCATAAGCTTCGGCTTCACATTCAAGGTATGCTCTCCCATCCAGGGGCACGTATCAACATTATGCTCGGGTTCATTGCAGATTCGACAAGGTTCCATGAATTCCTTGTGCTGGGCTGGTGGATCTTGCTTTCTCATCTTAAGCTCTTGCACCTCCCTCATTAGCTCAACCACTTGCTTATTCATGTCGAAAGAAGGAGTGACGGCATGTACTTTAGCTCTTCCACCTTGTCTGGATTTCCATTGTGAAGTAGCAGCCATAGCCTCAAAAATCTCAACAATATCTACTGCCGTTCGAGAACCAATATCTCTACATGCAGCATTGTCAACCATGTACTGAAAACTCTGCGTCAACCCGTCATAGCAAAACTGATAAAGTATCTCATCTAGCAAGGCATGGTGAGGGCACTTCTGCAATAAGTCCCTGAACCGTTCCCAAGCTTCATGGAATGGCTCGTCTGACGTTTGATTAAAGGTCATGATCTGTGACCTCAATTCCTGACTCTTCTTATTTGAGTAGTACTTAGTCATAAACTTGTCTACCACGGCATTCCAGTTCTGCAGAGAGTTTACGGGGAGTGCCAAAAGCCAAGACTTTATCCTATCCTTCAGGGTATACGGGAAACAACGCATCTTCAGCTGGTCTTCATTTAGTCCTCCCAGCGGGAAGGATTGCAGCACCGAACAAAATTCTCTTATGAAACCCAAAGCATCCTCTCTAGCAAGCCCATGAAAAATAGGCATGAGTGAAAAATGATTCGGCTTAAGCTCATAATCACGAGTTGCTGGTCCAAGTACAATAGAGGAGATAGCAGGCTCAATCACTGGTCTGTAGAAATCACGCAGAGCTCGTGCATTGTCACACATTTCTCGCAGCGGGGGTGTATTCTCAAAAGAAGGATTATCTATGATTATCAACTCTGACTGTTCATCACTCACAGTAGTGGCACAATATTCCTCCGCTGAAGAAACGATCTCTTGCTTATGAGTGTTGTACAACGGGGTAGCAAGCAGGCTATTGAGACTGCGGCGACCTAGCATACACAACACCCAAACAAAACAGATCACACGCAATTGGAGAAAAATAAAATAATTAAAAGAAACATAGAAAATAATCAACACAAACAATACGCCTAAAGTTTTCCCCGGCAACGACGCCAAAATTTGTTTCAACAAAAAATACTCTTTTAATTGACTCATAATCGAATGAGGTAATCGTAGAGCGACAGTTAACCCAAGTCGTCTCTCAAGGAAAACTTAACAGGGCTTATTGTTTGTGTCGCACACAAAAAGCGTTAAATCCTAAACAGTCTAATACCAAAGGGGGTTTTAGAACAAACGAGAATTGAAATGCAGAAAAGTAAATATAAATAAAAGCAAACCTAGCTAGGGGTTGTCAATCCGTAGTTGATACCTAAAGAAATCACGAATGCGGATAGCTAAAAGCGTCAAATAAAACTAAACTAAATTCATCAATTGGAAAGCAATAAAATACGATGGAGAAAGATTCAACATAAAAATAAATTCCAATATCAAACTGCGTGAAACGTAAATTATCGAATGCAAAGAAAAAGAAAGATAGTACCAATAGGAAAAGCAATAGTCTGAAACCAAATCCAAATCCTGAATCTAACCAAGATAATAATCTATGGTGCGTAAATTTAAAGGAACGAATGAAAGAAAAACTGAAGAAAATAAATGAAAAAAAAAGTAATATGTCTCTCCTCTCTCATGTGGAATAAACGGAACAAAAAGTGACTGCAGAAGTAAAAACAGGCCAACCATAACTCAGCGTGCGCGGCCTTTATATAAAACCAATGAGTGAGCTCCGATTGCATGCTGAGCGAGCGCGATTCGGAGCGTAAAACTTAAGGTGAGCACCGGTTGAGGGTGGGCGCTCGCTGCTCGGGTATTTCTGTATTAAAGATGAGCGTCGATTGAAGACGAGCGCTCACTGCATGGGTTTCTATGTCCCAGAAGTGAGCGTCGGATCGAGGACGAGCGGGCACTTGCAGGGTGTGCGTGGATGAGAGGGCGATAGTAGGTAAGCAGGCGCTCGGTGATGCGGAGAATGAGCGGGCGCGCGAGCAAGTGAGAAAGCGCTCAAGCAAGTGAGAGAGCGCTCAAGCAAGTGAGAGGGCGCGCAGGGTGATCCGGTGCTCAATGTGATGAACGCGCAAGGAGGTGCGGGCGAGCGCGGGGTGTGAGCGGGCGTGCGGAGCGCACGTGCGCGATTTTGAAGAAATGCTCGTTCTCCTTTGTTTGAATTCCGAATTGCGATCCTTTTGCGCCTACGGACTCCTATCAAGATGATCTTCAGCATAATTCAATTATTTACAAATCTAATTCGTCCTATTTAATGCCGTTTTTCTACAAATCGTCGAAACAAACCAAATAAGTCTGAACCGAAAAATATTAATCAAAACAACAACAAAAATAGGACAAACCACTGCAAATGAGATGCATAAGAATACCAAGAATAACAAAAAATATACTAAACAACTCCCCCAAACTTATCCATTTGCTTGTCCTCAAGCAAAGTCTAGTCTAATAAGAATTGAAAAATAACTCATGCAACTTCACTCTTAATCCAATCAATCAAACCTCTTTTTATTTTCCCCCAAACTTGGTGAATACATATTCAAAGTTAACGTGAAACAAATCTAAGATTGTAAGGGATGTCAAATAAACAAGAGGTGATTTTTGCTCAGACCTAACTCTCCGCTAGGGGTGAATTAACTAAAGTGGTCACCTTTAGCAACAAGTTCCATTTGATGAAATAAAGAAAGTTTTAACAGATTTTGGAACAATGTTCGAAAGGTGAATTCTCGATGAACTCGAGTCTCCTATAGTGGTTTTTCATGCCGATTTCTCGATTTACGAGAGAGAGCAGAGTCCCATCCTCCATTTCAACAATCTCAACAAATTATTAGAGTTTTCATTCTCCTTCTTTTTCTTTTTTTTTTCTTTTTTTTAAGGAAACAAGTATATAGATAACCACACTGTTAACACTACCCCTAGCATTAGTCGGACAAATCACGTCAATAACTCCCGATTTAAGATCAATCCACACAATCTCGTCAATTCACATTTCATTTCAATCACATATCAACAAGAGAAACGGGATTACATCAAGGTTTGACCAATACCACAGAGTTTAGTTGCACAAATCAAAATCCTGACTTATTTGCATAGACAAAAACTTGAGTCCAAGAGTTCAAAATCATCACCAACGCACATCACCAATCATGCAAAAACACAAGACATGACACAAAACCAAATACTCTCTCCCCACACTAAATTTGAGAATTATCCCCAGTGCTCAAAACATTAATAACAAAAGAAGAGGAGACTTCCCTGATAATAGATGGCGTAAACAGGTGGAATGTGGCGTGCATGCTGCAGAGTCGAGTATCACGGCTTCACCTCATCACGATGACAATACGCAAAACTTTTCATCCAACTTCCATACAAAATAAAATAGAGATGAGCGAGATAGACCAAAGAGATCAAAGAACCAAGAAAAAAGAGAAAGAAATAAAAGAACAGAAAAACCGTGGGTAAACTCCCACGTAGTACTCAGTTTAACGTCGTGAGCACGACGTAGTCTAGTTAGAGATAGATAGGATCAATGAGCATGGTGTTCTCTACTTCTTTCGGACCATCCCCTCGATCAAAGTAAGGCTTCACTCGCTGTCCGTTCACAGTAAATGATCCGTTGATGTTAGGATCATGAAATAAAACTTCTCCGTAAGGAAACACCTTCTCAATGATGTAAGGACCACTCCACCTGGAGTTGAGCTTCTTGGGGAAAAGTTTCGAATGAGACTGTAGAAGTAAAACCTTCATTCCCGGCTTTAAATCCTTGCTAACTATACGCCGATCTTGAGTCAGTTTCACTTTTCCCTTGTAAATACTGGCATTTTCATCCTGCAACAATACATTCTCGGCCAAGGGATCAATAATATCTATGAAAGCACGATCATAATAAAATTAGCAGAGGGAAACATCACACTATAACGTATAGAGAAAGACGCATATTCACCAAGTACAGTCGTTTTTAATGTGCCACTCTTAACGTCTATAAGTGTGTTGGTTGTGGCCATGAATGGCCTCCCCAATAATAGTGTGTGTTCATTCCCATCTTCTCTAACATCACTAATATCCAAAACATTGAAATCAACAGGTACTATCAACCCCCCACCTTTACTAATATATCCTCAATAATACCCTTAGGATATCTCACGGACTTATCAGCTAACTGTAGACAAATCTGAGTGGGTTTAAGTTCACCTAATCCTAATTGTTTTAACATTGAATAAGGCATAAGATTAATCCCGGCCCCCAAATCAAGCATGCCAGAAGCTTCATTCCCATTACCCAAAGCAATTTTAATAATAAAACTACCTGGATCCCGGAGCTTGGGAGACAACTGGTGCTGTAGGATGGAATTAGTTGCTTCGGAGACCATGACTTTCTCGTACTCTCCAAACCTTCTCTTCTTTGAGGCTAGCTCTTTGAAGAACTTGACGTAGGCTGGCACATTTCTGATTACGTCCAACAAAGGCAAATTAACATTCACCTTGGACAGGAGAGTGTAGATATCATTGAATGGTTGGTCTTACTTCTCGTTCTTCAATCGGTGTAGGAACGGTATCGGTGGAATGTAAAGATTTGCTGCCTTATGCAGTCTGGCCTCAGTCTCCTTCTTCTTTCCACCTCATGCGACTGTAGTTGCTTGCCTGATCTCTCTCACCTTATCCTCAACAATCCGGCCACTCCTTATAATAGTGACCGCATGAGCCTGATGGGGTTGGCTTGGAAGTTTTCCCACTGCACCTTGCTGCAACAACTCATTAAGCTTGCTAGCAATCTGTCCCATTTGCGTCTCTAAACTTTTAATTGTGGAGTCTTGAGCATCCATTCTTTGGGCGAACGTATCCTCCCAAGATGGCCTCTGACGTGGTGGTAGAGGTGCTCTCGACATCTGCGATGTTGTGGGAACCGCTGCGTGGTCGTTGTCACTGTGGATAGTGCCTCTGTTCTTTGAAACTCTCTTTGCTGTGGAGGTCTTTGGTATGGCACATTCTGATTTGAACTTTGCTCTTGTTCTTATTTCTCCATCCCACGTTAAACTGTTGCTGATTAGGCTCGAACTGTTGTTGGGGTTGAAATCCCTGCATAGCATAAGCTTCGGCTTCACATTCGAAGGTATGCTTTCCCATCCCGGGGCACGTATCAACATTATGCCCGGGTTCATTGCAGATTCAACAAGGTTCCATGAATTCCTTGTGCTGGGTTGGTGGATCTGGCTAGCTCATCTTAAGCTCTTGCACCTCCCTCATTAGCTCAACAACTTGCTTATTCATGTCGAAAGAAGGAGTGACGGCATGTACTTTAGCTCTTCCACCTTGGCTGGATTTCTGTTGTGAAGTAGCAGCCATAGCCTCAAAAATCTCAACAATATCTACTGTCGTTCGAGAACCAATATCTCTACATGCAGCATTGTCAACCATGTACTGAAAACTCTGCGTCAACCCGTCATAGCAAAACTGATAAAGTATCTCATCTAGCAAGGCATGGTGAGGGCACTTCTACAATAAGTCCCTGAACCGTTCCCAAGCTTCATGGAATGGCTCGTCTGACGTTTGATTAAAGGTCATGATCTGTGACCTCAACTCCTGACTCTTCTTATTTGGGTAGTACTTAGTCATAAACTTGTCTACCACGGCATTCCAGTTCTGCAGAGAGTTTACGGGGAGTGCAAAAAACCAAGACTTTTTCCTATCCTTCAAGGTATACGGGAAACAACGCATCTTCAGCTGGTCTTCATTTAGTACTCCCAGCGGGAAGGATTGCAGCACCGAACAAAATTCTCTGATGAAACCCAAAGCATCCTCACTAGCAAGCCCATGAAAAATAAGCATGAGTGAGAAATGATTCGGCTTAAGCTCATAATCACGAGTTGCTGGTCCAAGTACAATAGGGGAGATAGCAGGCTCAATCACTGGTCTGTAGAAATCACGCAGAGCTCGTGCATTATCACCCATTTCTCGCAGCGGGGGTGTATTCTCAAAAGAAGGATTATCTATGATTATCAACTCTGACTGTTCATCACTCACAGAAGTGGCACAATATTCCTCCAGTTTTGGATGAAACGATCTCTTAAGCTTATGAGTGTTGTACAACGGGGTAGCAAGCAGGCTATTGAGACTGCGGCGACCTAGCATACACAACACCCAAACAAAACAAATCACACGCAATTGGAGAAAAATAAAATAATTAAAAGAAACATAGAAAATAATCAACACAATCAATACGCCTAAAGTTTTCCCCAGCAACGGTGCCAAAATTTGTTTCAACAAAAAATACTCTTTTAATTGACTCATAATCGAATGAGGTATCGTAGAGGGACAGTTAACCCAAGTCGTCTCTCAAGGAAAACTTAACAGGGCTTATTGTTCGTGTCGCACACAAAAAGCGGTAAATCCTAAACAGTCTAATACCAAATGGGGTTTTGGAACAAACGAGAATTGAAATGCTGAAAAGTAAATATAAATAAAAGCAAACCTAGCTAGGGGTTGTCAATCCGTAGTTGATACCTAAAGAAATCACGAATGCGGATAGCTAAAAGCGTCAAACAAAACTAAACTAAATTCATCAAATGGAAAGCAATAAAATACGATGGAGAAAGATTCAACATAAAAATAAATTCCAATATCAAACTGCGTGAAACGTAAATTATCGAATGCAAAGACAAAGAAAGATAGTACCAATAGGAAAAGCAATAGTCTGAAACCAAATCCAAATCTGAATCTAACCAAGCTAATAATCTATGGTGAGTAAATTTAAAGGAACGAATGAAAGAAAAACTGAAGAAAATAAATGAAAAAAAAAAGTAATATGTCTCTCTCTCTCGTGTGGAATAAACGGAACAAAAAGTGACTGCGGAAGTAAAAACAGGTCAACCATAACTCAGCGTGCGCGGCCTTTATATAAAACCAATGAGTGAGCTCCGATTGCACGCTGAGCGAGCGCGATTTGGAGCGTAAAACATAAGGTGAGCACCGGTTGAGGGTGGGCGCCGCTCGCTGCTCGGGTATTTCTGTATTAAAGATGGGCGTCGGTTGAAGATGAGCGCTCACTGCGTGGGTGTCTATATCTCAGAAGTGAGCGTCGGATCGAGGACGAGCGGGCACTTGCAGGGTGCGTGGATGAGAGGGCGCTGGTAGGTAAGCAGGCGCTTGGTGATGCGGAGAATGAGAGGGCACGCGAGGAAGTGAGAAAGCGCTCAAGCAAGTGAGAGGGCGCGCAGGGTGAGCCGGCGCTCAATGTGCTGAACGCGCAAGGAGGTGCGGACGAGCGCGGGTGTGAGCGGGCGTGCGGAGCGCACGTGCGCGATTTTGAAGAAATGCTTCGTTCTCCTTTGTCTGAACTCCGAATTGCGATCCGTTTGCGCCTACGGACTCCTATCAAGATGATCTTCAACATAATTCAATTATTTACAAATCCAATTCGTCCTATTTAATGCCCTTTTTCTAAAAATCATCGAAACAAACCAAATAAGTCTGAACCGAAAAATACTAATCAAAACAACGGCATAAATAGGATAAACCACAGGAAATGACATGCATAAGAATACCAAGAATAAGCATAAAATCATACTAAACAGTGCCTGCCGAGCAAATTGTATAAGAAACGACACCACAAGTGACTACACCCACCGTTGCCATTGGACCAGTAACACCTCGTCGTAGTGAAAGGATTGTTCGATAACCCGATAGATATATGTTCATGGGTGAATCTTCAAATTTAATCCCAGTAGACGAACAGGCTATAGTCGACCTATGAATATACAACGAGGCGATACAAGACATAGATACGAGAGAATGACACACCTCTATAGACATAGAGATTGAGTCCATAACCTCTATGAATGTATACGATAAGACACTTTTACCAGATGACAAGGAAGACATAGGTTGTAAGTAGGTATACAAGTGGATGAGATGTAATACCCCGTCCTTCCTAAGCTTCGGTAGCATGGCATATTTTTCGAGAAAATGTCAAAGGGTTGACTTTTTGTTTCGGTGATGCGACTATCACAAAACCACAGGCGTTGTGAAGAGTGTCTTATGAAGAATTCATAGACACTAAGTATGCAGGTTTTCGACCACCCACGAAGGTTTGGCACTCCGGGGAAGTTATCGAAAAACCGGACTATTCATGGGTCTTTTAAAAGCATATCTTGTTTATAGTCGTTGTGTCCGGTATTTTATTTCGAGTCCATGGGTACCAAGTTCGCTAAATTTGAGTCCGTTTGCAAAAGATCGTCGCTTTTGCATTTTGAAAAAAGGTCATTACAAGAAATGTGAGCCCCTCGCTTTCCTATAAATAGAGGGCTAGGGCCTTCATTTTCAACGTTCATTTTCTTTGTCTCTCTATGTTTATTGAAGAGCCGAGCAGCTCAGTGCACGCTGCTAAGCCACTGGAGGAGTGGGGATCGAGTGGGGAGGCTCGGCGGCGGCGCCATTATACACGCCCAAGAACCACCGCCGATCAGCCCCTCCCCGAAAGCCCCATTTTTCCGTTTTTGTCATTTTCTTGTTTTGATTCCGTCTTTTAGTAGATAGCATAGCATAGAACTCGGGTTTCTAAAGGGACGGGACGAGAAAACGGCCGGAGGCCGGCCAATTTGGCCGCCGACCGCCGTCGCCCCTCTTGGCCGCCGATTGGTGGTCAACGGGCCACCTTTTGGCTATGGGACCTTTAGGTTTTGAGTTCCGGGCTATGCATTCTACTAAAATACCGATTCTGTTTTTCTGTTTTTCGTGTTTCTGCATGTAGGGATGTTTTCTGTTGTTTTGAGTTTCTAAAGGAAGTACATGCTCGAGTTATCCATTTTTAACATAGTTTGTCATTCCATGTTCCTCGTAATGCATATTGCTTATGTTTCCAATCATGCATCAGTTTTGGATGGTTTATCCTGGATTTGAGGATATGCATCGATTTTTGAAGCTTCTTCGCTGCTAAGATTTGTGTCAACTTGCATTCATGCATATTTTGAAGGTACCCTATTATTGGTCTTGATGCCCTGAATATATTTCCCTTCTGTATCGAGTTGATTTGAAAACCGGAGGGTGCCAAATATGGGTTCAGAAAGTCGAAAACCCTCGTTTCGTTTCGATCTTCATTTGGATCACGTTGTTGCTTTGCTTTGTGGGATGTGACTCCAAACGTTGTTCCATCTTGTTATCAGGTACCTACCAGTGCGATCGGTGAAGTTGTTGGATCTGTGGATATCTCCCAGTTGACGTTTTCGCCTGTTCAGGTTGGGTTATATATGCTTATTTTAAGTTATTTACTCTGATATTTCAAAATAAAACATGTGCGCCGACAATTTTTTTAACGAAGTTATTACTGTTCTCTGATCCGAGATATGATTCTATTGTGATTGCTGTCACAACCCAACTTTTTAATCAAAAGGTTAAGCTGTGACTAATCACTCTTGACAAACCATTAAGACTAATGACTAGAGGAATAGTTCACAATAACATAACATCTATGACGAGACAATAATAGTTGATATCAAAGGATGTATTGAATTCAAATAGAACCAAATGATTCGTTTTCATGAAGTCGAATGAATAAATGGAATGATGGATATAGGATAATCGACGTCAATAGACTTTTGTCCGAAAAGGTGGTTTTTCTTCCACAATTACGACAATCACATAACAACCATTGAAGTCAGAGTGTGGCAACAGAAATGGTAGTTGAGTTATATGTATGAGGACATATAACTCTGGGCAATCACTTGCAACAACAAACATCAAAGTTTCAGTCAACAACAAAACTAGGTAGACATTAATATAAGTTCGAAATAAACTTCCAACAACATAATATCATGACAAGTTCGACTCTAACATTCTCAACATTTGTTATAATAACCATCAAACCATTTCCTCTTCAACTAACGAAAGACATGAAGGAGTTCGACTCCAATTCACAACTACTAGCCACTATCCAAAATAGTTTCCAACATCAAAGGATTTCAAGGAATTCAACCTTAACAACCACAACCAACATATGAAGTAAACGGAATGATGATAAACATGTCTAACACATATGACGGATAACATAAACCACGACAGCCACAGTGTTCTTCCAATTCCATCTCCACGATCTCAGCTCAACCTGCATGTTTAGAAATACATGCAGGGCGTGAGTACATAAGCACTCAGTGGACACATGCCGAAAACATTTAAAACTTTGCTCTTAGAGCTATAAGATTGACTTTCCATAACTTTGCCGTACACAGGGGTTTTAGTGAAAAACATGTGCATGTTATTCGAAATAAACACTTACTTGCTTTCATTTTCATAATTTTAAAACAAATGCATATGCATGATCTTTGTCTGCAGACATCTTTCTCTTCCCATATCCATGTACTTTCTTTGTGTTGAGAAGTAGGCTTCCTTCTCAAACACACCTTTACCCGAAGGTCCATACCCGACGTCGGTAACATTCTTTCATTCTTTCTTTCTTTCTTTCTTTTCTGTGGATAGGTAATGCATTATGCTCATGCTCAAACATTCGGCAAGTCAATAATTTTGAATGTCATGCAATAGATAATGAAATAATATAAATTAGCACCTGCTATAAGTTTTTAGAAAGCCCACCTGTTGAGTTACTCGGTAAGCTTAATAAACTTTCCTTTCTCTTCTTCCTCTTCCTCTTTAATCGCCTTGCCCTTTTTCGACGTACCTTAGATTATTTGATAATATTAGTACTCATATAAAGGGCATTTCTTATCTATTAAATACATATAAATTTTTCTTATTTATTCTTTTTCATTTCTTATGTTTTGTTTAGACATTTTGTCTAAACTTTTACTATAATGAATTTCAATTTTTCGGTCATCAGATCCTTCTATTCTTTAAATTTTCTTCATATTTTCTCTTATTCGACTCTCACGAGTCTACTTCGACTTCAAAGGAACGTTTGATAATTATTATACTTAGTGAATTAAATTCACATTCTTTTCTTTAGTATTTAAGCATAACTTTCAATTAATCACTTAACTTAAACTTTTTCATTACCAATGGAATAGTATGTCCTTAACACACTTAAATGACATCTCTTTCATTACTATTATACTCTTAGTTTTATAAATCAATTCTATATAATCATATAACATATCTTATGCAAACATGAATTCATTCAAAATAAATATGTGCATAAGTTTTAGCCTTTCGCATTCTTAGTCCTAAAATTCTTAATTAAGCTTCTTTAGTACTTATTTACCTAATAAATTTATAATCCATATGATTTACACATAATAGCATTAAACTTTAATTTTCCCTTTTTTCTTCTATAATTTTTGAAACTTTACTAATGTACATAAATTATTTTTCTTTTCAACTTTCCTTCAATTTCTCATTTATTTATCATATATCAACTTGAAACACTCAATAATAATACCATATATCAACCTTAGCATAAACATGACAACTAAACACATAAACTAAAATTTTCCATTTTCAACATATGAACTTAGAAAATTCTAATTAATTCACATGATGTTTAAATCATCATATTAAACTCATATATTAAGTTAATTGAAGAAAATAAAACCAACATATCACTTCCCCATATTTTCAAAAATTTCGAAAATATATACATATTTTTCTAAATTAATTTTTATTGAATTTCTTTCAAATTACTAACCTAAACATGCTTTAAGCACATACTTGCAACTTATTTCCAACATAACTTGAATATTTGATCACATTAACATAAAGCTTATGAACTAGGGTTTTGAATTTCTACACCAATCTTACAACTAAACCATAATTAATTCATTATTTCATCATTAAACTATCAATATCATCATGTATCATCAATATTCACCAACAATGATCACATATTACACAAAATTCTTCAACCAACATCCTCAATATTTTCACACATATATACAACAATAATTAAACTTAAAGATTCAAGAAAGGTTAGAATGATACCTTTTTCCACTCTTGAGATCAAACTTAGATGTAGAAATTAGAAAGAAAATAGCTTAAATAAAAATTTTATCCTAGTGTGTGTGTAGTGTGTGTAACCATGAGTTTAGGGAGAGAATCTGATGATTTTGCAAAATGTTGAATAGTATGGAGGTGATATATTTATATAAAAAATTTCATTTCATTTTTGATTTAATTTATTACATGATTATTCATCAACTTATTTAATGCATATACTTGTTCATCAAGAATAATTAATATATATGCTTAGTCATTCTTTTTCTGGAGCATTCATATATATCCATTTAAATTTTAATAATATAATATGTATAAATATTAGATTTAATGCTATTAACTTTATACTTATAACTTATTTCCTTATTTTCATGACTTCTATGAAATAAAACACTCACATTATAATCCTACATTTATAAAATGATGTTTACTATATAACATGAAAATATAATACATATAATAGCTAAATTTAAACTTCTCTATAGTTATAGGATTTTATTTGATCATTTAGATCAAATAATCAATCTACATAATATTTTAAATTTCTAAACAAAATCTTTTATTCAAAAAATTTTAGAATTCAATTGTCGATCACATTTCATTTTACTAAGCGAAATTAAATAAATTGGATCTTAAGCATATATAATTTCTTTCTTATTAAGGATGCAATGCCCTGTTTAATCTTAATCGTCGATTAATTACTAATTAAAAGTTAGGAATATTACATGCACGGATCTCTATTCGGTGGGTTGACCACCATCTTGAGTATTGATCGAAGTGATAGACCCCAAACACGTGGTTATGGTTACGCCGGATAGACCCTAAGTCCACACGTAAATGATAATGAGGTGGTTATAGTTTTGAGGATAGACCCTCAAGTCCACACCGAGTTAGCCTATTTGGATACGTTCGGGCACGGGCCAATGGATATATTCCGGCCGAGATATTGTAAATTTGTTGGATATGTTTCGGACCGAGAGATGTGATGGTGGCGGGACACGCCCGAGCCGTGGTTCTATGATGGGAGTAAAGAATAACGGTCAGGTATCAATAAAGAAAATCTCTTTGCTTACTTAGAAATGGGTTTACATTGTAAAACCTTCTAAGGTAAGTGCTTTGAACACGGTATCATGGATTTTGTTTTCGTTAAAACCCCAAATTGAGCGCGCTTAGTACTCACCCCAAAAATCTTTTCAAATGTTTTTCATGGATGGAGAGAATTTGGACGGGCGACCGAGGGGTCGAGCTGTGGTTCCTTTCACGCTACCGCCTCGCGATGTCGCTTTTATATACATATTCATTGTGGATGTATTCTTGTCCCTTTATTTTTCTCTATGATAGGGAACAAGATTTGCTATTATGTTATTATGCTGTGAGTCTCGACATGAGCATGTTATGTGGTTGACCGGTCTAGTCAACAGGATGTAATGCTATTTTGCTTCCTTGCATTACTAATATCAAATCAAGATCATGTTCATTGAAGTTATGTTGTCGATATGATTCTATCGGTGGATTGTTTGCTCACCCATCCCCTTCAGGCTATGTCCTAGTTATAGAGGAGATGCTGCCCGATTTTATGGTCGTATCTTCCTATTATATATGCTTTATGTATCCCCGCTTCTTAACCCCCATCCCTAATCACACCCCGGCATCTGTGCCTTCCCTCGGGAATTGGGGCATGACAGCATGGTATCAGAGCAGTTTTCCTAGCTTGGGCGTATATTGTTATTTGATATCAAAGCAGTTCATTTGCTTTATATCATGTACGTTCTTGAAATTGAGTGTTTAGAACTTGTTCTTCTAAACTGTTTATCAGGTACAGCTACCCTCTACTCACCGTCAATCCGTCTCCTTTCAAAAGGGGATGAGGTATGTGTTTATTTGTTGATGCTTTATGTGGTTATGTGAGCTTGATATGATCTTGGTTTCATGTGCTTTGGCATGGTAAGAGTTTACGTGATGTAAACGTGATATGTATGTGGTATGGTTGGGTGTTGATGTGGATGTGGAAGTGATTTGTCGATGGGACGGAAGAGCCTATGCGACTGTCACTACTACAAAAATCAGTATAGACTACGCGTTTTATGTGTAGTGTATGTGGTCTCGTAGTGTAGAGAAAAGTAGTGTAGAGAAAATAGGCGGCGCATACACTCACGTTTTTACGCGTAGTCTATACCCACCATAGACCACGCCGCACATAGACCACGCCACGGCGTAGTCTATACCCACTGCATACACAAAAGTTCGCACACACACCACGCTTTTACGCGAGTCTATCCCCACCATGACCACGCCGCACATAGACCACGCCACGCCGTAGTCTATATCCACGCATCACACAAAAGTTCGCACACACACACGCTTTTATGCGTAGTCTATACCCACCATAGACCACGCCGCACATAGACCACGCCACGCCGTAGTTTATACCCACGCATCACACAAAATTTCGCACACACACCACGCTTTTTACGCGTAGTCTATACCCACCATAGACCACGCCACACATAGACCACGCTTCACGCGTAGTCTATACACACGCACTACACAAAAGTTCGCACATACACTCGCTTTTATGCGTAGTCTATACCCACCATAGACCACGTTTTCTCCACATAGACCACGCCACGCCGTAGTCTATACCCCACTGAACACACAAAATTTCGCACATACACCACGCTTTTTGCGTAGTCTATATGTATTAACTACGGTTTTGAGTTTATTTACTACGGTTTTAATGCCAAATTTACTACTCTTTTCTATTACAACCCGTAGTCAATTTAATAACAACTACGGTTTTCAATTTCAACCGTAGTTAATTTCTTTATTTAAACTCGTACAATTAATAACGCACAAGCAAATGAGATTAAAATATACTTGCGACTACGCTCAAAATCACTATTCAAAATATACAACTGCTTTCATTACACCTACAAAATCACTATACAAAAATATACAACTGCTTTCATTACAACTACAAAATCACTATACAAAAATACTATGCACATCACATAACAAAACAATAAGACCAGATCCCCATATCACAAAGACAAAATAATTCAAAATATCAATAACTTACAACTAAAACATCACAAGACTATATGTGAAGAAGCATGAAATTTGCCCATTCAACGCGAACTTCATCAATGTCCTCTTGAGAGTAAGACCGATTTTAAACTATTAACAATTGAAAATAGAATATTAACACTCTTGTATGAAAAAATGATTATATTAAAGAATTGAAATGTTTATCTTACATGTGAACGTAAAGAAATGGAACCACTCTTCATAACTTCTTCAATTATATCTTTCATGAGCGTAGTACAAAGAACCCGCATTGCTTGGAATCGGGTTGTCTTCGACACTTTTAAAATATCAAATATTAGCAACATGTAGATGTATATGAAATCAACATAAAACAAATGTGATTTGATAAATGAAAATACCTTTACAATTTCCCAAGTTGGTTCTTCTTCCTCCTTTTCTCCAATTTTGCATTAAACATAAAAATTGCCCTTCAAGCAATTAATAGTAATTAGATACTACCACAAATACACACATTTCAAAGTACAATACAGTGTGATCAAATGCTCAAACATTATGTTCATGGCAATGCAAGAATAACATCAACGGGATATCTTTGATTCTTATCCCCAAAGTCAGGAGGACTAAAACCTTATAATCAAGCTGTGCTTGTATAGAGAAGGCAACAAACTAAATCTTGTTTACAATGCTTCAACTGAAAGTAGAAACGGGGCAGCTTCTCATTTACAAACAAAATCAACAAAGTCCATTTCTTAGCGTAGCTAGGTTCACATCAAAAACTAATTCAACAGACGGATAATATAACTGTGGTACTATCAACAAAAGAGAAACTATAGATACACAGGATTTTGATATAAAACAAAATGAGAATCAAGGTCTCAAGCATCACAAGTGTGAAAAAGTGGAGAATATAAGTTTCTCTTTTCTTGACCATGTTTTCCTGTTCTCATTCATGTATGGTACTTGTTGGAGATTAGACTAAATGTTCGAATGACACTGAGTCACTGACTTATGTTTCTGTGATGAGGTTGTCATGTTAATACTTAATAGAGCCAAGCTAGTCAACGCCACGTGCTCGAATCTTGCGCCACCCATTTATAAAAAAATATGTGCAAGGCTTTGATCTTAGTAACCAAAGAATTAGAGGGTGCGAGGCAATGCCAAATTAAATGTTAAATGATACCTCTAACGACCCGAAGTTTTCATTCATTCAACACTACCTTATAGAATTAATCTTTGAAGGACATTGTTATCTTAAAGTGTACTAGGTGATGCGAAGCGTGTCGAGGATTTTATAAATGTTTTGGATAGACTATCTTGTGCTTAAATCAAGTCTTGAATCTGAATACTGTCAATCACTTAGTGCTAAATGTGTTGCTCCCATCCTAGATTAATGGTTGAGAATTTTCATTCGAGTTCCATCTAGCGATCTCTATCATCATTTCCTTTCGGTGCACTTCATTTATTGTTTGCGTTTCACTTCTCAGGAAGTTGGGTGTTCCAAAGTCACTAACATAATCTTAGCTATATCATAAGCTCATAACCGAGCTCTTACAGAGCCGGTGGGTTATGTCCTAGTCATAGGTCCGAGATGCTCTACTATGATGAAGTATAACGGATGACATGCACGCCATAGACCTCTTATATTTGTGTTGTGTGCTTGTGTCACCTATTGTTGCAAGATTGCCTTTGTAGTCTGCTTATGTAGTTCTATACATTCCCAATATTGTAGTGGTCAATCAGAGCTAATAAAGAGAAGTTAGGGAACAAGGCCATTTCCTAATTATCACCTTGGCCAATTTCAAGAGTTTAGCAATCCTATTATGCATTTTACAGTGTAAAACTTGACTATTACTCTTTGAATAATGGCTTTTGATTAACTTAGACCCCCCTCCAAAAGAAATCCTCTAGAAGACTGTCAGGCTCTACCTCTCAATAGTCACAAGGATAACAAACCTAAAGCACTCAAACAGGAGCAACATAGTAGATTACTAAATAAACCTAGTTCGATTCAAGCGGTGGCACTCAAGCGGTCCTGCATAATGCAACAATAACATCCCGCCTCAAATCACATTACTACAACAAAGACCAAACAAAACCCGGATAAACCACAACCACGGAACCACTCTCATCCACTAAAACCTAACAATTGTCTCAAAACCCAACAAATAATTTCCAATTCACTAAAAGAAAAGAAGGAATTAAAGGAGTCAATCTTACGTGTTGACAATATATTTCCGCTATCATCACGAATGCGATGACTAAGAGGTCAAGAAGATAAATCGTTTCTCCATGAGGATCAACCATCAGAAGAATCCAATGATCCCTAATCAATAGAAAACATATAATATTAGACATGTTGAGAAAAAGAAGATAATGGTGATGAACTAAGATTTAAGACTTACCTACATCGCGGTACTATCACTAATTGATTTTGAGATACACCTCAAACCTATCGCCCAAAGCACGTGTTCGTGCATCTTGATCGCCTTGGGAACATATGATATCTCAAATGGATTCACAAACCGCAATGACCAAGTGTAGTTGTACTCTCCTTGAACTCTTGGAATAAGTGACTAACAAATAAATAAAATGTATTAAATAAACATATACTTAACATTGCAAAATAAATTTTGAAAGAGTAAATTCTTACCACATATAAACCACAATGCAATTTCACGGAATTCGCTATAAATCACAAAACGGATGATGTCTTCAAGATGTACGAAAATCTCAAAGGGCTTACCAAAGATTTCATCTTCAAATGGAATTAATATCCCTTTCCCATCCGTTAAAGTTTTTCAACATGTAAATACAAGACTTTCATGAGACGAATGCAAAGTGTCAAAACACTTCACATTTCTCTCCTTAACAACTCTTTGCCGTACTTTTGTTTTCTTGGCAGAAAAGACACCCTAATTTGCATAAGCATAAATGTAAATAATAATAATAACAAATAATCATGTTTGTCAATCAATACGTTCACACACGGTTCTAAGTCAGCTAAATATATCTGACTAGAACAAATAAATCACTATGACTAACAGGTTCATAATTCTAGTTTGTTAATCAATGTGCACTGCTCACGGGTCACAAACATCTACATATATCAAACTAAGGTTGGAAATGGAAGAAAGAAATTATTAGAGCTAACAGATTCATCCTGCAGTTCTTTAATAGTACGTTTTACAAATGGTTTTAAAAGTTTTAAGCAGGTTGAAATGTGTTTGGAGCTATACACAGAAATTATCAGGGGAAATAGATTCATACTAGTACAAACTTCAATAAGCTACATAGATTGACCTGAGGTTGGAAGTAGAAGCACTTATTTTATTATCAAATTTCAATCCATGGGAACTAAAATCATCCCAGATGTTCATCAAGTAGCATTTCATATACATTTCTTTGAAATTTCTTAAACAATTTATGAAGACAATGAACACCAAATAATAATAACAAATAAGCATAAGTTTATGAAGTAATAATAATAATAACAAATAATCATGTTAAACTAAAAAATAATACCTGTAACGTATCAACTTTCTCAAGGAAGATCACTTGGCAATCATCTTCCTTCTCATTCTCCTTCACTTTCTCCTTGAGGTCTTCATCCACCTCAAAACTCACTTGTTTGACCGAACAACTTCCCTTTTCTTCATAATCTTTCTGGTCTTTGAAATTTTGTAATTCTACTTCAAGTTTTTTCACTCTATCATGTAGGTGACATATCATTTCTTGTTGTTCTCCGATTTTCTTATCTCCCCCCTTCAACTTACCTTGTCTAAGCTCCTCGATTTTTGAAGAAAGCGATAGGAGTAACATAACTACCTACTCCCTCACATGCCTGTATGCTCGCGCTTTTGTAATGCACACGTAAGCAAATCTTCTCCCAAAGTATTAGTCTTCAATTCACCTTCTTCCTTTAGCGTATGCAATCATCCTTTAGTATACAAATGAAGATTCGAGCTTAACTTCAAGGCGGTTAGTATATGCATGTATTATAAAAATTTATGTTATAATAATAGCAAGATTATTACAAGATATCATCATCATAATAGCAAGAAAATTTTATAATGCATGTATTATAAAAAAGCATGGAATATCTTACAATCCTCGACACGTTTGCTTTAATTTATCGTCTTCTATATCGCTTTCTTTGGAATTGGGCTTTCTTCCACATGACATTCTATCTATATCATCGCTCCACATAATTCATCCTTCTACAATAATAAAAAGTATGTACATAGGATATGAAGCATAAAGGAGAATGTATCAACGGTGTTCAAGAAAATAAATAAGAAATGAACTAAGTAAGGAAAAACTACCATTGTTTCAAATTAAACCCGCATAGCCTCTTCGTGAAAGTCGTGTGGGTACATGTTCTTCTTTACCCTTTCAGTTTGCTCTTCACTCCATTTCTACAATATGAAGTGAATTCATCATTAAAATCTTGTACTAGAAGATACTTTCTACATAAAGGCGCCGTTGGTGCCATAAGGCCTTGTAATAGTTGAGTAAAATAACAATGACTCCATCCCACTTACTTCAAGAATCAAGATTAAAGAACAGGATAGTCCAATTGCATTTCTACTTGGAGCTTTATTCGTCACATCCTTTCGATCTTAATTAAACGAGTCGGGTTAGAAAGTTCGAAGGTGGAAGAGCTATATAACTAAGGCTAAGAAGAAGTAAAGATGAAGTTGACCGACAAATTGAAGATGGATGTCACTATATTACCGACCTTTTTCTTGGACAACTCTGTACAATAGTGAAGAGCAACTTGAAATAAACTACAACTTGAAGCCATGCTTGCCGATCGAAATAAACAAGCTACACTGCTAAGCTAGGCACGTTCTATGTTCTGTATTCATGTTTTTTTCCGGTATCTACTCCTACATCATAACCAAGTCCAAGGTTATGTTCCAGATTCATGTTTCCTAAGCGGATGATAGTCTACATCATAACCAAGTCCAAGTTTGTAGCGCCTAAAGGAATTAGTTGCCGAGAGCTAAGTAAAATCATAACCATATCGATTGTTGAAATACCCGCCCCAAGGCAAGATTCTTCCCGATCTTGCTTTTTTTACGTAATGATGTTGATTTCACATTAAAAACTATCACATAAGTCATTTGCTTACCTTAAAACCTTCTATTACTCTAGAGAGCACAAATTCAGTCCAATCTTCACGTAGAATACCCTTTGGATGGGTGGTGGATCATTCAGCCGAGGATTGTCTATGTTGGGAATAATGTATTTTTATATAATTTAGACTTCCACTGTCGCCACTTTGTGCTTGCAGATTCATCACATCATGCCCTCCAAGTCTTTTGAACTACATATGCTACCTAATAACACATACTCATCTATAAGCATCCTTACTATAACATAATTTTTATTTATTGCAAACTATTCAATTTAATCTTCCTAAGTCATTTTCGAAAATTTGGACTTAGGTCCAAATAATTTTTAACAATTCCAATAAATTCATACAACACTATTTTATGAATCTACACTATCAATATGTTATGATAACACTCAAACATGGATTATATCTCAACATAATATCATACTCTAATATTTTCGAAAATCATAAACTTAGGTACTAAAGTTTTCCAAAAATTCTACATAAAATCATATAAGCATCATTAATATCCTAGATCATGATTCCATGCTCAAATCACCAATTAAAAATCATAGTAATCAACATATCATACCATCAAGTTTTCGGTCCATATATAGAATTTGATATTATGCTTGATTTTGTGATATGATTATACTACATGCTTAATAACATCATATAAACACAATATCTAAACATATTAGCATGAGTCACATAATTTTCGAAAATAATCAAGCATAACATATCACATATGAATTTCTAACCTTTTGATCGGATTCGATCGACGTTGGCGACATATTTCTCTCTATGATCGAAGAGTACTTCGAGGAACACTATTTATCATTTCCTCTCTATTTTTCTCTCTTATTTCCCACTTATTTTTGGTTATGAGGTTATGGGAGGGGTAACCTCCTATTTATAGGATTTATAAAGTGGGTTTAATCATTATTTCATAAAATATCTTATCTTATCAAATCTTATCATATCTTATCTTATCTTATCAAATCTTATCATATCTTATCCTTATCCTAAAGTTTGACTTTTATTTATTATGTTCACATTTGTTCACATTAATTTTTCAAACTTTTCTCCTACTACATGACAAAGGTCTTAGTTACTTGTTCAAATTGGATACATAATCTACCTTATCCTATAATAATATCTTATCCAAATAATAATGACATAGCATTAATTAAAGCATGATATTTATATCCTTTTCACACATATAATTCAATATTTTCGGCCCCTTTAATATTAATAAGCCAAATATTTTATTTTTCTCCAATTAATAACTAAATGACATAATAATAATCTTAGATGATAAAATATATCATAGGAAAATTAATTAAGGTCATCTCTATGTACTTTAGTAAAGTTATCGGCAAATAATTCGAAATTATGAATAAATTATCAAACTATGATTCTTTTCAAAAAAAATATTATTTTTATGAGTAATTATATCAATATAATGATATTATATCATAAAATAATTTTTTGGAATTTTTCTAAGTAATTTTCTCATTTTATTCGAAAATTAGGGTTTCTAGAGCTTAAATTTTATAAAATCCCATTCTTATCCCTTTTTTTAAATTTCGAAATTTTTATGATTCCTATGAGATAAGATTGATCTAGAATCCTGATATTTATCAATTATATAATTAAATAAATTATTTAATACATTTATCACATAAAAATCATGATTTTCGAATTTCACATAAAATAATACCTAAATTTCGAAAATCATGCAACTAATATTAAAAATATTATTTTCTATGATATTCTACACATTTCTACACATTTCTAAGAGATAAAAATTATCTCTTAATTAATCATGACCTTATCTTATCTTTTATGAAAATATCATAGCAAATCTTATCCTAAAAATGTCATTTTCCAACCTTATCACATCCACCTCATGCTTGAGTGTACAAGATAATTATCTTATCATATACTACAAGATAAACATGACAACTCATCACATAAAATCAAGTGATCACATAATAAATTACAAATTAATTCCTTATACTTTAAATTTTCGAAAATCACTATTAAATAAGGAAAAATATTTCTTTTTCTTCTTTAGTGCAAATAATATCCTAAATATGCTTAAAACATATTTAAAATTATTTCGCTCAAATTTTCAAGAGAAATTTCGATTTATTCAAAATCGATAACCACCGACGCTCACTTTCATACTTGTTTCTATCGTCTCGTTCTTCTTTATTTTGAAAATTTTAAGCCCGTAAATTCGGGTATTACATTCTACCCCTTAAAGAAATTTCATCCTCGAAATTTGCGATCCTCATAATGTTCTCGATTCCTTCTTCATATCGAATTCTCAATTCCAACGTTGGTACCTCGTACCCATTTGATCATCGCATGACCTTAACTTTTATTTACATCGACTCATTTCTTAATCTCCAATCCATATATCTAATATCCTTATGTTTTCTAGTCGTATCTAGTCAACTATCGATTCTTATAGACGGTGAGTTCTATGTTCAAATCTAAGTTTAAGCGAACATATGCTAGCGTCGTATCTTCTGCTCTTGGTGAAGAAGATTCATATCCCTTCATCTCGTTTCGTGCTACGTTCTTAAAACACTTGCGTATAATCTCATAATATCGTAGTCTTGAAATTGCCTCGTGCTTATTTAACTCACCGAGAACTTTTTATTCATCATGACTTGATGTATCTCTCTCTAACTGATGAAACATATCACTCTACTAATTCTGAGAATTTAGGTGCCAAGATAAGTCAATCTATTTCATATTTCTTAGCTTCAAGGTTTGGGAAAAAACGTATCATGACAGCTTACAACTGGTATGGGTTCATAATTCAAGACGAACACTTTTAAAGTTTGAATTAATATGTTTTTTTTTAATGAATAATTGGGATATAGGGTCCGAAGACCAGAATGACGACTACTGAGAGCTCTTTGGTCATATGGGCTGATCAGACCCGTCACAATTACTTCTCAGTCACATGAAGGCTTGGTTTCAAAAGGATGTCTTTATAAACTTTCTGGTTGTAAACTTCTTTCAGGAAAAAGTGAGAACTCAAATGAGATCTAAATTGAAACTAGGTCATAGAGTCAAACTCAATGACAGAACTTGGGTAATGAATAAAATTCGAAACCTTGTAACTCGGAATAGGTCATCATAAATCGTAAGGTTTCTCAAAATATGATACATATTGAAGCTTAAATTCATAGCTTTTTAATTTAAACATTTTCTATTCTCATTGCATCTAATCCTTTTACTATAGATATTATTCTGCGAGAACTAACTAATAATTTGATCACGTCGCTATTTAAGTTCTAATAGTCAACTCAGAGTTTCACTGTGTGTGAACATCTAAAGGGAATGACTATACTCATGTTCTATCGCATAATGACATTCATCATCATTCCATTTCTACCCTTTTAATCTTTTCTACTTTGTTCTCGTTTGTTCTTGTCTTTCAACTCATATTATTCTTATTTCTATCCCTTGCTTTTGTTCTAATTTCTATCCTTCCTTTTGTTCTCATAATCGAATTCTCATGGTTCATCTTTCTATGTTCCTTCGCAAAGGGATCATGCATCTTAAGCGATCTACGCTCTTTTGGGATACTTACTCATTGATACTAACAACTTGTAATTCAAGTAGTAATAACATAACTAGTTCATAACAATACATCTTATTGACTTCTATAAATTCAACATTTCACTTTTTGACATATTGTTGTCAATTCTTTCTCATATTTCTTTCATCTCTTTCTCATTTTCCTTTCCTGCCATCTGATAACAGATAGTTCTTAAGTAAGTCTGTTTTAAACTTACAAGCAATAGGGGGGAAACTTAAACCATCAGGACTTCTTAAGAACTAAACTTCTTAAAACACAAAGTTTCGTGAACATCCTTTAGCATAAGCTCGTAAACACTTATCACTTATCATTCTAATCCCCAAGTTAATCTAGCGTTCAAAACTAATTCGCGTAAGCAACAGTCGATTACGTCGCGTAGAATCTTAAGTGAGAACTATGTCCACGTCGCGGTGACATTCGCTCATCAAGCTTTCATTCCTCCACGTAGCATTCCAATTCACATTCGTCAAAACGAATCTTAAAAGCGTTCTAAGTTCTCAAGTTCTCGTGGTTCACCAAGTACTACGTTATACATAGAAGAGAAATTCTTATGTTCTCGTTCAATCTAAGTTCTTCGTGAAACTTAGAGCTCATCTACGTTCTTTTGAAAATCAAAACAATTTTACAATTCAACTTCGTTTCATAAACATACTTTACTGACATATAACTCCATATATGCCCTTTCATCAATACTCATATACCAACCGGGTATAAGCTTTAATCTCTTTCAAGTTTTCATTACAACAAAATGATCACATACCAATCGGTATGAGCTTTAATCTTTCCAAAATCATATACCAACCGGTATGAACTCAACTTCTTCGCATAAACCACTCGTTTGTCCCATGAATTATCACAATTCAAAACTACGGCATGTCCACTTTAAAAACATTTTTCACTATTACTTCCTCAAAACTGTAACATAACTTTTCAAAAACTTTTAACACATACCTTTTTATTAGAAACCACTTTTCCTCGCTGGTTGAGCGTGATGAATGTGGGCGTTGAGCGGAGATGATCGCTTCATAGAAAGTCTAGTGGTTCGCCGGACTTTGGATAGAAAAATATTTTTGGTTCAAAGCAAACGAACTGCTCTGATACCACTCTGTCACAGCCCGGTTTGGCTAATCTTTACCGAACCGTGACTTGGGGTTTGGGTTAAGTGAATATGAAAAGAATAGGGTTTTTCAACTCATTTCATCTATGAAGAAATATAGATGTTCCAAACAGAATCGAGAATCATGATGGAGCAAAATAGCTTATATTTATATATAAAGGTTTCAAGGGTTCGACAAAACCGTAGCTTTTACAAAGCTTAACATGGTAACAAAATATTACAGTCTCACGAGTTTGGCAGCAGAATAAAACGTGTGAGACATGCATATGAAGATGCATTCTCAAGGTGAACCAAAATACTTCATACTTCTTGACAAAGATTCCGCTCAACTCCCGCTTTGTTCCATCATTGCTCAACCCGCACATTTAAAAACAATATGCGGTCGAGTACAAAGATGCACTCGGTGGACACATTGCGAAAACATTTTTACTTTACGAATATCAGATCGCTTACTTCACAAGAAGATAAGGGTTTTGTTTGAAAAAGCGCAGGCTTACTAAATACATTTTCATTTTCTCAAAACATCGCCCGACCGTGCATTTTCACATCACAACGATATTCCAAGTCGGCATATGGATTAACGCTAGCGGGAGGGAGGCCTCCTTCACCCGGACGCACGATCGATCGCAACCGCGATTGTGAGGTTAAACAACCGATCGCAACCGACTATCTGTGTCAAGTGTACACAACCCTAAGCGTGATTCCTCCTTCACCTCCAGCTTAGGATCCGAATTCGTAATACTTATCCTGTTGCCCCAGGCAACCCGAATGGACATATACAAAACATAAAACATTTTTGGCAGACAATATCGTACTTTATCATTTGCAGAAAAACAGTAAAGTATACTTTTGTAAAAATCATTTTCCAAGAAAGCTCATAAAGGGTTTTGGTAAGAAAGCCCACAAAGGGTTTAGGTAAGAAAGCCCACAAAGGGTTTAGGTAAGAAAGCCCACCTCGAGAACTTATAGTTCTTACGTCACTAGTACTTAATTATCGTCTTCTTTCTCCTCTGAGCAGGACCCTTTTTTCAATGTGAGAAACGAGGTTTAGTACATTGCTATACTTTTCGATAGAGACGAACATCGTCTATAACGTCTTATGCATCAAATAAGGCTAACGTCGGACTTATATTGACGTTTCCTAATAAAAATGATGTCGATTATGACATCGCTCATCATATAAGAGATATTCCATCTCTTTAGTATATAATGTACGTTTTAATGTACTTACGTAATGTAAGTTACATTGTTACCAAACGTACTACGTCACATAGATCACGTTTTATCGAATTTCGTGCGCTTTGACCTTGGTCAACATTTTTGGTCAACAATTTTGACTTGGTCAACATTTAGTCAACAATTTTGACTAAAGTCAACATTTTGACTTTTTAATTTCTTTTATGTAATTCTATTATTTTATGTGCAATTCTTGTTCTAAAAATTCCCATAAAATCATAATATGTTTAAAACATCATTTTTGATCATATTATGCAATTATATCTCATAAAATAATTTTATAACAATAATACTTATAACCTATAGTTTTTGAAAACCCTAATTAAACTAAGCAAATAATTTCCAAAAATTCCAATAAAATCACATAACACATACTCATCTATAAGCATCCTTACTATAACATAATTTTTATTTATTGCAAACTATTCAATTTAATCTTCCTAAGTCATTTTCAAAAATTTGGACTTAGGTCCAAATAATTTTTAACAATTCCAATAAATTCATACAACACTATTTTATGAATCTACATTATCAATATGTTATGATAACACTCAAACATGGATTATATCTCAACATAATATCATACTCTAATATTTTCGAAAATCATAAACTTAGGTACTAAAGTTTTCCAAAAATTCTACATAAAATCATATAAGCATCATTAATATCTTAGATCATGATTCCATGCTCAAATCACCAATTAAAAATCATAGTAATCAACATATCATACCTTCAAGTTTTCGGTCCATATATAGAATTTGATATTATGCTTGATTTTGTGATATGATTATACTACATGCTTAATAACATCATATAAACACAATATCTAAACATATTAGCATGAGTCACATAATTTTCGAAAATAATCAAGCATAACATATCACATATGAATTTCTAACCTTTTGATAGGATTCGATCGACATTGGCGGCGTATTTCTCTCTATGATCGAAGAGTACTTCGAGGAACACTATTTATCCTTTCCTCTCTATTTTTCTCTCTTATTTCCCACTTATTTTTGGTTATGAGGTTATGGGAGGGGTAACCTCCTATTTATAGGATTTATAAAGTGGGTTTAATCATTATTTCATAAAATATCTTATCTTATCAAATCTTATCATATCTTATCTTATCTTATCAAATCTTATCATATCTTATCTTATCTTATCAAATCTTATCATATCTTATCCTTATCCTAAAGTTTGACTTTAATTTATTATGTTCACATTTGTTCACATTAATTTTTCAAACTTTTCTCCTACTACATGACAAAGGTCTTAGTTACTTGTTCAAATTGGATACATAATCTACCTTATCCTATAATAATATCTTATCCAAATAATAATGACATAGCATTAATTAAAGCATGATATTTATATCCTTTTCACACATATAATTCAATAATTTCGGCCCCTTTAATATTAATAAGCCAAATATTTTATTTTTCTCCAATTAATAACTAAATGACATAATAATAATCTTAGATGATAAAATATATCATAGGAAAATTAATTAAGGTCATCTCTATGTACTTTAGTAAAGTTATCGGCAAATAATTCGAAATTATGAATAAATTATCAAACTATGATTCTTTTCAAAAAAAATATTATTTTTATGAGTAATTATATCAATATAATGATATTATATCATAAAATAATTTTTGAATTTTCTAAGTAATTTTCTCATTTTATTCGAAAATTAGGGTTTCTAGAGCTTAAATTTTATAAAATCCCATTCTTATCCCTTTTTTTAAATTTCGAAATTTTTATGATTCCTATGAGATAAGATTGATCTAGAATCCTGATATTTATCAATTATATAATTAAATAAATTATTTAATACATTTATCACATAAAAATCATGATTTTCGAATTTCACATAAAATAATACCTAAATTTCGAAAATCATGCAACTAATATTTAAAATATTATTTCCTATGATATTCTACACATTTCTACACATTTCTAAGAGATAAAAATTATCTCTTAATTAATCATGACCTTATCTTATCTTTTATGAAAATATCATAGCAAATCTTATCCTAAAAATGTCATTTTCCAACCTTATCACATCCACCTCATGCTTGAGTGTACAAGATAATTATCTTATCATATACTACAAGATAAACATGACAACTCATCACATAAAATCAAGTGATCACATAATAAATTACAAATTAATTCCTTATACTTTAAATTTTCGAAAATCACTATTAAATAAATAAAAATATTTCTTTTTCTTCCTTAGTGCAAATAATATCCTAAATATGCTTAAAAACATATTTAAAAATTATTTCGTTCAAATTTTCAAGAGAAATTTCGATTTATTCAAAATCGAAAACTACCGACGTTCACTTTCATACTTGTTTCTATCGTACTGTTCCTTCTTTATTTTTGAAAATTTTAAGCCCAGAAATTCGGGGTATTACATTCCGCGATGCTGTTTTATATGTCACGCCCCAATTCCCGAGGGAAGGCACGGATGCCGGGGTGTGATTAGGGGTGCAAGGTTAAGCGGGGAAGAAGGGGAATACATATAACATACATGATAAGAAGATGTGACCATGATATCGCATAACATCTCCTCTATAACTAGGACATATCACGAAGGGAGGGTGCACAAATAATCCACCAACTGAATAACATCGATACCATAACTTCGTAAACATGATCTTGGTTTATAATAAGTAATGCGAGGAAGAAATAAGATTACACCATTGACTAGACCGTCAACCACATAGCATGCTCATATCGAGACTCACAAAGATAATAACATAACAAATCTTGTTCCCAATCAGAAAGCAAAATAAGGGACAAGAATACATCAATATTAGAGTACGTATATAACACAACATCGCGGAAGCATAGCATGAAGAACTCACAGCTCCACCCCGGCCGGCCCGTCGACCTCCTCCATACGTGAAAAGATTTGAAAAGAGTTAGGGGTGAGTACTAGCGCACTCGGTGGGGTTTTATCATAAATCAAAAGAATCATGATGTCGTGTTGAGCACTTACCTTAGAAGGTTTTAAAACGTAAACCACTTCTAAGTAAGCAAAATAGATTTTCATTTTTCGATACGATCCGTTATTCTGTTACTCCCATCATAGAACCAAGAACCACGGCTCGAACGTATCCCGCCAACCCATCACATCTCATTCATTCGCCGGAACATATCCGGTCACCACCGAACGTATATCCGGTAGGCTAACTCGGTGTGGACTTGTGGTCAAACTCGTCGTAACCATAACCACCTCATTACCATTTCGTGTGGACTTAGGGGTCTATCCCTTCGTAACCATAACCACGTGTTCGGTGTCTATCCCTTCACGATCAATACTCAAGATGGTGATCAACCCACCGAATAGAGATCCGTGCACAACCATAATAGAACCACATCTCGGATCAGAGAACAGTAATAACTTCATCAAAACATTTTACGGCGCACATGTTTTATTTTGAAATATCAGAGTAAATAACTCAAAATAAGCATATATAACCCAACCCGAGCAGATTTAAAAGTTAACGGAGGTATCTACGGATCCGATGACTTCACCGATCGACTTGGTAGGTACAGTAACAAGACGGAACAACTTTTGGGGTTACATCCCACAAAGCAAAGCAACATCGTGATCCAAATGAAAATCGAGCGAAACTAGGGTTTCGACTTTACGAACCCATATTTGGCACTCTCCGGTTTTCAAATCAACTCGATGCGAAGGAAATATATTGAGGGCATCAAGACCTATAATAGGGTACTTTCAAAATATGCATGCATGCAAGTTGACTCAAATCTTAGCGTGAAGAAGCTTCAAAATCGATGCCTATCCCGGATCTAGGATAAA
Organism: Salvia rosmarinus; assembly: GCA_036937905.1. Taxonomy (NCBI): domain Eukaryota; kingdom Viridiplantae; phylum Streptophyta; class Magnoliopsida; order Lamiales; family Lamiaceae; genus Salvia; species Salvia rosmarinus. The sequence continues at coordinate 44,416,583 of CM072813.1, forward strand.
CCATCTAAAATCGATGCATGAAAATTGAAACATAAGCAATATGCATAACGGCGAACATGGAATGACAAGCTACGTTGAAAATGGATAACCGGGCATGTCTTCCTTCGAAAACTCAAGCAACGGAAAACATCCCGACATGCGTAAACGCGAAAAGCGTAAAAACGGAATCGGTACTTTAGTAGAATGCATAGCCCGGAACTCAAAACCTAAAGGACCCATAGCCAAAAGGTGGCCCGTCGGCCACCAAACGGCGGCCAACAAGGCTCACGGCGGCGGTAATGGGCGGCGGCGGTTTGGCCGAAATGGCCAGCCTCCGGCCGTTTCCTCGCCTCGTCCCTTTACAATCCCGAGTTCTATGCTATACGATCTACTAAAAGGCGGAATCAAAACAAGAAAAGGACAAAAACGGGCTGCGGGGAGGTTGATCGGCGGTGGTGGCTCGGCAGCAAGAATGGCGCCATTGAGCCTCCCACTCGATCCCCACTCCTCCAGCGCTCGCGTGCACTGAGCTGCTCGGCTCTTACGTAAACACAGAGGCGAAGGAAATGAAGGCCCTAGCCTCCTATTTATAGGAAAGAGGGTTCTTGTGCTTTGCTGTAATGACCCTTTTTCGAAAACGCAAAGCTTCGCAATTTTGCAAACGGACTCAAATTTAGCAAACTTGGTACCCATGGACACGAAAAAATACGATACACAACGACTATAAACAAGATATACTTTTAAAGACCAATGAAAAGTCCGATTTTCGATAACTTCCGAGTGCCAAACCTTCATGGGTAGTCGAAAACACGCATACTTAGTGTCTATGAATTCGTCATAAGACAATCTTCACAACGCACGAGGTTTCGTGGCGGTCGCGATCACGAAACAAAAAGTCAACCCTTTGACCTTTTCTCGAAAAATGTGCCATGCAAACCTGGTGCTTAGAAAAGACGGGAAATTACATCCCTCACTCCTTAGAAAAATTTCGTCCCCAAAATTTCAAACACGTGGAGAAAACAACTCAGGGTACTGAGCCCTGAACTTGTCTTCCAACTCCCACGTAGCTTCCTCCTCTTCGTGGTGATTCCACAACACCTTCACCAACGGAATCTGCTTGTTCCTCAATTCCTTGACTTCTCGTTCCAAAACAGCCACTGGTCTCTCCTCGTAACTCAGATCCTGAGCAAGAACCACTTGGTTATGCTTGATCACGTGTTTTGGTCGAACACGTACTTTCTCAACTGAGAAACGTGAAACACGTCGTGCGCATCTCCGATGCTAGGTGGCAAAGCTAACCTATAGGCAACGGGGCCTATTCTCTCGAGAACTTCGAAAGGTCCAACGAACCTCGGTCGTAACTTACCTCGCTTTCCAAAACGAACGACTCCTCTCATCGGGGAAACCTTAAGGAAAACGCGATCTCCGATCATTTACTGAAGATCCGTACGACGCTTGTCCGCATAGGACTTATGCCTGTCCTGAGCTTCCTTGATCCTTCGCTGATCGATCGATAACCTCGACCGTCTGTTGAACCATCTCGGTCCTAACATCTTTCTCTCGCCCACCGTCCCAATAAAGTGGCGATCGACACTTCCTTCCGCATAACGCTCATAGGGAGCCATTCTATGGTGGCTCGATAAGCTGTTGTTATAGGCAAACTCCACCAAAGGTAGTATCTCTTCCCAATTTCCTCCTCTATCGCCACGATCGCCGCAGATGTCTTCCAAAACCGAATTGTCCTTTCCAACCGACCGTCCGCTTGAGGATGGAATGTTGTACTAAGATTCACTTGGTCACCACGGCTTCCCTGCAGACTCCTCCAAAACCTCGACGTGAACCTCGGGTCACGATCCGACGAATCGATACCGGCACACCATGTAACCGTCGATCTCTCTAACGTAAAGTCGAGCAAGCTTATCTAACCCGTCGTCATCCGAATTGGTAAGAAATGAGTGACTTTGTCGGTCTATCGACGACAACCCATATAGCGGTGTTTCCTCTCACGACCTTGGAAAACTCACCACAAAATCCATACCGATATGATCCCATTTCCACTCACGGGATTGGTAGCGGTTGCAACAAACCCGACGGACGTTGGTGTCTGCTTTCACTTGGCGACAAGCCAAACAACGCTCCACAAACGCGCTACATCCTTTTTCATCCCTTCCCACCAAAAGTTCCTTTTAAGGTCTCAGACATTTTGGTGCTTCTGGATGAGTCAGATACGGTGCCTCATGAGCTTCACTCATGATTTTATCTCTCAATTCCCTATTGAGTGGCACACATAACCTTCCTCGAATAGTAGCGTTGTCTTCGCTCACGTGAAACCCTCGATATCTTCTACCTTGCTTTCAAACGCATCTTCTCCAGAATTCGCCTCCCGCTGCGACTCACGATGACTTCTCTCGTGTCCGGTTCATTTTCAAAGTCTGCGACGAATCCTTGCACCGATTCCGGTGGGTGAATCACTTCGGGTTGAGCTTCTCAAATCTCGAATAAGCTCTTTCTCTTGCGTGAGAAGATATCCCAACTTCGCCTCGACTTGCGACTAAGGGCATCTCGCTACGACATCGCTTTCCCGGGTGATAACCGATAGAGCAATCATAATCCTTCACCAACTCTAGCCATCTCCTTTGCCTCATGTTCACTCTTTTGTTCAAAGAAATACTTGAGGCTCTTGTGATCCGTGAAGATCTCACACTTAACTCCATAGAGATAGTGCCACCAAATCTTCAACGCATGAACGACTGCTGCTAACTCCCAATCGTGAGTTGGGTAGTTCAACTCGTGCGGTTTCAACTGACGAGACGCGTAAGCTATAACCTTCCCGCTCTGCATGAGAACGCAACCTAAACCAATCTTGGATGCATCGGTGTAGACCACAAACCCATCGTCCCTTCCAAAGACGGCTAACTTTGGAGCGGTTGTTAGCTTCTTCTTTAACTCTTGAAACTTGCTTCACAAGCTTGGACCATGAAAACTTGATTCCTTTCACGGTACATTGCATCATCGGCCTTGCCAACTTCGAAAACCCTTCGATGAAACGTCTATAATATCGGCCAAGCCTAGAAAGCTTGAACCTCATTGGCATTAGTGGAACCTTCTAATTACTTACCGCTTCAACCTTCACTGGGTCGACTTTGATTCCTTCGCGGACACGATGTGTCCAAGGAACATCACTTCTTTGAGCCAAAATTCGCACTTCATCGCTTGGCATACAACCTCCCCGCCGTAACGCTTCCGAGCGGTGCGGAGGTGTTCTCTATGCAACTCGCATTCTTGGAATAGATGAGAATATCATCGATAAAACCAAGACGAAACTATCCAGACATCGATGGAAAACTCGATTCATCGGGTCCATGAAAATCGCTGGCGCATTGGTCAAACCAAACGGCATCACGATGAACTCGTAGTGCCCATACCTCGCTCAACGCGGTCTTTGCAACGCCCTCCTTCCCGATCTTGGTGATGGTAGCGACCTCAAATCAATCTTAGAAGACACTCGCTCCTTTGAGTTGGTCAAACAGATCGCCGATCCTTGGAAGAGGATATCGTTTCGATCGTCGACTTATTATTCTCTCGTAGTCAATGCACATCCGCATTGACCCATCCTTCTTCTTGACGAGCGTAATCGGCGCTCCCACGGCGACACGCTAGGTCGGATAAAACCTAGATCCAACAGCTCCTGAATGCGCTTTCGGTTCTTGCAATTCCTTAGGTGCCATTACGTATGGTGCCTTTGATCATCGCGCCGCCCGGTTCCGGATCAATAGTGAATTCCACTTGTCTATCAAAGCGGTAAACCCGGCAAGTCCTCGGGAAACACGTCCGGATATTCACACACCATCGGCTCCTCTTGCAATCGCTTGCTGTTCATCGTGCCTGTCAAACTTACCAAGAAAGTTTGATGACTTCCTTCCGATCATCCTCACTACCTTCAAGGTCGAGATCATTCGCACGCAAACACCCATCCTTATGCCGTGGAAACAAACTTCCACTCCTTGGCTGTTCGAAAAGCAACTTCTCTCGAGACAACGATAGTTGCCCTGCTTTTCCAACCAATCCATGTTAAAGATGACATCGAAATCTTCCATTCCGATGACATGCAAATTGACAAGGACCTTCGCTCACGATTTCTACCTCACGGTTCGCAAATCTCTTTCGCCTTTAGCACTTCCGACGGGTGCTAATTTGTGGTACTGTGATTTCTTAGTACCAAACCCAACCTCTCACGCGATTCTCGAAACGAAAGAATGTGAGGCTCTGTATCAAACAAAGTAAAACGGTATATCACTCATATGGATTATACCGCAAGATTTCGGGAGCTTGAGTGCTGCTGCTGATTCAAGCGTACACCCTTGCTCTGCGGTGGCCTTTGGTTTCTTGGCCTAGGGTGACCTCCTGCTCCGTTGTTTGTCCTCATGAGCCTCGATTACGCCTCTGCGGAGCTGGATGTTGCCTTACTAGCGGCCGCATTGCTGCCCTCCTAACGGACAATCTCGAGCGTAATGTCCGGACTTCTTACAACGATAGCACTCGGTGCTACCTGTATCGCACTCGCCGAAATGATTCCTTTGGCATTTCGCACCAAGGTTTTCCCACCTGCCGCATGGGTTGGAAATTCCTTCCCAAGGTTGCTTTTCTCACTGAATACCTTGATTCCTTGGAATCATTTGGACCGCTTCTGGTTCCTCGAACACTGATTGCCTTTCCTCGATCTTTCCATTTCCTCTTACCTCTTCCTCCGCCATTTGGCTGTCCGGGTGGCATCGTTCTTTCTTGGGGCAACATCGACTCAATGTTTAATGCCGGTTCAAGGATCGTGCATACGCGGATCTCCCCGATCGACGAGCGAAATTCGATATCTGGTCGGAGTCCTCTCTCGAACACATGCGCCATGGCGACCTCGGTGCCGACCAGTGCGTAGCATAACGTGACGCAGCGATTGAACGAGCGATCGTATTCGGTGACCGCCCTCTCTTGATAAAGATTCCGAACTCGTTTTGCCTTCTGCGCGTAAACGCCAGCACGCATTTTCCATGAGTTCTTCCTTGAAATCTTCCCACGTATACCTTCCCCACTGTCCTGGTGTTAGAGTCCATCTCACAGATTCCCACCAGAAATCAGCCTCATCGGTTAGCTGAAAGATCGCGCAATTCAGCTTTTCTGCTTCTTCGCAGTCGATGTATTCGAAGATCCTTTCGGTGGATCGTATCCAGTTCTCAGCGTCGATCGGTTCGCCGAGACCGTCGAATGTAGGGGGCATCTGCCTACGAAAACTCTCGATCGCATGCCGCTGAACCAAAGGTGGTTCTTGGGCTTCTTTCACGTTATTGTTTCTCTGGTTCCTTGTTCTCGGCATTCTGTACCGACGTTGAAACATTAGAAACACGTTCGCATAGATAACCGGGTATCATCGCATAACATATATCATCACCCATAACCATATATCATCACATATATCACATATCACGCACGATCACATATAATCATGCAATCCTGTCAACATATCATCGTTATGCATCTCACATAACATCACCACATACCACATAGATCATATAGCATCATGGCATAGCTCATATCACATATAAGCATTAAACATAACATCCTGTCATAGACATAGTTAGTATCAGTAATATTCAGTGTACATGAAGGACTGACAAAATACAAGATCAAGGTATCTCAGTCAAAAAAAAGGTCGATATGAGCAAAGAATCGACTCTTCATCGCCAAAAGATGCCGCTCTGTCCATGCTTCTAGCAGATCATGATCGTTGTCGTATACACCGACTACCTAGATCTCGCCCTCCATATCCGTCCACTATTCTCCGCTCGTCCCAGCGGTTCCATTCTCGCCTTTCCTCATCCTCTCTTTCCTTCCTATCGGGGCTTCAATTGGCCGCTTGAGAAAAGTGACCTGCATGGAAGCAAGCTCTCGTGGGTATGATCCCATCCAAGCCGTGCTCGATTGCACGAGTATCGTGAAAGGCGTGCTGAGTCCCATCTCGCGCTTGCCTTCCTCAACATGCCCGACCTCGTGAGTCATCGGCCATCTCGGATCACGGGTCCTCTGAGTCCTCACTGTCCTCCTCATCCTCTTCCGGGTCTTCCTCCTCCTCAGAGTCTCATTCCCTGGATGTCAACCTGATACAGTTCGGTGGCATGAAGATCCTGATCCTGGGCTTTTTCCCTGCTAATGTCGGATGGACAATCTCTCTAGCCCGGGAGGTTCCTGCCTCAAAATCGTTCCGGGTCCTTCGGAATGTAAGGATCGTTGATGTAGGTGTAGTGATTGGTGTATCCTGATGCACTGGTGATCGTCTAAGCGATGGTTGCTCTCCCAAAGGCTCTTCGGGAACATCATCCCTATCATCAATCTGGATCGGTCCTCGAACATGCCTTGCTATCACATCCTCCTCAGATGGTATACCTCGAAGATCGATCCACTGTCTCCATACTCGAGCAGCGAACTCAGTAAAATCCAAGGTAAGGTGCCTGGTGATAGGATCCCGACGGAACATCACATACCCTTGCCTTCTCGCCATGGTTGCCAACCTGTCGGCAGCCTCTCTGTCATCCGATAGTAAGCCTCGTACTCAGATACTTTCCCACTATCTCGGATCTTTCTCCATAATCCAACAAATCTCCCCAGAAATACTCCCAACGGCTCATGGACATTCCTGGTACATTCCCTGAATTTACGGATATGCTCATCCATCCTGTGAGATCTTAACCAACGTTGTCTGGGCCACTGAATATCCATAAACCTACATGTTAGTTTATCAACATAACAACAAATATTCACGTTTCCTTTTTCTGCCCCAGTCATCTGGGTAATCATGTCTCAAACACATGTTCATTTCAACACATATCAATATCAATATCGATATTCATCATAATAATCACGTAAGCAAATACAGGATTCACTTACAGACACTCGTTTATCAAAATAAACAAGATTTTCAATCAACAACGCATTGCTATGTAAACACATAGACTTACATCAACCATACGTGATCACATCAATCACATCATATCATATAAACGAATTTCACATCACAGTCGCATAGGCCCTTCCGTCCCATCGACAAATCATTTCCACATCCACATCAACACCCAACCATACCACATCCATCTCACCTCAACATCCACATCATGTTTACATCACGTAAACTCTTACCATGCCAAAGCACATGAAACCAAGATCACATCAAACTCACATAACCACATAAAACATCAGCAAATAAACACATACCTCATCCCTTTTTAAAGGAGGTGGCTGACGGTGGTGAGGGTAGTCAGACTGATGAGCAGTTTAGAAGAACAAGTTCTAAACACTCAATTTCAAGAACGCACATGATATAAAGCAAACGAACTGCTTTGATATCAAACAATATAGACACATACCCAAAGCAAGAAAACTTGGCTCGATGTCAGTCACGCCCAATTCAGGAAGGAACGGATCTTTGGGGTGTGATTAGGGTGGGGTTAAGAAGCGGGGAAGAAGGGAATACATATAACATACATGATAAGAAGATGTGACCATGATATCGGACAGCATCTCCTCTATAACTAGGACATATCCTGAAGGGGAGGGGTGCACAAATAATCCACCAACTGAATAACATCGATACCATAACTTCAGAAACATGATCTTGGTTTATAATAAGTAATGCAAGGAAGTAAAATAGCATTACACCCTGTTGACTAGACCGGTCAACCACATAGCATGCTCATATCGAGACTCACAGCATAATAACATAACAAATCTTGTTCCCAATCAGAAAGCAAAATAAGGGACAAGAATACATCAATATCAGAGTACGTATATAACACAACATCGCGGAAGCATAGCATGAAGAACTCGCAGCTCCACCCCTCGTCGATCGACCGTCCCCTCCTCCATACGTGAAAAGATTTGAAAAGAGTTTGGGGTGAGTACTAGCGCACTCGGTGGGGTTTTATCATAAATCAAAAGAATCATGATGCCGTGTTGAGCACTTACCTTAGAAGGTTTTAAAGCGTAAATCCACTTCTAAGTAATCAAAATAGATTTTCATTTTTGAAACCCGATCCGTTATTACTATTACTCCCATCATAGAACCAAGAACCACGGCTCGGAACGTATCCCATGACCCATCACATCTCATTCATTCGGCCCGGAACATATCCAGTCGGCCCATAATATCTCGGCACGGAACATATCCAGTCAGCCCACGCCGAACGTATCCAAATGGCTAACTCGGTGTGGACTTGTGGGTCAAATCCGTCGAACCATAACCACCTCATTACCATTTCGTGTGGACTTAGGGGTCTATCCCTTCGTAACCATAACCACGTGTTGGGGTCTATCCCTTACGATCAATACTCAAGATGGTGATCAACCCACCGAATAGAGATCCGTGCACAACCATAATAGAACCACATCTCGGATCAGAGAACAGTAATAACTTCACCAAAACATTTTACGGTGCACATGTTTTATTTTGAAATATCAGAGTAAATAACTCAAAATAAGCATATATAACCCAACCTCGAAGCAGAAAACGTTAACCGGGAGGTATCTACGGATCCGATGACTTCACCGATCTCACTGGTAGGTATCTGGTAACAAGACGGAACAACTTTTGGGGTTACATCCCACAAAGCAAAGCAACATCGTGATCCAAACGAAAATCGTAGCGAAACTAGGGTTTTCGACTTTCTGAACCCATATTTGGCACTCTCCGGGTTTTCAAATCAACTCGATGCAGAAGGGAAATATATTCAGGGCATCAAGACCTATAATAGGGTACTTTCAAAATATGCATGCATGCAAGTTGACTCAAATCTTAGCGGTGAAGAAGTTTCAAAATCGATGCCTATCCTCGGATCTAGGATAAACCATCCAAAATCGATGCATGAAAATGGAAACATAAGCAATATGCATAACGGCGAACATGGAATGACAAGCTACGTTGAAAATGGATAACCGGGCATGTCTTCCTTTAGAAAACTCAAGCAACGGAAAACATCCGAGCATGCGTAAAGCGAAAAATGTAAAAAGGAATCGGTACTTTAGTAGAATGCATAGCCCGTAACTCAAAACCTAAAGGACCCGAGGCAAAGGTGGCCGTCGGCCACCAAACGGCGCCAACAAGGCTCATGGCGGCGGTAATGGGCGGCGGCGGTTTGGCGAAATGGCGACCTCGGCCGTTTCCTCGCCTCGTCCCTTTACAATCCCGAGTTCTATACTATACGATATACTAAAAGGCGGAATCAAAACAAGAAAAGGACAAAAACAGAAAAACGGGGCTGCCGGGGAGAGGTTGATCGGCGGTGGTGGCTCGGCAGCAGCGCAATGGCGCCGCCGCTGAGCCTCCCCGGCTCGATCCCCACTTCTCCAGCTGGCTGCAGCAGCACTGACAGGCTGCTCGGCTCTTTTGTAAACACAGAGACGAAGGAAATGAACGTTGAAAATGAAGGCCCTAGCCTCCTATTTATAGGAAGCGGAGGTCACATTGCTTGCAAGCGACCCTTTTCGAAAACGCAAAGCGGACTTAACTTTTGCAAACGGACTCAAATTTAGCAAACTTGGTACCCATGGACACGAAAAAATATACGGACACAACGACTATAAACAAGATATGCTTTTAAAAGACCAATGAAAAGTTCGGTTTTTCGATAACTTCCCCGGAGTGCCAAACCTTCATGGGTGGTCGAAAACCTGCATACTTAGTGTTTATGAATTCGTCATAAGACACTCTTCACAACGCCTGAGGTTTCGTGACGGTCTCATCACCGAAACAAAAAGTCAACCCTTTGACCTTTTCTCGAAAAACGTGCCATGCAAACCTGGTGCTTAGAAAAGACGGGGTATTACATTATATCCATATTCTGTTGTGGATGTATTCTTGTCCATTTATTTTGCTCTATGATTGGGAACAAGATTTTCTATTATGTTATTATGATGTGAGTCTCGACATGAGCATGCTATATGGTTGAACGGTCTAGTCAACATGATGTAATGCTATTTTGCTTCCTTGCATTACTAATATCAAATCAAGATCATGTTCATTGAAGTTATGTTGTCGATATGATTCTGCCGGTGGATTGTTTGCTCACCCCTCCCCTTCAGGATATGTCCTAGTTATAGAGGAGATGCTGCCCGATTTTATGGTCGTATCTTATTATTATATATGCTTTATGTATCCCCCCCTTCTTCCCCGCTTCTTAACCCCCACCCCTAATCACACACCGACATCCATGCCTTCCCTCGGGAATTGGGGCGTGACATGAGAGATTCTGATGGGGATGTTTTGGCTTTTAAAGCTCTGCTCACGGCGAAAGGGTACAAACAAATTGAAGAGATTGATTACGATGATACCTTTTTTCCCATAGCAATGCTCAAGTCCATCAGAATTTTTTTGGCCATAGTAGCTCACTTGAACCTAGAGGTTTGACAAATGGATGTGAAAACTACTTTCTTAAACGGTTACCTTGAGAAGGGTAGAGACATCTATATGCAGTAACCTGAAGGCTATGTGAGAAAAGTGAGGAGCATCTAGTGTGGAAGCTTAAGAACTCCATTTATGGACTCAAGCAAGCTTCCTGGTCATGGAACTTATGTTTTTACGAGGTCGTAAAGACCTACAGTTTTACCCAATTGCCAAACGAAAGTTGCGTGTAAAGTTTAGATATCAACGGTGACTGTAGGGGAATCTTATTTTACCCATGCTCCCGAGGATATATCTTGGATGTTTAATTCTTCATTCATTGATTATATTCCTAACATTCATCTATATAATTAATTGCAACACGTAGGTGTTTACTCGTGTTTACCTACGAACTTACGGGATAACAGATCTATTATGGACTCCGGCTATGATCTTAGGACGGTATCCGGATGCTTACTCTCCAATACTGAGTGAGAGTAATCTATAGAGAATACTACAAAATTTCACCTCCTATGTAATCACAATGTGATTTTTGAAAATCACAATAAAAGCTTTGCATAATCTGATTTTCTCTCATCTTGTATTTATAATGCATTCCTATAATTCTATTTAGGAAACTTGCATATCTAATAAATACAATAATTATCTTCAATCCCTGAAGATAATTTCTATCTATAATAATTATCTCTTTATATCTAATAATATTAGATAATATCTATCTAGATATAGGAGATGTATTAAAATAATACATAAATCAGAACAGAGTCCCAGTGGGACTCACATAGGGAGGGATGAAATTATAGCAGTAAAGGCCTTGATGAGCCAACCTAGGGATCAAATGCAAGGAATAAAGATGGAACTAAAATGAATTAACTATCTTATTTCAGCCCAAAACATAAATTAATTCAAAACATTTATTAATTCCACTAGAAAACAAATGCTGACTTACCCCTGTATTACCGAAGTTGAGTCAGGCTTCCATTTAGACTTACGAATCCTCGTATTTAATATATCATATGTCCATTAATTATTTATAGCATTCTAACTACTTAAAATAATTAATCTCTTTATTCCTTAAGTAGTACCACTTAACCTTATTATTGTACTTGAGCTAACTCAACATGCAAGGTTTAGTACAATAAACTTTTTGAGCTCCTTAAGGGGACGTCATCATCCTAAACGGATAAGGTGACTTGATACAGGTAATTAGCATGACATACAAGCACTGCCACCACCAAATATGGGAGAATCTTGGGTTATCTCATGTAACCCTCACCCATAACAAGTCAAAGTGATGGTCAGTAACTCATACTCACCTAAAACCTTATCAATGTTTAGATCAACGTAAAGTCATCGAGATCTAAGTTCTTCAAGATGGCCAGATAGAAGAACTCATCTCACTGTGATCCATCAATACGTCAAGACGTACCAGCATAGATAAGCAACCAAGTCAAGTCACTTCTTATCTATACTGTAGCCTATACCGACAACTCGTCTTCAAGTTGTCTCAACTGTGATCATTTTTATATATCAACTAGCTTAACCAATCACACAGACTCTTGTGATTTTCTACACACTGTATGATCTAACTTTTGTTGAGAGAATGAGACAACATATGTAATCAAGTAAACAATTTAGATAGGAGATTGTAATAGTGGTGATAGGAAACATTGTATACAAGCTCAACCATTCATCTTTCAGTATACAAATCCCCTGAACCATTCAGCTTTCAGTATACAAATCCAACATAAACTTATACACGATGTTTCCTGTTACCATTATTACAATCTCCTATCAGAATTGTTTACTTGATTGCCTATGTTGTCCCATTATCTCATACAAAAGTTAGATCATACAGTATGTAGAAGATCACAGAAGTCTGTATGATTGGTTAAGCTAGTTGAGATATAAAAATGATCACAACTGAGATAACTTGAGAAAGAGTTATCGGTATAGGCTATAGTATAGATAAGAAGTGACTTGACTTGGTTGCTTATTTATGATGGGTTTATTGTACTAAACCATGCAGGTTGAGTTAGCTCAAGTGCAATAATAAGTTTGAGTGATACTACTTAAAGAATTAAAGAGATTAATTATTTTAAGTAGTCAGAGTGCTATAAATAATTAATGGGCATGCAATATCTTAAATAATGAGATTCGTAAATCTAAGTGCAAGCTCGACTCAACTTCGGTAATAAAAGGGTAAGTCGGCATTTATTCTCTAGTGGAATGAATAAATATTTATGAATTAATTAATGTTCGTGCCCATATTTATTCATTTCATTTTATCCTTGGGTTGGCCCATCAAGGCCTGTTGCCTCCAAGAATTTCGCCCACCCCTATGAGAGTCCCACTGGGACTCTGTTCTAATTTATGTATTATTTTAATACATCTCCTATATAGATAGATATTATCTAAAATTATTAGATATCAAGAGATAATTGTTCTAGAACTGATTTATTTTTAGGGATTGAAGATAATTATTGTATTTATTAGATATGTAAGGATCATATCTTAATAGGATTCTAGGAAGGCATTATAAATACAAGGTGAAAGAAAATCAGAAATTAATCCAATCATTTTGTTTGAGATTTCGAAAATCTCATTGAAGCAAATATGAGGTGAAATTTTGCCGTATTCTCCATAGATTGCTCTCTCTCCAAGTTGGATAATAGACATCCGGATCTGATCCGGAAGATCAAAGCTGGAGTCCACACTCGATCAAATATCTCAAAAATTTGTAGGCAAACACGTGTAAGCACTTATGTGTTGCAATTAATTATATAAGTGCATGCTCGGTATATAATCAATGTATGGTAAATTAAACATCCAAGATAGATCCTCGGGAAAAGGGTAAAATCAGATTTTCCTACAGTTGGTATAAGAGCCTGGGATCAGTATATTGGCTCTGTTGAATTAATTCATATTTGATTATAACATGCGTTGTAATTAATTGTGGATCCATCGTTCATCGTGGCTCGGTTGTTTGGTTTTTCTGTTGGATTCGTTTTTCACCATGAGAAAATTCGTGGTTGGATTAGAATTTATTTTTTGTAAATTATATCTGTAAAAAAGAACAACGAAGATGAAGAATGAGACGAGCTGATAGAGTCCCATCGCGTGGCACGACGGAAGACGCACGGGCAGCAACATGCGACAGGCAACGGCAAACGCCGCACGACCCGACGCCCACAGCGTCCGTACGCAGATAGAACAACAAAGAATAACGTAGCGCAAAGATCGCACATAGCCCTGGCGCAGAATGGACTGGCGCGCAGCGGGCATAGATGCGTGTAGGTGTGGGGCGGTCACGAGCGACAAAGACGCGGGCTACGGGGATGACAACAAAGACGCATGCGTGCGGGTGCTCGACGTGCCATGCGCATGGACAGGCCCTAAGGCAGTACGTGCGATGCTCATCGACGTTTAGCTCTCAACGCTCGATGCTCGACGGATGGAGATGTTGCAGGGGTGATGGTATGGTACACAATGAACGCACGCTGGGCTAGCACACCATGCGTAGTCTCTGCACATAGGCTCATGCGACACCGCATAATATGCATGTTAGGGCGAGGACGCGGGCTGTTCCTCAGAGCCTCCATACGCTGCCCCGCCCCAGCTGCAGCGAGCCCGTGCGTGCGGCCCCGCCCACCTAAGTCGAATCTACCTATGCTCGACCGGACCACGACCCGACCAGTTCAGTTTTCCGACCGGACCCGCCCAAATCATTATTTTTGACCGGGTTTGGTTTTCGTCCCAAATCCAGTTTTGACGAGTCTGGTCCGTGCCCGTGCACGCGAGGCCCGTTTTCAAGAAAAATTGAAGATCTGTACTTTGCAAATTTATGTAATAAATTAGGCAGGAATTTATAAGATCCACGAATGGGTTGCGATGAATGAATTTTATTTTATTTTTATCGTTCATAGCATGTCGTGGATGTTTAAATTATGCAGTAGGATGCAATGTATGTTTAGTTACGTAGATAAACATGGATATATGTTTTCATTATTAACTGTGTTTAGCAAGCATGCTAGGTTTATCGTGTTTTAAAGCATGTTTTAGAATTCAACAAGCATATTTTACATGTTGAGTTCTAGAAAGAGCATGTTAGAACTACGTGATCTGCATGGACAAACCTTTTGAAATAAAAATACTAAGCAAGAAACTCGACGTATTAATTCTTAAATTAAAACATCAAGATCTCCATATTTTGATCTCTAAACAAAGTGATACGCACTGTGAGTAAACTTTCACACGCGTGGCTTGCTTGCACTGTTTATCATAAGTTTGTTAAATGAGATTTCTAAATAAAACATTTAAATCTATTGAGAAGTGAGAGTTTCACGTGTAAACATACACGTGGCTTGCATGTCTATAGATAGATATAAAATGAGATGACAAAAGAAATTGAATTGGAAGCGGTATAGTCTGAGTGAGTATGCTAATTCTAAAAATTCGATTTATGCTGTCAAATTCGGGGCAATGCTTAGGCATCACATCAAGTACAACTTTCTACGAAGTCCCTTTTAGCGATAGTGATGTGGTCTAGTTAAGGTCGAATTATTAATTTTATTTTTCATAAGGATAAGTTGGTGTGTTTAAACAAAGTGGAGAAAAAAAACACGACCCAGCACCGGCCTCAACGTAGCCGGTGCTGGGTGCGCTCGACGTGAAGATCGATCAGAGATCGCCCACTCCTAGCGCTACCTTGCATCCGGCGCTGGGCGATCGAAGTGAAGATTGTCAAAAGAGCACCCGCGTCCGGTGCTGCCCTGCGTCCGGCGTTGGGCGCGTGAAGTTCAAATGTCCAGTGAACGCCCACGTCCGACGCAGCATTGCGTCCGGCACTGGGCCAGCCATTTTTCGCCCAAGTTTGAAGCGTGCCGCATTCGGCGCTACGCGGGAATTTTCGATGACTATATATATGTTTAAAACACGCGCCTGAACCCTAGTTCTTATTAAAAAAATTTGCCTCATTCACGTAATTTCTCTCTTCCAAGTTTTTGCCATTATTTTCTTTTGCACTTTGTGATTCGAGAATACTTGATTGAATAGATTCATCAAGGACATTGATATTGTAAGAATTATTATCTCTTTTTCGTTGGATTGTTGAGTTTATGATTTTTATAAATTTTACTTGTTTAATTCGTGAGATGAACATGAACTAATTTTCTATCTAGGGTTTGGTGATTCAAATTGATTGATTGTTTACATTGATTAAGTATACCAATTGAATTATAGGGTTTGCTTTTGAGTGATTGACCATCATTTAATTATTTATGCTTCGGGTGAGATCGAGAGATTAACATGTTGCATCTGTACAAATCAATTGGGTTAGAATTTACTGGAAACGAGTAGTCTAATAATTTATTTGTCTGTGGAAATTTACAGGTGAAAAATTGGAGAAATTCTCGTCAATCCTTTGGGAGACGATTTTGCTTACTGCTATCTGTGTAGTATGGGCATACTAACCGAAGTGTCAGATTTATTTTTGGTGAAAAACGACACACCAATAGACAAGCAACCAAGTCAAGTCACTTCTTATCTATACTGCAGCCTATACCGACAACTCGTCCTCAAGTTGTCTCAGTTGTGATCCTTTTTTTATATCTCATTAAGCTTGACCAACTATACAGACTTCTGTGATCTCCTACACACTGTATGATCTAACTTTTGTATAAGATAAAGGGACATACATATACAATCAAGTAAACAATTCAGTTAGGAGATTGTAATAGTGGTAACAGGAAACATTGTATACAAGCTCAACCATTCTGCTTTTAGTATACAAATCCAACATGTACCTCATATATTTTTCGCTGCAAATGTTAGTTTCTTATGTATGCATTATATCGGTGGCACAACGTCCCTTTCTACTTCCACTTTTAATCCCCATCCCGAGTGACAACTTCGGTTATGCCATAACGGGGTTGTGATAGAAACATAGTGAAAGATTTGCAGGGTCTAAGAAAATCCTTGAGAAATTAATAGGTTATGGTGTTGATTGTTCCATGGGGACAATCTGGAGTGAAGAAACTTACTGTTAATTAATTTATTTAGAGGATTGAGTAGAGATCTGGATGAACTTTGGAAATATTTACTGGAAGAAACTAAAATTGTTGTTGTAATTGAGGTTCAATTGAGGAAATTACATTGTCAAAGAAAAGGAAAAGTTTGGTAAAGAGAGGAGAATCGATTACGGAGCAAGGGTCGTTAGCAAGTGAGCCCTTTATATAGAATGAGGTCTTGAAAAAATTGGAGAAGGCGTGGAAGAAGGTCAAGCCATGAAATTCTTAATCGCTTTTAGGTTAATTAATCATCATTAAGAAAATATTTGGATATCAACATTTAACAATTGGGCTCTTTTAAATTTTATTCAATCTAGCCTAGATACAAAAAAATACCCTTCATTCTAAATTTCTAAAAGTCCAGAACGAAAATCTTAATTTAAAGACTCATTTGATTTAACTTGACCCAACAATTAATTAATAGAATAATTCTTATTCAAGCTCATAATTCTAAATTTTCATTAATATTTTCACATCGTCACATAATGATATTTCATTCGAATTAAATAAATCGAATTTCTTATTAACTTTTAAAAGATTTTGTCGAATTAAAACAAGTTCTAAAAAAAAATCTTGAGCGAGAATCAATTTAGAAAAATTATAAGTTCAAAATTTATTGTAAAATTATATCGATAAAGAAAACGGGTATTATAGATTATTATTTCTTAAAAATAAATCGAGATAAGTTCGATGGAGCAACCCAAAACGAATATAAGCAAGTTCGATAAGAAGGAGGAGTAACAAACTAAGCAAACAAACAAATTTTTAACCTATCCCACCAAAAAAAGTTGTTTCTTTTTCTTTTTGGCCAAAGTTGCTAGAACTTTTTACATTTTAATTAACTAATTTTGAATTTCACTTCCCACTTTATTTTTATTTTATTAATATTATGTGATCAAATTACGCCTTAATTTTGTCCCTATTTTTCTTTCTAGTTTTTAGGACATCCCCAAACTTCTTCTTATTATATTTATGGAAAGTATCTCAAAACATATTCCCTAATTACACCCTTTATTTATACTTTTTTACCACTCATGACCCATGACTATCTCTAGTTATTACTCTCAGTGCCACCATTTATTTATAGATTTTACAATTTATGATCCATCACTAATTTAATTAATACTGCACTAATATGATATTCTTACTCTACTTATAATACATTCAATAACTTTTATTAAAGTTCATAACTAAGATTTTCAGGAAGAAAATTGGAGAATAGAAAAAGTACATAAGTATATTTGTTAACAACAAATGAGTATAGGATTATCATTTGTGAATACTGTAATAAAAATCAGAAATGATTGTATCATGAAAAGTATGTAACATCCCCTCACAAGAAAAAAAAGAAAAATTATAGTCTAAAGGAGGTTACAGGTAATACTTTTACATGATCTCTGCAAATAAGTATTCCCTCCGTATCAATTTAAGTGGCTTGTATTCTTTTTTAGGCCGTCCCACTCTAAGTTGCCCATATAAAAAATATAAAAATAAAATTTACACACAAAAATTTCTCAACTTCCGCGAGCAACACTACTTTATACATAAAATATAATCTACGTGTCGAAAACCAAGTTTGCTTCGGATTTAGGTTGTATTTCCTTTGATTTTGATATCTGAAGCATGTGATGTAGATGGTTCCCGAGATTGCAAATTTCGGAGCCTACCTACTGAATTCAATGTAACATCTCTATCAATAGCTCCGAAATGTTCATCAGAACCAGATCCAACTTGCCTTAGAGAGAGGTGTACCTGCCATGTTGCCTACATTTGGAAGGCGCTAGTTGCCTTACCCTACCCAACAATTCGATCTGATCCATTGCTCAAGGGTTAATTGGACTGTTGATGGTATGCTTCTCTCTTTGCTGCCAACTCTTATTATGATATTTTGCTCTTATTCAACAAAATCTTGGGGCGAGATCCGAGTAAAAGAGCGAAAGCAAACTACATGACCAATGTTGCATTTTTGTTTTGATTAGAATCTGATGTTGCTTTTGGTGTGGTTAAGATGGGATTTTACTTCTTGAGGCGAATCGCCACTATAAGAATTTAGCTTATAGACCACATGTAATAGACCACATACATTAATACTAAAGTTGTCAATTATGATATATATAACGTGTAGGGTGAAACACTTGGTCTATAACCGTTTTTCAATCGGTTATAGACGACGGGCCGCCAAAATCCGTGGTCTATTAGCGTGGTTTTCATATTATAGACCACGGGTTCATTCGCGTGGTCTATTAGCTTAAAATTCCATAGACAACGGGCTTTAGCCCACGTCGCCTTCCTCTCGTGTTGATTAAATACCACGGGTCATTAACGCGTGGTCTATCGCCTTATTAGCCACGTTGTCACCATAAGATTTCACCTCTACACTTAGTCCAAAATCGCCTAATTTTCTCTCTTCGTCGCCGCTTTTTCAAATTTTTTCCACTGCTACACTCGCCCCTAAGTGGTGTTTTTTTATAAAACATCACTTAAAAAAATTTCCTCCAATTATAAACATTTTCTCAACATAAATAAAATATTATGTTAAGTTAAACAAATTTAAGATTTAATTATTAGACCATCCTTAATCAATAGGTTAATTTGGGCCTAAATGAGGATTATTTAACTTTAACCATATATCCAAAAAAAATTGTAAGTATAAGCCCAACAATTTATTTAGGCCTAAGCATAATTAATAAAATTAAAACAAAACAAAACAAAAGAAAAAGGAAAGGAATGAAAGAAAAGAAAAAAAATCTCTTTCTCACTCTCAAACTCTCTCCTCCCAGAACCCACTCTCCTCTTTTTTTTCCTTTGTTTTCTCCTCCATTTGTTTCTACCGCCTCCCTCTTCTTCACCCCCCTTCCCGTATTGTCTCTTCTCCTTCCCTTCCTTTCGCCGATCTCCGACCTTCCTCTCTCGCCACCGCCACCGCCGACCTCCTCTCTCGCCACCGCCATCGCCACCGACTTCCTCTCCTTTTTATTATGGTTTCGTCTTTTGTGATAAATAACTAATTAACATTTTTATGTTTCTTTTGTTGAGCTTACTGGATTGCGGAAAGATTTGTTGTAGGCGCCAAAAGGCAATGATGAGTAATGAAGAAGAGAAGAGATGTCCACTTTGCACCGAGGAGATGGATTGGACTGACCAGCAGTTCATGCCTTGTAAATGCGGTTATCAGGTGATGATTTGTTACACGGGCAATTTTCCTCGCTTTGGCCGTTGTTGGATAGTAAACTAAGCTCTATGTGCATCACGACATTGCTTTGTTTTGTTTTTTGTTTTTGGAGGTGGTGTGATAGAGGTGGAGCAAGTGGTGGAGTGAGCATCAAGGTGTATACTCGACGTCGACGGCGTATGGAAGGAAGCGGAGGAGCAGTCTAAGGAAGTGGCTGAGCGTGGCTATTAGTTTACTTATTTATTATTAGTTTATTTATTGTTAGTTGCTATTTGATATATTCTTTATGTTCTTTTCAAGAGTTATCGGCCCATACGGTGTGCATGGGCTTAGTAGCTATATTATGAGTAGAGGATTGTGTTAGGGTTTTCATCTTGTTGATCAATTTTATTTGTGCGGCAACCTTGTTGTGGCGTAATCGCTAAGATTCTCGAACTTATTTTTCTGTTATCTTTTATCTCGTGATCTTCACTCCATCAATTGGTCCGACCTGCCATGGCTACGAATATCGATCGCATTCGGGATTTGGAAGACCACGAAAGAGCTTAATTCGACGGTGGAAGATGTGGCGATTTCGTGGAAGCGTTCGATGGCGAGCTTGCCACGATGGAAGGCACTCTTCTTACCCACACGGCGCGATTCGCGAAATCCGCGCGCTCGCCAAATTGTTGGCGCCAACCCCGAACCGCAGCACAGGAATTTTCCTAATGGATCCCAACCTCCGTTCGTCACACCCAACTCCACCGTTGTCCTACCGCGCATGGATCTTCCAGGGTTCGACGGGGTCGACCCCATCGCGTGGCTAGCGCAAGCCGAGCGATCTTTATACACAACACCGCCTCGAGCAACGAGTGCGCACGGCACTCATCGCAATGTCCGGCAAAGCGATGTTCTGGGCACAGTGGCTACTTCGTCGTGCCTCATCCATTCAGTGGGATGCATTCTCGAAGGAGCTTATAGCCCGTTTCGGCGACAGTTCTGCGGTCAACGCGTATGAGGCTTTGCATCTTACACGCCGACCGATCCACGGAGGACTATCTTCGTTGTTCAAGAACGAGTGGCGCGATTGCCATCGTTGCCATCGAACAATACCTGGCACGTTTCTAGGTGGGCTTCACCGTCCATCCGCGACCGCTTTGCCCGAGTCGGAGTTAATGGATGTATTTATCGCTATCGTGCAGCCCATCGGATTGCATGCTCCAGCCGCAGCTCTGTTGGGCCTCCACGGCCGCCGTACTCTTCAAGAGGATCTTCCCCCCATGTCCATGTTCCGGCGCTCGCCCGACAGCGACAATACATCTAGCGGACCGACGGCCGTGCACGTGCCACAAAATTCACGATGATTGACAATGAGCAGGAGGATTATCGAGCTAAGGGTATGTGTTTCAAGTGCAGAGGAAAGTATGGGCCGCTTCACAAGTGCCCGGCCAAAACACCGGCGGTTCTGCTAGACGCTGAGGAGGAGGAGACGGCGTCGGAGCCAGAAGAGGAAGACAATCTAGTTCCGTCAGCGGCTGTTGAAGAATTGCAGCACTTGCAACTATCCAAGCTATCGTCGAACGGATTCGATGGAGCTCAGACACTGAAGCTTTTTGTCCGCATCGGGGAGACTACGCTGAGAGCCATGATCGACAGTGGAGCTAGCCACTGCTTTATCTCGAGCAGAGTCGCAGCGGATCTTTCACCGCTATCATACATCGTGTCATTTGTTGTCGTTTTGGGCGATGGAGCGGGTCACCTCTCGTATGCCCGCACGGTTCCCAATTCTCATTCTCGATCACCTCTTCTATGTAACTTTTATGTATTTCCCTTGCGCATATAGAGGTTATTTTGGGCGTATCTTGGCTGGCTCAGCTAGGGGACGTCGTGGCAAATGGGCGAAGTTAACGATGGATTTTGTCGTGGAGGGAAGGAGGATCAGCGTAAAGGGGGACCCGACCTTGATGCGGTGGGCGTGTGGCCGCACGGAGCTTAAGGTGCTGGACTCTGATGATGCGGCGTGGATGCTGTGGAAATTAGACGGAGGGGACGCGGAATTTGTGCTTCCACCGGATCTCTCGGCAGAACGACAGGGAGAGTGGGAAAAAATGATCTCGCAATTTTCCAGGGTTACGCAGGCACCGAAGGGGTTGCCGCCAGCACGACGTAGTGATCACAGAATTCTGTTGCACGAAGAGACTTCTCCAGTTTCTGTCCGGCCTTACCGATACAATCATTTACAGAAGGATGAGATGGAGAAGTTAGTCGCCGAAATGCTCTCTGCCGGCATCATCCAACCTAGTTGTAGCCCTTACTCGAGCTCGGTTTTATTGGTACGTAAGAAGGACGGCTCGTGGCGTTTCTGCGTTGACTATCGCACATTGAATAAGAGCACAGTGCCGGATAAATACCCGATTCCAGTAATTCAGGAGCTATTGGATGAGTTGCATGGCCCTCGCCTATTCAGTAAGCTGGATTTATGCGCCGGTTATCATCAGATCCGTATCATGCCGGAGGATATGCACAAAACAACTTTCCGCACCCACTCTGGCCACTACGAGTTCCTGGTCATGCCTTTCGGCCTCACAAATACCCCGGCGACATTCCAATGTTTGATGAACGACATCTTTCATTCGTTCCTGAGAAAGTTCGTGTTGGTATTGTTCGACGACATTTTGATTCTGATTCGTCTTGGGAGGATCATATCCGTCATCCGGAGCAGTGTTTGAGGTACGCATATACATTCTCTTGTGGTAAACCTAAAAAATGTCTTTGACGGACGTCGCATGTCGAGTATTTAGGCCACATTGTTTCTACCGAGGCGTTGAATGGATCCGGTGAAGGTGGAGTGTGTTGAAATGGCCAACCGCGCTCTTTGGGTTGCGTGGGTTCTTAGGGCTGACTGGATATTATCGTCGCTTCATTCGTGATTACGGGAAGATAGCCGGTCCCCTCACGGCCTTGCTTAAGAAGGAGAACGCCAAAGGGTGGCAGTGGCCGAAGGAGGTAGATGAGGCCTTTCAACACTTGAAACACGTGCTCACTTCGGCACCATTATTATGCATGCCAGATTTTTCTCGGCCGTTTGAGGTGGAATGTGACGCGTCCGGGTGAGGTATAGGAGCGGTCCTTATGCAAAACCATCGCCCGATTGCGTATTTCGGCAAGAATCTATCCGACCGAGGGCTTGCCAAGTCGGCGTATGAAAAGGAGTTGATGGCATTGGTGTTTGCAGTACAGCACAGGAGACCGTATTTGTTGGGCCGCCATTTCATTGTGAGGACCGATCAGCACAGTCTAAAGCAGCTGCTGTCTCAAACATTGGCTACGCCGGCACAACAAAACTGGGCAGCCAAATTATTGGGATATGATTTCGAGATCATTTACAAGGAGGGCAAGTTGAATCGGGCGGCTGATGCTCTTTCGCGCCGTGATGAGGAATTGGAATTAGCGCCGATCTCGGTGCCAAGGTGGGTTGATTGGAGATCGTTGCAGGAGTTGGTTCGAGCGGATCCTCGTTTGTCTCGGGTTATTTCCGCATTGGAAGAAGGGCGTGATGCGCCAAAGCATTATGAGTTAGTGCAAGGCGTTTTATTCTACAAGCGGTGGCTGGTAATTCCCGTAGATTCTGATTGGATTCCCAAGTTCTTTATGGAGTTTCATGCATCGCCGTTGGGAGGACACTCTGGGGCTTTTCGTACGTATCGGCACATGGTGGCTAATTTGTATTGGCCAGGAATGATGAAGAAAGTGATTTCACTTGTGGCTGCGTGTGATGTTTGTCAACGCCACAAATACGAGTCGATGAAGCCGGCGGGGCTTTTGACTCCACTTCCGATTCCGGACATGGTGTGGAAGGACGTGAGTATGGATTTCATCACCGGGCTGCCGCGTTCGGACGGAGTTGATTGTATATTTGTTGTCGTAGATCGTTTTACGAAATATTATCGTTTCATGGGTCTCCGGCACCCATTTACCGCGAAAGTAGTAGCAGACATTTTTGTTCGTGAGGTGGTGAGGTTGCATGGTATGCCGACATCGATTGTTTCAGACCGCGATCCAATATTTTTGAGCTCATTTTGGAAAGAGTTATTTCGAGCTGCGGGAACCACCTTGTGCATGAGCTCTGCTTATCATCCCGAAATGGATGGCCAAACGGAGGTTATGAATCGATGTTTGGAAACTTACCTGAGGTGTTTTGCGTCGGCTCGGCCTAAGGGATGAAGTAAGTGGTTGGCATGGGCAGAATATTGCTTCAATATAGGGTTTCAGTCGAGTGCTAGTATGACTCTTCAAGTCGCTCACGGTCGTCCCTTCGTCGATTGTTCCATTTTACCGGGAATTCGCGTTCAAGCATTGGCGTATTCGTTGGAAATGGATGACACTCTTATTCGATTGAGGATAACTTGGAACACGACAAAGAACGGATGGTACGAGGCGAACAAGCATCGTCGGCGTTGGAATTCAATGTCGGTGATTGGGTTTATCTCAAGTTTCGGCCGTATCGTCGTAGCAGCTTTATTTGCGATCACACATTGAAAGTTAGCTCCGCGTTTCTTTGGGCCATTCGAGGTGGAGGAAAAGATTGGCGCGATGGCATATAAGCTGCGGCTTTCGGAAAATTCTAAGGTCCCTTTGCTTTTCATGTCTCTATTAAAGCTGCGGTGGGTTAGGTGGCGGCCGTTCCGACCCCCGCCTGAAAATTTGATGGCTGATGTTCCGAGTTTCTTCCCACGAGCATTCTTGGCGAAGACAGTTGCGTCGTAATGGGATCGATGTTGACGGTGTTAGTTGATGGCGAGGTTGCCTTTGGAGGATAGTTCGTGGGAAGATGTGGCTGTCATGCGAGGGCGGTTTGGGTTCACCTTGAGGACAAGGCTGTTCACCGACGGGAGCAATTGATAGAGGTGGAGCGAGTGGTGGAGCGAGCATCGAGGTGTATACTCGGCGTCGGCGGCGTGCGGAAGGAAGCGGAGGAGCGATCGAAGGAAGTGGTGGCGTGGCTATTAGTTTACTTATTCATTATTAGTTTATTTGTTGTTAGTTGCTATTTGATATATTCTTTATGTTCTTTTCAGTAAGTTATCGGCCCATGCAGGTGTGCATGGGCTTAGTAGGCCTACATTATGAGTAGAGGATTGTGTTAGGGTTTTTCATCTTGTTGATCAATTTTATTTGTGTGGCAACCTTGCTGTGGCAGAATCGCTAAGATTATGAGCTTCTTTTTCCTGTTATCTTTTATCTCGTGATCTTCACTCCATCATGGTGTTGCTGATTTCGATGTATGGAATGTAGTCTAAAGCCCAATGATTCATTTTTTAGGATGTTAAAGCTGATGGTTGGGATTGATGTCTTGCGAAATTTATTACTTATGTGTGACAATTGTCTGTGCAGGGGGTTTCATGTGATCTTTGATGCCATGTCTAAATTAAATGGATGAGAAATTGGGATTATAACTGCCTCAAGGATGGTTTTGATGACTTTCCTATATCCATTTATTTAATGTTAGCTGGATTTTTGGATTATTTTTTCAGTTACGCCTTTGATTTTGAAAATATTTTGGATTTTAATATGTTGCAGCTGCAAAGACTGCCCCAGATTTTCAGGTATGTGTTGGAAGAGTAGATCCCTGGTCGAGGGGTAGCCAATTATGGGATATGGTTTGAAAATTTTACAAATTTGACCATGCTGCAGAATTACAATATGTTTTCTCTCGAAACAATTGTTTGTATGTATGCCAGAAGTCACATACCATATTCTTTTGTCTTTTTCCATGTTTTCATGAAGAGGGAGAATGTTATCTATATCCTGTTTTTTCCTTGGAAAGTTGTTACTGACCTTCCACTCTAAGCATGTAGTTGTTTATTTTACAGATGTGTTTGGTGTTGGCACCACATAATAGACATGGCAGAGAAAGATGAAGTAGAGGGTCGATGTCCTGCATGTCGGATAATCTATGAAAAGGAGAAAATTGTGGCAATGCAAGCAAATTGTGAAAGGTGGTTATGCTGTTGTTTCTTGTCCTCCTTCTCTGTGAATCTAACAGTTCACTTAATATTTTTATATGACACAGGTCAATGTCAAAAGTTTCTAATAGGAAAACCAAACAACCAAAGGCCAAGCCAAAGGCTAATGAAGTAAAGAAGGATTTGACAAATGCCAGAGTGATTCAGCGGAAAATGGCGTATATGATTGGACTACCACTTAGAGGGTGTTTGGCTGAGCTTATAAGCTCCCCAAAAACAGCTTATAAACTGTTTTTGGGGAGCTTATAAGCTCAGCCAAACACCCTCTTAGTCTAGCCGATGAAGATGTAAGGGACAGTTTTACTTGGTGGCAAATTTTCCAGCTTCATACTGTTATAAAGAAACTGCTTTCATATTTTTGTGACTTGTTTAGATACTTGGTTCTTGTTTAGTTGGCATTGGATTCTTATAGTTGTCGATCCTCATATTGAAACTGTATATGTGATGGATCCATTGAGTGATGAGAATCATGTTCAGGAGTGGAAGTGCATCATGGAAATGTAAGTTTGTTTATATTAAAATTTTACTTATTGTATGTGTTATGTATCTTAATCCACAATATGTATTTAGAGGGCCCTAAAAATGTTCAATATGAGCATAGGAAAAAGGGGGAGACATAATCTCTTGTGGGAAATGATCAAGATATGAAATTCTTGCCATAATTATGAAAATTATTGTCCTTCAAAATGTTGATAACTCAAATTATGCATTTCATGTAGTGTCAACAACAACCTGATGGAAGTCAATGTGGATTCTATGTCATGCGGTACATGAAATATATTATTGATAATTATGGTTCGGATAACACCATTGCACTTCCTTTTCTGGTAATTATAACATGACAATTTAATCAAAAATTTTCTAAATACTTATTCTTTAATATTTTTTAGTAATGAAATATGTCTATTTTGTTTATTTAATAGTTTCCCGAAGGCTTTTACTCGAAAAAAGAAATCGATGAAGTCCGTATAGAGTGGACCGGGTTAGTCGTTGATTCTATGGTTGTTGATGATGGTAAGTTTGATACCTTTACTGAATTGAATATTTTTTAGGTATTAAATTTTATTTCTGCACATATTACATCTTATTTTGATCATGTAGATGGAGAAGCGAATTAGATGATTGATGTTGGAGCAGAGATGGTGAAATGAAAGGTTCAGGATGATTAAATTGATGTTTTGTGGAAGAATTTAATTAGCTAGGTAGACAATATTTGTTGTGCTACAATTATTGATTGGGGATTTTCCCGGTATATAACGTTTATGTAATGTACTTTGATTTCTCTATTTATGAGACAATATATATTTTATATCTATTTTGTATTATTATTTTTTAATGGCAGAAACGTGTATTTTGAATTATATAATAAATAAATAAATTTATTTCGTTGACTGATCAATAGACAACGGGCTTTTCCCCGTTGTCTATTAATATATAGACAACGGGGATGTCCGTGTGGTCTAAAACACTATAGACAACGAGGAATATCCATTGTATATTACAAGGCCCTCGTCGTCTATAACATGATAGACCATGGGATTTTCCGTTGTCTATATTGTGATAGACGACGAGTATTTCCCCGTGGTCTATAGCCGACCCTAATAGACTATACCTTGATAGACAACAGAGTTTTCTGTAATAGACAATGGGGATTCCCCGTGTTCTATAACCGAAATTCTTGTAGTGCGCCTACTTAGAGATGGAGGATTCTTTATTGGGTTTACATACTCAAAGCAGAATGGTTGAGCTTGTATACAATGTTTTATGTTACCACTATTACAATCTCTTATTTGAATTATTTACTTGATTGCAAATGTTTTCCCTTATCTCATACAAACGTTAGATCATACAGTGTATAAAAGATCATAGAAGTCTGTATGATTGGTTAAGCTAGTTTAGATATAAAAAAGATCACAGTTGAGACAACTTGAGGATGAGTTGTCGGTATAGGCTGCAGTATAGATAAGAAGTGACTTGACTTGGTTGCTTTTCTATGTTGGTACGTCTTGACGTATTGATGGATCACAATGAGATGAGTTCTTCTATCTAACCGTCGTGAGGAAACCTAGATCTCGGTAATTTTACGTTGATCTAAACCTCGATAAGGTTTTAGGTGAGTATGAGTTACTGACCATCACTTTGACTTGTTATGGGTGAGGGTTACATGAGATAACTTAAGATTCTTCACATCTTAGGTGATGACAGTGCTTGTATGTCATGCTAGTTACCTGTATCGAGTCACCAGATCCGTTTAGGATGATGACATCCACTTAAGGAATTCAAAAGATTTATTGTACTAAACTCCGAGGTTGAGTTAGCTCAAGTGTAATAATATAGTTGAGTGGTAATACTTAGGAATTAAATAGATTAATTATTTTAAGCAGTCAGAATGCTATAAATAATTAATGGACATGCGATATCTTAAATACGGGAATTCGTAAGTCTAAATGCAAGCCCGACTCAACTTCGATAATAAATGGGTAAGTCATCATTTATTCTCTAGTGGAATGAATAAATATTTATGAATTAATTTATGGAAGGCTGAATATAAGATAATTAATTCATTTTAGGCCATTTTTATTTCTTGCATTTGATCACTGGACTGGCTCATCAAGACCTGTTGCTGATGTAAATTTCACCCACCCTATATGAGTCCAATTGGGACTCTATTCTGATTTATGTATTATATTAATACATCTCCAATATCTAGGTAAATATTATCCGATATTATTAAATATCAAGAGATATTATCTGATATCATTAGATATCAAGAGATAATTATTCTAGATTTGATATATCTTCAAAGATATTATATACAAGGATTCTATCTAAACATGATTCTAAGAATGCATTATAAATACAAGGTGAGAAAAAATCAGAAATAATCATATTCATTTGTTTGAGATTTTCGAAAATCTCATAGACACAAGTAGGAGGTGAAATTTTCCAGTGTTCTCCATAGATTGCTCTCACTCAAGATTGGAGAATAAGCATCGGGATCTCGTCCGTAAGATCAAATCTTGAGTCCGCCATTAATCTCATATCCTAGAAATTGCAGTAAACACGAGTAGACACCTATGTATTGCAATTAATTATATAGATACATGTTAGGTATATAATCAATATATAGTGAATTAAACATCCAAGATAGATAACCGGAAAGAGGGTAAAATTAGATTTCCATATATTCTTTGCGTGGGAAGCGGTGCCCATTTACACGTACGAGGATGAACTTGGAGAACAGTGGAGAGGTAGCCAATCTTGGTGCTAGCTTCTCTTTTTATCTGTCCATTGTTCATTATTGGACATGTTAAATTTTTGGTTTTCCAATGTTAGAATGATGCTATTTCATCCAAGATCAATACCTCCTTAATTAATCTAATCTTTTAACAGCGATCTCACCAGCAACATTTGTTGGGAATTAGTCAATAAGGAGGAGTACATTGCCATTTGGCAGAAGCCTCTAAATAATAGCATCATCCCAACGTACAGCCTTCGCTATGGGACAGTGACGACAATCCAGAAGATATATTGTATTTCTGGCAGATTTTTCTGAGATGTCTCTCCTTCTAGTTTGAGTTATGTCAACACAGGGAAATGTTTTTACATTTGCTTTTATCTTTGTACAGGTACGCGGATGTGAAGATTTGTATCACGCTTTTACCTGAAAATGGCTACGGAACTAATACTACCGACTGGCCTGCCAGCCTTCACTGTCCCCTGGAGTGGCTATTCACCATAGCAATGGAACGCGAAGAAAAGTAGGAACTGTACAAAGCAGATTCGGGATATAGGAACGATCTCATAAGAGGATACATTGGCGCTTTTCGCCTGAATCAGATGAATCTGTGAAATGTGATGGACATGAAAGCTGGATATGGAGGGTAATCATCTCTCTCTCTCTCCTGTAACATTTCTCTGTTCATTTTGCCAGCTTTCAAGAACTAGGGTTCCATGTCAATTAACAATAAACTTGATTCAACATTGTGTGATGTAGACAGGCAGCAGCTTTGCATGATTCCAGTTTAACAGCTGGGTTATGCATGTTGTCCCTGTTAGCGGCCCCAATACGCTGCCTGTGATATACGACCGTGGTTTTACAGGAGTGATGCACGACTGGTACGTGCAACGTACATGTGAAAAATCAACTGCATTTCATCTCCTGCTTATTATACGATTTTCATATAGAACATATTCGCGGGTGCGAGCCGTTCAACACTTAACCAAGAACTTACGATCTGCTGAACGCAGCAGGCCTCTTCTCTGTAGAACCAGAGGAGGTAAGCAATTTTCAAACAGACATGATCACACATTTAAATTCATTAATAGCTCCATGGTTTAAAAAGGCGGTTGTGAGGCGCGCCTCGATGCGAGGCGCCGGCAAAACGCCTTCGAGGCGGCGCCTCACATGGTGCTGCTGCGACTTGCGCCTCATGAGGCCCGAGGCGGTCCGAGGTGTGCTTGAATCTGTTTGCGTTTTTTTTATCCTTTTGCTTGAATTAATTTCGATGGGGAAGGGTGACAGACATTAATAATGGGTGAGACAATTAAAGTGGGCGGCAGACATTGAATATGCTCATTGATTAGTATTTAATAATGGGTGAGAATAATGGGTCAGACATTAATTATGTTGAATTTTTCGATGCTCATTGATTAGTATTTAATAATGGGTCAGATATTAATTATGTTGAATTTTTCGATCAGGCAGACATTTAATAAGAGGTAATTGATTCTGTTTGAATTCATTTATTTTTGCTGGGTCATTTAATATGTATTTAATCTGCTTGATGATTTTTTTTTTTCATTTACTGTGTTTTATATTGAAAGACTTATACATACTTAATCATGAATTAATATATTTTTTGTGTTTTGATATATTTGTTATTTTTATATGTTTTATTGTATTAATTGTAATTTTATATGTTTTATAATTTACGCCTCGGTTTTACGCCTCGGGCGCCTCGTTAGGCTATTGGAAAACGCCGATGCTTAAAACTTATATTTAAACTTTGAATAGCTCTTAATATCATGTATGATCGTCTTCATCCAAATGTAACATAACGAGCATAATGCTGGAGATGGACCGACTCCTCAGACCAGGCAGGTGTGTCTACATACGCGACACTACTGCTGTAGTCGAACAACTCAAAGAAATCGCCAAGGCGGTCGGATGGGTGCCCTTCGTGTTCGACCAAGAGGGCCTCATATTGGAAGCTTTTAGCTAGTGAGAAGCGATTGTAAGATGTACAACATTTTTTTTGGCATTACAAAAAAGGGAATATGCATAATACCACATATACCTAAATGTAAGTTTGTCTCACACAAATACTACCAAAAGACATAAATTTGCCAACATGTTCAATGATATTGTTATTGCAATTCAATTGAAAGCAAAAGAGCAACTCACAGCCAAGAATCAAGAACCTCTCCAGTCTTATGAAGGAGCCTTGGTGGTTGAATCTTTAGTCGCAGCAGTGTTGACCTGCTTGGAGAGGTAGGCCTCGTAGATGTCTACGACGACGCGGGGGTCCTTGTCGACCAGCTCGGCATATTCCTCCCGCTTGGTGACCTTGTCCATGTGGTCGAGGATGAGGGACAGGGCAGCATCGAGCAGGGTCTTGGCACCATGCTGGTGGGCGAAGGCGTAGTAGGGGAGGGAATTCTCCCAGTTGAGTCTGGACATGAGATACTTCTCGCAGTAGGTCTTGAGATGCTTCACTTGGTATTTCTCAGCCAATACCAAGAGATCGCAGGCCATGTGCTCATCGAGGCATGCTTCGGCAGTGTAGAGATAGTTCACGAATGCTCGGAGAGCATCGTACGAGACGTCGCTCATCTTGATCGTCCCGCTCAGGCTCTCCTCCATCTCGTTTTCCAGCATTGCCCTAAAAACCGGCGATCGGCTCGTCTGCATATTGAACAGCAATACTAGGAATAAGCAGCTATCAATTACTTGAACAATTAATTGCTGTAGCATGCCAGATTGATCGGAAAAAAGTAATTCATTGCGTGCAATTTAATCGAGATAATGGATAAGAAATTGAATTTAATTTACATAATGTAGCATCGATTAAGCACGAGAACTTGCTGAAGTACATAATATTGGGCTAAATGCAGGGATCATAGGAGAAATTAGGGAGAGAAGAGTAGTGTACCAATACGGCACGATGGGCGGGGATGGAGGGCGAGTTACAGGGCATATCGGGAGAATCCGGCGAGCAGCAGGCGACCAAAACGACGTCGGAGAAGCAAGGTGTGTTGGCCCTAGTTACGGAGTTGGGACCGGAGCAGAGGAGGCGGAGGAAATTGACCTTGGATTTGAGTTCCTCGATCTCTCGTTTGAGCTCCTCCTCCGTCTCGCCGGCCTCCTCGTAGCACTCGCGGCACGTGCCGGCGCTGCGATCGCCGTAGTCCTCCTTGCACGACAGGCACTTCATCGTCACCCGCCGCCGCGCCGCCGCGGAGGACGAAGCGTCGTCCGCGTCATCCTCGTCCTCCTCCTCGCCGAAATCCACGTCGGAGTCGGAAGAGAACCGCCGCCTGCGCTGGTGGTTCCGCCGCATTGTTTGTGTTGCGTGTTTTTCTTTTCCTCTCTTTTAATTAATTCCTACTCTGAACTCAGAATTAGTTTAGGACCTTTTTGGTGCTTTCCTGGGCCTTTTATATACGGGATTTAATAATTTGTAAAGCTACAAGTAGAGGTGTTCACGGTTTAGATTCCAAAATTTCGAAATCAAAACGAAAATCGTATAGAGGGTAAATGGTTTTGGGTTCGATTTGAACCATCTGTTCGAGTTCCAGCCCGATTCATTGTTTTCGTTTTATACTTACAATTTTTTTTATATTTATTTAAAAAATATATGAAATGTATATAAATCAAATTGTAATTGTATAATGTAAAAAAATTTAATTAAATAAGTCAATTACAATGTGGTGAATCTAATAAATTACAACTTGTAACAGAAAATTTCAATAACTTCGACAAATGAATCAAATTACAATTATATTGCAATTTACAATTGGTAAGGGAAAAAAATCTACTTAAACATATGAAAGAAATTACAAATTGAGGGGACGGAGAAGGGGAAAAAAAGAAAAGGGTTTAGGCTTAATTATAACATTCAAGAATATTATAATTAAGTTGCCTACATATCCATATTAAGGAATCAAAGCTCATGTAGTTCTCTTACATTCGTCTTACCTTTGATAGTGGTAGGAGATGTCTACATGTCAACGTTGAAATCGTCATCAAACTCATCTCCATCGATAATAGCTTGAGACGCCTCAAGATCGTTGGTTTCGACTTCGATTGTGGAGATAGGATACTGTAGAATAATTCATCACATTTGTTTCCTTGTTCTCATGCTGATGTATAATCTTTAAGCAACAATTGAGCTTCAAGATTATGTGGCATCATCTCAGATCTTCGTTCATCAAACATTATCCCCCAACGCTAAAAGCTTGTTCGTCTGAACCGTTGATGCGGGATGACAAGTATCTCTTTCGTCATAATTGCGAGAATATGATATTGGACTTGTTTCAACGACCACCATTGCAACAAATCGACATCATTAGGACCTGCATTAAGTAACTCACGTCTCTTTGTCTCTTTTAAGTAGTCATCTAGTTCACTATTATCTTCATCTCTACTTGAACTCGATCCCCGATTTAAGAAAAAAATTGAAGTTGTTGTGCAACACCACTACTAGTATATATTCCTAATGTAAAAGATCTACTACTCAATCTGACTCTAGTTCGATTTGGAAATTTATGACCATATGAAATCTCATACTCATTATAAACAGTTTTTAAAGATTGATAAAGATTAGATGTCACTAGATCGGGATTGGACAATTCTAAATTTACAACACCAAATCCCATCCTCAAAACTCATTTCATTTAAAAATTTATAATATAAGTTTAATAGTCCACAAACACCATCGTATTTTAAAGAGAGATCTAAACATTTTGTAATTAAAAAAATATCATGAATCTGTTTAAAATATTTTAATCATTTCACAACCATAACATTTATGTAAGCAGTTAAATTTGGAATTTAACTACACATATTAAATTGACATGCAATCAATGTACAATGATATAATACATGTGAAGAAGTAGGATAATAAACACCGGATAATTCTTTAGTTGCAGCTTGAAAAGTTTTAAGAATTTCCACTAAATCACACTTTTCATCCCAATAAGAAGACAGTAAAATCATGCTATTCACTTCGCTCATGAAAAAATTCAACTAATAACTCTTTAAACTTAAGTAGAACTTAACATTTCATATGTAGAATTCCACTTAATGCACACATCATGTTAAAGCACTTACTACGTCTGGTTTTTGCTTTGCAAAATTTAAGTCAACTCCTATGCAATGTTTGTTTATCACACAAAATTTTTACAGCCTTTCTAATCCGTGTAATTGAGTGCTCTAATATTCTCAAACCATCATGAACAAATAAGTTAATAATGTGACATATACACCTAGTATGAAATATATTTGCCTTCTAAAGTTGGATTATATACCACAATTAAATTTGGTACACTAGTCGTATTAGCACTAGCATTATCAAATCATATTGAAAATATTTTTTCAAAATAGAACTAGAGATTGCAATTTGCTACAATAAGATTAAGATAAATAGAGAGATAAAGAATATGAATTGGTATGTTGAAAGGTTGGATTGAAGGAGTATTTATAGATGAATTTGGGATGTTTGAAATTTGAATTTGAATTCAAATTTGAATTTGCCGCTCAAATTGTTGGTTCGAACCGAACCGCCAGCTTTAGCGGTTCCAAATTCAAAATTTTCAATTATTTTATGATTTTCCCTAATTTCTTATGTTTTCTTTATAATATATACATTTAATTAGCGTGTTTTGAACATATACAACAAAATATGCATGATGAAAAAAGGAAAAAAAAAACTTAAAAATAGGTGGAACCGTTGGTTCCACGATTCCTAAGGTTTGGAATCGGAATCGGCCCGTGTAAGATACGATTCGAAACCAGAACTTTGGTCAACGGTTCCGTTTCCAATGAGCACCTCTAGCCACAAGACGTTTTGGTTGGAAAAGGCTCATGAGACTTTGGTCGGAATTGGAATATGCTCCATTCGTCCCTAGGGTTACAAACGAATCAAACCGTTCATGAGCTATTCGAAGTTTGATTCGAAAATTCATTCATTTTATAAACGAGTCGAACTCGAACCTCTTATCGAGCTCAATAAAAATTTTGAGCCGAGCTGGAGCTTAGGGATGTTTTCTTCGTAGGCTCGCCCGCATGTTTGGCTCGAACTCAAACGAGCTAGTTCGTGAACATGTAAAATAATAGATTATTATATATATATTTAAAGAATTCAAATCTAGACTTGTAACAGCCCACTAATCCAAAGGACGGATTAGCAGAGACTATTACTCGGAACGGGAATTAAGAAGCGTAACAAGGACATGGAACATTGAATTGTGACACGTATATCAAGAATATTTCTAGAACTTCAAAGCGTTTGAAATTTGACAAACATAATATACATATGACTTAGTATTCTTGCAGCGGAAAACATGTGAATTACACATATGACGATGTGCAATCAAGGTGCTAACTTTCAGCGACATAAGATTCCTACTGCTCAACACTGCTCCATCGCATCACCAGCTCAACCTGCACATTTAAAAACAAACATGCAGGGCTGAGTACAAGAATGCACTCAGTGGACTTATGCCAAAAATATTTTTCATTGAATTACATTGCCCCATCAGTAACACACGAGGTTTTATTTGAAATGCTCATGCTTACTAAACATTTTCTTTCATTTTCATAAACTTCGTCTGGCCAGACATATTTTCTTGTATGTATGATCCGTATCCTTTCCTTTCTCATATAACATCATCTTACGTCGTAGAAGGAGGCCTCCTTCCACGACGCTGTGACCGGCCGAGCATTGTCCTTTCAGCACTCAGTCACCCTAAGTGTACACGTTAATCCTTGCTAGGAATTGTCCTTCTAGCATAGGATCCGAATTCGATTTTCATTCATAGTTGGTAGCGAACCAACAACATTCATTATCATCATAGTTGGCGAACCAACAACTTGATAGGATCCATACATAAAACATAAATATTTTGGGCATGTAATTAAATAACATTTCATCATCATTTCTCAACATAAAGCATCGTAAATAAAGGCTTTTCATTTTGAAGAAATCATCATAAATCAAGCATTTGTAATTTTGAAGTAAAAGCCCACCTGGTACGTCCTCCTTCTTAAAACGACTTTCGTTGCTAACTTTCGTGCTCCACCTTTACGTAATAAACTAATTTAGTACGTCTTTTCATCGAATATCCTAACTTATAACTTCTCATTTTTCGATAGAGACGAAACATGGTTTAAGACCTCATATCAATCATTTAGGTCTAACGTTGAACTCGTACTAACATCTTTCGATAAAATGATTTCAATTATGAAATCGTCTTCTTATAAAGAGATATTCTTATATTCCTAATACGTCTTACACGTCCTAGTGTATTTATTCAACGAAAACCATATTTCGACTAGACGTTCAACATAATGTTGTTCACGTATTAACATATTTCATATGTTTACACTCTAGTCAAGTCATTTGACTTTCAAAATCATATAATTCGAAATATTCACATACATAACTATTAATTTACATATATACTCAATTTTTAATCGATTTCTAATCACATTCTCATAAATCTTGATTTTTCACGTTAATCAACAATCATGCTCGAAAATACACATAAGTATGATCTAATTTAAACATAACACTTTGTTTTTCAAACCTTACGTCACTTAATAAATATTTCGACATAAGCATAGTATACTTTGTTTTAAAAATCACATAAATTCATAGTATGTCTAAAACATATTTTTGGAACATAATATGTGATTATACTTGATAAAATAAATTTAAAACTTTTAAACCTTATACCTTATAGTTTCGGCCCTTTTGATTTAATTACCAAAATTTATGCATAAATTCTCATAAATTTACATAACATACTATTTTAACATAAGATCAATAATATGTAATAACATTAGCCATAGAAAAATATTGGACATCATAATTTCTTATCTCATGATTTTTGAAACTTTAGACATAAATCTTAAACATTTTTCAAAAATTCCAATTAATTCACACATCATATAATCATTATCACATATCAACAATATGTCCTTATTTCCAACATACACAAATCATACTTAAATATACCCTAGACTTGTGATTTTCAAAAATCTAACATATGAATAATATTATTTCCAAAAATTCTAATTAATTCATATAACACTTAATTATGAATATACATCAATAATATGCTATAATATCATTCATACATGAATCACACATTAATATATCACAACTTATAATTTTCGAAAATTTCATGAACTATATCCTATATTTTCCAAAAATTCTACATAAATTCATATAAGCTTAAACATTACCAAGTATCATTAATCCATGCTCAAAACAACAATTAAAAACATTTCAATCAACATATGATCATCACATATTTTCGGTTTTCAAATAAAATTTTATAAAATGCTCAACTTTGTACTAAATTCATAATATATGCTCACATACATCATATAAACATATTTAATAAACAACTTAACATTTAATCAACATTTCTTAAATTTTTCATCATAAATAACATAAGCATATAACATAAGATTTAATGGATGAAAATCGAAAATTCTAGCATGTATAGGAAGCTAGTACGATTTCTAACCTTTTAATCGGAGTCGATTATCGGCGGCAACGTTTTTCTAACTTAAAATTTGGGAAGAAAATGAAGAACATTACTCTCTTTTTTTTCTCCCTTGCTCATGGTAATATGAGAGAGAAAAGAGGCAATGAAGTGTTTTTGATATATATCACTTTAGTAATCAAGTTAAGTGTAATATCCCGTAATTTTAATACTAGATTACGATAATTAATTACGTAATTAGCATTATTAATTCAATAATTAAAATCTTAATTAGTCAACTCTTGACTTTGACCAAGCATAATTGGATAATTTCTGTATGAGATTCACTGAGCCTTAGTGAATTAAGGAATATAATTTTCAATATTCCTTCGAACGTAAATTTCAACGTTGAATGAATTCGACGCCACGCCTTCTGAGATTATTAAGCGATTAAGTTTAATTTCAAATTCCTATTATTATAGGAATAAATAAAGTTGTAACAAACTTTATTTTGAATATTTTGGAGATAATTAAGCTATGAGAATTTAGAGACGTTTCAAACGCCTACGCTTTAGATAATGCGATAATCTTTAAGATATGATCTCGAATTATAAAATTCAAATTCCTATGATCATATTATTATATAAGAGCATTATTTATCATTAAATAATGCTAGAAAACTTAAGAATGCAATGTACCTTATTTTATGGGTTTCGAAAACCCTAAGTATTTAAATTAGGGTTTTATGATTCTAAATTGTTTTAAATACTTTCCTATGATTAAAATTATTATCTAAGACATATAATATGTCACATAAATATGTAATAACTATTTTATACAAGAAAATAAAATATTTGAATTACCTTGGTAAATTTCGAAAATGTGAGATATTAAGTATGATTTAATATTTAATTCTTATCTAATTAATGATATATGATAATTATTATATCATTATGATGTCATTAAGGACTAAATGAGGTGTAATACAAGTTGCACAAGTGTGGGTGCACTTGTATACATAGGGGACGAAAATTATGGGATTTTTAGCATGATTTTATGTAATATTATTATTTTATAATTAATAAATAATTATGAGTTGGATCCTATCATATACCAAGTGTAAAGTAGTGATAGTAGACAATTAAAACAAGTAATCTCATGCTCATTAATGTGAGAGCCGAAATGGTTGAAAATGGGTTGAAAATATTTAATTTCATACTATATAATAGTGACATTTGTATAGTTGAAATAATTGACTTTTCAAACTTCACTTTATACTATATTAATAATATGTTAATAATATAGTATACAATATAAAAATTAAATAAAATCCTAAGCCTAATGTCTTGAAGGTGGCGAGAATGTCACAAGTGTGACATTATGTGATTAATTCATTTTATTACTTGATAAATATGCCATAAATTATTAATTAATTATAATATAGTATAATAAAGTATATAATATAAAAACAAAATAAAAACTTATCCTAATCTCCTAATTAATTAAAAATGGCGACACACACATTAATATATATATGTTTGATTAATTAATTGCCAACTAATATACTACAAGTTGCACTTAGGGATAAGCTAACATTATGAGTTGTATATGATAAGATTAAAATTTTGTCTCCTAGCTATAAGGAGGTGCCGATTTCTTTGACTAAAATTAGCAAGTTGTAGTAGATATTTTTCAAGTAATTAATGTACTACAACTTGCCTAAGTCTATAAATATAACCTAAGTTCTCCATTCTCCCATTTTGCACCCCCCATTTTCGAAACATAGAGAGAAAATTGAGAGAGAGTTCATCATATTTAATCCCAAACTTAGATCATATAAACGTTGCCGATCAAAATCAAAACCGATTAAAAGGTTAGAAATTTTACGAGCTTCGATTACATGTTAGAATTTTCGAATTTCGTCCGTTAGAATTTATGTTATGATCTTAGTTTATATACATGATTTTCGAAAATTATGTATCATATGCTAAAATGTTTAGATATCATGTTTATATGATGTTATTAAGCATGTAGATTAATTATATCATGAAATTAAACATGCTATTAAATTTAAAGTTTGGACCGAAAACTTAGGGTTAGTATATGTTGTTGATTTTAATTTTTAATTGTTGATTTGAGCATGGAATCATGATCTATAGTATTAATTATGCTTATATGAATTTATTTAAAATTTTTGGAAAACTATAGCTTATATTTATATGAATACCGAAAATTATAGCATATGTTATGATGATGTGATATAATTCATGTTTAAGTGTTATAATAGCATATTAAGTGTGTAGATTCATAATATATGGTTGTGGAAATTTATTGAAATTTATAAATATTATTTTGACCTAAGTCGAAAATTTAGAAAGTGACTTAGGTAAATTTTATTCAATAAGTCACAATAAATAACAATTATGTTGTAGTAAGCATAATTGAGGGTGATTAATTGAGATATGATTTTATTGGAATTTTTAAAAATCATTGATGGGTTATTTATGGCATCGAAAACTATAGTTATAATACTAAGGTGTATAAATTTTATTTGACTAAGGTAATTACATATTATTAATCACATGATAAAATAGTGTAACATGTGAATTTATAAGAATTTTTACAAGTCTAAGTTTATTTAATTTGAAATTATCAAAACTTTATATTATGTGCATTAATGTTATAAATTTATTTTATCAAGAATAATATCATAATATGATCTAAAATAATGTTTTAGACATAGTATGATTTTATAGGAATTTTTGGAACGAGAATTGCACATAAAATGATAAGAATTTCATAATAATTGAAAAAGTCAAAATGTTGACTTTTTGTTGACCAAAGTCAAAATTGTTGACTTTTGGTTGACTTGGTCAAAATAGTTGACCAAAATCGTTGACCAGGTCAACCGACACGCATGATCGACAACGCGTGATCAATGTGACGAAGACGCTTAGTAACAATGCTACTTACGCTACGTAAGTACATTAAAACGCACATTATATCTTAAAAAGATAGAATATCTCTTATAAGTTAAGAAATTTCATAATCGACATCAATCGATTAGGAAACGTCAAATTAAGTCCGACGTTAGCCTTATTTGATACGTAGAACATTATAGACTATGTTCGTTTCTATCGAACGTGACCGACGTACTAAAATGATTCTTACGTAGCGCGATACGTGGACGGGGACGCCGACGAGGAAAAGAGACCCTAGTATAAAGACCTACGTGTACGAGGTGGGCTTTACTCGAAAACCCTTTTATTTACGATGCTTTCTTCGAAACGTATTTATTTACAAGCTTTCAGTTGAAAATGATTATGAACTATTATTCAATTACATGCCCAAAATATTTATGTTTTAACGTATGGATCCTATCATGTTGTTGGGCGAGCCAACGATGTTTGTGAATCAGTTATTGGGTCGCTCCCAATTTATTTTAAATCGATATCGGATCTTAAGTCAGAGGCAGAATTCCTGGCTAAGATTAACGTGTACACCAGTTTTTGTGACTGTGAGCCGTTAGCAACATCATCGGCGGTCATGGATCTGGTCGGATGAAGAATCCCGACTATGTGATTGGGAGCCGTTAGCAACATCTTGCCGATCACGCGTCGGTAGAAGGAGGCCTACCGCAGGCGTGAGATCGGTTTATGAGATGAGTTATGAATTATTATGTGGATGATATGGATCATACGTAATGTAAAATACTGTGAGCGTAATCTTTTGAGAAATGATAAAGTATTTTGGTATTCACGAGTTATTTCAACTAAAATCCTCGTGTTATACTTACGGGCGTGTAATGTTATGAAATGATTTTCGCATGAGTCCACTAAGTGCAATCTTGTACTTACCGCATGTTTGTTTTAAATGTGCGAGTTGAATTGCTTGATAGGATGGACAAGTGTTGAGCAGTCGGAGTTTTTGTTGCTAATTGTTCACCTTGGATGTATATCGTCATATATGCATTCACATGCTTTCCGCTGTTCAAAATACTTTATATTATATTTTGCATATTACTTACGATACCTCCAGATCAGTTGAATTCTTTTGTTAATGGTCTGTTGGTCTAGTTTGTATGAAACCGTTGTGTGTTTATCTATAAAAGTTTGACGTCTTGAAGGTTTGTTGGTCATTATGTTCTTAATCCCTGCTTAGTCGATGACAGTCTCGTCTAATCCGTACTTTGGAAAGGCGGGCTGTCACAGTTGGTATCAGAGCAGGTCGTCCTTTGAACCCTAAAACCTTCTTTCAAAAGTTAAGTCTAGATCGAGTCACTAGACTTCTAGAAATCAGCTGACTGTGCTCAACACTCCATCACATCAAGCTCAACCGGGAAAAGAGGTAAATTGTTTTCTCAGTTTTGATATTGAAAGTTGAAAGTTGAAGCAGTGAACTTGAAATTTTGGAAAATGAGATTGAACGCACATTTTGAAAGCAATGAAAGTTTTGGAACATATTCCAAAAAGAAATTTTCAATGTTTTGTGAAAAGTTGACAATTTTATGTCGAAGGTGATATGATAATGGGTTATCGGTGGTATGAGATCAATTTTACAAAGAATGAAAAATAGTTGACATGATAATGTCAAAAGTGATGTTTGAGTTGTTGAAAGCATGAATGCAGAAATTATGTTATGATTTTGAAATATTTATTCAAAGTTTTATCGTTCATTTTGAAAATGGGTATGTTATTCCCACAAGAACATAGATGCTCTAAGAAGCATGCTCACCTCTTGAACATAGAAGTATGAATTCTAGAAGCTTGATCCCTTTTGCGAGAACGATAGCGAGATATTGATTTAAGAACAAACGAAAAGTCGATTGGAAACGAACTCAAGT
This sequence comes from Salvia rosmarinus, assembly GCA_036937905.1. Taxonomy (NCBI): domain Eukaryota; kingdom Viridiplantae; phylum Streptophyta; class Magnoliopsida; order Lamiales; family Lamiaceae; genus Salvia; species Salvia rosmarinus. The sequence goes on from CM072813.1 coordinate 44,458,806, forward strand.
TTTCAACGAAAAGCTGACGAAAGCAAGAAAAGGATCAAAGGTGCAAGACGTATGAGTTTGATATGAACCAGAGAAAGCTAAACAAATTTTGATGAAAATCTCGTACGAAGCGGGGCACGAACTCACAATTGTCCGAGAGGAAGTGATTTCCGGCGCATAATCGCGCAGGCAGAAAACTGCACTGCGCAGTGTTTTTGTTTTGACCCGTTCTCATTCGTTTGAACTCCGTTTTGCAAACGGTTTTCGCTCACATACTCTTATCTCAACGAAATTAAGTTCATATGAAGGACAGAAATCCTGAATCCTTCCCCAGAATTCGTGAGGAACAGTTGAAGTTAGACTGAAAATTTTTGCTGAAAATAGAGAACTTAAGAGTTGAAAGTAGAAATTCCATAAGTATAATTGTGATGTAAGATGAACATAGGAACTTTGATGTAAACATTTATCTGCTTATCAGATGTGTTTGCTTTATCTGCTTAACAGATATATTCTATTCTTTTATCTGCTTATCAGATATAGATTGACTTACGCTAGTATTGTCTGTGATAGATGGCCAGTCGTTATTACTCACCGAGGCGAAGGATGATGCCGAGGGTTACACCAGGAGAAGTACTTCAAGCCTATCGTACTTACAGTATGGGTTGGGGCGACAGTCTAGGAGAGTTTCTGATGAGTTATCTACGCTTATGGATGGACGCCCATGAGTACGGTGTGACGGGATATGACGGCATCAAGCGGTTACTCACTCGATTGCCAGTTGATTGGGAAGACTATGCAAGAGAGATATCGGGTGACTATATCTATCGTGCGGGCATTGACTATGACCTGATTGGAGATTTGCCGAGGTTTGTCAGCCATCTCATATATGTCTACACAGATATAGTGGCTGCACCAAGAGGCCCTATCTGCCACCAAGGAGTATACTTGGCGGGGCGACACACGGAATGGTTATATACGGAAGTTCCTCGAGTGGTCAACCTGCGGTGCAAGGTTCATGGGCGGGAGATCGACCCGATCATGTGGCGAGGCATCGCGACCCGTGTCATTGGGAGTGCCGTTCTTCCACCTAGGACGTTCGGACATCCGACGCGACCGGCACCACCAGCTCCACCATATGGCGACGGCACCCAATCACGAGGACATACATGGAAGCATACGGCCATCAAGAAGGCTATGTTCCTATGCGCGATGTGTATGCCATAGGGGATGAGAGGGCTGGACCGTCACGTGGGCGTGCTCGAGAGGAAGCTCAGGCGGGAATCAGAAGAGGACCCGGAAGAAGAAGAAGATCTGAGGAGGATCGGCGAGACCAAGCGCAGGCGAACCATGGGCGTGAGCAGAAACATGGACGAAGACGGATATTAGTATACGAGTAGTATGTAGTATGTAGTAGTGATGTTAACAAAGTTATAGAAACATAGTATTTTGAGACACCTTATAACTAGTATGTAGTTGACAATAGTATACGTAGTATAGTGTGTACTTAGTTTCGCTTTTAATGACTTGTACATGCAGAATAGTCCTTGAGGCAAAGTTTTCCATATATATATATGATGATGACCCTAGATGGGCTTTTATGAACATCAAGTTGTGCAATAAGAATGATGGCTGCTTAAGTTGTTTTATGATACGATTTTATAAAGATGTTACGTATATTCAACTGCAATGAACCATTATTCGAATACTAATTACGTTTTATTAACAGAATGCCGCCCAGACGTGCACCTCAGCGGGAAGTGAGAGGCAGGGGAAGAGGAAGAGGCAGGGTAGAGGCAGGATACCACAGGCGGAGAGTGAGGAGATCGATTGCCACCCCACCTCCGACCGTGAGAGTAGAAGAACTCTTTTTAAGGCGTAACCCGCCTCCTTCAATGGTAAAGGGAGCCCCGAGGATGCCGAGCAGTGGGTCGGGCTATAGAACGATTTTCGACTTTCTTGTTTGTATCACGCAGAGAGGTTATCTTGCGTAACTTTCCAACTCACCGGACCGGCTGATTTACGTGGGAAGCGAGGAGAAAGACACCGACCCCGAACAAATGGAATACTTTACAGGACGACTTCAAGGCGAAATGTATGATAAGTACATTCCCAAAGCTATCTGAACAAGAAGGAGATTGAATTTTCACCCCTAAAGCGGGGTAAGATGTCGGTCAATGAGTACGATCGACTGCTGCGATATGTCTAGATACGCCCGGATATAGTAAACAACGACATGAAGATGTCGAGAAAAATTCAAGCGAGATTAAGACATGAGATAAGGATGTCATTTGGCGGTCACGGCGACTTAACTTATCGGAGGCTCTTAGTAGGGCATTAGACATAGGCGGCAATGCAAGAGAAATCTACACCACCAACACAAACGCTATGACAAAGGAAAGCGTAAATGGGAAGGAGGTCCCAATAACAACAACCTCAACCAAGGAGGATTCAACAACAACCACAAGAGGCCATGGCAGAATAACATGGCTCCACAAGGGCAAGGTTGGAGGAGACCCGTAATTACTCCACCTACCCAAGAGATAGTAAGGATTCAGCCATGCCCAAAATGCAACAAAAGGCACACGGGGGTATGCATGGCTAGGAATCCCATTTGCTACAAGTGTGGCGTAAGGGGCCACTATGCAAATGAATGCCCTGGGATCCGCCAGATAACCATGGGAAGACCGAATCAAGCAGGCCCTGCCCAACCGTTAAGGGCAATTCAGTACCAACCCGGCCCAGAATAAAGAAGAAAGAATAAGCAATGGCGTGAAAGCCACGAGAGACAAGAAAGAATCATGACAAAGAACAACAGAATCAACAGAGGCAAGCACCTCGCCGCGCAACCAACCAGCCGTGAGCCTATGCGCTACATAGGCGTCGAGGCAGCGTAATCAAGGTAACCTAAGCGGGTATGGGATTACTTTGCAATATACCTATTATACTTACATTCGACACTGGGTGCCGTGATTCTTTCATTTCAAAAGCATGCCTTGATATGTTAGAACTTAACCCCGAGGAAACGAATCAGAAATGAGAATCTCATCACCTATAGGAGGTATTATGACCGTTATATGTGCTTGCTCGAACTTAGAATTGAACTTAGGCTCAATTAAGGTTCTAGCAAATAACTCGAACGTAATACCTATGGGGATGTAGATATAATCCTAGGGATGGATTGGTTGGCGAAAACCATTCCACGATCTTATGTAAGAGAGAAGAATTTCGATGCAACCAGGGAAAAGAAGCCACTAATTTCTATGGGATTAGTATGGAAAGAAAATCCCAATAATATCCGCACTCCAAGCCCGGAGAATGATGAACAAGAAGGAATGTCAAGCATTCCTTGTGTATCTAAATGGAGAGGAAAAGCGGAAGTAAGGGTCAAGACGAGAAATTGTTCGGGAATTTCGGACGTCTTTCCCGAGACATTACCGTGACTACCCCGGATAGGCAGCTAGAGTTCACAATTGATCCGGAGCCCGGATCAGCTCGATGTCAAAAGCGCCTACGAATGGCACCCAAGGAACTCAAGAGTTGAAAATCCAAATTAAGAGTTATTGGACTTGGGCTTCATAAGGCAAGTGTTTCACCATGGGAGCACCAGTCTATTTGTCGAGAAAAGGATGGTTCGTTAAGAATGTGCATCGATTACGAGAATTAAACAAATTGACGCTTAAGAACAAATATCCGCTACCAGGATAGACGATTTGTTCGACCAATTGAGAGGTGCAAGCGTATTCTCGAAAATCGATCTTAAATCAGGCTACCATCAGCTAAAGGTACGACCAGAAGATATATCAAAGACGGCATTCCGAACAAGGTATGGCCACTACGAGTTTGTAGTAGTGCCGTTCGGACTAACAAACGCACCTGCCGTGTTCATGGATCTTATGAACAGAGTGTTCCATCCATACTTGGATAAGTTTGTCTTAGTCTTTATAGATGATATTCTCATCTATTCAAAGGACGAGAAGGAACATAAAGAACACTTGAGAACGAGTTGTTCTGAGACCTACGAGCCGAACAACTTTATGCTAAATTCAGCAAGTGTGAATTTCGCTTAAAAAGTGATATTCCTGGACACATTGTGTCGTGGAAGGAATAAAAGTTGATCCAAGCAAAGGTCGAGGGTGCGAGGATGGAAGCGCCGACCACTCAAAATGAAATTGAAGTTTCCTAGGATTAGCTGGCTACTATAGGAGATTCATTGAAGGATTCTCCAAGATAGCAAGACCAATGACTGACTACTCCGAAGGGGATCAAATTCACATGGGTGATGAGTGTGAGGCGAAGTTTCCAAACGCTAAAAGAGAAACCGACTAGTGCACCCATTAGTGTCCGATTCAAACAAGGAGTATGTTATCTATACCGATGCTTCCAAAATGGACTTGGTTGTGTATTGATGCGGGAAGGAAGGTAATAGCTACGATCACGACAACTTAGACCACATGAGTTGAACTACCCGACTCATGACTTATAAACACATACCTCATCCCCTTTTAAAGGGGGCCGACGTGAGAGGGTAGTCAGACTGATGAAGCTTTAGAAGAAAAGTTCTAAACACTCAATTTCAAGAACGCATACGATATAAAGCAAACGAAGCGCTTGATATCAAACAATATGACACATACCCAAAGCGAAAACTCGCTCGAATTAAGTCATCACGCCCAATTCCAGGAAGGCATGATGGTCAGTGATGATAAGTTAAGAAGGGAAGCGAGAATACATATAATATACATGATAAGAAGATGTGACCATGATATTGACAAGATCTCTCTATAACTAGGACATATCCTCGAGGGCACAAATAATCCACCAACGAATAACATCGATACCATAACTTGTAAACATGATCTGGTTTATAATAAGTAATGCAAGGAAGTAAAATACATTACACCCACTTGACTACAACCACATAGATGCTCATATCGGACTCACAGATAATAACATAACAAATCTTGTTCCCAATCGAAGCAAAATAAGGACAAGAATACATCAATATCGAGTACGATATAACACAACATCGCTAGCATGAAGAACTCGCAGCCCACCCCTCGCCGACCGCCACCTCCTCCATCGTGAAAAGATTAAAAGAGTTGAAGTAGTACTAGCGACTCATCTGGGTTTTATCATAAATCAAAAGAATCATGATGCGTGTTCGAGCACTTACCTTAGAAGGTTTTAAACGAATCCACTTCTAAGTAATCAAAATAGATTTTCATTTTTCGATACCGATCCGTTATTACTTTACTCCCATCATAGAACCAAGAACCACGGCTCGAACGTATCCCGCCAGCCCATCACATCTCATTCATTCGCCCTAACATATCCGCCCATAATATCCTCGACGAACATATCCATCGCCCCACCAACGTATCCAAATGGCTAACTGGTGGACTTCGGTCAAACCCCGTAACCATAACCACCTCATTACCATTTCGGTGGACTTCCGGTCTATCCCTTCGTAACCATAACCACGTGTTGGTCTCCCTTACGATCAATACTCAAGATGGCGATCAACCCACCGAATAGAGATCCGTGCACAACCATAATAGAACCACATCTCGATCGTAGAACAAGAATAACTTCACCAAAACATTTTACGGCAGCATGTTTATTTTGAAATATCGAGTAAATAACTCAAAATAAGATATATAACCCAACCCGAATGTATTTAAACGTTAACCGGAGGTATCTACGGATCCGATGACTTCACCGATCTCACCGGTAGGTCTCGTAACAAGCGGAACAACTTTTGGGTTACATCCCACAAAGCAAAGCAACATCGTGATCCAAACGAAAATCGAGCTAAACTAGGTTTCGACCTTCAACCCATATTGCACTCTCCGGTTTCAAATCAACTCGATAAGGAAATATATTAGGCATCAAGACCTATAATAGGGTACTTTCAAAATATGCATGCATGCAAGTCGACTCAAATCTTAAAGAAGCAAAATCGATGCTATCCTCGATCAGGATAAACCATCAAAATCGATGCATGAAAATGGAAACATAAGCAATATGCATAACATTAACATGGAATGACAAGCTACGTTGAAAATGGATAACCGCATGTATTCTTTAGAAAACTCAAGAACAGAAACATCCGACATGCGAAGCGAAAAAAACAATCGGCTTTAGTAGAAGCAGCCGTAACTCAAACCAAAGGACCAGAGCGGTGGTCGTCGGCCCCAACGGCGGCCAACAAGGCTCAGTGCGAATGGGCGGGCGGTTTGAATGGCTGGCCTCGCCGCTTTCTCGCTCCCTTTACAATCCGAGTTCTATACTATACGATATACTAAAAGGAATCAAAACAAGAAAAGGACAAAAACAAAAACGGGGCTGGGGAGAGGTTGATCGGCGGCATGGGCTCAGCAGCCGCCGAGCCTCCACCGATCCCCACTCTCCAGCTCCGCAGCTGCATGAACTGCTCGGCTCTTGTAAACACAGAGACGAAGGAAATGAACGTTGAAAATGAAGGCCCTACCTCCTATTTATGAAGAAGCCATGTTGCTTTTTGAAAAGCAAAATACGCAACTTTTGCAAACGGACTCAAATTTAGCAAACTTGTACCCATGGACACGAAAAAATACTGAACAACGACTATAAACAAGATATGCTTTTAAAAGACCAATGAAAAGTTCGGTTTTCGATAACTTCCTGAGTGCCAAACCTTCATGGGTGGTCGAAACACTCGATACTTAGTGTTTATGAATTCGCCATAAGACACTCTGACTCTGCATCACCGAAACAAAAGTCAACCCTTCGACTTTTCTAAAAACTGCTGAAACCCGGTGCTTAGAAAAGACGGGTATTACATTATATCCATATTCTCAGTGGATGTATTCGTCCATTTATTTTGCTCTATGATTGGGAACAAGATTTTCTATTATGTTATTATGATGTGAGTCTCATACGAGCATGCTATATGGTCGAACGGTCTACCAGACATGATGTAATGCTATTTTGCTTCCTCGCATTACTAATATCAAATCAAGATCATGTTCATAGTTATGTTGTCGATATGATTCTGCCGTGGATTGTTTGCTCACCCTCCCTTCGTGATATGTCCTAGTTATAGAGGACGCCCGATTTTATGGTCGATCTTATTATTATATATGCTTTATGTATCCCTTCTTCCCCGCCTTAACCCCCACCCTAATCACACACCGACATCCATGCCTTCCTGAATCTGGGCGACATGAGAGATCTCACGGGATGTTTGCTTTAAAGCTCGCCCCGTAAAGGGTACAAACAAATCAAGAGATTGATTACGATGATACCTTTTTCCCATAGCAATGCTCAAGTCCATCGTAATTTTTGCCATAGTAGCTCACTCGAACCAGAGGTTTGACAAATGGAGTGAAAACACTTTCTTAAACGTTACCTTGAGAAGGGTAGAGACATCTATAAAGAATCACAGGCTATGTGAGAAAAGTGAGGAGATCTAGTGAAGCTTAAGAACTCCATTTATGGACTCAAGCAAGCTTCCGGTCATGGAACTTATGTTTTACGAGGTCGAAGACCTCGCACCCAATGCCAAACGAAAGTTATGTAAAGTTTAGATATCAATCGCGATCGAGGGAATCTTATTTTACCCATGCTCCCAGGATATATCTTGATGTTTAATTTCATTCATTGATTATATTCCCAACATTCATCTATATAATTAATGCAACACGTAGGTGTTTACTCGTGTTTACCTACGAACTTCGGGATAACAGTATTATGACTCTTATGATCTTCCTGACGGTATCCGGATGCTTACTCCAATCGAGCGAGAGTAATCTATAGAATACTACAAAATTTCACCTCCTATGTAATCACAATGTGATTTTTGAAAATCACAATAAAAGCTTGATAACTGATTTTCTCATCATCGATTTATAATGCATTCCTATAATTCTATTTAGAAACTCAGTATCTAATAAATACATAATTATCTTCAATCCCAAGATAATTTCTATCTATAATAATTATCTCTTTATATCTAATAATATTAGATAATATCTATCTAGATATAAGATGTATTAAATAATACATAATCGTAACGAGTCCGCTGGGACTCACATAGAGGATGAAATTATAGCAAGAAGGCCTGACGAGCCAACCTAGGGATCAAATGCAAGAATAAAGATGGAACTAAAATGAATTAACTATCTTATTTCACCCAAAACATAAATTAATTCAAAACATTTATTAATTCCACTAGAAAACAAATGTGACTTACCCTCGATCAAGTTGAGTCGCTCCATTTAGACTTCGAATCGATTTAATATATCATATGTCCATTAATTATTTATAGCATTCTAACTACTTAAAATAATTAATCTCTTTATTCCTTAAGTAGTACCACTTAACCTTATTATTGTACTTGAGCTAACTCAACATGCGTTTAGTACAATAAATTTTGAGTCTTAAGGACGCCATCATCCTAAACGGATAAGTGACTTGATCATGTAATTAGCATGACATACAAGCACCGCCACCACCAAATATGGGGAGAATCTCGGGTTATCTCATGTAACCTCACCCATAACAAGTCAAAGTGATGGTCAAGAATCATACTCACCTAAAACCTTATCAAGTTTAGATCAACGAAAGTCATCGAGATCTAAGTTCTTCAAGATGGCGATAGAAGAACTCATCTCACCGTGATCCATCAATACGCCAAGACGCACGATAGATAGCAAGTCGTCACTTCTATTCATATCAGTCTATACCGACAACTCGCCTTCAGTTCTCAATGCGATCATTTTTATATATCATTATTAACAATCACAGCACTCGTGATTTTCACACATGATGATCTAACTTTGTTGAGATGAGACAACATATGTAATCAAGTAAACAATTTAGATAGAGATTGTAATAGTATAGAAAACATGTATCAAGCTCAACCATTTCTCAAGATACAAACCAACCATCATTTCAAGATACAAATCCAACATAAACTTATACACGATGTTCTCGTTACCATTATTACAATCTCCTATCGTAATTGTTTACTTGATTGCTATGTTGTCCCATTATCTCATACAAAGTTAGCATACAAGATGTAGAAGATCACGTAAGTCCAGATGATGTTGCTTAGTGAGATATAAAATGATCACAACCCGAGATAACTGAGAAAGAGTTATCAGATAAGCTATAGTATAGATAAGAAGTGACTGACTTGCTGTTATTTATGATGGGTTTATTGTACTAAACCATGCAGGTTGAGTTAGCTCAAGTGCAATAATAAGTTTGAGTGATACTACTTAAAGAATTAAAGAGATTAATTATTTTAAGTAGTCGAGTGCTATAAATAATTAATGGGCATGCAATATCTTAAATAATGAGATTCAGAATCTAAGTGCAAGCTCGACTCAACTTCGTAATAAAAGGGTAAGTCGGCATTTATTCTCTAGTGGAATGAATAAATATTTATGAATTAATTTATGTTCGTGCTCATATTTATTCATTTCATTTTATCTCGGGGCCCATCAAGCCTGCGCCTCCAAGAATTTCGCCCACTCTATGAGAGTCCCATCGACTGCTCTAATTTATGTATTATTTTAATACATCTCCTATATAGATAGATATTATCTAAAATTATTAGATATCAAGAGATAATTGTTCTAGAACCGATTTATTTTTGGGATAAGATAATTATGATTTATTAGATATGTAAGGATCATATCTTAATAGATTCTAGGAAGGCATTATAAATACAAGGTGAAAGAAAATCGAAATTAATCCAATCATTTTGTTGAGATTTCAAAATCTCATGCAAATATGAGGTGAAATTTCGTCGATTCTCCATAGATTGCTCTCCCAAGATGATAATAGACATCCGGATACATCCGAAGATCAAAGTCGGAGTCCACACTCGATCAAATATCTCAAAAATTGTAGGCAAACACGTAAGCACTTATGTGTCAATTAATTATAAGTGCATGCTCTGTATATAATCAATGTATGGTAAATTAAACATCCAAGATAGATCCTCGAAGGGTAAAATCGATTTTCCTACTGGTATAAGAGCCCGATCGATATCGCTCTGTGATTAATTCATATTTGATTATAACACTTGCTAATTAATTGTGGATCCATCGCTCATCGTGGCTCTGTTGTTCGTTTTTCTCGCTGGATTCGTTTTCACCATGAGAAAATTCGTGGTGGATTAGAATTTATTTTTGTAAATTATATCCGTAAAAAGAACAACGAAGATGAAGAATGAGACGAGCGATAGAGTCCCATCGGTGCACGACGGAAGACGACGGGCAGCAACATGCGAGTGCAACGGCAACGCCGCGACCCGACGCCAGTGACGCAGATAGAACAACAAAGAATACAGAGAAAGACGCAATAGCCGCGAATGGACGCGCCGACTGCATAGATGCGTGTAGGTGGGGCAGTGGCACGAAGCGCAAGACGCGGGCTACGGCGGATAACAAAGCACGCATGCGGGTGCTCGACGCGCGCGCATGGACAGCTGCAAGACGCGCGCTCATCGACGCTTAGCTCTCAACGCCGATGCTCGACGGATGGAGATGTTGCGGGATGGTATGGTACACAATGAACGCACGCCGGCTAGCACACCATGCGTAGTCTTCGCACATAGCTCATGCGACACCGCATAATATGCACGCTAGGGCAGCGACGACTGGCCTTCCTCGAGCGCACCCTACGCTGCTCCGCCCCAGCGCTGCAGCTCATGTGCGTGGCCCCGCCCACCTAAGCTCGAATCTACCTATGCTCGACCCGACCCGACCCGACTCAGAGTTCCCGACGGACGCCCAAATCATTATTTTTGACCGTGTTGGTTTTCGCCCCAAATCCAGCTGACGAGTTCTGTCCGTGCACGCGAGCGCTTTCAAGAAAAATTGAAGATCAGACTTTGCAAATTTATGTAATAAATTAGGCAGAATTATAAGATCACGAACGGGTCGATGAATGAATTTTATTTTATTTTTATCGCTCATAGATGTCGCGGATGTTTAAATTATGCAAGAGATGCAATGTATGTTTAGTTACGTAGATAAACATGGATATATGTTTTCATTATTAATCGTGTTTAGCAAGCATGCTAGGTTTATCGTGTTTTAAAGCATGTTTTAGAATTCAACAAGCATATTTTACATGTTGAGTTCTAGAAAGAGCATGTTAGAACTACGTGATCTGCATGGACAAACCTTTGAAATAAAAAACTAAGCAAGAAACTCGACGACAATTCTTAAATTAAAACATCAAGATCTCCATATTTTGATCTCTAAACAAAGTGATACGCACCTGTGAGAAACTTTCATTCATTGCTTATCATAAGTTTGTTAAATGAGTTATCATCGTGTAAACATACACGTGGCTTGCATGTCTATAGATAGATATAAAATGAGACGACAAAAGAAATCAATGAAGCGTATAGTCCGAGTAGTATGCTAATTCTAAAATTCGATTTATGTCAAATTCGGCATGCTTAGCATCACATCAAGTACAACTTTCTACGAAGTCCCTTTAGCGATAGTGATGTGGTCTAGTTAAGGTCGAATTATTAATTTTATTTTTCATAAGGATAAGTTGGTGTGTTTAAACAAAGTGGAGAAAAACGACCAAGACCGTCGAGCGGTCTGCCGAGATGAAGATCGATCGAGATCGCCCACCTACCTGCATCCGCCCGGGCGATCGGTGAAGATTGTCAAAGAGCACCGCGTCTCTGCCGCCGTCGCCGCGTAGTTCAAATGTCATGACGCCCACGTCCGACGCAAGATATGCCCGCACGGGCCGCCATTTTCGCCTAAGTTTGAAGCGTGTCGCATTCGGCTACGCGGAATTTTCGATGACTATATATATGTTTAAACACTACAACCCTAGTTCTTATTAAAAAATTTGCCTATTCACGTAATTTCTCTTCCAAGTTTTTGCCATTATTTTCATTTTGACTTTGTGATTCGAGAATACTTGATTGAATAGATTCATCAAGGACATTGATATTGTAAGAATTATTATCTCTTTTTCGCTGGATTGTCGAGTTTATGATTTTTATAAATTTTACTTGTTTAATTCGTGAGATGAACATGAACTAATTTTCTATCTAGGGTTTGGTGATTCAAATTGATTGATTGTTTACATTGATTAAGTATACCAATTGAATTATAGGGTTTGCTTTTGTGATGACCATCATTTAATTATTTATGCAAGTAGATCGAGATTAACATGTTGCATCCATAAATCAATTGGGTTAGAATTTACGAAACGCAGTAGTCTAATAATTTATTTGTCTCGTGGAAATTTACAGTGAAAATTGGAGAAATTCTCGCAATCCTTTGGGAGACGATTTTGCTATCGCTATCCGTGTAGTATGGGCATACTAACCAAGTGTCGATTTATTTTGGTGAAAACGACACACCAATAGACAAGCAACCAAGTCAAGTCACTTCTTATCTATACTCGAGCCTATACCGACAACTCGTCCTCAAGTTGTCTCAGGTGATCCTTTTTATATCTCATTAAGCTCGACCAACTATAGCTCTCGTGATCTCCTACACACGTATGATCTAACTTTGTATAAGATAAAGGACATACATATACAATCAAGTAAACAATTCGTTAGGAGATTGTAATAGTGGTAAGTGAAACATTGTACAAGCTCAACCATTCGCTTTTAGTATACAAATCCAACAGTACCTCTATATTTTTCACGCAAATGTTAGTTTCTTATGTAGCATTATATCGGTGGCACAACGTCCTTTCTACTTCCACTTTTAATCCCCATCCCGAGTGACAACTTCGGTTATGCCATAACGGGTTGTGATAGAAACATAGTGAAAGATTTGGTGGTCTAAGAAAATCCTTGAGAAATTAATAGGTTATGGTGTTGATTGTTCCATGGGACAACTGGAGTGAAGAAACTTATCGTTAATTAATTTATTTAGAGGATGAGTAGAGATCCGATGAACTTTGGAAATATTTACCGGAAGAAACTAAAATTGTTGTTGTAATTGAGGTTCAATTGAGGAAATTACATTGTCAAAGAAAAGGAAAAGTTTGGTAACAGAGAGAATCGATTTCGAGCAAGGGTCATAGCAAGGAGCCCTTTATATAGAATGAGGTCTTGAAAAAATTGGAGAAGACGTAGAAGTCAAGCCATGAAATTTTAATCGCTTTAGGTTAATTAATCATCATTAAGAAAATATTTGGATATCAACATTTAACAATTGGGCTCTTTTAAATTTTATTCAATCTAGCCTAGATACAAAAATACCCTTCATTCTAAATTTCTAAAAGTCCGTAATCTAAAATCTTAATTTAAAGACTCATTTGATTTAACTTGACCCAACAATTAATTAATAGAATAATTTTATTCAAGCTCATAATTCTAAATTTTCATTAATATTTTCACATCGTCACATAATGATATTTCATTCGAATTAAATAAATCGAATTTCTTATTAACTTTTAAAAGATTTTGTCGAATTAAAACAAGTTCTAAAAAAAAATCTTCAAGAGAATCAATTTAGAAAATTATAAGTTCAAAATTTATTGTAAAATTATATCGATAAAGAAAACGGGTATTATAGATTATTATTTCTTAAAAATAAATCGATAAGTTCATGGAGCAACCCAAAACGAATATAAGCCAAGTTCGATAAGAGAGGAGAATAAACTAAGCAAACAAACAAATTTTTAACCTATCCCACCAAAAAGTTGTTTTTTTCTTTTGCCAAAGTTGCTAGAACTTTTTACATTTTAATTAACTAATTTTGAATTTCACTTCCCACTTTATTTTTATTTTATTAATATTATGTGATCAAATTACGCCTTAATTTTGTCCCTATTTTTCTTTCTAGTTTTTTAGGACTCCCCAAACTTCTTCTTATTATATTTATGGAAAGTATCTCAAAACATATTCCTAATTACACCCTTTATTTATACTTTTTCCACTCATGACCCATGACTATCTCTAGTTATTACTCTCTGCCACCATTTATTTATAGATTTTACAATTTATGATCCATCACTAATTTAATTAATAATGCACTAATATGATATTCTTACTCTACTTATAATACATTCAATAACTTTTATTAAAGTTCATAACTAAGATTTTCGAAGAAAATGAGAATAGAAAAAGTACATAAGTATATTTGTTAACAACAAATGAGTATAGGATTATCATTTGTGAATACCGTAATAAAAATCAAAATGATTGTATCATGAAAAGTATGTAACATCCCTCACAAGAAAAAAAAAGAAAATTATAGTCTAAAGGAGGTTACAGGTAATACTTTTACATGATCTCTGCAAATAAGTATTCCTCCGTATCAATTTAAGTGCTTGTATTCTTTTTGGCCGTCCCACTCTAAGTTGCCCATATAAAAATATAAAATAAAATTTACACACAAAATTTCTCAACTTCCGGAGCAACACTACTTTATACATAAAATATAATCTACGTGTCGAAACCAAGTTTGCTTCGGATTTAGGTTGTATTTCCTTTGATTTTGATATCTGAAGCATGTGATGTAGATGGTTCGAGATTGCAAATTTCGAGCCTACCTACTGAATTCAATGTAACATCTCTATCAATAGCTCCGAAATGTTCATCAGAACCAGATCCAACTTGCCTTAGAGAGAGGTGTACCTGCCATGTTGCCTACATTTGAAGGCGCTAGTTGCCTTACCCTACCCAACAATTCGATCTGATCCATTGCTCAAGGGTTAATTGACTGTTGATGGTATGCTTCTCTTTGCTGCCAACTCTTATTATGATATTTTGCTCTTATTCAACAAAATCTTGGGGCGAGATCCGAGTAAAAGAGCGAAAGCAAACTACATGACCAATGTTGCATTTTTGTTTTGATTAGAATCGATGTTGCTTTTGTGTGGTTAAGATGGATTTTACTTCTTGAGGCTAATCGCCACTATAAGAATTTAGCTTATAGACCACATGTAATAGACCACATACATTAATACTAAAGTTGTCAATTATGATATATATAACGTGTATGAACACTTGGTCTATAACCGTTTTCAATCGGTTATAGACGACGCGCCAAAATCCGTGGTCTATTAGCGTGGTTTTCATATTATAGACCACGGGTTCATTCCGCGTGGTCTATTAGCTTAAAATTCCATAGACAACGGGCTTTAGCCCACGCCGCCTTCCTCTCGTGTTGATTAAATACCACGGGTCATTAACCGCGTGGTCTATCGCCTTATTAGCCACGTTGTCACCATAAGATTTCACCTCTACACTTAGTCCAAAATCGCCTAATTTTCTCTCTTCGTCGCCGCTTTTTCAAATTTTTTCCACTCACATTTCTCTAAGTGGTGTTTTTATAAAACATCACTTAAAAAATTTCTCCAATTATAAACATTTTCTCAACATAAATAAAATATTATGTTAAGTTAAACAAATTTAAGATTTAATTATTAGACCATCCTTAATCAATAGGTTAATTTGGGCCTAAATGAGGATTATTTAACTTTAACCATATATCCAAAAAAATTGTAAGTATAAGCCCAACAATTTATTTAAGCCTAAGCATAATTAATAAAATTAAAACAAAACAAAACAAAAGAAAAGGAAAGGAATGAAAGAAAAGAAAAAAAATCTCTTTCTCACCTCAAACTCTCCTCCCACAGAACCCACTCTCCTCTTTTTTTTCCTTTGTTTCTCCTCCATTTGTTTCTACCGCCTCCTTCTTCACCCTCCCTTCCGCTGCCTCTTCTCTCCTTCCCTCGCCGATCTCCGACCTCTCCCACCGCCACCCCGACCTCTCTCGCCACCGCCATCGCCGCCGACTTCCTCCTTTTATTATGGTTTCGCTTTTGTGATAAATAACTAATTACATTTTATGTTTCTTTGTTGAGCTATCGGATTGCGGAAAGATTTGTTGTAGGCGCCAAAAGGCAATGATGAGTAATGAAGAAGAGAAGAGATGTCCACTTTGCCGAGGAGATGGATGACCGACGCCAGCTCATGCCTTGTAAATGCGGTTATCAGTGATGATTTGTTACACGGCAATTTTCCTCGCCGTCCGTTGTTGGATAGTAAACTAAGCTCTATGTGCATCACGACATTGCTTTGTTTTGTTTTTTGTTTTGGAGTGTGGATAGAGGTGAGAGTGGTGAGTGAGCATCAAGGTGTATACTGACGCGACGGCGCGGAATAGAGCGCTTAAGGAAGTGGTGGCGCTATTAGTTTACTTATTTATTATTAGTTTATTTATTGTTAGTTGCTATTTGATATATTCTTTATGTTCTTTTCAAGAGTTATCGGCCCATACAGTGTATGGGCTTAGTAGGCTATATTATGAGTAGAGGATCGTGTTAGGGTTTTTCATCTTGTTGATCAATTTTATTTGTGCGGCAACTTGTTGTGGCGTAATCGCTAAGATTCTCGAACTTATTTTTCCGTTATCTTTATCTCGTGATCTTCACTCCATCAATTGGTCGACCGCCATGGCTACGAATATCGATCGCATTCGGATTTGGAGAAGACCACGAAAGAGCTTAATTCGACGGTGGAAGATGTGGCGATTTCGTGAAGCTGCTCGATGGCGTGCTTGCCACGATGGAAGGCACTCTTACACCACACCGCAGTCATAAATCGCTAGCGCCAAATCGATCGCGCCAACCCCGAACAGACAGAATTTTCCTAATGGATCCCAACCTCCGTCACACCCAACTCCACCGTTGTCCTACCGCATGGATCTTCCAGGTTCGACGGGTCGACCCATCGGGCTAGCGAGCCAAAGCAGATTTTATACACAACACCGCTCGAGCAACGAGGCAAGCCGCACTCATCGCAATGTCCGCAGCGATGTTACGCGGGTGGCTACTGCCGTGCCTCATCCATTCAGTGGGATGCATTCTCGGCGAGCTTATAGCCGCTTTGCGACAGCTCATGGGTCACGCAGATGAGGCTTGCATCTTACACGCGACCGATCCTCGAGGACTATCTTCGTTGTTCAAGAACGAGGCGCAGCTGCCATCAGCACCGAAGCACTGGCACGCTTCTAGGTGGGCTTCACCGTCCATCCGCGACCGCCCGAGTCGGAGTTAAGGATGTATTTATCGCTATACGCGCAGCCCTCGGATTGCATGCTCCACCGCAGCTCGTGGCCTCCACGCCGCATTTTCAAGAGGATCTTCCCGCCCATGTCCATGTTCCAGCTGCCCGCAAGCGACAATAATCTAGCGTCACAGCACGTGCCACAAAATTCACGATGATTGACAATGAGCAGAGGATTATCGAGCTGGGTATGTGTTTCAAGAGGAAAGTATGGGCGCTTCACAAGTGCCCACCAAAACATCGGTTCGCTAGACGCCGGAGGAGGGACGGCGTGAGCCGTAAGATCGAGGGCAAGAAGAGGAAGATAATCTAGTTCCGTCAACGGTTGTTGAAGAATTGCAGCACTTGCAACTATCCAAGCTATCATCGAACGGATTCGATGGAGCTTAAATCGCTTTTTGTCCGCATCGGAGATTACGCCGAGCCATGATCGCTGGAGCTAGCCACCGCTTTATCTCGAGCGTAGTCGCAGATCTTTCACCGCCTATCACTGCCGTGTCATTTGTTGTCGCTTTGGGCGATGGAACGCGGGTCACCTCGTATGCCCGCACTTGCCCAATTTCATTCGATCACCCTTCTATGTAACTTTTATGTATTTCCTCGCATATAGAGGTTATTTTGGCGATTCGGGTGGCTCCTAGGGACGCCGTGGCAAATGGGCGGTTAACGATGGATTTTGTCGTGAGGGAAGGAGGATCAGCGAAAGGGGACCCGACCTTGATGCGGGCGGGGCCGCATCGGAGCTTAAGGTGCCGACTACGATGCGGCGTGATGCCGTGGAAATTAGACGGAGGACGCGAATTTGTGCTTCCACCGTCTCTGCAACGGTGGAGAGTGGGAAAAATGATCTCGCATTTTCGGTTACGCAGCACGGCGGGGTTGCCGCCAAGACGACGTAGTGATCACGTATCTTGCACGAAGAGATTCTCCGTCAGTCCGCCTTACCGATACAATCATTTACGTAAGGATGAGATGGAGAAGTTAGTCGCCGAAATGCTCGCCGCATCATCCAACCTAGTTGTAGCCTTACCGAGCTCGGTTTTATTGTACGTAAGAAGGACGGCTCGCGTGTTGCTGACTATCGCACATTGAATAAGAGCACAGCGTCGGATAAATACCCGATTCCAGAATTGTGAGCTATTGGATGAGTTGCATGCCCTCGCCTATTCAAGAAGTCGGATTTATGCGCCTTATCATCGATCCGTATCATGCCGGAGGATATGCACAAAACAACTTTCCGCACCCACTCGCCACTACGAAGTTCCCGGTCAGCCTTTCGCCTCACAAATACCCCGCGACATTCCAATGTTTGATGAACGACATCTTTCATTCGCTCCTCGAGAAAGTTCGTGTTGGTATTGTTCACGACATTTTGATTCACGCTCATCTTGGGAGGATCATATCCGCTCATCCGGAGCAGTGTTTGAGGTACGCATATACATCTTGTGGTAAACCTAAAAATGTCCGTCGGACGCATTCGTCGAGTATTTAGGCCACATTGTTTCTACCGGAGGCTTCAAATGGATCCAGCGTGGAGTCGGTTGAAATGGCCAACCCGCGCCTCTTCTGGTTGCGTGGGTTCTGGGCGATCGGATATTATCGCGCTCATTCGTGATTACGGAAGATAGCCGGTCCCTCACGGCCTGCTTAAGGGAGAACGCCAAAGGGTGGCAGTGGTCAAGGAGGTAGACGAGGCCTTTCAACACTTGAAACACGTGCTCACTTCGCACCATTATTATGCATGCGATTTTTCTACCGCTTGAGGTGGAATGTGAGCGTCCCCGTGAGGTATAGGAGCGGTCCTTATGCAAAACCATCGCCCGATCACGATTTCGGCAAGAATCTATCCGACCGAGGGCTTGCCAAGTCGCGATGAAAAGGAGTTGATGGCATTGGTGTTTGCAGACAAGCGAGACCGATTTGTTGGGCCGCCATTTCATTGGAGGACCGATCAGCAGCCTAAAGCAATGTCGTCTCAAACATAGCCGGCACAACAAAACAAGCACCAAATTATGGGATATGATTTGAGATCATTTACAAGGAGGCAGTTGAATCGGGCGGCCGATGCTCTTCGCCCGTGATGAGGAATTGAATTACCGATCTCGCGCGGGTTGATTGGAGATCGCGGGAGTTGGTTCGAGCGATCCTCGCTTGTCTCGGGTTATTTCCGCATGGAATGGATGCGCCAAAGCATTAAAGTTAGTGCGTTTATTCTACTGGTGGTGGTAATTCCGTAGATTCGATGATTCCCAAGTTCTTTATGGAGTTTCATGCATCGCCGTTGGGAGGACACTGGCTTTTCGACGACGGCACATGGTGGCTAATTTGTATTGGCCAGAATGAGAAAGTGATTTCACCTGTTGCGTGTGATGTTTGTCAACGCCAAAATACGAGTCGATGAAGCGGGCTTTTGACCCACCTCCGATTCCGGACATGGCGTGGAAGGACGGAGTATGGATTTCATCACCGCGCTGCCGTTCGGACGGAGTTGATTGTATATTTGTTGTCGAGATCGCTTTCTAAATATTATCGCTTCACGGGTCTCCGCACCCATTTACCGCGAAAGTAGTAGCGACATATTTTGTTCGTGAGTGGTGAGGTTGCATGGTATGCCGACATCGATTGTTTGCATCGCGATCCAATATTTTGAGCTCATTTGGAAAGAGTTATTTCGAGCTGCGGAACCACCTTGTGCATGAGCTCGCTTATCATCCCGAACGGATGGCCAAACGAGGTTATGAATCGATGTTTGAAACTTACCGAGGTGTTTTGATCGGCTCGCTCAAGGGATGAAGTAAGTGGTGGTATGGGCGAATATTGCTTCAATATGGGTTTCATCGAGTGCTAGTATGACCTCAAGTCGCTCTACGGCCGCCTTCAGCCGATTGTTCCATTTTTCGGGAATTCGCTCAAGCATTAGCGTATCGCTATGGAAATGGATGACACTCTTATTCATTGAGGGATAACTTGGAACACGCAAAGAACGGATGGTACGAGAAACAAGCATCGCCGCGTTGGAATTCAATGTCGGATTGGGTTTATCTCAAGTTTGGCCGTATCGTCGAGCTTATTTATCATCACATCAAAGTTAGCTCCGCTTCTTTGGGCCATTCGAGGTGGAGGAAAAGATTGGCGCGATGGCATATAGGTGGCTTCGGAAAATTCTAAGGTCCACCTGCTTTTCATGTCTCTATTAAAGCTGCGTGGTTAGGTGGCGCCCGACCCTCGCCTGAAAATTTGATGGTGATGTTCCGAGTTTCTTCCACGAGCATTCTTCGCGAAGACAATGCGTCGAATGGGATCGATGTGACGGTGTTAGTTCAACGGCGGGTTGCTTTGGAGGATAGTTCGTGGAAGACGCTGTCATGCGAGGAGCTGGGTTCACCTTGAGGACAAGGTCGTTCACGCCGACGGAGCAATTGATAGAGGTGGAGCGAGTGGTGGAGCGAGCATCAAGTGTATACTCGACGCGCGATGCTTAAGGAAGGAGGAGTAAAAGTGGTGCGAGCTATTAGTTTACTTATTCATTATTAGTTTATTTGTTGTTAGTTGCTATTTGATATATTCTTTATGTTCTTTTCAAGAAAGTTATCGGCCCATGCGCAGTGGGCTTAGTAGGCCTACTTATGAGTAGAGGATTGTGTTAGGTTTTCATCTTGTTGATCAATTTTATTTGTGTGCAACCTTGCTGTGGCAGAATCGCTAAGATTATGAGCTTTTTCCGTTATCTTTATCTCGTGATCTTCACTCCATCATGGTGTTGTGATTTCGATGTATGGAATGTAGTCTAAAGCCCAATGATTCATTTTTAGGATGTTAAAGCTGATGGTTGGGATTGATGTCTTCGAAATTTATTACTTATGTGTGACAATTGTCTGTGCAGGGGTTTCATGTGATCTTTGATGCCATGTCTAAATTAAATGGATGAGAAATTGGGATTATAACTGCCTCAAGGATGGTTTTGATGACTTTCCTATATCCATTTATTTAATGTTAGCTGGATTTTTGGATTATTTTTCAGTTACGCCTTTGATTTTGAAAATATTTTGATTTTAATATGTTGCAGCTGCAAAGACTGCCCCAGATTTTCAGGTATGTGTTGGAAGAGTAGATCCCTGGTCGAGGGTAGCCAATTATGGGATATGGTTTGAAAATTTTACAAATTTGACCATGCTGCAGAATTACAATATGTTTTCTCTCGAAACAATTGTTTGTATGTATGCCAGAAGTCACATACCATATTCTTTTGTCTTTTCCATGTTTTCATGAAGAGGAGAATGTTATCTATATCCTGTTTTTCCTTGGAAAGTTGTTACTGACCTTCCACTCTAAGCATGTAGTTGTTTATTTTACAGATGTGTTTGGTGTTGGCACCACATAATAGACATGGCAGAGAAAGATGAAGTAGAGGGTCGATGTCCTGCATGTCGGATAATCTATGAAAAGGAGAAAATTGTGGCAATGCAAGCAAATTGTGAAAGGTGGTTATGCTGTTGTTTCTTGTCCTCCTTCTCTGTGAATCTAACAGTTCACTTAATATTTTTATATGACACAGGTCAATGTCAAAAGTTTCTAATAGGAAAACCAAACAACCAAAGGCCAAGCCAAAGGCTAATGAAGTAAAGAAGGATTTGACAAATGCCGAGTGATTCAATGGAAAATGGCGTATATGATTGGATTTAGAGGTGTTTGAGATAAGCCCCCAAAACAGCTTATAAACTGTTTTGGGAGCTTATAGCTCAGCCAAACACCCTCTTAGTCTAATGAAGATGTAAGGACAGTTTACTTGGTGGCAAATTTTCCAGCTTCATACTGTTATAAAGAAACCGCTTTCATATTTTTGTGACTTGTTTAGATACTTGGTTCTTGTTTAGTTGGCATCGATTCTTATAGTTGTCGATCCTCATATTGAAACCGATATGTGATGGATCCATTGAGTGATGAGAATCATGTTCGAGTGGAAGTGCATCATGGAAATGTAAGTTTGTTTATATTAAAATTTTACTTATTGTATGTGTTATGTATCTTAATCCACAATATGTATTTAGGGCCCTAAAATGTTCAATATGAGCATAGGAAAAGAGACATAATCTTGTGGGAAATGATCAAGTATGAAATTTTGCCATAATTATGAAAATTATTGTCCTTCAAAATGTTGATAACTCAAATTATGCATTTCATGTAGTGTCAACAACAACTCGATGGAAGTCAATGTGGATTCTATGTCATGCGGTACATGAAATATATTATTGATAATTATGGTTCGGATAACACCATTGCACTTCCTTTTCTCGGTAATTATAACATGACAATTTAATCAAAATTTTCTAAATACTTATTCTTTAATATTTTTAGTAATGAAATATGTCTATTTTGTTTATTTAATAGTTTCAGGCTTTTACTCGAAAAAGAAATCGATGAAGTCCGTATAGAGTGGACCGGTTAGTCGTTGATTCTATGGTTGTTGATGATGGTAAGTTTGATACCTTTACCGAATTGAATATTTTTGGTATTAAATTTTATTTCGCACATATTACATCTTATTTTGATCATGTAGATGGAGTTTAATTAGATGATTGATGTTGGAGCGTAGATGAAATGAAAGGTTCGGATGATTAAATTGATGTTTTGTGGAAGAATTTAATTAGCTAGGTAGACAATATTTGTTGTGCTACAATTATTGATTGGGGATTTTCCGGATATAACGCTTATGTAATGTACTTTGATTTTCTATTTATGAGACAATATATATTTTATATCTATTTTGTATTATTATTTTTAATGGCAACGTGTTTTAATTATATAATAAATAAATAAATTTATTTCGTTGATCGATCAATAGACACGGTTTTCCCCGTGTCTATTAATATATAGACAACGGATGTCCGTGTGGTCTAAAACACTATAGACAACGAGGAATATCCATTGTATATTACAAGGCCCTCGCCTGTCTATAACATGATAGACCATGGGATTTTCCGTTGTCTATATTGTGATAGACGACTAGTATTTCCCGTGGTCTATAGCCGACCCTAATAGACTATACCTGATAGACAATGTAGTTTTCAGAATAGACAATGGGATTCCCCGTGTTCTATAACCGAAATTCTTGTAGTGCGCCTACTTAGAGATGGAGGATTCTTTATGTTTACATACTCAAGCGTAATGGTTGAGCAGATAAATGTTTTATGTTACCACTATTACAATCTCTTATTCAATTATTTACTGATTGCAAATGTTTTCCTTATCTCATACAAACGTTAGATCATACGGTATAAAAGATCATAGAAGTCGTATGATTGGTTGCTTAGTTTAGATATAAAAGATCAGCTTGAGACAACTTGAGGAGAGTTGTGTGATAGCGCAGATAGATAAGAAGTGACTGACTTGGTTGCTTTTCTATGTTGGTACGCCTCGACGTATTGATGGATCACAATGAGATGAGTTCTTCTATCTAACCGTCGGAGGAAACCTAGATCTCGGTAACTTTACGCTGATCTAAACCTCGATAAGGTTTTAGGTGAGTATGAGTATCGACCATCACTTGACTTGTTATGGGTAGGGTTACATGAGATAACTTAAGATTCTTCACATCTTAGTGATGCAAGTGTTTATGTCATGCTAGTTACCCAGACGAGTCACAGATCCGCTAGGAGATGACATCCACTTAAGGAATTCAAAAGTTTATTGTACTAAACTCCGAGTTGAGTTAGCTCAAGTGTAATAATATAGTTGAGTGGTAATACTTATGAATTAAATAGATTAATTATTTTAGCAATGTAATGCTATAAATAATTAATGGACATCGATATCTTAAATACGGAATTGTGAGTCTAAATGCAAGCCCGACTCAACTTCGATAATAAATGGGTAAGTCATCATTTATTCTCTAGTGGAATGAATAAATATTTATGAATTAATTTATGAGGTCAATATAAGATAATTAATTCATTTTGGCCATTTTATTTCTGCATTTGATCACCGGATCGGCTCATCAAGACTGCTATTGTATGTAAATTTCACCCACCTATATGAGTCCAATTGGGACTCTATTCGATTTATGTATTATATTAATACATCTCCAATATCTAGGTAAATATTATCCGATATTATTAAATATCAAGAGATATTATCCGATATCATTAGATATCAGAGATAATTATTCTAGATTTGATATATCTTCAAAGATATTATATACAAGGATTCTATCTAAACATGATTCTAAGAATGCATTATAAATACAAGGTGAGAAAAATCGAAATAATCATATTCATTTGTTTGAGATTTTAAAATCTCATAGACACAAGTAGGAGGTGAAATTTTCCATGTTCTCCATAGATGCTTCTCACTCAAGATTGGAGAATAAGCATCGGGATACCGTCCGTAAGATCAAATCTGAGTCCGCCATTAATCTCATATCCTAGAAATTCGCAGTAAACACGAGTAGACACCTATGTATTGCAATTAATTATATAGATACATGTTAGGTATATAATCAATATATAGTGAATTAAACATCCAAGATAGATAACCGAAAGAGGGTAAAATTAGATTTCCATATATTCTTTGCGTGGGAAGCGGTGCCCATTTACACGTACGAGGATGAACTTGGAGAACAGTGGAGAGGTAGCCAATCTTGGTGCTAGCTTCTCTTTTATCTGTCCATTGTTCATTATTGGACATGTTAAATTTTTGTTTTCCAATGTTAGAATGATGCTATTTCATCCAAGATCAATACCTCCTTAATTAATCTAATCTTTTAACAGCGATCTCACCAGCAACATTTGTTGGGAATTAGTCAATAAGGAGGAGTACATTGCCATTTGGCAGAAGCCTCTAAATAATAGCATCATCCCAACGTACAGCCTTCGCTATGGGACAGTGACGACAATCCAGAAGATATATTGTATTTCTGGCAGATTTTTCTGAGATGTCTCTCCTTCTAGTTTGAGTTATGTCAACACAGGAAATGTTTTACATTTGCTTTTATCTTTGTACAGGTACGCGGATGTGAAGATTTGTATCACGCTTTTACCTGAAAATGGCTACGGAACTAATACTACCGACTGGCCTGCCAGCCTTCACTGTCCCCTGGAGTGGCTATTCACCATAGCAATGGAACGCGAAGAAAAGTAGGAACTGTACAAAGCAGATTCGGGATATAGGAACGATCTCATAAGAGGATACATTGGCGCTCGCCTGAATCAGATGAATCTGTGAAATGTGATGGACATGAAAGCTGGATATGGAGGGTAATCATCTCTCTCTCTCCTGTAACATTTCTCTGTTCATTTTGCCAGCTTTCAAGAACTAGGGTTCCATGTCAATTAACAATAAACTTGATTCAACATTGTGTGATGTAGACAGGCAGCAGCTTTGCATGATTCCAGTTTAACAGCTGGGTTATGCATGTTGTCCCTGTTAGCGGCCCCAATACGCTGCCTGTGATATACGACCGTGGTTTTACAGGAGTGATGCACGACTGGTACGTGCAACGTACATGTGAAAATCAACTGCATTTCATCTCCTGCTTATTATACGATTTTCATATAGAACATATTCGCGGGTGCGAGCCGTTCAACACTTAACCAAGAACTTACGATCTGCTGAACGCAGCAGGCCTCTTCTCTGTAGAACCAGAGGAGGTAAGCAATTTTCAAACAGACATGATCACACATTTAAATTCATTAATAGCTCCATGGTTTAAAAAGGCGGTTGAGGCGCTGCATGAGGCGCCGCAAACGCCTTCGAGCGGCGCCACATGGTGCTGCTGCGACTTGCGCCTCATGAGGCCGAGGCGGTCCGAGGTGTGCTTGAATCTGATGTTTTTTTATCCTTTGCTTGAATTAATTTCGATGGGGAAGGGTGATGACATTAATAATGGGTGAGACAATTAAAGTAGACATTGAATATGCTCATTGATTAGTATTTAATAATGGGTGAGAATAATGGTCGACATTAATTATGTTGAATTTTCGATGCTCATTGATTAGTATTTAATAATGGGTCGATATTAATTATGTTGAATTTTTCGATCAGACATTTAATAAGAGGTAATTGATCTGCTTTGAATTCATTTATTTTTGCTGGGTCATTTAATATGTATTTAATCTGCTTGATGATTTTTTTTCATTTATCGTGTTTTATATTGAAAGACTTATACATACTTAATCATGAATTAATATATTTTTGTGTTTTGATATATTTGTTATTTTTATATGTTTTATTGTATTAATTGTAATTTTATATGTTTTATAATTTACGCCTGTTTTCGGCGCCTCGTTAGGCTATTGGAAACGCTCGATGCTTAAAACTTATATATTTAAACTTTCAATAGTCTTATAAGTCATCAATGTGAATGCGATGCGTGTCTACATCGCGACACTACTGCTGTAGTCGAACAACTCAAAGAAATCGCCAAGGCGGTCGGATGGGTGCCCTTCGTGTTCGACCAAGAGGGCCTCATATTGGAAGCTTTTAGCTAGTGAGAAGCGATTGTAAGATGTACAACATTTTTTGGCATTACAAAAGGGAATATGCATAATACCACATATACCTAAATGTAAGTTCATGTTCAATGATATTGTTATTGCAATTCAATTGAAAGCAAAGAGCAACTCACAGCCAAGAATCAAGAACCTCTCCAGTCTTATGAAGGAGCCTTGGTGGTTGAATCTTTAGTCGCAGCAGTGTTGACCTGCTTGGAGAGGTAGGCCTCTAGATGTCTCACGACGACCGGGGTCCTTGTCGACCAGCTCGGCATATTCCTCCCGCTTGGTGACCTTGTCCATGTGGTCGAGGATGAGGGACAGGGCAGCATCGAGCAGGGTCTTGGCACCATGCTGGTGGGCGAAGGCAGTAGGGGAGGAATTCTCCCAGTTGAGTCTGGACATGAGATACTTCTCGCAGTAGGTCTTGAGATGCTTCACTTGGTATTTCTCAGCCAATACCAAGAGATCGCAGGCCATGTGCTCATCGAGGCATGCTTCGGCAGTGTAGAGATAGTTCACGAATGCTCGGAGAGCATCGTACGAGACGTCGCTCATCTTGATCGTCCCGCTCAGGCTCTCCTCCATCTCGTTTTCCAGCATTGCCCTAAAACCGGCGATCGGCTCGTCTGCATATTGAACAGCAATATAGGAATAAGCAGCTATCAATTACTTGAACAATTAATTGCTGTAGCATGCCAGATTGATCGGAAAAGTAATTCATTGCGTGCAATTTAATCGAGATAATGGATAAGAAATTGAATTTAATTTACATAATGTAGCATCGATTAAGCACGAGAACTTGCTGAAGTACATAATATTGGGCTAAATGCAGGGATCATAGGAGAAATTAGGGGAGAAGAGTAGTGTACCAATACGGCACGATGGGCGGGGATGGAGGGCGAGTTACAGGGCATATCGGGAGAATCCGGCGAGCAGCAGGCGACCAAAACGACGTCGGAGAAGCAAGGTGTGTTGGCCCTAGTTACGGAGTTGGGACCGGAGCAGAGGAGGCGGAGGAAATTGACCTTGATTTGAGTTCCTCGATCTCTCGTTTGAGCTCCTCCTCCGTCTCGCCGGCCTCCTCGTAGCACTCGCGGCACGTGCCGGCGCTGCGATCGCCGTAGTCCTCCTTGCACGACAGGCACTTCATCGTCACCCGCCGCCGCGCCGCCGCGGAGGACGAAGCGTCGTCCGCGTCATCCTCGTCCTCCTCCTCGCCGAAATCCACGTCGGAGTCGGAAGAGAACCGCCGCCTGCGCTGGTGGTTCCGCCGCATTGTTTGTGTTGTGTTTTTCTTTCCTCTCTTTAATTAATTCCTACTCTGAACTCAGAATTAGTTTAGGACCTTTTGGTGCTTTCCTGGGCCTTTTATATACGGGATTTAATAATTTGTAAAGCTACAAGTAGAGGTGTTCACGGTTTAGATTCCAAAATTTCGAAATCAAAACGAAAATCGTATAGAGGGTAAATGGTTTTGGTTCTGATTTCAACCATCGGTTCAGTTCCAGCCCGATTCGTTGTTTTCGCTTTATACTTACAATTTTTTTTATATTTATTTAAAAATATATGAAATGTATATAAATCAAATTGTAATTGTATAATGTAAAAATTTAATTAAATAAGTCAATTACAATGTGGTGAATCTAATAAATTACAACTTGTAATGTAAAATTTCAATAACTTCGAAAATGAATCAAATTACAATTATATTGCAATTTACAATTGGTAAGGGAAAAATCTACTTAAACATATGAAAGAAATTACAAATTGAGGGACGAGAAGGGAAAAAAAAAAGGTTTAGCTTAATTATAACATTCAAGAATATTATAATTAAGTTGCTACATATCCATATTAAGGAATCAAAGTCATCGTAGCTTCTTTACATTCGCCTTACCTTTGATAGTGGTAGGAGATGTCTACATGTAACGTTGAAATCGCCATCAAACTCATCTCCATCGATAATAGCTTGAGACGCCTCGATCGTGGTTTCGACTTCGATTGTGGAGATAGGATACTGTAGAATAATTCATCACATTTGTTTCCTTGTTCTCATGTCGATGTATAATCTTTAAGCAACAATTGAGCTTCAAGATTATGTGGCATCATCTCGATCTTCGCTCATCAAACATTATCCCCAACGCTAAAAGCTTGTTCGTTCGAACGCTGACGGGATGACAAGTATCTTTCTTATAATTGCAGAATATGATATTGGACTTGTTTCAACGACCACCATTGCAACAAATCGACATCATTAGGACTGCATTAAGTAACTCACGCTCTTTGTCTCTTTTAAGTAGTCATCTAGTTCACTATTATCTTCATCTCTACTTGAACTCGATCCCCGATTTAAGAAAAAATTGAAGTTGTTGTGCAACACCACTACTAGTATATATTCCTAATGTAAAAGATCTACTACTCAACTCGACTCTAGTTCGATTTGGAAATTTATGACCATATGAAATCTCATACTCATTATAAACAGTTTTAAAGATTGATAAAGATTAGATGTCACTAGATCGGATTGGACAATTCTAAATTTACAACACCAAATCCCATCCTCAAAACTCATTTCATTTAAAAATTTATAATATAAGTTTAATAGTCCACAAACACCATCTATTTTAAAGAGATCTAAACATTTTGTAATTAAAAATATCATGAATCGTTTAAAATATTTTAATCATTTCACAACCATAACATTTATGTAAGCAAATTTGGAATTTAACTACACATATTAAATTGACATGCAATCAATGTACAATGATATAATACATGTGAAGAAGTAGGATAATAAACACCGGATAATTCTTTAGTTGCAGCTTGAAAAGTTTTAAGAATTTCCACTAAATCACACTTTTCATCCCAATAAGAAGACAAGAAATCATGCTATTCACTTCGTCATGAAAAATTCAACTAATAATCTTTAAACTTAAGTAGAACTTAACATTTCATATGTAGAATTCCACTTAATGCACACATCATGTTAAAGCACTTACTACGTCCGTTTTGCTTTGCAAAATTTAAGTCAACTCCTATGCAATGTTTGTTTATCACACAAAATTTTTAGCCTTTCTAATCCGTGTAATTGAGTGCTCTAATATTCTCAAACCATCATGAACAAATAAGTTAATAATGTGACATATACACTAGTATGAAATATATTTGCCTTCTAAAGTGGATTATATACCACAATTAAATTTGGTACACTAGTCGTATTAGCACTAGCATTATCAAATCATATTGAAAATATTTTTCAAAATAGAACTAGAGATTGCAATTTGCTACAATAAGATTAAGATAAATAGAGATAAAGAATATGAATTGGTATGTTGAAAGGTTGGATAGGAGTATTTATAGATGAATTTGGGATGTTTGAAATTTGAATTTGAATTCAAATTTGAATTTGCGCTCAAATTGTTGAGGAACCGAACCGCCTGATTTTAGGTTCCAAATTCAAAATTTTAATTATTTTATGATTTTCCCTAATTTCTTATGTTTTCTTTATAATATATACATTTAATTAGCGTGTTTTGAACATATACAACAAAATATGCATGATGAAAAAGGAAAAAAACTTAAAATAGGTGGAAGTGGTTCCACGATTCCTAAGGTTTGGAATCGGAATCGCCCGTAAGATACGATTCGAAACGTAACTTTGGTCAACGGTTCGCTTTCCAATGAGCACCTCTAGCCACAAGACGCTTTGGTTGGAAAAGGCTCATGAGACTTTGGTCGAATCGAATATGCTCCATTCGTCCTGTGGTTACAAACGAATCAAACCGCTCATGAGCTATTCAAGTTTGATTCAAAATTCATTCATTTTATAAACGAGTCAACTCGAACCTCTTATCGAGCTCAATAAAAATTTTGAGCCGAGCTGAGCTTAGGATGTTTTCTTCAGAGCTCGCCCGATGTTTGCTCGAACTCAAACGAGCTAGTTCGTGAACATGTAAAATAATAGATTATTATATATATATTTAAAGAATTAATCTAGACTAAGTCCCACTAATCCAAAGGACGGATTAGCAGACTATTACTCGAACGGAATTAAGAAGCAAGGACATGGAACATTGAATTGTGACACGATATCAAGAATATTTCTAACTTCAAAGCGTTTGAAATTGACAAACATAATATACATATGACTTAGTATTCTTGCTGAAAACATGTGAATTACATATGACGATGTGCAATCAAGGTGCTAACTTTCACGACATAAGATTCCTACTCGCTCAACACCGCTCCATCGCATCACGCTCAACCTACATTTAAAACAAACATGCGTGGTCGAGTACAAGAAGCACTGGTGGACTTATGCCAAAATATTTTTCATAATTACATGTCCCATCGAAACACGAGGTTTTATTTGAAATGCTCATGCTTACTAAACATTTTCTTTCATTTTCATAAACTTGCCCGCCGCATATATTTTCTTGTATGTATGATCCGTATCCTTTCCTTTCTCATATAACATCATCTTACGCGTAGAGGAGGCCTCCTTCCACGAGCCGACCGCCGAGCATTGTCCTTTCAGACTCAACACCCTAATGTACACGTTAATCCTTGCTAGAATGTCCTTCTAGCATAGGATCCGAATTCGATTTTCATTCATAGTTGGTACGAACCAACAACATTCATTATCATCATAGTGCAGAACCAACAACTGATAGGATCCATACATAAAACATAAATATTTTATGTAATTAAATAACATTTCATCATCATTTCTCAACATAAAGCATCGTAAATAAAGGCTTTTCATTTTGAAGAAATCATCATAAATCAAGCATTTGTAATTTTGAAGTAAAAGCCCACCGGACGCCTCCTTCTTAAAACGACTTTTGTTGCTAACTTTCGTGCTCCACCTTTACGTAATAAACTAATTTAGTACGCCTTTTCATCGAATATCCTAACTTATAACTTCTCATTTTCGATAGAGACGAAACATGGTTTAAGACCTCATATCAATCATTTAGGTCTAACGTTGAACTCGTACTAACATCTTTCGATAAAATGATTTCAATTATGAAATCGCCTTCTTATAAAGAGATATTCTTATATTCCTAATACGCCTTACACGCCTAGTGTATTTATTCAACGAAAACCATATTTCGACTAGACGCTCAACATAATGTTGTTCACGATTAACATATTTCATATGTTTACACTCTAGTCAAGTCATTTGACTTTCAAAATCATATAATTCAAATATTCACATACATAACTATTAATTTACATATATACTCAATTTTTAATCGATTTCTAATCACATTCTCATA
This sequence comes from Salvia rosmarinus, assembly GCA_036937905.1. Lineage (NCBI taxonomy): Eukaryota > Viridiplantae > Streptophyta > Magnoliopsida > Lamiales > Lamiaceae > Salvia > Salvia rosmarinus. Next base: position 44,490,617 of record CM072813.1, read on the forward strand.
AATCTTGATTTTCACGTTAATCAACAATCATGCTCGAAAATACACATAAGTATGATCTAATTTAAACATAACACTTTGTTTTTCAAACCTTACGTCACTTAATAAATATTTCGACATAAGCATAGTATACTTTGTTTTAAAATCACATAAATTCATAGTATGTCTAAAACATATTTTTGGAACATAATATGTGATTATACTTGATAAAATAAATTTAAAACTTTTAAACCTTATACCTTATAGTTTCGCCTTTGATTTAATTACCAAAATTTATGCATAAATTCTCATAAATTTACATAACATACTATTTTAACATAAGATCAATAATATGTAATAACATTAGCCATAGAAAATATTGGACATCATAATTTCTTATCTCATGATTTTGAAACTTTAGACATAAATCTTAAACATTTTTCAAAAATTCCAATTAATTCACACATCATATAATCATTATCACATATCAACAATATGTCCTTATTTCCAACATACACAAATCATACTTAAATATACCCTAGACTTGTGATTTTCAAAATCTAACATATGAATAATATTATTTCCAAAAATTCTAATTAATTCATATAACACTTAATTATGAATATACATCAATAATATGCTATAATATCATTCATACATGAATCACATTAATATATCACAACTTATAATTTTCGAAAATTTCATGAACTATATCCTATATTTTCCAAAAATTCTACATAAATTCATATAAGCTTAAACATTACCAAGTATCATTAATCCATGCTCAAAACAACAATTAAAAAACATTTCAATCAACATATGATCATCACATATTTCGGTTTTAAATAAAATTTTATAAAATGCTCAACTTTGTACTAAATTCATAATATATGCTCACATACATCATATAAACATATTTAATAAACAACTTAACATTTAATCAACATTTCTTAAATTTTTCATCATAAATAACATAAGCATATAACATAAGATTTAATGGATGAAAATCGAAAATTCTAGCATGTATAGGAAGTAGTACGATTTCTAACCTTTAATCTGAGTCGATTAGCAACGTTTTCTAACTTAAAATTTGGGAAGAAAGAAGAACATTACTCTCTTTTTTTCTCCTCGTCATGGTAATATGAGAGAAAAGAGGCAATGAAGTGTTTTGATATATATCACTTTAGTAATCAAGTGTAATATCGTAATTTTAATACTAGATTACGATAATTATTATTTAATTAGCATTATTAATTCAATAATTAAAATCTTAATTAGTCAATCTCTGACTTTGACCAAGCATAATTGGATAATTTCGATGAGATTCATGAGCCTTAGTGAATTAAGGAATATAATTTTCAATATTCCTTCGAACGTAAATTTCAACGTTGAATGAATTTAACGCCACGCCTTACAAGATTATTAAGGCTTAAGTTTAATTTCAAATTCCTATTATTATAGGAATAAATAAAGTTGTAACAAACTTTATTTTGAATATTTTGGATAATTGCTTATGAGAATTTAGAGACGTTTCAAACGCCTACGCTTGTAGATAATGCGATAATCTTTAAGATATGATCTCGAATTATAAAATTCAAATTCCTATGATCATATTATTATATAAGAGCATTATTTATCATTAAATAATGCTAGAAAACTTAAGAATGCAATGTACCTTATTTTATGGGTTTTAAAACCCTAAGTATTTAAATTAGGTTTTATGATTCTAAATTGTTTTAAATACTTTCCTATGATTAAAATTATTATCTAAGATATGTCACATAAATATGTAATAACTATTTTATACAAGAAAATAAAATATTTGAATTACCTTGGTAAATTTCAAAATGTGAGATATTAAGTATGATTTAATATTTAATTTTATCTAATTAATGATATATGATAATTATTATATCATTATGATGTCATTAAGGACTAAATGAGGTGTAATACAAGTTGCACAATGTGGGTGCACTTGTATACATGGGGACTAAAATTATGGGATTTTTAGCATGATTTTATGTAATATTATTATTTTATAATTAATAAATAATTATGAGTTGGATCCTATCATATACCAAGTGTAAAGTAGTGATAGTAGACAATTAAAACAAGTAATCTCATGCTCATTAATGTGAGAGCCGAAATGGTTGAAAATGGGTTGAAAAATATTTAATTTCATACTATATAATAATGACATTTAGATAGTTAAATAATCGACTTTTCAAACTTCACTTTATACTATATTAATAATATGTTAATAATATAGTATACAATATAAAAATTAAATAAAATCCTAAGCCTAATGTTCAAGGATAGAATGTCACAAGTGTGACATTATGTGATTAATTCATTTTATTACTGATAAATATGCCATAAATTATTAATTAATTATAATATAGTATAATAAAGTATATAATATAAAACAAAATAAAAACTTATCCTAATCTCCTAATTAATTAAAAATGGCACACACATTAATATATATATGTTTGATTAATTAATCACAACTAATATACTACAAGTTGCACTTAGTGATAAGCTAACATTACGAGTCAGATATGATAAGATTAAAATTTTGTCTCCTAGCTATAAGGAGGTGCCGATTTCTTTGACTAAAATTAGCAAGTTGTAGTAGATATTTTTCAAGTAATTAATGTACTACAACTGCCTAAGTCTATAAATATAACCTAAGTTCTCCATTCTCCCATTTTGCACCCCCATTTTCAAACATGAGAGAAAATCAGAGAGAGTTCATCATATTTAATCCCAAACTTAGATCATATAACGATCAAAATCAAACCGATTAAAAGGTTAGAAATTTTACGAGCTTCGATTACATGTTAGAATTTTCAATTTCGTCCGTTAGAATTTATGTTATGATCTTAGTTTATATACATGATTTTCGAAAATTATGTATCATATGCTAAAATGTTTAGATATCATGTTTATATGATGTTATTAAACATGTAGATTAATTATATCATGAAATTAAACATGCTATTAAATTTAAAGTTTGGACCGAAAACTTAGGTTAGTATATGTTGTTGATTTTAATTTTAATTGTTGATTTGAGCATGGAATCATGATCTATAGATTAATTATGCTTATATGAATTTATTTAAAATTTTGGAAAACTATAGCTTATATTTATATGAATACCAAAATTATAGCATATGTTATGAGATGTGATATAATTCATGTTTAAGTGTTATAATAGCATATTAAGTGTAGATTCATAATATATGGTTGTGGAAATTTATCGAAATTTATAAATATTATTTCGACCTAAGTCGAAAATTTAGAAAGTGACTTAGGTAAATTTTATTCAATAAGTCACAATAAATAACAATTATGTTGTAGTAAGCATAATTGAGGGTGATTAATCGAGATATGATTTTATCGAATTTTTAAAATCATTCACGGGTTATTTACTAATCGAAAACTATAGTTATAATACTAAGGTGTATAAATTTTATTCGACTAAGGTAATTATACATATTATTAATCACATGATAAAATAGTAACATGTGAATTTATAAGAATTTTACAAGTTCAAGTTTATTTAATTTGAAATTATCAAAACTTTATATTATGCATTAATGTTATAAATTTATTTTATCAAGAATAATATCATAATATGATCTAAAATAATGTTTTAGACATAGTATGATTTTATAGAATTTTGGAACGAGAATTGCACATAAAATGATAAGAATTTCATAATAATTGAAAAGTCAAAATGTTGACTTTTGTCGACCAAAAGTCAAAATTGTTGACTTTGCGACTGGTCAAAATAGTTGACCAAAATCGTCGACTGGTTGTCAACCACACGCAACCGAAACGCGTGATCACGTGACGTAAGACGCTTAGTAACAATGCTCTTACGCTACGTAGACATTAAAACGCATTATATACCAAAAAGATAGAATATCTCTTATAAGTTAAGAAATTTCATAATCGACATCAATCGATTAGAAACGCCAAATTAAGTCCGACGTTATTTTATTTCGATACGTAGAACATTATAGACTATGTTCGCTTTTATCGAACGCGACCGACGCACTAAAATGATTCTTACGTAGCGATACGGACGGACGCCGACGAGGAAAAGAGACCCAAGTATAAAGACTCACGCGTACGAGGTGGCTTTACTCGAAAACCCTTTTATTTACGATGCTTTCTTCAAACGTATTTATTTACAAGCTTTCACTTGAAAATGATTATGAACTATTATTCAATTATACGCCCAAAATATTTATGTTTTAACGTACGGATCCTATCATGTTGTGGCGAGCCAACGATGTTTGTGAATCGTTATCGGGTCGCTCCCAATTTATTTTAAATCGATATCGGATCTTAAGTCGAGGGCATTCCGCTAAGATTAACGTGTACCCGCATTTTGATCGCTGAGCCGTTAGCAACATCATCGGGCCATGGATCCTACTCGACAAGAATCCCCGACTATGTGATTGGGAGCGTTAGCAACATCTTCGTCGATCACGGCGCTTGGGTGAGGAGCCTACCGCAGACGTGAGATCGCTTTACGAGATGAGTTATGAATTATTATGTGGACGATATGGATCATACGTAAGTAAAATGCCTCAGCGAGTAATCTTGAGAAATGATAAAGTATTTGGTATTCACGAGTTATTTCAACTAAAATCCTCGTTATACTTACGGGCGCGGTAATGTTAGAAATGATTTCGCATGAGTCCACCAAGTGCAATCTTGTACTTACCGCATGTTTGTTTTTAAACGTGCGTGCCGAAATAAGGGATGGACAAGTGTCGAGAATGGAGTTTTGTTGCTAATTGTTCACCTCGATGTATTCATATATGCATTCACATGCCTTCTTGCTCAAAATACTTTATATTATATTTTCATATTACTTACGATACCTCCATCGGCCAATTCTTTGTTAATGGTCCGCTGGTCTAGTTTGTATGAAACCGTTGTGTGTTTATCTATAAAAGTTTGACGCCTCAAGGTTTGTTGGTCATTATGTTCTTAATCCCCGCTAGTCGATGACAGCCTGCCTAACCGCATTTGGAAAGCGGGCCGTCACTTGTATCGTGAGCGTCGTCTCAACCCTAAACCTTCTTTCAAAAGTTAAGTCTAGATCGAGTCACTGACTTCTGAAATCAGACCGTGCTCAACACTCCATCACATCAAGCTCAACCGGAAAAGAGGTAAATTGTTTTCTCTTTGATATTGAAAGTTGAAAGTTGAAGCATGAACTTAAATTTGGAAAAGATCAATCCACATTTTGAAGCAATGAAAGTTTGGAACATATTCCAAAAGAAATTTTCAATGTTTTGTGAAAAGTTGACAATTTTATGTCAAGGTGATATGATAATGGGTTATCATGGTATGAGATCAATTTTACAAAGAATGAAAAATAGTTGACATGATAATGTCAAAAGTGATGTTTGAGTTGTTGAAAGCATGAATGCGAAATTATGTTATGATTTTGAAATATTTATTCAAAGTTTTATCGCTCATTTTGAAAATGGGTATGTTATTCCCACAAGAACATAGATGCTCTAAGAAGCATGCTCACTTTGAACATAGAAGTATGAATTTAGAAGCTTGATCCCTTTAGAACGATAGCGAGATATCGATTTGAACAAACGAAAAGTCGATTGAAACGAACTCAAGTTTTCAAGCGAAAAGTCAAAGCAAGAAAAGGATCAAAGGTGCAAGACGATGAGTTTGATATGAACCAGAGAAAGCTAAACAAATTTTGATGAAAATCTCGAAAGCGGGCACGAACTCACAATTGTCCGAGAGGAAGTGATTGGCGATAATCGCGCAGGCAGAAAACTGCACTGCGCAGTGTTTTTGTTTTGACCCGTCTCATTCGCTTGAACTCCGCTTTGCAAACTTTTCGCTCACATACTCTTATCTCAACGAAATTAAGTTCATATGAAGGACAGAAATCCTGAATCCTTCCCCAGAATTCGTGAGGAACAGTTGAAGTTAGACTGAAAATTTTTGCTGAAAATAGAGAACTTAAGAGTGAAAGTAGAAATTCCATAAGTATAATAGATGTAAGATGAACATAGAACTTTGATGTAAACATTTATCTGCTTATCGATGTGTTTGCTTTATCCGCTAATGATATATTCTATTCTTTTATCCGCTTATCATATATAGATCGACTTACGCTAGTATTGTCTGTGATAGATGGCGCCGTTATTACTCACCGAGCGGCGATGAGGGTTACACGTGAGAGAAGTACTGCCTATCGCATTTACAGATGGGTTGGGGCGACAGGAGAGAGTTTCATGAGTTATCTACGCTATGGATGGACGCCATGAGTACTGTGATCGGATATGACCAGCATCAAGCGTTACTCACCGATCGCCGCTGATTGGGAAGACTATGCAGAGAGATATCGGGTGACTATATCTATCGTGCGTATGCATCACTATGACACTGATTGGAGATTTGCCGAGGTTTGTCACCATCTCATATATGTCTACAACAGATATAGTGGCTGCACCAAGAGGGCTATCCGCCACCATGAGTATACTTGGCAGACACGAATGGTTATATACAAGTTCCTCGAGTGGTCAACCCGCAGCAGGTTCATGGAAGCGGGAGATCGACGATCATGTGACGAGGCATCGCGACCGTGTCATTGGGAGCGCCTTCCACCTAGGACGTCGACATCCGACGCGACCGCACCACCAGCCCACCACCAACGACGGCACCAATCACGAGGAGGACATACATGGAAGCATCCTGGCCATCAGAAGGCTATGTTCCTGCCGCGATGTGTATGCCATAGGGGATGAGAGGCTGGACCACACGAGGCGCATGCTCGGAGAAAGCTCAGGGGAATCGGAGAGGGACCGGAAAGAAGAAGATCCACGAGGACGGCGAGGCCAAAGCTAGACGACCAGCGAACCATGGAGCGTGATGAACATGGACGAAGACGGATATTAGTATCGGTAGTATGTAGTATGTAGTAGTGATGTTAACAAAGTTATAGAAACATAGTATTTTGAGACACCTTATAACTAGTATGTAGTTGACAATAGTATCGAGTATAGTGTGTATTAGTTTCACCTTAATGACATGTACATGCAATAGTCCTTGATGGCAAAGTTTTCCATATATATATATGATGATGACCCTAGATGGGCTTTATGAACATCAAGTTGTTGAATAAGAATGATGGCCGCTTAGTTGTTTTATGATACGATTTTATAAAGATGTTACGTATATTAACTTGCAATGAACCATTATTCAATACTAATACGTTTATTATCGGAATGCCGCCCTGACGTGCACCTCGGCGGAAGTAGAGGCGGGGAAGAGGAAGAGGCAGGGTAGAGGCGAGGATACAAGGGCAGAGGTGAGGAGATCCTGGGCCACCCAGCCTCCAGCCCGACCGTGAGTAGAAGAACTCTTTTTAAGGCGACCAGCCTCATTCAATGGTAAAGGAGCCACGAGGATGCCGAAGTAGGGTCGAGGTATAGACGATTTCGATTTCTTTGTACTTCGCAAGAGGTTATTCATACTCAATGTTTAATGCCCGGTTCAGGATCGTGCATACGCCGATCTCCCCGATCGACGAGCGAATTCGATCTCTAGTCGGAGTCCTCTCGAACTCATGCGCCTGGCGACCTCGGGCCGACTGGCACGTAGCATAACGTGACAGATTTATTGAACGAGCGATCGTATTCGGTGACCGCCCTTCTTCGACAAAGATTCCGAACTCGTTTTGCCTTCTCTGCGCTCAGAACGCCGTGCACGCATTTCTCCATGAGTTCTTCTCAAATCTTCCCACGATACCTTCCCCATTTGTCACGGTGTTAGAGTCCATCTCACGATTCCCACCGTAAATCAGCCTCGTCGGTTAGGCGAAAGATCGCGCAATTCAGCTTTTTCGCTTCTTCAGCCGATGATGTATTCAAGATCCTTTCGGTGGATCGTATCCAGTTCTCGCCGTCGATCGGTTCGCCGAGACCGTCGAATGTGGGGCATCGCCTCGAAAACTCTCGATCGCATGCCGCCCGAACCAAAGGTGGTTCTTGGGCTTCTTTCACGTTATTGTTTCTCCGGTTCCTTGTTCTCGGCATTACTGCATCGACGTTGAAACATTAGAAACACGTTCGCATAGATAACCGGGTATCATCGCATAACATATATCATCACCCATAACCATATATCATCACATATATCATATCATCACGCATCACATATAATCATGCAATCGTCAACATATCATCGTTATGCATCTCACATAACATCACCACATACCACATAGATCATATAGCATCATGGCATAGCTCATATCACATATAAGCATTAAACATAACATCCTCATATGTATATAGTTAGTATCAAGAATATTCAGGTGTACATGAAGGATTTGTCAAAATACAAGATCAAGGTATCTCGATCGAAAAAAGGTCGATATGAGCAAAAGAATCGACTCGCATCTTTGCCAAAGATGCCGCTCGTCCATGCTTCTAGCAGATCATGATCGCCATCGTACACACCGACTACCTAGATCTCGCCCTCCATATCCGCCCACTATTCTCCGCTCGTCCCAGGGTTCCATTCTCGCCTTTCCTCATCCTCTTCCTTCCTATCGTGGCTTCAATTGGCCGCTTGAAAAGTGACCGCATGGAAGCAAGCCTCGTGGGTATGATCCCATCCAAGCCGTGCTCGATTGCTCGAGTATCGGTGAAAGCCGTGCTCGAGTCCCCGCGCGCGCTTGCCTTCCTCAACATGCCCGACCTCGTCGAGTCATCGGCTATCTGGATCACCGGTCCTCTCGAGTCCTCACCGTCCTCCTCATCCTCTTCCGGGTCTTCCTCCTCGTAGTCTCATTCCACGGATGTCAACTCGATACAGTCGGTGGCATGAAGATCCCGATCCCAGGCTTTTTCCCTGCTATGTCTGATGGACAATCTCTAGCCCGGAGGTTCCTGCCTCAAAATCGCTCCGGTCCTTCGAATGTAAGGATCGTCGATGTAGGTGTAGTGATTGTGTATCCCGATGCACCGGTGATCGCTTGCCGATGGTCGCCTCCCAAAGGCTCTTCGAACATCATCCCTATCATCAACTGATCGGTCCTCGAACATGCCTTGCTATCACATCCTCCTCGATGGTATACCTCGATGATCGATCCACCGTCTCCATACTCGAGCAGCGAACTCAAGAAATCCAAGGTAAGGTGCCCGTGATAGGATCCCGACTAACATCACATACCGCCTTCTCGCCATGGTTGCCAACCTGCGGCAAGCCTTCTCCACATCCGATATTAAGCCTCGATCGATACTTTCCCACTATCTCGGATCTTTCTCCATAATCCAACAAATCTCCTGTGAATACTCCCAACGGCTCATGGACATTCTGGTACATTCCCCGAATTTACTGGATATGCTCATCCATCCCGTGAGATCTTAACCAACGTTGTCTCGGGCCATCAATATCCATAAACCCTCATGTTAGTTTATCAACATAACAACAAATATTCACGCTTCCTTTTCTCGCCTCCAAATATCCGGGTAATCATGTCTCAAACACATGTTCATTTCAACACATATCAATATCAATATCGATATTCATCATAATAATCACGTAAGCAACATGATTCACTTACGGACACTCGCTTATCAAAATAAACAAGATTTTCAATCAACAACGCATTGCTATGTAAACACATAGACTTACATCAACCATACGTGATCACATCAATCACATCATATCATATAAACGACTTTCACATCACAATCGATAGCCCTTCCGTCCCATCGACAAATCATTTCCACATCCACATCAACACCCAACCATACCACATCCATCTCACCTCAACATCCACATCATGTTTACATCACGTAAACTCTTACCATGCCAAAGCACATGAAACCAAGATCACATCAAACTCACATAACCACATAAAGCATCAAGAATAAACACATACCTCATCCCCTTTTTAAAGGAGGCGGCCTGACGGTGAGCTGAGGGTAGTTGCTGAACCTGATGAACAGTTTAGAAGAACAAGTTCTAAACACTCAATTTCAAGAACGCACATGATATAAAGCAAACGAACTGCTTTGATATCAAACAATATAGACACATACCCAAAGCAAGAAAACTCGCTCGATATTCAAGTCACACGCCCAATTCCCGAGGAAGGCACGGATGTCAGGTGTGATTAGGGTGGGGTTAAGAAGTCGAAGATGGGAATACATATAATATACATGATAAGAAGATGTGACCATGATATTTGACAAAGATCTCTCTATAACTAGGACATATCCCGAAGGGAGGGGTGCACAAATAATCCACCAATCAATAACATCGATACCATAACTTCGTAAACATGATCTTGGTTTATAATAAGTAATGCAAGGAAGTAAATAACATTACACCCCATTGACTAGACCGGTCAACCATAGCATGCTCATATCGAGACTCACAAAGATAATAACATAACAAATCTTGTTCCCAATCGAAAGCAAAATAAGGGACAAGAATACATCAATATCGAGTACGATATAACACAACATCGCGAAGCATAGCATGAAGAACTCATGCTCCACCCCTCGGCGATCGTTCCAAACCCTCCTCCATCCGTGAAAAGATTTGAAAGAGTTTGGGGTGAGTACTAGCGCGCTCACCGGGTTTTATCATAAATCAAAAGAATCATGATGCTGTGTTCAGAGCACTTACCTTAGAAGGTTTTAAACGAATCCACTTCTAAGTAATCAAAATAGATTTTCATTTTTCGATACATGATCCGTTATTACTCTTACTCCCATCATAGAACCAAGAACCACGGCTCGGACGTATCCCGCCACCCATCACATCTCATTCATTCGGCCCTAACATATCCAATGGCCCATAATATCTCGACGCGAACATATCCAGTACCCCACGCCCGGAACGTATCCAAATGGCTAACTCAAGTGTGGACTTCGGGGTCAAATCCCCACGTAACCATAACCACCTCATTACCATTTCGTGTGGACTTCCGGTCTATCCCTTCGTAACCATAACCACGTGTTCGGGTCTATCCTTACGATCAATACTCAAGATGGTGATCAACCCACCGAATAGAGATCCGTGCACAACCATAATAGAACCACATCTCGATCGGAGAACAAGAATAACTTCACCAAAACATTTTACGGCAGCACATGTTTTATTTTGAAATATCGAGTAAATAACTCAAAATAAGATATATAACCCAACCCGAATGTATTTAAAACGTTAACCGGAGGTATCTACGGATCCGATGACTTCACCGATCTCACCGGTAGGTATCTCGTAACAAGACGGAACAACTTTTGGGGTTACATCCCACAAAGCAAAGCAACATCGTGATCCAAACGAAAATCGAGCGAAACTAGGTTTTCGACTTCGAACCCATATTTGGCACTCTCCGGTTTTCAAATCAACTCGATGCGTGAAGGAAATATATTCGGGCATCAAGACCTATAATAGGGTACTTTCAAAATATGCATGCATGCAAGTCGACTCAAATCTTAGCAATGAAGAAGCTTCAAAAATCGATGCTATCCTCGATCTAGGATAAACCATCCAAAATCGATGCATGAAAATGGAAACATAAGCAATATGCATAACCATTTAACATGGAATGACAAGCTACGTTGAAAATGGATAACCGGGCATGTACTTCCTTTAGAAAACTCAAGCAACGGAAAACATCCCAGCATGCGTAAACGCGAAAATGTAAAACGGAATCGGTACTTTAGTAGAATGCATAGCCCGTAACTCAAAACCTAAAGGACCCAGAGCTGAAAGGTGGGTCCGTCGGCCACCAAACGGCGGCCAACAAGGCTCATGGCGGCGGTAATGGGCGGCGGGGCGGTTTGAAATGGCGAGCTCGGCCGTTGCTTCGCCTCCCTTTACAATCCCGAGTTCTATACTATACGATATACTAAAAGGCGGAATCAAAACAAGAAAAGGACAAAAAGTAAAAACAGGGGCCGGGGAGAGGTTGATCAAGGTGGTGGCTCGGCGCTAGCCATGATGGTGCCGCCACGAGCCTCCCCACTCGATCCCCACTTCTCCAGCGCCCGCAGCTGCACTGAACTGCTCCGCTCTTTGTAAACACAGAGACGCGAAGAAATGAACGTTGAAAATGAAGGCCCTAGCCTCCTATTTATAGGAAGCGAGGGTCACAGCAGCCGTCATGCTATGGCGACCACTTTTTGAAAACGCAAAATGCGGCAACTTTTGCAAACGGACTCAAATTTAGCAAACTTGGTACCCATGGACACGAAAAAAATACGGAATACAACGACTATAAACAAGATATGCTTTTAAAAGACGAATGAAAAGTCCTTTTTCGATAACTTCCGAGTGCCAAACCTTCATGGGTGGTCGAAACCGCATACTTAGTGTTTATGAATTCGATCATAAGACACTCTTCACAACGCTGAGGTTTCGTGACTGTCTCATCACCAAACAAAAGTCAACCCTTCGACCTTTCTCGAAAAACGTGCCATGCAAACTGGTGCTTAGAAAAGACGGGTATTACATTATATCCATATTCATTGTGGATGTATTCTTGTCCATTTATTTTGCTCTATGATTGGGAACAAGATTTTCTATTATGTTATTATGATGTGAGTCTCGACATGAGCATGCTATATGGTCGAACGGTGCTATCAACATGATGTAATGCTATTTTGCTTCCTCGCATTACTAATATCAAATCAAGATCATGTTCATTGAAGTTATGTTGTCGATATGATTCGCCGTGGATTGTTTGCTCACCCTCCCTTCGTGATATGTCCTAGTTATAGAGGAGATCTTGCCCGATTTTATGGTCGATCTTATTATTATATATGCTTTATGTATCCCCTTCTTCCCCGCCTTAACCCCCACCCTAATCACACACCGACATCCATGCCTTCCTGAATTGGGCGTGACATGAGAGATTCGATGGGGATGTTTTGGCTTTAAAGCTCGCTCAGTGAAAGGGTACAAACAAATTGAAGAGATTGATTACGATGATACCTTTTTCCCATAGCAATGCTCAAGTCCATCGAATTTTTTTGGCCATAGTAGCTCACTCGAACCTAGAGGTTTGACAAATGGATGTGAAAACCACTTTCTTAAACGGTTACCTTGAGAAGGGTAGAGACATCTATATGCGAACACAAGGCTATGTGAGAAAAGTGAGGAAGATCTAGTGTGGAAGCTTAAGAACTCCATTTATGGACTCAAGCAAGCTTCCTGGTCATGGAACTTATGTTTTTACGAGGTCGTAAAGACCTCCAGTTTTACCCAATTGCCAAACGAAAGTTGCGTGTAAAGTTTAGATATCAACGGTGACTGTAGGGGAATCTTATTTTACCCATGCCCCGAGGATATATCTTGGATGTTTAATTCTTCATTCATTGATTATATTCCTAACATTCATCTATATAATTAATTGCAACACGTAGGTGTTTACTCGTGTTTACCTACGAACTTCTGGGATAACAGATCTATTATGGACTCCAGCTATGATCTTCCGGACGGTATCCGGGATGCTTACTCTCCAATACTGAGTGAGAGTAATCTATAGAGAATACTACAAAATTTCACCTCCTATGTAATCACAATGTGATTTTTGAAAATCACAATAAAAGCTTTGATAATCGATTTTCTCTCATCTTGTATTTATAATGCATTCCTATAATTCTATTTAGAAACTTGCATATCTAATAAATACAATAATTATCTTCAATCCCGAAGATAATTTCTATCTATAATAATTATCTCTTTATATCTAATAATATTAGATAATATCTATCTAGATATAGGAGATGTATTAAAATAATACATAATCGAGCGAGTCCCGATGGGACTCACATAGAGGGATGAAATTATAGCAAGAAGGCCTTGACGAGCCAACCTAGGGATCAAATGCAAGGAATAAAGATGGAACTAAAATGAATTAACTATCTTATTTCAGCCAAAACATAAATTAATTCAAAACATTTATTAATTCCACTAGAAAACAAATCTTGACTTACCCTCAGATTAGAAGTTGAGTCGCCCATTTAGACTTCTGAATCCTCGTATTTAATATATCATATGTCCATTAATTATTTATAGCATTCTAACTACTTAAAATAATTAATCTCTTTATTCCTAAGTAGTACCACTTAACCTTATTATTGTACTTGAGCTAACTCAACATGCGAGGTTTAGTACAATAAACTTTTGAGCTCTTAAGGGACGCCATCATCCTAAACGGATAAGGTGACTTGATACGGTAATTAGCATGACATACAAGCACCGCCACCACCAAATATGGGGAGAATCTCGGGTTATCTCATGTAACCTCACCCATAACAAGTCAAAGTGATGGTCAAGAATCATACTCACCTAAAACCTTATCAATGTTTAGATCAACGAAAGTCATCGAGATCTAAGTTCTTCAAGATGGCCGATAGAAGAACTCATCTCACCGTGATCCATCAATACGTCGAGGCGTACCGGCATAGATAGCAACCAAGTCAGTCACTTCATCTATCGTAGTTCATACCGACAACTCGCCTTCGTTGTCTCAGCGTGATCATTTTATATATCAACTAAGCAACAATCACATGGACTCTTGTGATTTTCTACACATCGTATGATCTAACTTTTGTTGAGAGAATGAGACAACATATGTAATCAAGTAAACAATTTAGATAGGAGATTGTAATAGTGGTGATAGAAAACATTGTATACAAGCTCAACCATTCATCTTCAAGATACAAATCCCCGAACCATTCAAATTTTCAAGATACAAATCCAACATAAACTTATACACGATGTTTCTGTTACCATTATTACAATCTCCTATCGAATTGTTTACTTGATTGCCTATGTTGTCCCATTATCTCATACAAAGTTAGATCATACAAGATGTAGAAGATCACGTAAGTCCAGATGATTGGTTGCTTAGTTGAGATATAAAATGATCACAACCCAGATAACTTGAGAAAGAGTTATCGGTATAGCTATAGTATGATAAGAAGTGACTGACTTGTTGCTTATTTATGATGGGTTTATTGTACTAAACCATGCAGTTGAGTTAGCTCAAGTGCAATAATAAGTTTGAGTGATACTACTTAAAGAATTAAAGAGATTAATTATTTTAAGTAGTCGAGTGCTATAAATAATTAATGGGCATGCAATATCTTAAATAATGAGATTCAGAATCTAAGTGCAAGCTCGACTCAACTTCGGTAATAAAAGGGTAAGTCGGCATTTATTCTCTAGTGGAATGAATAAATATTTATGAATTAATTAATGTTCGTGCCTCATATTTATTCATTTCATTTTATCCTTGGGTTGGCCCATCAAGGCCTTGCCTCAAGAATTTCGCCACATTTCTATGAGAGTCCCACTCGGACTCGCTCTAATTTATGTATTATTTTAATACATCTCCTATATAGATAGATATTATCTAAAATTATTAGATATCAAGAGATAATTGTTCTAGAACCGATTTATTTTAGGGATTGAAGATAATTATTGTATTTATTAGATATGTAAGGATCATATCTTAATAGATTCTAGGAAGGCATTATAAATACAAGGTGAAAGAAAATCAGAAATTAATCCAATCATTTTGTTTGAGATTTCGAAAATCTCATTGAAGCAAATATGAGGTGAAATTTTGCCGTATTCTCCATAGATTGCTCTCACTCAGTATTGGATAATAGACATCCGGGATACAGTCCAGAAGATCAAAGCTGGAGTCCACACTCGATCAAATATCTCAAAAATTCGTAGGCAAACACGTGTAAGCACTTATGTGTTGCAATTAATTATATAAGTGCATGCTTGGTATATAATCAATGTATGGTAAATTAAACATCCAAGATAGATCCTCGGGAAAAGGGTAAAATCAGATTTTCCTACAGTTGGTATAAGAGCCTGGGATCAGTATATTGGCTCTGTTGGATTAATTCATATTTGATTATAACGTGCGTTGTAATTAATTGTGGATCCATCGTTCATCGTGGCTCGGTTGTTTGGTTTTTCTGTTGGATTCGTTTTTCACCATGAGAAAATTCGTGGTTGGATTAGAATTTATTTTTTGTAAATTATATCTGTAAAAAAGAACAACGAAGATGAAGAATGAGACGAGCTGATAGAGTCCCATCGCGTGGCACGACGGAAGACGCACGGGCAGCAACATGCGACAGGCAACGGCAAACGCCGCACGACCCGACGCCCACAGCGTCCGTACGCAGATAGAACAACAACAATAAGCAGCGAAGACGCACATAGCTTTGGCGGCGTAAATGGACTGGCGCGCGTAGCGGGCATAGATGCGTGTGGGTGTGGGGCCAGTCGTGGCGAGGCGACAAGACGCGGGGCTACGGGGCATGACAACAGCACGCATGCGTGCGGGTGCTCGACGTGCCATGCGCATGGACAGGCCCTAAGGCAGTACGTGCGATGCTCATCGACGTTTAGCTCTCAACGCTCGATGCTCGACGGATGGAGATGTTGCGGGGTGATGGTATGGTACACAATGAACGCACTGGGCTAGCACACCATGCGTAGTCTCTCGCACACGTGCTCATGCGGACACCGCATAATATGCATGCTAGGCGAGACGACGCTGGGTCGTTCCTCAGCCTTGCAACCACGCGCTGCCCCGCCCCAGCGAGCCCATGTACGTGGCCCTGCCCACCTAAGCTGAATCTACCTATGCTCTGACCCGGACCCCTGACCCGACCAGATTCAGTTTTTCCGACCGGACCCGCCCAAATCATTATTTTTGACCCAGGTTTGGTTTTCGTCCCAAATCCAGTTTTGACGAGTCTGGTCCGTGCCCGTGCACGCGAGGCCCGTTTTCAAGAAAAATTGAAGATCTGTACTTTGCAAATTTATGTAATAAATTAGGCAGGAATTTATAAGATCCACGAATGGGTTGCGATGAATGAATTTTATTTTATTTTTATCGTTCATAGCATGTCGTGGATGTTTAAATTATGCAGTAGCATGCAATGTATGTTTAGTTACGTAGATAAACATGGATATATGTTTTCATTATTAACTGTGTTTAGCAAGCATGCTAGGTTTATCGTGTTTTAAAGCATGTTTTAGAATTCAACAAGCATATTTTACATGTTGAGTTCTAGAAAGAGCATGTTAGAACTACGTGATCTCATGGACAAACCTTTGAAATAAAAAGACTAAGCAAGAAACTCGACGACAATTCTTAAATTAAAACATCAAGATCTCCATATTTTGATCTCTAAACAAAGTGATACGCACCGTGAGTAAACTTTCACACGCGTGGCTTGCTTGCCTTGCTTATCATAAGTTTGTTAAATGAGATTTCTAAATAAAACATTTAAATCTATCGAGAGTGAGAGTTTCACGTGTAAACATACACGTGGCTTGCATGTCTATAGATAGATATAAAATGAGACGACAAAAGAAATTGAATTGAAGCGGTATAGTCCGAGTGAGTATGCTAATTCTAAAATTCGATTTATCTTTGTCAAATCGGGCATGCTTGGCATCACATCAAGTACAACTTTCTCGAAGTCCCTTTAGCGATAGTGATGTGGTCTAGTTAAGGTCGAATTATTAATTTTATTTTTCATAAGGATAAGTTGGTGTGTTTAAACAAAGTGGAGAAATGACGACCCAAAGACCGCCTCAACGTAGCGGTCTTTGAGTCGCCGACGTGAAGATCGATCAGAGATCGCCCACTCCTAGCGCTACCTTGCATCCGGCGCTGGGCGATCGAAGTGAAGATTGTCAAAGAGCACCAGCCCGTCTTTGCCTGCGTCCGGCGTTGGGCGGCGTGAAGTTCAAATGTCGATGAGCGCCCACGTCCGACGCAAAGACATTGCGTCCGACGTTGGCCCACCATTTTCGCCCAAGTTTGAAGCGTGTCCGTTCTGGCGCTACGCGGAATTTTCGATGACTATATATATGTTTAAAACACGCGCTGAACCCTAGTTCTTATTAAAAAATTTGCCTCATTCACGTAATTTCTCTCTTCCAAGTTTTTGCCATTATTTTCTTTTGCACTTTGTGATTCGAGAATACTTGATTGAATAGATTCATCAAGGACATTGATATTGTAAAATTATTATCTCTTTTCGTTGGATTGTCGAGTTTATGATTTTTATAAATTTTACTTGTTTAATTCGTGAGATGAACATGAACTAATTTTCTATCTAGGGTTTGGTGATTCAAATTGATTGATTGTTTACATTGATTAAGTATACCAATTGAATTATAGGGTTTGCTTTTGAGTGATTGACCATCATTTAATTATTTATGCTTCGGGTGAGATCGAGAGATTAACATGTTGCATCTGTACAAATCAATTGGGTTAGAATTTACTGGAAACGAGTAGTCTAATAATTTATTTGTCTGTGGAAATTTACAGGTGAAAAATTGGAGAAATTCTCGTCAATCCTTTGGGAGACGATTTTGCTTATCGCTATCCGTAGTAGTATGGGCATACTAACCAAGTGTCGATTTATTTTGGTGAAAACGACACACCAATAGACAAGCAACCAAGTCAAGTCACTTCTTATCTATCTGCAGCCTATACCGACAACTCGTCCTCAAGTTGTCTCGGTTGTGATCCTTTTTATATCTCATTAAGCTTGACCAACTATCTGAGACTTACGTGATCTCCTACACACCGTATGATCTAACTTTTGTATAAGATAAAGGACATACATATACAATCAAGTAAACAATTCAGTTAGGAGATTGTAATAGTGGTAACAGGAAACATTGTATACAAGCTCAACCATTCTGCTTTTAGTATACAAATCCAACATGTACCTCATATATTTTTCGCTGCAAATGTTAGTTTCTTATGTATGCATTATATCGGTGGCACAACGTCCCTTTCTACTTCCACTTTTAATCCCCATCCCGAGTGACAACTTCGGTTATGCCATAACGGGGTTGTGATAGAAACATAGTGAAAGATTTGCAGGGTCTAAGAAAATCCTTGAGAAATTAATAGGTTATGGTGTTGATTGTTCCATGGGGACAACTGAGTGAAGAAACTTCTCGTTAATTAATTTATTTAGAGGATTGAGTAGAGATCCGGATGAACTTTGGAAATATTTACTGGAAGAAACTAAAATTGTTGTTGTAATTGAGGTTCAATTGAGGAAATTACATTGTCAAAGAAAAGGAAAAGTTTGGTAACAGAGAGGAGAATCGATTCTGGAGCAAGGGCCGTTAGCAAGTGAGCCCTTTATATAGAATGAGGTCTTGAAAAAAAATTGGAGAAGACGTGGAAGAAGCTGAAGCCATGAAATTCTTAATCTGCTTTTAGGTTAATTAATCTGTCATTAAGAAAATATTTGGATATCAACATTTAACAATTGGGCTCTTTTAAATTTTATTCAATCTAGCCTAGATACAAAAAAATACCCTTCATTCTAAATTTCTAAAAGTCCAGAACGAAAATCTTAATTTAAAGACTCATTTGATTTAACTTGACCCAACAATTAATTAATAGAATAATTCTTATTCAAGCTCATAATTCTAAATTTTCATTAATATTTTCACATCGTCACATAATGATATTTCATTCGAATTAAATAAATCGAATTTCTTATTAACTTTTTAAAAGATTTTGTCGGAATTAAAACAAGTTCTAAAAAAAAAATCTTCGGGCGAGAATCAATTTAGAAAAATTATAAGTTCAAAATTTATTGTAAAAATTATATCGATAAAGAAAACGGGGTATTATAGATTATTATTTCTTAAAAAATAAATCAGATAAGTTCGATGGAGCAACCCAAAAACGAATATAAGCCAAGTTCGATAAGAAGGAGGGAGTAACAAACTAAGCAAACAAACAAATTTTTAACCTATCCCACCAAAAAAAGTTGTTTCTTTTTCTTTTTGGCCAAAGTTGCTAGAACTTTTTTACATTTTAATTAACTAATTTAGAATTTCACTTCCCACTTTATTTTTTATTTTATTAATATTATGTGATCAAATTACGTCTTAATTTTGTCCCCTATTTTTCTTTCTAGTTTTTTTAGGACGTCCCCCAAACTTCTTCTTATTATATTTATGGAAAGTATCTCAAAAACATATTCCCTAATTACACCCTTTATTTATACTTTTTTGCCACTCATGACCCATGACTATCTCTAGTTATTACTCTCAGTGCCACCATTTATTTATAGATTTTACAATTTATGATCCATCACTAATTTAATTAATAATGCACTAATATGATATTCTTACTCTACTTATAATACATTCAATAACTTTTATTAAAGTTCATAACTAAGATTTTCAGGAAGAAAATTGGAGAATAGAAAAAGTACATAAGTATATTTGTTAACAACAAATGAGTATAGGATTATCATTTGTGAATACTGTAATAAAAATCAAAAATGATTGTATCATGAAAAGTATGTAACATCCCCTCACAAGAAAAAAAAGAAAAATTATAGTCTAAAGGAGGTTACAGGTAATACTTTTACATGATCTCTGCAAATAAGTATTCCTCCGTATCAATTTAAGTGGCTTGTATTCTTTTTGGCCGTCCACTCTAAGTTGCCCATATAAAAATATAAAAATAAAATTTACACACAAAATTTCTCAACTTCCGTGAGCAACACTACTTTATACATAAAATATAATCTACGTGTAGAAAACCAAGTTTGCTTGGATTTAGGTTGTATTTCCTTTGATTTTGATATCTGAAGCATGTGATGTAGATGGTTCCCGAGATTGCAAATTTCGAGCCTACCTACTGAATTCAATGTAACATCTCTATCAATAGCTCCGAAATGTTCATCAGAACCAGATCCAACTTGCCTTAGAGAGAGGTGTACCTGCCATGTTGCCTACATTTGGAAGGCGCTAGTTGCCTTACCCTACCCAACAATTCGATCTGATCCATTGCTCAAGGGTTAATTGGACTGTTGATGGTATGCTTCTCTCTTTGCTGCCAACTCTTATTATGATATTTTGCTCTTATTCAACAAAATCTTGGGGCGAGATCCGAGTAAAAGAGCGAAACAAACTACATGACCAATGTTGCATTTTTGTTTTGATTAGAATCTGATGTTGCTTTTGGTGTGGTTAAGATGGGATTTTACTTCTTGAGGCGAATCGCCACTACAAGAATTTAGCTTATAGACCACATGTAATAGACCACATACATTAATACTAAAGTTGTCAATTATGATATATATAACGTGTAGGGTGAAACACTTGGTCTATAACCGTTTTTTCAATCGGTTATAGACGACGGGCTGCCAAAATCCGTGGTCTATTAGCGTGGTTTTCATATTATAGACCACGGGGTTCATTCCGCGTGGTCTATTAGCGCAAAAATTCCATAGACAACGGGCTTTAGCCCACGTCGTCTTCCTCTCGTGTTGATTAAATACCACGGGTCATTAACCGCGTGGTCTATCGCCTTATTAGCCACGTTGTCGGCCATAAGATTTCACCTCTACACTTAGTCCAAAATCGCCTAATTTTCTCTCTTACGCTCGCCGTTTTTCAAATTTTTTCCATTTACACTCGCCCCTAAGTGGTGTTTTTATAAAACATCACTTAAAAAATTCCTCAATTATAAACATTTTCTCAACATAAATAAAATATTATGTTAAGTTAAACAAATTTAAGATTTAATTATTAGACCATCCTTAATCAATAGGTTAATTTGGGCTAAATGAGGATTATTTAACTTTAACCATATATCGAAAAAAATTGTAAGTATAAGCCCAACAATTTATTTAGGCCTAAGCATAATCAATAAAATTAAAACAAAACAAAACAAAAGAAAAAGGAAAGGAATGAAAGAAAAAGAAAAAAAAAATCTCTTTCTCACTCTCAAACTCTCTCCCTCCCCAAGAACCCACTCTCCTCTCTTTTTTTTTCCTTTGTTTTCTCCCCCTCCATTTGTTTCTACCGCCTCCTCTCTTCACCCTCCCTCCCCGCCGTCATCCTCCTTCCACCCTTCTGCCGATCTCCGACCTTCCTCTCTCGTCACCTGCCACCGCCGACCTCCCTCTCTCGCCACCGCCATCGCCGCCGCCGCCGACTTCCTCTCCTTTTTATTATGGTTTCGTCTTTTGTGATAAATAACTAATTGACATTTTTATGTTTCTTTTGTTGAGCTTACTGGATTGCGGAAAGATTTGTTGTAGGCGCCAAAAGGCAATGATGAGTAATGAAGAAGAGAGAGATGTCCACTTTGCATCGAGGAGATGGATTGGGTGACCAGCATTCATGCCTTGTAAATGCGGTTGTCGGTGATGATTTGTTACACGGCAATTTTCCTCGCTTTGGCCGTTGTTGGATAGTAAACTAAGCTCTATGTGCATCACGACATTGCTTTGTTTTGTTTTTGTTTTGGAGGTGGTGTGATAGAGGTGGAGCAAGTGGTGGAGTGAGCATCAAGGTGTATACTCGGCGTCGGCGTATGGAAGGAAGCGGAGTAGCGCTAAGGAAGTGGTGGCGTGGCTATTAGTTTACTTATTTATTATTAGTTTATTTATTGTTAGTTGCTATTTGATATATTCTTTATGTTCTTTTCGAGAGTTATCGGCCCGTACAGGTGTGCATGGGCTTAGTAGGCTATATTATGAGTAGAGGATTGTGTTAGGGTTTTCATCTTGTTGATCAATTTTATTTGTGCGGCAAGCTTGTTGTGGCGTAATCGCTAAGATTCTCGAACTTATTTTCTGTTATCTTTTATCTCGTGATCTTCACTCCATCAATTGGTTCGACCGCCATGGCTACGAATATCGATCGCGTTCGGGTTTGGAGAGACCACGAAAGAGCTTAATTCGGCGGTGGAAGATGTGGCGATTTCGGTGGAAGCGTTCGATGGCGAGCTTGCCACGATGGAAGGCACTCTTACCACCACACGGCGTGATTCGCGAAATCCTGGCGCAGCTCGCCAAATTGACTGGCGCCAACCCCGAACCGCAAAGACGAATTTTCCTAATGGATCCCAACCTCCGTTCGTCACACCCAACTCCACCGTTGTCCTACCGCGCATGGATCTTCCGAGGTTCGGCGGGTCGACCCCATCGCGTGGCTAGCGCAAGCCGGCGATCTTCGCCTACACAACACCGCCCCGAGCAGCGAGTGCGCGCGGCACTCATCGCAATGTCCGGCAAGCGATGTTACAGGCACGATGGCTGCCGTCGTGCCTCGTCCATTCGGTGGGATGCATTCTCGAAGGAGCTTATAGCCCGTTTGGCGGCAGCTTACTGCGGTCAGCGCGTATGAGGCTTTGCATCTTACGCGCCGACCGATCCACGGAGGACTATCTTCGTTGTTCAAGAGCGAGTGGCGCGATTGCCATCGTTGCCATCGAACGAGACCTTGGCACGTTTCTAGGTGGGCTTGATCGTCCATCGCGACCGCTTTGCCAGTCGGAGTTAACGGATGTATTTACTGCTATACGTGCAGCCCGTCGGATTGCATGCTCCAGCCGCAGCTCTGTTGGGCCTCCACGGCCGCCGTACTCTTCAGTAGGATCTTCCCGCCCCATGTCCATGTTCCAGCGCTCGCCTCCGGCAAGCGACAATATATCTAGCAGACCGACAGCCGTGCACGTGCCACAAAATTCACGATGATTGACAATGAGCAGGAGGATTATCGAGCTAAGGGTATGTGTTTCAAGTGCAGAGGAAAGTATGGGCCGCTTCACAAGTGCCCAGCCAAAACACTGGCGGTTCTGCTAGACGCTGAGGAGGAGGAGACGGCGTCGGAGCCAGAAGATCGAGGGCAAGAAGAGGAAGATAATCTAGTTCCGTCAACGGTTGTTGAAGAATTGCAGCACTTGCAACTATCCAAGCTATCATCGAACGGATTCGATGGAGCTCAGACACTGAAGCTTTTTGTCCGCATCGGGGAGATTACGCTGAGAGCCATGATCGACAGTGGAGCTAGCCACTGCTTTATCTCGAGCAGAGTCGCAGCGGATCTTTCACTGCCTATCACTTCTGTCGTGTCATTTGTTGTCGTTTTGGGCGATGGAACGCGGGTCACCTCTCAGGGCGTCTGCACTTCGGTTCCAATTCTCATTGCTGATCACCTCTTCTATGTAACTTTTTATGTATTTCCCTTGCGCATATAGAGGTTATTTTGGGCGTATCTTGGCTGGCTCAGCTAGGGGACGTCGTGGCAAACTGGGCGAAGTTAACGATGGATTTTGTCGTGGAGGGAAGGAGGATCAGCGTAAAGGGGGACCCGGCCTTGATGCGGCGGGCGTGTGGCCGCACGGAGCTTAAGGCGCTGGACTCTGATGATGCGGCGTGGATCTTTGTGGAAATTAGGCGGAGGGGCGCGAATTTGTGCTTCCACGGGTCTCGGCGAGCGGCGGGAGAGTGGGAAAAAATGATCTCGCGATTTTCGAGGTTCGCGAGCCGAAGGGTTGCCGCCAAGACCTGACGTAGTGATCACGAGTGCACTTGCACGAAGAGACTTCTCCAGTTTCTGTCCGGCCTTACCGATACAATCATTTACAGAAGGATGAGATGGAGAAGTTAGTCGCCGAAATGCTCTCTGCGGCATCATCCAACCTAGTTGTAGCCACCGAGCTCGGTTTTATTGAGTACGTAAGAAGGACGGCTCGTGGCGTTTACTGCGTTGACTATCGCACATTGAATAAGAGCACGGTCTTGGGATAAATACCGATTCGATGAATTCGGGAGCTATTGGATGAGTTGCATGGCCCTCGCCTATTGATGAAGTCGGGTTTATCGCGGTTATCATCGAGATCCGTATCATGCGGGAGGATATGCACAAACAACTTTCGCGCCCACTCGCCACTACGAGTTCTGGTCATGCCTTTCGGCCTCACAAATACCCCGGCGACATTCCAATGTTTGATGAACGACATCTTTCATTCGTTCCTGAGAAAGTTCGTGTTGGTATTGTTCGACGACATTTTGATTCACAGTTCATCTTGGGAGGATCATATCCGTCATCTGGAGCAGGTGTTTGAGGTACTGCATATACATTCTCTTGTGGTAAACCTAAAAAAATGTGCTGTCGGACGTACGCATGTCGAGTATTTAGGCCACATTGTTTCTACTGAGGGCGTTCAAATGGATCCAGCGAAGGTGGGAGCTGTGTTGAAATGGCCAACCTGCGCCTCTTCGGGGGTTGCGTGGGTTCTTAGGGCTGACTGGATATTATCGTCGCTTCATTCGTGATTACGGGAAGATAGCCGGTCCCCTCACGGCCTTGCTTAAGAAGGAGAACGCCAAAGGGTGGCAGTGGCCGAAGGAGGTAGATGAGGCCTTTCAACACTTGAAACACGTGCTCACTTCGGCACCATTATTATGCATGCCAGATTTTTCTCGGCCGTTTGAGGTGGAATGTGGCGTCCGGGTGAGGTATAGGAGCGGTCCTTATGCAAAACCATCGCCCGATTGCGTATTTCGGCAGAATCTATCCGACCGAGGGCTTGCCAGTCGGCGTATGAAAAGGAGTTGATGGCATTGGTGTTTGCGATGACAGCCGAGACCGTATTTGTTGGGCCGCCATTTCATTGTGAGGACCGATCGACCTGATCTAAGCATTCTTGTCTCAAACATTAGCTCGCCGGCACAACAAAATGGGCGACCAAATTATTGGGATATGATTTGAGATCATTTACAAGGAGGCAAGTTGAATCGGGCGGTGATGCTCTTCGCGCCGTGATGAGGAATTGGAATTAGCGCCGATCTCGGTGCGAGGTGGGTTGATTGGAGATCGTTGCGAGGAGTTGGTTGGCGGATCCTCGTTTGTCTCGGGTTATTTCCGCATTGGAAGAAGGCGTGATGCGCCAAAGCATTATGAGTTAGTCTGGCGTTTTATTCTACAAGCGGTGGTGGTAATTCCGTAGATTCGATTGGATTCCCAAGTTCTTTATGGAGTTTCATGCATCGCCGTTGGGAGGACACTCGGGGCTTTTAAATGCGTATCGGCACATGGTGGCTAATTTGTATTGGCGGGAATGATGAAGAAAGTGATTTCGCTTGTGGCTGCGTGTGATGTTTGTCAGCGCCATAAATCTGAGTCGATGAAGCCGGCGGGGCTTTTGACTCCGCCGATTCGGACATGGTGTGGAAGGGCGTGAGTATGGATTTCATCACCGGGCTGCGCGTTCGGACGGAGTTGATTGTATATTTGTTGTCGTAGATCGTTTCTGAAATATTATCGTTTCATGGGTCTCGGCACCCATTTACCGCGAAAGTGTGCGGACATTTTGTTCGTGAGGTGGTGAGGTTGCATGGTATGCCGACATCGATTGTTTCGGACCGCGATCCAATATTTTGAGCTCATTTGGAAAGAGTTATTTGAGTGCGGGAACCACCTTGTGCATGAGCTCGCTTATCATCCAAACGGATGGCCAAACGGAGGTTATGAATCGATGTTTGAAACTTACGAGGTGTTTCGTCGGCTCGGCCTAAGGGATGAAGTAAGTGGTTGGCATGGGCGAATATTGCTTCAATATAGGGTTTCGATCAGTGCTAGTATGACTCCCTTGAAGCATCTCTGATGCGTCCTTAGCGTCGATTGTTCCATTTTACCGGGGGTTCGCGTTCAAGCATTAGCGATTCGTTGCGGAAATGGATGACACTCTTATTCGATTGAGGATAACTTGGAACGCACGCGAGAACGGATGGTACGAGGCGAACAAGCATCGTCGGCCGTTGGAATTGATGTCGGTGATTGGGTTTATCTCAAGTTTCGGCCGTATCGTCGGTAGCAGTTTATTTGCGATCACACATTGAAAGTTAGCTCCGCGTTTCTTTGGGCCATTCGAGGTGGAGGAAAAGATTGGCGCGATGGCATATAAGGCTGCGGCTTTCGGAAAATTCTAAGGTCCTTTGTTTTCATGTCTCTCTTAAAAACTGCGGTGGGTTAGGTGGCGGCCGTTCCGACCACGCTGAAAATTTGATGGCTGATGTTCGAGTTTCTTCCTCGAGCATTCTTGGCGAAGACAGTTGCGTCGTAATGGGATCGATGTTGACGGTGTTAGTTC
Source organism: Salvia rosmarinus (assembly GCA_036937905.1). Taxonomy (NCBI): domain Eukaryota; kingdom Viridiplantae; phylum Streptophyta; class Magnoliopsida; order Lamiales; family Lamiaceae; genus Salvia; species Salvia rosmarinus. The sequence continues at coordinate 44,517,594 of CM072813.1, forward strand.
AATGGCGAGGTTGCCTTTGGAGGATAGTTCGTGGGAAGATGTGGGTCATCATGCGAGGGGCGGTTTACGGGTTCGACCTTGAGGACAAGGTTGTTCCGCCGACGGGAGCAATTGATAGAGGTGGAGCGAGTGGTGGGCGAGCATCAAGGTGTATACTCGGCGTCGGCGGCGTGCGGAAGGAAGCGGAGGAGCGATCGAAGGAAGTGGTGGCGTGGCTATTGGTTTACTTATTCATTATTAGTTTATTTGTTGTTAGTTGCTATTTGATATATTCTTTATGTTCTTTTCATGAAGTTATCGGCCCGTGCGGTGTGCATGGGCTTAGTAAACCTACCTTATGAGTAGAGGATTGTGTTAGGGTTTTCATCTTGTTGATCAATTTTATTTGTGCGGCAACCTTGCTGTGGCAGAATCGCTAAGATTATGAGCTTCTTTCTGTTATCTTTTATCTCGTGATCTTCACTCCATCATGGTGTTGCTGATTTCGATGTATGGAATGTAGTCTAAAGCCCAATGATTCATTTTTAGGATGTTAAAGCTGATGGTTGGGATTGATGTCTTGCGAAATTTATTACTTATGTGTGACAATTGTCTGTGCAGGGGTTTCATGTGATCTTTGATGCCATGTCTAAATTAAATGGATGAGAAATTGGGATTATAACTGCCTCAAGGATGGTTTGATGACTTTCCTATATCCATTTATTTAATGTTAGCTGGATTTTTGGATTATTTTTCAGTTACGCCTTTGATTTTGAAAATATTTTGGATTTTAATATGTTGCAGCTGCAAGACTGCCCCAGATTTTCAGGTATGTGTTGGAAGAGTAGATCCCTGGTCGAGGGTAGCCAATTATGGGATATGGTTTGAAAATTTTACAAATTTGACCATGCTGCAGAATTACAATATGTTTTCTCTCGAAACAATTGTTTGTATGTATGCCAGAAGTCACATACCATATTCTTTTGTCTTTTCCATGTTTTCATGAAGAGGAGAATGTTATCTATATCCTGTTTTTCCTTGGAAAGTTGTTACTGACCTTCCACTCTAAGCATGTAGTTGTTTATTTTACAGATGTGTTTGGTGTTGGCACCACATAATAGACATGGCAGAGAAAGATGAAGTAGAGGTCGATGTCCTGCATGTCGGATAATCTATGAAAAGGAGAAAATTGTGGCAATGCAAGCAAATTGTGAAAGGTGGTTATGCTGTTGTTTCTTGTCCTCCTTCTCTGTGAATCTAACAGTTCACTTAATATTTTTATATGACACAGGTCAATGTCAAAAGTTTCTAATAGGAAAACCAAACAACCAAAGGCCAAGCCAAAGGCTAATGAAGTAAAGAAGGATTTGACAAATGCCGAGTGATTCAGCGGAAAATGGCGTATATGATTGGACTACCACTTAGAGGTGTTGGTGAGCTTATAAGCTCCCCAAAACAGCTTATAAACTGTTTTGGGGGCTTATAAGCTCAATAAAACACCCTCTTAGTCTAGCCGATGAAGATGTAAGGGACAGTTTTACTTGGTGGCAAATTTTCCAGCTTCATACTGTTATAAAGCTGCTTTCATATTTTTGTGACTTGTTTAGATACTTGGTTCTTGTTTAGTTGGCATTGGATTCTTATAGTTGTCGATCCTCATATTGAAACTGTATATGTGATGGATCCATTGAGTGATGAGAATCATGTTCAGGAGTGGAAGTGCATCATGGAAATGTAAGTTTGTTTATATTAAAATTTTACTTATTGTATGTGTTATGTATCTTAATCCACAATATGTATTTAGAGGGCCCTAAAAATGTTCAATATGAGCATAGGAAAAAGGGGGAGACATAATCTCTTGTGGGAAATGATCAAGATATGAAATTCTTGCCATAATTATGAAAATTATTGTCCTTCAAAATGTTGATAACTCAAATTATGCATTTCATGTAGTGTCAACAACAACCTGATGGAAGTCGATGTGGATTCTATGTCATGCGGTACATGAAATATATTATTGATAATTATGGTTCGGATAACACCATTGCACTTCCTTTTCTCGGTAATTATAACATGACAATTTAATCAAAAATTTTCTAAATACTTATTCTTTAATATTTTTTAGTAATGAAATATGTCTATTTTGTTTATTTAATAGTTTTCCGAAGGCTTTTACTCGAAAAAGAAATCGATGAAGTCCGTATAGAGTGGACCGGGTTAGTCGTTGATTCTATGGTTGTTGATGATGGTAAGTTTGATACCTTTCTTGAATTGAATATTTTTAGGTATTAAATTTTATTTCTGCACATATTACATCTTATTTTGATCATGTAGATGGAGAAGCGAATTAGATGATTGATGTTGGAGCAGAGATGGTGAAATGAAAGGTTCAGGATGATTAAATTGATGTTTTGTGGAAGAATTTAATTAGCTAGGTAGACAATATTTGTTGTGCTACAATTATTGATTGGGGATTTTCCCGGTATATAACGTTTATGTAATGTACTTTGATTTCTCTATTTATGAGACAATATATATTTTATATCTATTTTGTATTATTATTTTTTAATGGCAGAAACGTGTATTTTGAATTATATAATAAATAAATAAATTTATTTAGTTGGTGATCAATAGACAGGCTTTTCCCGTTGTCTATTAATATATAACAACGGGGATGTCCGTGTGGTCTAAAACACTATAGACAACGAGGAATATCCATTGTATATTACAAGGCCCTCGTCGTCTATAACATGATAGACCATGGGGATTTTCCGTTGTCTATATTGTGATGAGCGACAGTATTTCCCGTGGTCTATAGCCAGCCCTAATAGACTATACCTTGATAGACAATGAGTTTTCTCGTAATAGACAATGGGGATTCCCGTGTTCTATAACCGAAATTCTTGTAGTGCGCCTACTTAGAGATGGAGGATTCTTTATTGGGTTTACATACTCAAAGCGAGAATGGTTGAGCTTGTATCTGATGTTTTATGTTACCACTATTACAATCTCTTATTTGAATTATTTACTTGATTGCAAATGTTTTCCCTTATCTCATACAAACGTTAGATCATACAGTGTATAAAAGATCATAGAAGTCTGTATGATTGGTTAAGCTAGTTTAGATATAAAAAAGATCACAGTTGAGACAACTTGAGGATGAGTTGTCGGTATAGGCTGCAGTATAGATAAGAAGTGACTTGACTTGGTTGCTTTTCTATGTTGGTACGTCTTGACGTATTGATGGATCACAATGAGATGAGTTCTTCTATCTAACCGTCGTGAGGAAACCTAGATCTCGGTAACTTTACGTTGATCTAAACCTCGATAAGGTTTTAGGTGAGTATGAGTTACTGACCATCACTTTGACTTGTTATGGGTGAGGGTTACATGAGATAACTTAAGATTCTTCACATCTTAGGTGATGGCAGTGCTTGTATGTCATGCTAGTTACCTGTATCGAGTCACCGTATCCGTTTAGGATGATGACATCCACTTAAGGAATTCAAAAGGTTTATTGTACTAAACTCTACAGGTTGAGTTAGCTCAAGTGTAATAATATAGTTGAGTGGTAATACTTAAGGAATTAAATAGATTAATTATTTTAAGCAGTCAGAATGCTATAAATAATTAATGGACATGCGATATCTTAAATACGGGAATTCGTAAGTCTAAATGCAAGCCCGACTCAACTTCGATAATAAATGGGTAAGTCATCATTTATTCTCTAGTGGAATGAATAAATATTTATGAATTAATTTATGGAAGGCTGAATATAAGATAATTAATTCATTTTAGGCCATTTTATTTCTTGCATTTGATCAATTGGATCGGCTCATCAAGACACATTCGATGTAAATTTCACCCACCTATATGAGTCCAATTAGGACTCTATTACGATTATGTATTATATTAATACATCTCCAATATCTAGGTAAATATTATCCGATATTATTAAATATCAAGAGATATTATCGATATCATTAGATATCGAGAGATAATTATTCTAGATTTGATATATCTTCAAAGATATTATATACAAGGATTCTATCTAAACATGATTCTAAGAATGCATTATAAATACAAGGTGAGAAAAAATCAGAAATAATCATATTCATTTGTTTGAGATTTTCGAAAATCTCATAGACACAAGTAGGAGGTGAAATTTTCCAGTGTTCTCCATAGATTGCTCTCACTCAGCATTGGAGAATAAGCATCTGGGATACTGTCCAGAAGATCAAATCTTGAGTCTGCCATTAATCTCATATCCTAGAAATTCGCAGGTAAACACGAGTAGACACCTATGTATTGCAATTAATTATATAGATACATGTTAGGTATATAATCAATATATAGTGAATTAAACATCCAAGATAGATAACCGGAAAGAGGGTAAAATTAGATTTCCATATATTCTTTGCGTGGGAAGCGGTGCCCATTTACACGTACGAGGATGAACTTGGAGAACAGTGGAGAGGTAGCCAATCTTGGTGCTAGCTTCTCTTTTATCTGTCCATTGTTCATTATTGGACATGTTAAATTTTGGTTTTCAATGTTAGAATGATGCTATTTCATCCAAGATCAATACCTCCTTAATTAATCTAATCTTTTAACAGCGATCTCACCAGCAACATTTGTTGGGAATTAGTCAATAAGGAGGAGTACATTGCCATTTGGCAGAAGCCTCTAAATAATAGCATCATCCCAACGTACAGCCTTCGCTATGGGACAGTGACGACAATCCAGAAGATATATTGTATTTCTGGCAGATTTTTCTGAGATGTCTCTCCTTCTAGTTTGAGTTATGTCAACACAGGAAATGTTTTACATTTGCTTTTATCTTTAATACAGGTACGCGGATGTGAAGATTTGTATCACGCTTTTACCTGAAAATGGCTACGGAACTAATACTACCGACTGGCCTGCCAGCCTTCACTGTCCCCTGGGTGGCTATTCACCATAGCAATGGAACGCGAAGAAAAGTAGGAACTGTACAAAGCAGATTCGGGATATAGGAACGATCTCATAAGAGGATACATTGGCGCTTTTCGCCTGAATCAGATGAATCTGTGAAATGTGATGGACATGAAAGCTGGATATGGAGGGTAATCATCTCTCTCTCTCCTGTAACATTTCTCTGTTCATTTGCCAGCTTTCAAGAACTAGGGTTCCATGTCAATTAACAATAAACTTGATTCAACATTGTGTGATGTAGACAGGCAGCAGCTTTGCATGATTCCAGTTTAACAGCTGGGTTATGCATGTTGTCCCTGTTAGCGGCCCCAATACGCTGCCTGTGATATACGACCGTGGTTTTACAGGAGTGATGCACGACTGGTACGTGCAACGTACATGTGAAAAATCAACTGCATTTCATCTCCTGCTTATTATACGATTTTCATATAGAACATATTCGCGGGTGCGAGCCGTTCAACACTTAACCAAGAACTTACGATCTGCTGAACGCAGCAGGCCTCTTCTCTGTAGAACCAGAGGAGGTAAGCAATTTTCAAACAGACATGATCACACATTTAAATTCATTAATAGCTCCATGGTTTAAAAAGGCGGTTGTGGGCGCCTCGATGCTGGCGCCGCAAACGCCCAGTAGCGCCTCACATGGTGCTGCTGCGACTTCGCCTCATGAGGTCGAGGCGGTCCGAGGTGTGCTTGAATCTGTTTGCGTTTTTTTTATCCTTTTGCTTGAATTAATTTCGATGGGGAAGGGTGACAGACATTAATAATGGGTGAGACAATTAAAGTGGGCGGCAGACATTGAATATGCTCATTGATTAGTATTTAATAATGGGTGAGAATAATGGGTCGACATTAATTATGTTGAATTTTCGATGCTCATTGATTAGTATTTAATAATGGGTGGATATTAATTATGTTGAATTTTTCGATCAGTGAGACATTTAATAAGAGGTAATTGATTACTGCTTTGAATTCATTTATTTTCTTTGGGTCATTTAATATGTATTTAATCTGCTTGATGATTTTTTTTCATTCTTGTGTTTTATATTGAAAGACTTATACATACTTAATCATGAATTAATATATTTTTGTGTTTTGATATATTTGTTATTTTTTATATGTTTTTATTGTATTAATTGTAATTTTTATATGTTTTTATAATTTACGCCTCGGTTTTACGCCTCGGGCGCCTCGTTAGGCTATTGGAAAACGCTTCGATGCTTAAAACTTATATTTAAACTTTGAATAGCTCTTAATATCATGTATGATCGTCTTCATCCAAATGTAACATAACGAGCATAATGCTGGAGATGGACCGACTCCTCAGACCAGGCAGGTGTGTCTACATACGCGACACTACTGCTGTAGTCGAACAACTCAAAGAAATCGCCAAGGCGGTCGGATGGGTGCCCTTCGTGTTCGACTCCGAAGAGGGCCTCATATTGGAAGCTTTTAGCTAGTGAGAAGCGATTGTAAGATGTACAACATTTTTTTTGGCATTACAAAAAAGGGAATATGCATAATACCACATATACCTAAATGTAAGTTTGTCTCACACAAATACTACCAAAAGACATAAATTTGCCAACATGTTCAATGATATTGTTATTGCAATTCAATTGAAAGCAAAAGAGCAACTCACAGCCAAGAATCAAGAACCTCTCCAGTCTTATGAAGGAGCCTTGGTGGTTGAATCTTTAGTCGCAGCAGTGTTGACCTGCTTGGAGAGGTAGGCCTCGTAGATGTCTCTGACGACGGGGGTCCTTGTCGACCAGCTCGGCATATTCCTCCCGCTTGGTGACCTTGTCCATGTGGTCGAGGATGAGGGACAGGGCAGCATCGAGCAGGGTCTTGGCACCATGCTGGTGGGCGAAGGCGTAGTAGGGGAGGGAATTCTCCCAGTTGAGTCTGGACATGAGATACTTCTCGCAGTAGGTCTTGAGATGCTTCACTTGGTATTTCTCAGCCAATACCAAGAGATCGCAGGCCATGTGCTCATCGAGGCATGCTTCGGCAGTGTAGAGATAGTTCACGAATGCTCGGAGAGCATCGTACGAGACGTCGCTCATCTTGATCGTCCCGCTCAGGCTCTCCTCCATCTCGTTTTCCAGCATTGCCCTAAAAACCGGCGATCGGCTCGTCTGCATATTGAACAGCAATACTAGGAATAAGCAGCTATCAATTACTTGAACAATTAATTGCTGTAGCATGCCAGATTGATCGGAAAAAAGTAATTCATTGCGTGCAATTTAATCGAGATAATGGATAAGAAATTGAATTTAATTTACATAATGTAGCATCGATTAAGCACGAGAACTTGCTGAAGTACATAATATTGGGCTAAATGCAGGGATCATAGGAGAAATTAGGGCGAGAAGAGTAGTGTACCAATACGGCACGATGGGCGGGGATGGAGGGCGAGTTACAGGGCATATCAGGAGAATCCGGCGAGCAGCAGGCGACCAAAACGACGTCGGAGAAGCAAGGTGTGTTGGCCCTAGTTACGGAGTTGGGACCGGAGCAGAGGAGGCGGAGGAAATTGACCTTGGTTTGAGTTCCTCGATCTCTCGTTTGAGCTCCTCCTCCGTCTCGCCGGCCTCCTCGTAGCACTCGCGGCACGTGCCGGCGCTGCGATCGCCGTAGTCCTCCTTGCACGACAGGCACTTCATCGTCACCCGCCGCCGCGCCGCCGCGGAGGACGAAGCGTCGTCCGCGTCATCCTCGTCCTCCTCCTCGCCGAAATCCACGTCGGAGTCGGAAGAGAACCGCCGCCTGCGCTGGTGGTTCCGCCGCATTGTTTGTGTTGCGTGTTTTTCTTTTCCTCTCTTTTAATTAATTCCTACTCTGAACTCAGAATTAGTTTAGGACCTTTTTGGTGCTTTCCTGGGCCTTTTATATACGGGATTTAATAATTTGTAAAGCTACAAGTAGAGGTGTTCACGGTTTAGATTCCAAAATTTCGAAATCAAAACGAAAATCGTATAGAGGGTAAATGGTTTTGGGTTCTGATTTCGAACCATCGGTTCAGGTTCCAGTTCCGATTCTGTTGTTTTCGTTTTATACTTACAATTTTTTTTTTATATTTATTTAAAAAATATATGAAATGTATATAAATCAAATTGTAATTGTATAATGTAAAAATTTAATTAAATAAGTCAATTACAATGTGGTGAATCTAATAAATTACAACTTGTAATGAAAATTTCAATAACTTGACAAATGAATCAAATTACAATTATATTGCAATTTACAATTGGTAAGGGAAAAAAATCTACTTAAACATATGAAAGAAATTACAAATTGAGGGGACGGAGAAGGGGAAAAAAAGAAAAGGGTTTAGGCTTAATTATAACATTCAAGAATATTATAATTAAGTTGCCTACATATCCATATTAAGGAATCAAAGCTCATGTAGTTCTCTTACATTCGTCTTACCTTTGATAGTGGTAGGAGATGTCTACATGTCAACGTTGAAATCGTCATCAAACTCATCTCCATCGATAATAGCTTGAGACGTCTCAGTATCGTTGGTTTCGACTTCGATTGTGGAGATAGGATACTCGTAGAATAATTCATCACATTTGTTTCCTTGTTCTCATGCTGATGTATAATCTTTAAGCAACAATTGAGCTTCAAGATTATGTGGCATCATCTCAGATCTTCGTTCATCAAACATTATCCCCAACGCTAAAAGCTTGTTAAATACGAACCGTTGATGCGGGATGACAAGTATCTCTTCGTCATAATTGCGAGAATATGATATTGGACTTGTTTCAACGACCACCATTGCAACAAATCGACATCATTAGGACTGCATTAAGTAACTCACGTCTCTTTGTCTCTTTTAAGTAGTCATCTAGTTCACTATTATCTTCATCTCTACTTGAACTCGATCCCCGATTTAAGAAAAAAATTGAAGTTGTTGTGCAACACCACTACTAGTATATATTCCTAATGTAAAAGATCTACTACTCAATCTGACTCTAGTTCGATTTGGAAATTTATGACCATATGAAATCTCATACTCATTATAAGCAGTTTTAAAGATTGATAAAGATTAGATGTCACTAGATCGGGATTGGACAATTCTAAATTTACAACACCAAATCCCATCCTCAAAACTCATTTCATTTAAAAATTTATAATATAAGTTTAATAGTCCACAAACACCATCATATTTTAAAGAGAGATCTAAACATTTTGTAATTAAAAAATATCATGAATCTGTTTAAAATATTTTAATCATTTCACAACCATAACATTTATGTAAGCGAGTTAAATTTGGAATTTAACTACACATATTAAATTGACATGCAATCAATGTACAATGATATAATACATGTGAAGAAGTAGGATAATAAACACGGATAATTCTTTAGTTGCGACTTGAAAAGTTTTAAGAATTTCCACTAAATCACACTTTTCATCCCAATAAGAAGGCAAGAAAATCATGCTATTCACTTCGCTCATGAAAAATTCAACTAATAAATCTTTAAACTTAAGTAGAACTTAACATTTCATATGTAGAATTCCACTTAATGCACACATCATGTTAAAGCACTTACTACGTCGGTTTTGCTTTGCAAAATTTAAGTCAACTCCTATGCAATGTTTGTTTATCACACAAAATTTTCTGACCTTTCTAATCCGTGTAATTGAGTGCTCTAATATTCTCAAACCATCATGAACAAATAAGTTAATAATGTGACATATACACCTAGTATGAAATATATTTGCCTTCTAAAGTTGGATTATATACCACAATTAAATTTGGTACACTAGTCGTATTAGCACTAGCATTATCAAATCATATTGAAAATATTTTTTCAAAATAGAACTAGAGATTGCAATTTGCTACAATAAGATTAAGATAAATAGAGAGATAAAGAATATGAATTGGTATGTTGAAAGGTTGGATTGAAGGAGTATTTATAGATGAATTTGGGATGTTTGAAATTTGAATTTGAATTCAAATTTGAATTTGGCCGCTCAAATTGTTGGTTCGGAACCGGAACCGCCAGTTCGAGCGGTTCCAAATTCAAAATTTTGAATTATTTTTATGATTTTCCCCTAATTTCTTATGTTTTCTTTATAATATATACATTTAATTAGCGTGTTTTTGAACATATACAACAAAATATGCATGATGAAAAAAGGAAAAAAAAAACTTAAAAATAGGTGGAACCGTTGGTTCCACGATTCCTAAGGTTTGGAATCGGAATCGGCCCGTGTAAGATACGATTGAAACTGAAACTTTAGTCAACGGTTCCGTTCCAATGAGCACCTCTAGCCACAAGACGTTTTGGTTGGAAAAGGCTCATGAGACTTTGGTCGAATTGGAATATGCTCCATTCGTCCCTAGGGTTACAAACGAATCAAACCGTTCATGAGCTATTCAAGTTTGATTCGAAAATTCATTCATTTATAAGCGAGTCAAACTCGAACCTCTTATCGAGCTCGATAAAAATTTTGAGCCGAGTGGAGCTTAGGGATGTTTTCTTCGTAGGCTCGCCCGCGTGTTTGGCTCGAACTCAAGCGAGCTAGTTCGTGAACATGTAAAATAATAGATTATTATATATATATTTAAAGAATTCAATCTAGACTTGTAACACCCACTAATCCAAAGGACGGATTAGCGAGACTATTACTCGGGCAGGGAATTAAGAAGCGTAACAAGGACATGGAACATTGAATTGTGACACGTATATCAAGAATATTTCTAGAACTTCAAAGCGTTTGAAATTTGACAAACATAATATACATATGACTTAGTATTCTTGCAGCGGAAAACATGTGAATTACACATATGACGATGTGCAATCAAGGTGCTAACTTTCGGCGACATAAGATTCCTCTTGCTCAACACGCTCCATCGCATCACGCTCGACTGCACATTTAAAACAAACATGCGGTGAGAGTACAAGAATACACTCGGTGGACTTATGCGAAAATATTTTTCATTGAATTACATTGCCCATCGATAATACACGAGGTTTTATTTGAAATGCTCATGCTTACTAAACATTTTCTTTCATTTTCATAAACTTAAATACGGCGGACATATTTTCTTGTATGTATGATCCGTATCCTTTCCTTTCTCATATAACATCATCTTGCGTCGTAGAAGGAGGCCTCCTTCCACGACGCTGTGACCGACCGAGCATTGTCCTTTCAACACACAGTCACCCTAAGTGTACACGTTAATCCTTGCTAGGAATTGTCCTTCTAGCATAGGATCCGAATTCGATTTTCATTCATAGTTGGTAGCGAACCAACAACATTCATTATCATCATAGTTGGCGAACCAACAACTTGATAGGATCCATACATAAAACATAAATATTTTGGGCAGGTAATTAAATAACATTTCATCATCATTTCTCAACATAAAGCATCGTAAATAAAGGCTTTTCATTTTGAAGAAATCATCATAAATCGAAGCATTTGTAATTTTGAAGTAAAAGCCCACAGTGCGTCCTCATTCTTAAAACGACTTTTGTTGCTAACTTTCGTGCTCCACCTTTACGTAATAAACTAATTTAGTACGTCTTTTCATCGAATATCCTAACTTATAACTTCTCATTTTCGATAGAGGCGAAACATGGTTTAAGACCTCATATCAATCATTTAGGTCTAACGTTGAACTCGTACTAACATCTTTCGATAAAATGATTTCAATTATGAAATCGTCTTCTTATAAAGAGATATTCTTATATTCCTAATCGTCTTACGTCCTAGTGTATTTATTCAACGAAAACCATATTTCGACTAGGCGTACAACATAATGTTGTTCACGTATTAACATATTTCATATGTTTACACTCTAGTCAAGTCGTTTGACTTTCAAAATCATATAATTGAAATATTCACATACATAACTATTAATTTACATATATACTCAATTTTAATCGATTTCTAATCACATTCTCATAAATCTTGATTTTTCACGTGAATCAACAATCATGCTCGAAAATACACATAAGTATGATCTAATTTAAACATAACACTTTGTTTTTCAAACCTTACGTCACTTAATAAATATTTCGACATAAGCATAGTATACTTTGTTTTAAAAATCACATAAATTCATAGTATGTCTAAAACATATTTTTGGAACATAATATGTGATTATACTTGATAAAATAAATTTAAAACTTTTAAACCTTATACCTTATAGTTTCGGCCCTTTTGATTTAATTACCAAAATTTATGCATAAATTCTCATAAATTTACATAACATACTATTTTAACATAAGATCAATAATATGTAATAACATTAGCCATAGAAAAATATTGGACATCATAATTTCTTATCTCATGATTTTGAAACTTTAGACATAAATCTTAAACATTTTCAAAATTCCAATTAATTCACACATCATATAATCATTATCACATATCAACAATATGTCCTTATTTCCAACATACACAAATCATACTTAAATATACCCTAGACTTGTGATTTTCGAAAATCTAACATATGAATAATATTATTTCCAAAAATTCTAATTAATTCATATAACACTTAATTATGAATATACATCAATACTATGCTATAATATCATTCATACATGAATCACACATTAATATATCACAACTTATAATTTTCGAAAATTTCATGAACTATATCCTATATTTTCCAAAATTCTACATAAATTCATATAAGCTTAAACATTACCAAGTATCATTAATCCATGCTCAAAACAACAATTAAAATCATTTCAATCAACATATGATCATCACATATTTTCGGTTTTAAATAAAATTTTATAAAATGCTCAACTTTGTACTAAATTCATAATATATGCTCACATACATCATATAAACATATTTAATAAACAACTTAACATTTAATCAACATTTCTTAAATTTTTCATCATAAATAACATAAGCATATAACATAAGATTTAATGGATGAAAATCGAAAATTCTAGCATGTATAGGAAGCTAGTACGATTTCTAACCTTTTAATCGGAGTCGATTATCGGCGGCAACGTTTTTCTAACTTAAAATTTGGGAAGAAAATGAAGAACATTACTCTCTTTTTTTTCTCCCTTGCTCACGGTAATATGAGAGAGAAAAGAGGCAATGAAGTGTTTTTGATATATATCACTTTAGTAATCAAGTTAAGAGAATAAAATACATAATACACTAAATTTCTCCACTACCTTTTTCGGTCATCTAGTGGTATTAGAAGACAAAATTTTTATTTCAGCTTATCACATAATTAAAACACATCACCTTCATATATATATCACTTTCAATAATCTAAGAAATTCTTCTCCTTTTCCTCTACATAGTCACGACACTTTCAATACAATGAAGATGATTTTTATTTTATGATGTAATATACATTAATTTACCTTTCATTATCACACTTTAATATATCACCTTATCACATAATTAATATCCATCCCTTTCATACCTATCCTTTTTCACAAAATGAGAAAATTCTTCTCCTTTTATTCATTATAGTTCACGGCACTTGATATTTCATATGGAGGTGATTTTCCGTGTTTTATACTAGCATACATGAATTAATATATCATTATCAACATATAACCTATCACTATCAAAGAGTTTAAATTTTCTTTCTTTCTTCATTTTTTTTGTCAAACTTTTCGGCCCCTATGGTACAACGACACCTCCCAATTGATTTAATTCATTACACACCTTATCTTAACCTTAAAAATATCTTACTATCATAATTATTACATGTCATTATCAAAAGGGATGGAAATTTCTCCTTTCACACTACATAATACAAGTTTTCGGTCACTATGTAGTAATAATGCTACATATTTTATTTTCTTTCAATTAATAGCTATATGACATAATATAAGTCTTAGATGATAAATTACATCATAGGAAAAATAATTAAAATAATTCTATGTCACAATTTAGAATTTTCGAACACTTGATTCGAAAATATGAACAATTTATCCAACAATTATTCCTTAATTCTCTAGCCTTATTTTAATGAAGAATTATATAAAAATAATGCTCTTATGACATAAAAATAATCATAGGATTTAAATATTATAATTCTCTAATTGTTATACTAAGTTTTCGAATCGCCTCAAAACGTTAATAATCGAATTGTCTCTAAAACGTCCATAATAAAGTCGTAATCACTTTATTCATCCTTCGTTAATAAGGAATTTAATTCTAAGCTTCGTCACTTAGAAAATAACGTAAGGCTAACTATCGAAATTTAATCGACGTTAGAATAATACTTTCGAAGGAATAATATAAACTATATTCCTTAATTCACTAATCATTAGTGAATATGATATTAAAATCCTCGTATCATGGATAGTCGAATTCGAGCTTCGATAAATTACTATTTCAATTATCGAAATTAAACCCTAATTTACGATTTTTATTATCGTAATTTAGCTTTAAAACTTTGGGATATTACAAGACTTCACCCTGACCTACATATATAAGGGTTGGTTATCGAAGAAACCACCCCTAAGATGAGAACTAAGAACGAATTATGACCTTAGATCATGTATAAATTAATGGTGTGGATTTAATTTTTGCATAACGACATGTTTTGACTCAATTTAGCATATTAAGAATATATTAATCATGTCAAGGTGTATTAGTAATTTCACACATACCCCACCCATCGAAACAACCCAATCCCCTTAATTAGCGCACCAAATTTTTTTAACTTTTCTCTCTTTCATGTCCTTCTCTCTTCCTAGAAGAAGTCAATCCTTCAAAACCTCTGGAAATGTGGAAAAATATAAAAAAATCACTTTAATTGTGTATTTGATACTAGTAGGGCTGTGCAAGCAATGAACCGAACCGAAAAAACTGACCGAACCGAACCGGTTTGGTCGGTTTTTAAAATAATCGATCATCGGTTCGGTTTATAATATTTGTCGAAATCGGTTTTCGGTTCGGTTATCGGTTCTCGATTTTAGGTTCGATCGGTAACCGAACCGAACCGAAACTATTAATATATATATATATATATATATATATATATTATTTTATTTAACATTAATATATAATTAAAAAAACTAAAATGAAAGTATGAAACCCTAATTCTAAATGTATCCCATTCCCATGCCTCCTCACCCTCGTCCCTCCACAGTCCACACATTCTGTTTTGCCTCTCGAGTCTCGCCGTCCACCGCCTCGGCGTTGGCGCCTCCTCCCACCGCCACTCCAGTCGGCAGTCACCTCTCAGGCCACTCCCTCAGCGCCGCCTCCTCACAGTTTCCTCCGTCGTTCGCAGTAGGGTCGCCGACTCGCCGTCCACCGTCTCCTCCTTCCACCTTTCCCAGCGTCTTCTCTACTGTTGATTAGAGTTAAGACTACTTTATTGAGAATCTATAAGTTTTCCATCCCTTTTCTTCTTGATTTCTTGGAATGAATTCGTATTCAGATGGTTTCGTTTTTTTAGCTGCTGAGTTTTTCAAAAATTTGTAGTTTGAAGGTTGATTTTTTTTTTTAGAGTTTTTCTGAGGAATCATGCATCTTGTGTTGCTTGATTATCAAGATCCACTCACCAGAAATCACAGAATAGATGCATATTTTAAACAATTGGTTTGCTATAATTTTGTGAATATCTCCATTTATGGATCTATTTGTAAGAACGAGCAAAACACCATTTGAGTCACAACTTGCAGAAAAGAAAGAAAGAATTTGATAGTAACGATGAAGTTTTGGATATTGATATGTTGTATGTTGCTCGAGAATTTGAGATATTTTATTGATTATCTTTGTGACATTTTGAAATGTTTTGATGCTTATGCTTTGAAATTAGGAGAAAAACAGGTTTATTTAGAATATATATATATATATATATATATATATATATATATATATATTACATATTTCGGTCTGTTTTTCGGTCCGACCAAAACCGATCGGTTTTTTTGGTTCGGTTTTCGGTCGGTCCGAATATTCTGATTGGTCGATTCGGTTCAGAAAAATATAATTCGGTTCGATTTTCGGTTCGTAGATTTTAGGTCGGTCGGTCGAACCGACCGATCGATGCACAGCCCTAGATACTAGAAATATCGCTGCAATAACTTATCATAAAATTGTGGACATATGTAAGGTTATTCAAACGGTAAGGTCCCTTGTGCATAGATCTGGGTGGAATCATTTTTTTGCATCTACAAAGAACACGAGGTTGTGCTGTGAACAAAAAATGAATTCGATTTTCTGTGTTCACACCAATATCGTGTTTCGAAAATTGTTTATCTATGCAACCAAAAAATATTAAATGCATAATTTTATATCTATCTAAATGTCTTTTATTAAACACAAAAATTCTAAGAAAGTCGAAATCGTTGTTGATTTTTTTGGAGTTTTTGAAAGTGGTCTCAACTTTATAATATATGTGGAGTTTGTCATTCTTTTGTACACAGGTCTCAATCCTCGTGTTGCATATGTGTTCCGACCAAATTGTTCTTTTCAGTCGCTCGCAATAGTACGAGGTCCTTATAGAACGGTAATGTAATACCCCAAATTTCTGGGCTTAAAAATTTCGAAAATAAAGAAGGAACAGTACGATAGAAACGAGTATGAAAGTGAACGTCGGTAATTATCGATTTTGAATAAATCGAAATTTCTCTTGAAAATTTGAACAAAATAATTTTTTAAATATGTTTTTAAGTATATTTGGGATATTATTTACACTAAGGAAGAAAAAGAAATATTTTCTCCTATTTGTTTCATTATTTTCGAAACATATGTGGATATATGATTAAATTATGATCAAGATCACCTTATTTTATGTGAAAAGATGTTATTTGGTACAAATAAGACATTTACTAGATAAGTATTATTCAAATAAAGAAAAATTATATCCTCTCAGGCAAGACCTATGATTTTTGAAATTTAAGGATAAACATGAATGAATTTTGATTTAATTGTGATCACTCTATCAAAGTGATAATATGTGATGAGTTGTTATGTTTTGTTTGTATATGAAAGATATTTTAAATTATATGATAAGGTTTGATAATGACCCTTAAGAGATAAGATAAGGTTGAAAATGACATTTTAAAGATAAGTATAAACTAAGATATTTTATTTAGAGATAAGATAAGGTCATGTTTATCTCTTAGAAAGGTGTAGTAATGTTATAAACATCATAAAAGATAAAATCTTGTCCTTAGTGTATGGAATTTTCGAAATTAGCTTATGATTTTATGTGTGATTTTCGAAAATCACAATTAATGTGATAATTATATTAAATAATTTATTTAATTATATAATTGATAAATATCATGATTCTAGATCAATCTTATCTCCTAGAAATTATGAAAATTTCGAAATTAATAAAATAGGGTAAGAATGGAATTTTATGAAAATTAAATCCTAGAAAACCCTAGTTTTCGAATAAATTGGGAAATTGCTTAGAAATGTTCCAAAAATTTATTTTATGATATAATATCATTATATTTATGTAATTACTCATGAAAATAATATTGGTTATAAAAAGAATAATAGTTTGATAATTTATCCTTAGTTTCGAATTATCTGTCGATAACTTTACTAAAGTACATAGAAATGATCTTAATTAATTTTCCTATGATTTATTTTATCATCTAAGATTATTATTATGTCATATAGTTATTAATTGGAGAAAAATAAAATATTTGGCATATTATTATTATAAGAGCCGAAAAATTTAACTTTTAAGTGTGAAAATGATAAAAAATATCATGCCTTAATTAATAAGGGTCATAATTATAAAGATAAGATAAGATTAGGTGTAAAGTAGAGATGGTTATCAAATTAAACAAGTAACCTATGATTTTTGTCATGTAATGGCCGAAAATAATGATATAAAATAAGGTTGGAAATATTTTTAAAACTCTTTGAAAATGACACCTTATCCTAAAGTTGAAAACTTTGACTTTTATAATGTGATATTATTACATGATAATATTATAGTATATGATATGGAAAAAAATAAAAATTTATCCTAAGGTTCTAGTAGGGCTCGAAAATTTCAATAAACATTATATAAAGTGGTAATTTAATTATTCTATAATAGATGTAAGATACATTAATTAAATAATAAAATAACATGATAAACAATAGGATAAAATAAAATAATTGTCTCATGAGCTAAGGAGGTGGCCGAAAATTATATAAAATAAGGTATGAGTTGTCAATTTTGATTTTACAACTAGAATTGTATAATTTCAAAAAAGATAAGATAAGATTAATAATTAAAATTATAAGATAAGATCAAAAATGAGTCATTGACAACTCATAGGATCGAAAATCAATGTGATAAGCATGAGTTGTAATTTTTGACTTTATATTAAGATATTTTATAAAGTAATGATTAAAACCACTTTATAACTTCTATAAATAGGAGACCCCCATTAACACCATACCAACCGAAAATTAGTGAAGAATAGAGAAAAATAGAGAAAATAATAAGAGGTGTTCTCCAAAGTTGTCTTGATCATAGTTCGAAAACGTCGTGAGCGTCGAGCAAAATCAAATAGAAGGTTAGAAACCTTACTACTCTTATTATTTTATGTAAAATATTAGAAAATCATATGTGATATGTTGTGTTACATGCTTTGAAAATTATGTGAAATCGTGAAAATTTTGTTATGTGTCGAAGTTATGAATTAAATATGTTCATATGACGTTTATAAGCATGTATTATGATTTTAATACAAAGTTAAGCATGTATTAAAGATACTATGATATAACCGAAAATAAGCATGGGTTATATGTTAAAATACATGAATTTTAATTGTTGTTTTGAACATGAAATAATAATAGTTGTTCATGTTTAAGATTCTATGATTTTATGTGGAATTTCTTGGAAAAATATATTATGGGGTGGTAATTTCGAAATTTACTAAAGCATGAAATATTGATGTACAAGTTGTATATGATGAAAATTATATCATAAATATATATATGATAATAATATATATTATGTGAAAATTTTCGAAAATATATATATATATCTATATATATATGTGGAATTTTTGAAAATAATGAAAATAAAGAAATATGACATCTCGTGATACGTGATATGTGAATCATATGATATGATACGTGAGAAGTTGAGACGTAGGAAAATACGTCTGTGAATACATAAAATTTAAGTATATATGTAAGCTGAGAAGTAAAGTCAGCACGTAACGACGTTAGGTGTGAAATTAAGATTCATACGTCATGCTGAATGATTTGAACTGAGAAGGAATGAAAAGATAGGATAATATATCTTTTCGAGACGCAATAAGTATAATAGTGGTTAAGATATGAAAATAGGATCCTTGACGTTAGAAGGATTGATGTAGTAACTCCGTTGTTTTCGGATCGATGATTATCGAAAAGTATAAGCGATGTACTAAACCTCGTTTCTCACGTTGAAAAGGGGCCTGCTCAGAGGAGAAAGAAGACGACAATTAAATTCTAGTGACGTAGGAACTTTAAGTTCCCGAGGTGGGCTTTCTTACCAAAACCAATTCTGAGTTTTTGGAAAATGTTTCTTGTTATTACTTTCTTGTTTTTTGTAAAGGATAAAGTACGATATTATCGCCAAAATGTTTTATGTTTTGTATATGTCCATTCGGGTTGCACAGGCAACAGGAAAAGTATTACAATTGGATCCTAAGTTGGAGGTGAAGGGGAATCTAGCTTAGGGTTGTGTACACTTGACACGAACAGAGTTACGGTCGGATGATTGACCTACGAACCGTTCGCGGTCGGTCGTGCGTCCGGGTGAAGGGAGGCCTCCTCCGTGCGTTAATCCATATGCCGACTTGGAATATACGTTGTGATGTGAAAATGCTTGGCCAAGCAATGATTTTGAGAAAGTATGAAAATGTATTTAGTAAGCATAAGGCCTTTTCAAACAAAACCCTTGTGTCTTACTGTGAAGTAGGCAGTACAATATTTCGTAAAGTAAAATATTTTCGGCATGTGTCCACTGAGTGCATCTTTGTACTCAGCCCTGCATGTTTGTTTTTAAATGTGCAGGTTGAGCAGGTGATGGAACAGAGCGAGAGTTGAGCGGAATCTTTTGAAGTATGAAGTATTTTTGGTTCACCTTGAGAATGCATCTTCACATGCATGTATCACACGTATTTCCGCTGTCAAACTCTTGAGACTCTGTTATCTTTTGTTACTATGTTAAAGCTTTGTAAAAGCTGCTGCTTTGCTGAAACCTTGGAACCATCTTTTATATATATATAAGCCATTTTCAATCCATTGTGTTTCTTGTTTCTGTTTGGAACATCTATATTTCTTCGTAGATGAAATGAGTTGAAAACCTTATTCTTTTCATATTCACTTAACCCAAACCCCAAGTCACGGTCTGGTAAGGTTTAGCCAAACCGAGCTGTGACAGGTAAGGTCGACCTAAGTCGAATCTCTCGAGGAAGGCTTAACAGGGCTACGGTTTTATGTCAAACACAGAAGCAGAAAAGAAAAACTAACGTCCTAACATAAGGGGGGCTGTCACGGAAAGGACGAAAGCAGGAAATAAAATAAAGCAGGGAAAGCGGATGCACTTGGACAACAATAGGAATTGACAGATACATGGAATTGGAGACGGTGTTCTAGGGTTCGAATCTATCCTCGCTATTAATGAATTAAAGACCGGTAGACAATGCATAAAACACCCACGCCTCTCACCAAATGGTCAACACTAACTAATCTCTCGATTACGTCAACGTTAAACTCGAACTTAATGATAGGGGATCTCTCAATCAACCAACCATCCACTACGAAGGATATTTTATTGCAAGGCACACGATAGCAAAAACCCTAATCACATATATCATTTATTCAACAACAAACCAATCTCTCGATCACTTTCATTGTCAAACTTATATTTAATATAAATCTGCTCTTGCATATCTTCATAATCAAACATAAGCATACAATCAACCTACACTATTCTTTCGAACACCATGCATGAAGATCATAAAATAAACAATTTATACGGATGAGAAAATCACAAATCATCAACCCAACAATCACGATTCAAGATACGAACAACCTAACAAGTATTACTCTATAAAACAATAATTCATCTCATAGCAGAAATCATCCCCATCACAATTACATAGACATAATCAAAATGCGAAAAACTTACAACCATTCATAGACAAATTCGGCTTCCAAAATCCGGAATCGTACAATCCCGATTGTTAATCCAAGTACAAAATAATTAAAAGGAAGGGAAAGAAAAAGAGAGGAAAAGAGAAAAGAGCTGAGAGAATGTGAGAATGAATGAGGCTAGGGTTTCCGCGCGTTTAACTTATATATATAATGAGAAAAAATCGACCTTGCCGGACGCGAAGCTCTGGAAAGAAAAGCCGCAGCACCCAGCACCAGACGCGCTAAGATTCTGGACACACGTCCAGCGCCGGCTAGGATTGAAACGCCAGACCTTGGTGGAGGCTAAGCGCTGGAGAAAGCGACCGGGTGGTAAGCGGTATTTGTCTTGGCGAAATCGGTAGCCACCAGCCGCCGGAAGGAGGCGCAACGCGTGCGGAGTCTTGGGCGAGCATTGGCGCGGAGATGGGCGCTGGACACTTTGAGTGCCGGACGGAGGTGCATCGCGCGCGTCTGCTGGCGAAGCGGCAGCCTGCGCTGCGGCGGCGGGCGTGGCGTGGCGGCGGGCCAGGGGCGTTAGGCGCTGGCGAGCAGCTTCTTCAGCGTCGGACGGAGCTTGCGGGGTGCGCGGACGCTGGCGGCCAAGGCTTGCTGGGCGGGGGGGCTGGGCGGCCGAGGTTTGCGGGCGCGCGGCGCGGGCGTTGGCGCGGGCGTTGGGCGCTCGTGCGCGACTTTGACGTTTCGCTCCGTTCTCTCGCGTCCGATCTCCGAATCGTGATCCGCTTGCGCCTATGAACTACTATCGTGATGCTCTTTAATAAACTTGATTCTTGGCAGATCCAATTCATCCTATTTAATGCCGTTTTTCTACAAAACATCGAAACGAGCAAAGTAAGTTCGAATCAATAAAATTAATCAAACCAACGGCATAAATAGGACAAACCACTGAAAAAGACATGTAAAACAATACGAAGAATCAGCACAAATTCATACTAAACAACTCCCCCACACTTATCTATTTGCTTGTCCTCAAGCAAAGTCTATACTAGTTAAAATAGGGATGATAATTCATGCAACTTCACTCTTAGTCTAATCAATCAAACCTTATTGTTTTTCCCCCACACTTGGTGTTTACGAATTCAAAGATAATATTAAAAAAAAAAATCTTAGACGGCAATTGATTTCCACTAAATAAAAGGGTAACCTCTGCTCTGACCCAACACTCCGCTAGGGGTGAACTAACTAATGTGGTCACCTTTAGCAACAAGTTTCTTTTTAAAGCACAAAGAATGGTTTAACAGATTTTGGAACAATGTTCGAAAGGTGAACTCTCGATGAACTCGAGTTTCCTATCGTGGTTTCCCATGTCCATTTCTCAATTTACGAGAAAGAGGGACAGAATCCCATTCTCCATATTCATATAGCTGATAACCCTGCATTAACAGACACCAACTACAAAAACAAGATCACACGCACCTGTTGGAGAAAATAGTAATAAAGAAAAAGAGAAAGAAAGAAATAAAAAGAAGAAGCACGGAGGAAGAAACAGAAAAACAAAATGAAACACGAAAAACAAACGACACAAAACCGAAAGCCTAAAGCCTTCCCCCGCAACGGCGCCAAAATTTGTTCCGACCAAATTGTTCTTTTCGATCGCTCGCAATAGTACGAGGTCCTTATAGAGCGGTAAGGTCGATCCAGTCGAATCTCGAGAAAGGCTTAATAGGGCTACGGTTTTATGTCAAACACGAAGCAAAAAGAAAACTAACGTCTAACATAAGGAGGGTCATCGGGAAAAGACGAAAGCGAAATAAAATAAAGCGGGAAAGCGGATGCACTTGGACAACAATATGAATTAGCGGATACGGAATTGGAGCGGTGTTCTAGGGTTCGAATCTATCCTCGCTATTAATTAATTAAGGATCGGTACACAATGCATAAAACACCCACGCCTCTCACCAAATGGTCAAAACTAACTAATCTCTCGATTACGTCAACGTTAGACATGAACTTAATGATAGGGGATCTCTCAATCAACCAACCATCAACTACGAAGGATATTTTATTGCAAGGCACACGATAGCAAAAACCCTAACCACATATATCATTTATTCAACAACAAACCAATCTCTCGATCACTTTCATTGTCAAACTTATATTTAATATAAATCTGCTCTTGCATATCTTCATAATCAAACATAAGCATACAATCAACCTACACTATTCTTTCGAACACCATGCATGAAGATCATAAAATAAACAATTTATACGGATGAGAAAATCACAAATCATCAACCCAACAATCACGATTCAAGATACGAACAACCTAACATGTATTACTCTATAAAACAATAATTCATCTCATAGCAGAAATCATCCCCATCAAAATTACATAGACATAATCAAAATGCGAAAAACTTACAACCATTCATAGACAAATTCGGCTTCCAAAATCCGGAATCGTAAAATCCCGATTGTTAATCCAAGTACAAAATAATTAAAAGGAAGGGAAAAGAAAAAGAAAGGAAAAGAGAAAAGAGCTGCGAGAATGTGAGAATGAATGAGGCTAGGGTTTCCGCGTTTAACTTATATATATAACGAGAAAAAATCGCAAGAAGACCGGACGCTGTCCTTGTGCCGGACGCGAAAGCGCTGGAAAAAACGACCGCACATCCAGTAGCGAGAGAACCTGACCAAACGCGCCAAGATTACGGACACGTTCAGCGCCGGTTTGGGATTGAAACGCCGACGCGGGCCGAGGCTAAGCGTTGGAGAAAGCGTGGGGTGGAAGGCATTTGTCTTGTGATGAGGAATCGGTAGGTCAAGCGCCGCCACCAGCCGGAAGGAAGGCGCAACGCGCTGAGTCTGGCGAGCATTGGCGCGAGATGGGCGCTGGACACTCAACGCCGGACGGAGGTGCATCACGCGCGTCTGTTGGCGCGGCGATGGCGCTGGCTGTGCGGCGGGCGAGCACGGCGTGCGGGCGCCGGGCGGCGCAGCTTTACGGCGGGCGGCGCGCTGCGGGCAACAGGCGCGCTTCCGGCGTCGGGCGGAGCTTGGGGTGCGCGGCTGGGCGGCCATGGCTTGCGGGCGTGGGGCGCTGGGCGGCGAGGCTTGCGGCGCGCGGCGCGGCGAGGCGTTGGCGCGCGGCGCTCGGGCGCTCGTCTTGCGACTTTGACGTTCGCTCCGTTCTCTCGCGTCTGATCTCCGAATCGTGATCCGCTTGCGCCTATGAACTCCTATCACGATGCTCTTTAATAAACTTGATTCTTGGCAGATCCAATTCATCATATTTAATGCCCTTTTTCTACAAAACATCGAAACGAGCGAAGTAAGTTCGAATCAATAAATATTAATCAAACCAACGGCATAAATAGGACAAACCACTGAAAAAGACATGTAAAACAATACCAAGAATCATCACAAATTCATACTAAACAATATGCTTTCATTAATTATGTTAATGCGGTCCTCCTGATATGTGTATTTTGTAGGTTATTTTCATGTTAATAATAAATTATAGGTAATTAGCTTTATCATGGACAAAGACTATGCACAAATACGTTTAAATGCGTAAACACGATGAAGCAAATTGTGCATAAATAAATAATTATACAATTGTGTGTCCTTTGTAAAAATTCGATATTTTTTGTTGTGTATATATCTACAGTTAGGTTCTTTGAGTTTTTTAGTTAAAATCATCTCTTATTCACAAATAAATTTATCATTTTATTTTTATTTCTATTTTTGAAGATTATTGAACGAAGTATAATTTAAAAATTCTATTGTTGCTATTATTGCTATAGCCTCTCGAGTTTTAGGAAAGAGACAAAGTGGTTTAACACGTAAGTTATAAAAGAAAATATTTTATGTCTTTTATACATACATATATTTTTGGTTTTGGAAGAAATATAAATTTGGTTCTATAGTTTATAGGATATTCGTTAATGTAGTTTGATATTTATTGAAATTATATTTTCTTAATGTAGCAAAGAAAATGCTCAAGCTAGAAAATAAGTTGGCTAAGTATGGTAAATGTATTGTATCACATACTGGATGTACATTTTTATGCATAACAACCTATCAATTTGTGCATATGTTAGTCACCAGTATATGCACAAAGCATTAACTTAGTTATGTAAAATTATATTATACAGTTTCAGATATACTATGAAAGTTGTTCCGTTCAAGTATGTTTTGCTTTTGTGCATATGTTTATTAAAGCGTGTGCACAAGTTAAACATATATGCACAAATTTTTCTATGCATTTTCTAATATATCATGAAAGCTGCTAGTTATGCATAGAAATTCTTAGCTTTAGGTTTTATTTTGATGTTGATAAAATATGATGGGTTTGGATCATGTAATTAACATCATTATTTTAATCCATTCACCTAGAAGGACATGTATTTAGAATTTGTTGATGGTCCAGGAAGCACCGATTAGACTTAAGGGAGCATTCAAAAAGATAAAGTAAGTGTTGATAACAATGCGGCTAAACATGTGAGCAGCATAAAGGGTATTTAACGAATACGAAGTGTACTATTTATGAATATTATGCAAGCTAATTATTTGTTTGTTTATGCGCATCAAGTCTTATGCGTCCATGTTGAGTTGTCACCTAAACATTGTAAATGATGAAGTCTTGAATGATGTGTCTGCTTATTACCGTTAGTAACCCTAGTATAGTTTTAATTTCCGAATGACATTGTTTGAATAATATGTATCTTCCACTTTCCAGTTGGAATTAAAGTTTTTGAACAACATCGATATTAAAATCGATTGATTTATTTTCTAGTCAGTTATACTATAACAAAAATAAAGACTCACAAAAAATCAACGAGCGTTAGCAAAGGTGGTCGCTATAACAGGTCTCAGAAATCTTTCAAAGCTCAAAAACAACAGCGCACTTGACGATATTAGTCAACTCGATAATGTACAACAATTGAAAGCAAAATCTTATTCAATTCAACCCTCACAAAGGCATGTGTATAATATAGTGTACACTCAAACTCAGAAGAAAATTCAAGACGTGTATACACTCAAATATCAATGTCATGCAAAATCTTACCATAAGCTTGTCATTTCTCTAATATCCCCACTACGTTAAATACGTACAAATTAGGATCAAAAAGGTATTTTCACGGGTTGTAATGTAGGCACATTGGTTAAAGTAGGGTGATATATGGCTAAGTGACTCAAATGCGACTCCAAGTACCTACATTTATAATTTTCAACACATATGGACTTTGTCCATTTCCTTTTTTCTTTCTAACTTGCTTAATCAACATTCATTCAAACTTGAGATACCTATACTTTGATTAATATCCCTTTATGCTCACATTATTCATACAATTTTTCTTTTTCTTCTTTTTAATAGAGCTTATAGGGTCCATTTTTTTCCACAGAGGTACTTCTCTAGCTTTTAACCCGACGTAATACATCAATTCATTTCACCCCTTGATTCCCATATCCATCCTCACCTCCTATCTTCCGGTTAACAAAATAATAAGGTCTAATAAAGGCTCAAAGTAGGTGACAAATGGCATATTAAAGGGTTAGTGTATGGGTAAATTCGTGGTTCACAAAGATGGCCTTTTATCCTTTCCATATTCGAAACACATATTGCAATCTCGACATAGAAAACACGGCAAGTTCTAGAAGATAATTACATGCATGATATCACACATTTAAAAGAAACTGTAACATGATGTTTGTACAGTGAAGCTCAAGACTCACAGTTCAGGCAAATGGTGAAAAACAACAAGATAAGCAATCATAAGTCATATATGCGCCATTTTCTAACAGATCATATGCACCATCAACGTATTTTTCAAAAATTTCTATCATCATTGGCCACATAGGTAACACTTTTCACTTAAGCTCATTGATCAACAGACATAACAACGAAAACAAAAGACACCAAAAGCCCAAAACATAACAACTAGCAAGACAAAACAAAACATAAAAAGGACTAAACAACCAACTACACACTCTTCTACTCCCCCCAAACTTGGAATTAGCAAAATTCTTCCCCCCCCCCACAATAACATTGGTTCATATATGGCATAACAAGGGAAAGAATACACACATAGGCTCAAAACACACATTAAAAACGAATTATAGGTAAGCTTGCGGCCGCCCTAGCGATCACTATGGTGGTCGCTAGTCGCGAGCTACTCACCTTGGGTTTCACGATTTTTACCCCAAAAACACAATGTAGGCGAATTAATCCAACAAATAACTTCAATGAACACAAATACACCTAACAAAGTAAGAAGCATGCTCAAAAACCATAAAAATCTAGCAAAATATGATCTAGTTCATATACTCTTCAATATTCTACAACAAGAAGAAAATAATCGGTCAAACTCTTCTAATTCATGCTTACGAGCTAAAATCAAAGAAGAATTCAACAAAATTAAGCATACCTTGAGTGAAGAAGATGTTGGAAGCACAAATGAGAGAAGAACTAGGGTTTGAGAGCTTTGGGTCTGTGTTGTGTGTATGAGTGTGTGAAAAATGAGGGAGGAAAGGTTTAAAAAAAAAGGTCAAAATGCGTGGGTCGACGTCTGGATATCTGGTCGGGTCGCGCCTAGCGGCTGAGCTAGCGATCGCTAGCTCGATCGCTAGTTTTGAACGAAAACATTCTGTAATGTACTAGCGGTCACCCTCGCGATCGCTAGCTAGTTTTGGTCAAAAACATTCTGTATTGCCTAAGCGGCCGGGCTAGCGATCGCTAGCTCGGTCGTTAGTTGTGACCTTTTTATTTTATGTTTTTATGAAAGCTATTATATTTTGGGACACAAAAACGACACGAAAAGACAAAAACAAAGAAAAACGAAACAAGCTAAAAAGAAAAACAAAAAACATGTAAACATATTGGGTTACCTCTCAACCAGTGCTAAATTTTTCGTCACTAGCTCGACGTTACCTCTCTTCAATCTGGCGTTTTGGCAACTGATCTCCTCTTCATCTTTTTCTTGCCTCTATACTTTGCGTTTACAGTAGACCACCACTGAGTGTGGAAGTGGCGACCCCCAAAATTGAACAGAACATTCGGGGTTTCATGCCGAATCAGACTTTTTCTAGTAGACTTCCCAACGACGGTCGGTTGTCATCCAAGTGCGAGACTGGGCTAGCTATGGAAGTGGTGATCGAATAACAATCCTCATGCTCTGAATTATCATTTCGCTTGATGGCATCATAGATTGAAATTGTTAGCTCCTCATTATTCACACGTAAGGTGAGATCACCATCCTGCACATCAATTAGTGCTCTGCCTGTGGCTAAGAATGGTCTCCCCAAGATGAGAGATGTGTTTCCATCTTCTGGCATATCAAGGACCACAAAGTCTGCTGGAAAGATGAAATTTCCGACCTTGACGAGCACGTCTTCCACTATCCCCTTTGGATAGGTAACTGATGTGTCTGCCATCTAGAGAGCAATAGTAGTGGGCTTGATCTCTCCAATCTCCAATCTGTTAAACATAGACAACGACATCAGGTTGATGCTTGCCCCTAAATCGCACAAAACTCTGGAGAAAGTCTGCCCTCTAATGACATACACGATCTTTATGCTTGAGCGCCAACTTCTTTTGCAGTACAGCACTGCACTCTTGAGACAAGTTATAGTCTCAAATTTTCCCAACTTTTTCTTGTTGGCTACAGCATCCTTTAAGAACTTCACATACCCCGGCATGTCTCTAAGTGCATCTAGCAATGGAATGTTGATATGCACCTTCTGAAACATCTCCATGAACCGGGTCAGCTTCTCGTCATATTTTGGCTTGGCTAGCCAACTTGGGAATGGGACCGGAGGAGTGAACGTCGGAAAATTCTTCTTTGGGTCTGCCTTGCGACCGCTAGGGTGGTCGCGAGCTCTTGCGGAAGCGTCTGTGTTGTTCCCCGCGGTCGGCCTAGCGGTCGCTAGGTCGGTCACTAGTTCCTCCTAGGCACTTTCTGTACTCTTCCTAGTGGTCGGACTAGCGGTTCAGTTTACGACCTTCTTCTCGGCTCTTCTGTCACGACACTTCTTCCATATCCTTTTTTTTCTCGTTCCGGGTGGTTCTGATAAGCTGTTCCACTTCTTAGCTGGATGGCATAACACTAATTTTTTGGGTTCACCTCCGTATTACTAGGAAATTGGCCCAACTTGTGTTGCCCATTCTGCTGTGCAACTATCTGACTGATCTGGTTCTCCATCATCTTCAAATGTTTGCTCATAGCTGCTACGGTGGATTCCAGATGTGCAATCTTTTGACCAGTGTTACTAATGAAGGCGTTCTGCTGAGTTGCCAATTGTTGGTTGCTCACAACCAACTGTTGCATCATATCCTCCAGACTCTGCTTCTTCGCCTCTTGAATCATTCCATTCTGCACTGTGACGCATAGTGGATGTTGCTGGAAGTTATTGGGGTTGACATATGAGAGGTTGGGATGGTTCCTATTGTTAGGATGGTATACCGATTTTCACCTTGACGGTTCCTCTGATTTATGAAGTTAACATCATCTGTCTCGATCTGGCTCTTTATAAGAGTGAATTTCTCCATGAGATCTTCATATTTGGAGTCGACCTCTACAGCGGCTGCTTTGATCACAAGTATTATCTCCATAGGCCATTGATAGCTGTTGGCAGCCATCTCTTCTAGAATTCTGCTGGCATCCTCCACTCGTCGGTTCAACAAGCATCCTCCTGCTGACGCATCCACTATGCTTCTAGTGTGAGGTGTCAGTCCACTGTAGAACTGAGTGATCTGCTGCTCCCTGGAGAATCCATGCTAAGGGAATTTTCTCAATAAGCCTCTGAATCTCTCCCATGCCTCGAACAATGACTCATCTCCCAGTTGGGAGAAGTGGGAGATCTCTGCTATAATCTTCTGCGCTTTAGTTGGCGGAAAATATTTTGAAAGAAACTTTTTGCAAAGTTTCCCCCAACTGTTGATCCCAGTACGGTCCAGACTCTTGAACTAATCATTCGCCTGGTTGCGCAGAGAGAATCCGAACATGCACTGTAATACCCTGGATGTTTAAGTCCAATTTTCGAATTTTTAAAGGAATTTATTTACGATGAATCCAAGAATGAAAATGAAAGTCGAGAATTTCCGATTTTGAGTGAATAGAAAATTCTATTAATTTTTCTCATATAATGGATCATAATAACAAATAATTATGTTTTTAAATACATATGGAATATTAACTAGACAAGGATTTTACTTAAAGAAATATCTTCTCTTTATTATCATTATTTTCGAAACATTAGAGATTGCATAAGGAAAAAAAATGATATGTAGATATGGTTAAATTGTGATCAAGTATAGGATCACTTTATTAATGTGATGAGATGTTATTTTTATTTTGTTTGTATATGGAAGATATTCATTTTATGAGATAAGATTAGATAATGACATTTTAGAGATAAGATAAGATTTGCTAAGATATTTTATTTAAGATAAGATAAGGTCATTAATGAAATTTGACTAAGAGATGATATTTATCTCTTTTAATGTTTAATAAACTCATGATATCATGAGTAGATAATATTTTGTCCTAAGCTTTATGGTTTTCGAAATTAATGCTTTATGTGTTGATATTTTTATCAAATAATTTATTTAATTGCACAATCTTTAATACTTGATAAATATCATGGAATCAAGGTCAATCTTATCTCCTAAATACCATATGAATTTCGAAATTTAGTAATTAATGGAAGAGTAAAAGAAAAATTGTTATTTAAATTCTAAGCTTTATGATTTTCAAATAAAAAGGGAGAATTTTGCTAGATTTGTACAAGAAATTTATTTTATGATACAAGAGCATTAATTTTTATATAATCCTTCATTAAAATAATTTTAGTTATTAAAGGAATGAAGATTTGATAATTTATTCTTAATTTCTTGTTTTAATTCGAAAACTTCGTTTTAGAATATAGAATTGTTCTTAATTATTTTTCCTATGATTT
The DNA here is from genome assembly GCA_036937905.1 of Salvia rosmarinus. Classification (NCBI taxonomy): domain Eukaryota; kingdom Viridiplantae; phylum Streptophyta; class Magnoliopsida; order Lamiales; family Lamiaceae; genus Salvia; species Salvia rosmarinus. The sequence goes on from CM072813.1 coordinate 44,548,578, forward strand.
ATTCTATAATCTAATATCTATATTATGTCACATAGCTATTAATTGTAAGAAAATAAAATATGTAGCATATTAATAAGCTTAATGACCGAAAACTTGGACAAAGGTGTGAAAAGAAGAAATTTTTCATCTCTTATGAATGTATAATTATTATGATGTAGACAAATTATTAATGTTAAGATAAAGTGAATTATTAATTAAACAAGTTGGATGAATTATTTGGACACATATGGCCGAAAATGTTGACTAAATTAAGAAAGAAATAATTTTGAAACTCTTTGATAGTGATGTATTGATCTTTGAAAATGATATGTATTAATTGATAAAGCATAGGATAAGATAAAATTTTATCTCATATTGCAACTTGATGACCAAAAATTAAGGAGATAAATTAGAGGTGTAAACTTTTGACTTTTAAAATAAGATATTTGCAAAAGTATGATTAAAATATCTTATTACATCTATAAAATAGAGATCACACATCTCTTATGTTCTTATGACCGAAAATTGAGAGAAAAAAAGAGAGAGAAAGTGTTCTTCAAAATTCTCTTCAATACTAGGTAGAAAAAACGTTGTCGTCGCCGATCAATCCGGATTAAAAAGTTAGAAATCATACAACCTTTTTATATATGCAAAAATATTAGAAATGCATCCATGAAATATTAAGTTATATGCTTTTGTTATTTCATATGATAATTGAGAAATTTTGTTAAATGTTTAAGTTGTTAATTAAATATGTTTATATGATATTTATAAGCATGTATTATGAATTTAGTACAAAGTTGAGCATGTTATAATTTCTTCATGAAAACCGAAAATATGTGAGAAATATATGTTGATGAAAATGAATTTTAATTGTTGTTTTGAACATGGATTGATGATAGTTAGTAATGTTTAAGTATGTATCATTTAAATCATAATTTTTGGAAAAATATGGATATTATTTCATGATAATTTCGAAAATCACAAAGTATGATATATTGATGTATGAGTTGTGTATGATGGATATTAAGGCATATTTTTTATATATGATGATAATAATGTGTTGTGTGAATTAACTAGAATTTTTGAAAATTGTTTAGTTAATTATTCAAGATTTTCGAAAACTATAGTATAAAGAGTTATGATGTTAATTTTTTCTATGACCAATGTTATTTGATATTATGGATCCTATGTTAATATAGTATGATATGTGAAATTTTAGGAATTTATGGATAAGTTTTGTAAATAATTTGAAAAGGGCCGAAAATAAATAAAAAAGGAAAGTTGGAGTTCAAATTTATTTTATTACATGTGATCTCATAATTAGGCCCAAAATTATATTTAAGATATGCTATGAATTTATGTGAATTTTTAAATGAAGTATAATATGTTCACGTTGAAATATTTGTTAAGTGACGTAAGACTTTGAAATATAAAGTATTATGATTAGTTTCATGTATGTAAGTGGGCATGATTGAATGTTAGAGTGGAATTATGATATTTATAGAAAGTATGTTAAATAATAAATTGGAATTAGAGAATATTTTGCAAGATTAATTGTTTTATATGTTCTAAAAGTAAATTATGAAAAATACATTAGTTTGAAGTTTGAAATAATTTGATTGAAGTATGAAAGCGTGAAATATGTTAGTACGTGAGTAGAGTTATGATATTTCCCTAGCTAAACGTGAGTTTCTCTGATAGAACGAATAAGACATGTAAGGTGGGAAATGAAGCAAGAAAATATTACTAATAAACTAGAGTTATTGGAATTTCGTATTAAGAAAATATGTTAGTGCGCGACGAAGTTAGCTATGAAATTAAGATTCGTAATCTACACGAAATGATGTGGACTGAAGAAAAGAATGTAAGGATGGAGTATCATCTCTCTTCGAGACGCGACGAATCTAATCAACGTAAAATAGTTGTTAAGTGCGATAAAAGAATCCTCTAATGATAAAAAGGTTGATGTTAGTAAATCCGTTGTTTCGGATCGATGATTTTTGGAAAAGCGTAGTGATGTACTAAATCTCGTTTCTTACGTTGATAAGGTCCGGCTCAGAAGTGAAAGGAGACGGCAAGTGATCACTAGTGACATAAGAACAATAAGTTCTTAAGGTGGGCTTTCTTATCTAAACAAAATGCGGGCTTTCTTATTTAAACAAAATGAGGGCATTCTTCTCTTGGAAAATGGGATTTTACAAAAGTATTTACTGTTATTACTTTACTGCTTTTCTTATACTGCAAATGTCGAAATACGATATTGTCTGCCAAAATGTTTTATGTTTTGTATATATCCATTCGGGTTGGCCGGGCCAACAGGAGATTACGAATTCGGATCCTACTGGTGAGATGCTATTTTGGATTGTGTACACTTAGCCTCTGAACCGTTCGCGGTCAGTCGTGCATCCGGGTGAAGGGAGGCCTCCCTCCCGGCGCGTTCCATAGCCGACTTGGAATATACGTTGTGAGAAAACGCCTGGCCATGCAATGTTGCGAAAATGATGAAAATATTTTAGTAAGCACAAGGCCTTTCAAATAAAACCCTTGTGTCTTGCTGTGATGGTGACAGTACAATATTTCGTGAATGAAATGAAAAATATTTTCGGCATGTGTCCATTGAGTACTTTGTACTCAGCCCTGCATGTTTGTTTTTAAATATGCAGGTTGAGCTGGTGATGGAACAGAGCGGAGTTGAGCGGAATCCTTTTTGTCAACTTAGTATGGAACATCTTTTGGTTCGGCTTGAGAATGCATCTTCATATGCATGTCTCACACGTTTATTCCGCTGCAAACTCTTGAAACTCTTTTAAATTCTATAACTATGTTAAGTCCTTGAATATCTTGTTGGAACTTTGTAAGAGCCACTATTTTGTTAGAATCTCCGAAACAATCATTTATGTAAATTATTTCCTTCTATCCTTAATCTCGTTTATGCTTCTGCAACATCTATGCTTCCTCACATGTGAAATGAGTTGAAAATCTCCTTCTTTTAATATTTACTTAATCTAACCCCAAGTCGCGGTCCGATAAGGCAGTCCTTCGGGATTAGCCGAATCGGGCTGTGACATGCACATTCAGATCATATCTTGTGGTACCCCATTCTGCTTGATGGTGTCACGTATGTCCAAAAATATCTCCAGATAGCATTTGGATCTTCTGTCACTCCTCCCCCAAATTGCTCTCCTTGTACCATACTGATTATGGCCGACTTCAGCTCGAAGTTGTTAGCATTAACTTCAGGGCCCCATCCACCTTCTTGAAACTGTTCAGTTGGAGGTCGGTATATGTAATTCAGCGGTCGTGTCTCTACAGTAAGGAGGAGTCCCATATTCGTCATCTGGCGTTGCATCTCAGTAAATTCTGCCAGAAGACGAGCAACATGTTCGAGAGGGACACCCCCATTGTTTAGATTTGTTGCCATCTCTTGCCGTCTCCTTTCTCGTCTCCTCATCCTTTGGGTGTTTTCGATCTCGGTATCTAAAGGTTGTTCAGGTTGTCCCCGGGATCTTGTGATCATAAACTACCTGGAGAAAAAGAGAGAAATTAGTCCTTGCAAGTAATAAAAATAAAAATTAAAATACAACTTGAATTAATAATTCTAAATCAACAAGTTATTCCTATATAATCTAAACAATCCCCGGCAACGGCGCTAAAATTTGATCACACTATTTTCTAACACGAAAACATGCTAGTAGATGGCAAGTCGAGTATCGTATCCACATGGATTGTAACGCGAAAATATAGAAGCTAACTCAATAATTCTTCATCATTATCCAAGCAACAATTTGGTTTTGAAAGGTTTTGGGACTTCAAATATTTAATTCAAAGTCAAGAGAATCAAAACGAATAAAGACAATGATAAAAATCAAATAGACAAATAGACTAAGAGATTAACCTTATGGATGTATTAATTCTACCCACAACGTGTGTTTATCCTGCTCCCTATTAACCAATTTTTAATCCAGCCAAGATGAAAGATCACATAAGTAACCAACAGTTTCAGTTACGAAAATTGTGGTAGTGGATTACTAATTTACCTATTACTGTTACGTCTCAAGGTGAAAATTAGCAACTCCAAAAAGATCACAAAGAATATGCTTCCTACGGATGTTCCTATCTCAGTTACGACTCAAGGCTTACCTGTATTGTGCATTCAAGATTTATTGACAATTAAAACTGTTAAGTATTCAACTGACAACTAGATATGCATCAAGATTGATCAGAAATTAACACATAAGATTTAGCATCAAGAATCACAAATCAATGACTGGAAGGTAAATAACAAATAGCAGGAATCACCACACTTAGGATAAAATCATACAAACCCTAGGATTAGAACAGAAATTTAGCTAGACATATAAATCGAAATAAAATACGAAATTAACATAAAAATAGGAATTGAATTGATAAAACCCGTAATGGAGTGTCGGAAGAACAATTGTTGGGTTCGAATCCAAACCCGAGTAGAAAACGGAAAAATTGAAATCCTTCGGATGAATTGCTCCAAAAGCATTTACAATGCGTTAATGTAACGTAGAATTGTGATAATCTAAAGTCTAGAAGAGTAAAATTCAAAGCTAGAATGAAACTATGCGAAAATATGCTAAAAACTGAGAGAGAGAGGCGCCAATGCACAACAGGGGGTATATATAGCTAATGGGTTGAAACCCTAATTCGTGTCAGGCCGCAACGCCTAGCGGCCGGCCTAGCGGTCGCTAGGTCGGTCACTAGCTGTGAGTCAGTTGCTTTCTTCGATGAGCTCGCGGTTAGGCTCGCGGTCGCGTTGCCGGTCGCTAGGTCGGTCGCTAGTTTTAATACAGAAGTTTTTCCGCCCGAGCTCGCGGTCGGGCTAGCGGCCACTAGGGTGGCCGCTAGCCTACTGTACATTTTCATCTTTGATTCGTTCTTTGCCTCGTGCATCGATTATCACCTGAAAAGCCTACAGAACACCAAAAAGGAACCCCAAGAGCAGTATCTTCCAAAAATAGCATAAAAGCATAAATCAACTATATAAACGCACTTAAACTGATCTAAAATCATCCTAATATATCATTAATAAACGAGTAAAAAATGCATTTATCAAAGGTACACTAATGATTTGACACAACACAAGATAAATGCGCATATCAACCACTATGCAGATGAAAAGTATCCAGTTAGCCATATGCATGAACTATGCACAACGATCATAAGAATAGTGCATAAACACAACGTTTACTCTATTAGGAGTAACAAATAATGTAGTTAGTATTGTGAACAACAAACAACAATGTAATCTACCTATGAAATTATGCAACAACGTTTATTGTGTCAGGAGTTACAGATTTAATGTTCATTTGTGATACCATTCGAATAAAGAATAAAAATTTAAAAATTTACAAGTGAATATTACATTAATACTTAAAATTACTAGATAAGTGATCACATGAAAATATGACAACATCATTAAGCCCTATAAACTAATAATTGGAAGAAACGATTATCTTGAATGTTGAATAAAAAGCAATTGTGCAGACAACACAATATAGACGCCGTAGTGGCCATGGTGTGCGTGAATCTTAGTCGTTATTACGTAAACATATATAAAGATATGAATAATGTAGGCTGATATCGTGCATAACAAATATTTCAAAATAATTAGCTTCTAACTCAAAATAATTGACTATACACAATGCATGTAACATTTCCTTACACAAAAACACCTGCATACGTATTGTTTTATGTATCTGGATACTATAAACATCATTACTAATGAATGTAATGGACAAAAGATGTCAAAGCATTAGATTAAATTAAAAGCAAAAATTTAGAAAAATAAAAACAACAAATATACATAATCCATCAACTTTAATGTGTAAAAGCAATATAGTTACAAAAATTCAGACGTCATCAACAATTACGCTGGGACAAGTCATGGTACCCAACCTCATTACATTTTCGACTAGTCACTTGAACATTTTAAAGTGCTTTTTTGAGTCTCAAATCCACAGCCAGCCGCTTAAGCATTATAAAATTCATCCCTTCTTCGAAGTTGCAAAAAGATCTACCTTATTTGAGCTTAAGTACGTTATCACAAACAGAAAAATCTAATTATCCATATGTGTCATAATAATATGTATATTAATTCACCATAATAATGTGTATAATAATTATGCACACTACATACTGTATTATACACATTAAACCACAAATTCGCGTAAACAATATGCATATTTCGTCTATGTTGATGTTGTACAGTACAATAGTAATCTAAAGCTGTCCACATCCTTCAAAAATCAGAATTGATCACCTAAATATCAAAACAGAAAAGAAAAACATGTTGATGCACCTGTAGACTTCATTGTGTAGATGATAAATGTGCAGAATGAATGAGAAAGTAGATAATGCACAAAAGAAAATTTAATATCAACCACACCATAAAATAAGAGATATGAAATCTCTTGATTTCAGTAGATCGGCCGTTAAAATAAAGAACAATATTACATAATTAAACTTAAGCAATTTTAGTTAATTTATATTGGTATATATAGAAATGTATTATACACCATTAGATCACATCAAATCGAAGGGTGAGGATAGTTATTAGTTCTCGAAACATATATGGTTCTCATTTGACCCATCATATATATATATATATATATATATATAGTGGATCAAATGAGAACTAGATCTTTTTTGCGAACTATGCATAAGACGCATAAAGATGATACAAACAATATAAAGTTGTGCACAACGAAAACTTTCTAAAATTGTTTTGTTGTGAAACATTTTTAGAATGTTTTGTTATGCACAACTTTATAGATTTTGTTCATCTACTTTATACATCTGTGCATAGTTCTAAAGTTCTCAAATAAGATGATTTCTCACCAGATATATATATATATATATATATATATATATATATAGGGATAGATCAAATGAGAACCATATATATTTTAGGAACTAAGAACTAATCCTCACCTTTCATTTGATCTGATCTTGTGGTTGACAATACATATCTATATGTATTCGTTTATAATTACCGAATGTCAAAAGGATAATTTAGTAAATGATCCAAATTTATTAACGTATGTATTCCTTAAATCATGGGATTTCATATCTATTAAATCGTGTATCCTTGATTTGTATATGTATAATTATTATTATCATTTTCTTCCTCACTTTTCATACGTATCCAGCCTAACAATGGACGCAACAGGTATTCTTTCGTTTTTTGTTGTATAGTTTTGTTTTTAACGCCATCAATTTTTATTGTTCAAGGTCATGTTCAAATTTTCGAAAATGATTATATTTACATGTTTTTAATTATAACGTGCATAATACACATTATGTTAGGCATATTTGAGTTTTTGAGATCATGATTATTAATTTGAACATCTGAAATTTTAATTTCCATATCACAGTCTATAATATTCTCTGTTTTTAGTTGTACAAATATGCTACTTGTACGGCGTTATCATTCTAGAAATTGATTATATTGTTACATTTTCTGAAATTTAAAGTGAATAAAACATAATTTGCTATGTATCTTTTTTAGTATTTAGAATATACAGCTTGTTTCAGTTTGAAGGAATTGTATTATGCATAACACAGTGTATAGTATGCATAGTAGTCTGTAATATTATATATATATATATATATATATATATATAATATGCATAAAAATGTATCTGATATGCATATGTATCATTGTGGAATAGTATGTTTTATTTATGTTGCTAATTGTGATATAATATATTATTATACATTGATTGAATGATTCAATTTGTTACATGATTATATAGTTTGAAGATAGTTGCCTTATTGTAATGTAATTTTGATGTACATGCATAATAAATATATTTATTATGCCTAACCATTTTACAAAGGGAAATGAATACAATACATCTTCTGATTTTGTGGAGCATCAAGAATTGGTTTTCCCTTTTTGTGATGAAGTACTCAAGCCCAAAACAAACATGTCATTCTCTGGATTGGAAGAGGGAGAAATTTTTTATGATGCATATGCTGCCGCATGTGGTTTTGAGACTCGGAAAAGCTCAATCAAACGTTCCAGAGATAACAAGGTCATACTTTTAGATCGGTTTATGTAGATCACGAAGGTTCGAGGAAAATTTGACGATTCCGATGATGGTGTTCTGTGAAATGAGCGTATAAGGTTTAGTAGTAGAGTTCGATGTATGGCAAGAATTGTGTTTCGCTTTGAGGCTGTGGTTGGTTATAAAATCCACAAGTTTATCGAGGGTCACACACACCCGATGGTTCCAGATGCCTTTAGACACCTCATGAAGAGCAATAGGAAGGTTGATTATATACATCAAATGTTTATTGAAAAGGGTGTGAAAGCTAACATTGGCCCAAGCAAGAGTTTTCGCATATTTAAGGAGATTGTTGGCAATTATGAAGATGTTGGTTGTACTATTATCGATTTCAAGAATTATAAGCGTGACTTACGGATGTCTATTGTTGGTGTTGATGCTCAAATACTATTGGAAAACTTCAAATGGAAACGTGATAATTGTAACGGTTTTATGTTTTTTTTATGTTGATGATGCAAACAGACTTACTCGTTTATTGTGGGCCGACTCTACGTCCATCCAAAATTATAAGCTTTTTGGGGACGCTGTTTCGTTCGACGCAACCTATCGCATGAATATGTTCGATAAATTTTTCTTGTTTTGTCCGTATATGTTAATAGTGTTCATACATTGAAAGTCTTGTTATTTTCATGTATGTTATTTGCATAAATATTGAAGAACTATTCATAATTGTATGCTTGATGTTCACTTAATGAATCGTCTATTAATGAAATTATAGTTATTACCATGATTTATATGATATATCTTTACTTATGAAATACAATATATGATATATTCGCGGATAGGTTCGCAGAATATGGTATTTTGAATTATATTTGTACCTTAATGTTAATAAAAAAGATTGCTTGCTTACATTTGTAAATTTTAAAATAAGTATATTTTGTGATTCAATATTTTGCTATGTAAATACCATTATTTTTTGGACAGGTATAAAAAGATATTTACACCTTTTACTGGAAGAGATAACTATGGTAGGTGTGTTTCTTTTGCTGCCGCAATCATTTCAAATGAGGATACTCAATCGTGTTCATGGGTGCTGTCCAAATTTATAGAGTGTATGGGTTCACAGCCTAATGTTATCACAACCGATCAAGATCCAACATTGAAGATTGCTATTGCGAATATATGGTCAGATTCTGCACATAGATTATGTATGTGGCATATTATGATGAAGGTTGTAGAGAAGTTGCCTCCATCGTTGAGAGATAGTACATAATTCAAACAAGATTTTGATGAGGTTGTTTGGTCAGATATGGATGAACCTACTGTTTTCAAGGCGAATTGGCAACATGTAATGGAGAAATATCAATTACTTAATCATAAGTGGTTTGGGGATATGTTCAATATCAGATTTTATTGGATTTCGGCATATTTTCGTGACATTAGTATGAGTGGACTGTTCAGAACCACATCTTCATCCGAAAGTCAGAATAGTTTCTTCGGGATGTTTTTAAACAGTGATTCCAACCTCGTAGACTTGTATCTTCACTTCAATAATTCCAAGGATGCACAACGTAGTGGTTACAATCAAATGACATATGCTAATCAAACCCATTTTCCGACATGAAGACTGACCTTTATATTGAGCGTCATGCTGCTACCATTTTTACAAATAAGATATTTGTTGAGTTGCAAAAGGACATTGTCGAAGCTGATAGACGGTGTGTTATGAATGACATGTATCGAATTGGGGACGAGATGCATTTTAAGGTTGACGACAGATCGGATGGTGTGTCTAATATTTCTCTTAATCTTACATCCGATGACTTATCTTGTTCTTGCAAGTTGTTCGTGAGGAAAGGTTTAATTTGCAAGCACATGTTTTTTGTCATGAAATCCCTAAAGATGAATGTTATTCCTGAGAAGTACATTTTGAGGCGTTGGATGAAGACAGATAGGTCTATGAGTATTCCACATGAAGTACATAAATTGCAAATGGTAATAATTTGTTGTTTATTGAATTTTGTAAAATCATCGGCCAGGTAGAAGGCAACCCTGCTATCAAGGATCAGGTGTTAAATGATTTGAAAGCTTTAGGTGACAAATATTCAGGGATGGGGCTGTCGATGCACACAACTAGTGTCAATGATAGATCAGTAGAAGATTTTTATGGTATGCCTATTCCCAAACAGGTTGATATTTTGTCACCAACAATCTCCAAGACTAAAGGTAGCGGCTGTGGTAGGCATCGTCTTAAGTCTAACAGAGTACAAGCTGTTGAGAGATGTCAGAAACAAAGAGGAGATGTCGCAATTGCAATGAGCTTGGTTACCATGATTCTAGGAACTGTCCAAAAATGGATGCAAATGACGAATGATTTTACCTTATTATGTTATATTACTATTTTTAAAGTACTCATTATTAGTACGTTTTAAGCAGATTTTGAACAATGATTCTATAATTTCTGAATAAAAGAAATTATTATTATATTTTAGGAACTGTACTCTTTGTTAACATTTGTGTTTTTTTTTATGCACAATACCTTATTAATTATGCATATATTTATGTATGCAAAAAATATTACTATAGTTGTTATGTTGGATACTAACATTTAATGATGGCACAATTTTTTAACATTTAATGACAACTAAATGCATAGTCAAGGAAAGAGTTTGTAGTAACCCGAAAATCTTTTAGTCTTAATTGGAGCCTAATTAAGCATTAATTAGTGGTTTAAAGGTATTATATCCTTACAAATTTATAAGAAATGCATAATAAGTTAGAAAGTGATAGAAATTCGATTAATTACTAATCGAGTGAGTAGAATTTAGAAGAAGTACATATAATTTAGAAATAAGTTTTATTTTGATAAAATAGGAAATATATGATTATTATTGTGTGTTGAATAAAAAAATTTCATTAAATAGAAAATGTGCTAAAGAAATGCATTAATTATTTCTATGTGGGATTTATTTATAAAATGAAATGAAATATTGTTTAAGCTATTAAATGGCTTGAATAAATTTATTTTATTAATATCTAGTGATAAAGAAAATGTTTTCTATGATTTTCGAATTTTATGAATAAATAGAATAATTATTTGATTATATGTATATGAAAGCATTAAAGTTATATTTATATGGGTTGCATTCCAATAATGGATTTAATTATTTTGGATCTTTATATTAATGAGAAAATTTAGTTTTTACTATTAAAGAATATTAATTGCCAATGTTAGCAATTTTGGAAAAATGTTTATATAATTTTCAAAAATTATGAAAAAAGAAAAGAAAATGAATAAAAATTTAATAAAGCTATCTATATATACATACTTCTAGAACTAATATTCATTAAAAATCATCTTCTACCTCCATACTCCCTTTCATTTTCGAACACACACACTAGCACACACACAAAAATTTTCTTCAACTTTTAATCCATAGTTTAAGTGAGGAATTAATTGGAAATCACTCCAAAGAAGGTAAATACTTTGATTAAGCCAAGTTTTTGTGATTTAAATTGATGAACATGATGTTCTCACATATCATGATTTTCAAAATTTGAAGACTTTCTTTAAGGTTGATTTGTTTAATTTTTGTTATGTTTATTGATTTAATTATGCTTATGATGCATAAATAACATAAGCTATGGTTTTAATTCTTTAAATTCATGAAGTTGGAAAATTAAAGTGAGCATGTATAAACCCTAATTTTGTATGTGAATTGTGTGTTATGATTTGATTAAATTGAGTTTAGATATGTGTAATTAAGTTGAAATAAACATGAATTAGTGGAAGAAATTGGAATAAATTCAATGCATGCATATTATAAATTTTTTGAAAATTATGAAGTTGGATGAACTTTGATTTCTTGATTTTATTTGATGTATTTGATATGATTTTTGAGATCTAGAGTATAAATAATGCCTAAGTTGAATTTAAAGGATTTTATGGACATAAATTGTAAAAGTTGAAAAATTAAAGTTTAGTATAAGTTGGTAGATTTATATGCTCAATGTGATTAAGATTTGAATTGATTATGAATTGATGATCATTGATGATAAATAAGTATGTATGTGAGTTGTTTGATATTAAATGGATTATAGATTGAAAAATTCATGTAATGCATAATGTACATGGTTGAAGGGCATAATTAAAGTGTGATGTAGATGGATTGATTTAAACTTGTTTTAAGTTCCTAAGTGTAAATTTAAGCATATGGTGATTATTTGGTGGAGTTTGGGATGAGTTTGGTTGATTTGGTATTGAAATGGCGATGCATTTTATAAACGTTACTTTGCCGAAATTTCGTTAGAATTTGTTTATTAATAAGACGTTTTGAGAATTGAATTGGTGAACTATTGATAAGTGTTTAAGTGGAATTTATTCACTTGAAGTTGTTTAATTTCTTTGATCATAGCATGTTATGCGATTATTTAAGATTTAAGTTTATTAAAGAATAAGTTATGAAGGAATGCAATAAGCCTAACCTAATCTTAGATTTAGGTAGGACTAAGATTTAGTTGTCACATGTTCAAGTGAACAAGAAGGTTTGCTAAATTTGATAATAATCTTATTTTACAAGGAACAAGCAAAGGAAATCGAGAACTAAAAGACGAAGAAGAAGACGTAGTAACGTGAACAGTAAATGTTATGTTTCAAACGTGTTTCTATCATGAGAATGTTTCCAATCACCACATTATGAGTATGTTGATAATGAATGATTTACCACATTGTGGGTATGACAGCAATTGACCTATCTACGGTAGGAAAACAATAAATACTGTGCACACGTTTATGGCTGTGAGCTTGCAAATGTAGGCCGGTCATGGTATTGGGAAGGAGGCCTACGTCCTATTAACTAATGACATAGATAGGGTATGACCGTGGTTGGCAACCTTCGAGACCAATTTGGGTATGTGATGCCGGTATGTTATAAAATGTGAATATGTGGTGATAGAATAATGAATTATTTTCATGAGGTACTTACTCAAGTTTATATTCTCAACTCTTATGTTAAGCAAAATTTGTAAGTTATTGATTAAAGTTTCGAAAGTTAAAGTTTTGGCAATTATCCACTGAGTACTTTCTGGTACTCATGCCCGCAAATATGTTTTCTATGTGGTGCAGGTTGAGCGTGGAAGGGATGTGGACTTTGGAGCTGAGCTTGGTCTTTTCTTTTGTTTTGAATAGTTATGCCCGAATGTCGTGTCTTCATACATGACATTCACTACTCTTCCGTTGATGACTCTGTTACTTGAAACTATACTTTTAGGAAAAACCTTGTAAATACTTGGAAATGCTTGTGTACATATTGTTGAGGCTGTGACCTCGCTTGTTATTGTTGCTTGCTGTTGGTTATTTGCTGTTGTGCAGGTTGGCTTATCCATATTATAGGGGATATGCCGTCCATTTGTCCAAAATTTCATTTCTTTAAACCAGTCATGATTTAATTATTTAGCTAATTACCTAATTAAATAGTCGGGTCATGACAGAGTGGTATCAGAGCAGTTGTTCGCTCTGGACCTGTGAATTTTCCTTCTTTGAGTCAACCTTTCTTTGTACACCTTGAGTTAGAAACAAAAATGATTGGTAAAAGCTCAGCAATCCAGTCCATCTCTTAGGCTCAGCCAGGTAAAGTAAATTGTGATTTGTGTAAGGACAAGTGAATATATATATTGAAAATAGTTCATGGTTATGGTGAAATTTTGTGATGTAATATGTATGAACATAAATGATATATGACTGTTTCCGCACCTGATCAGTATGTAAGTTATATTTGATTATAGGATGGCAAGGAAGAAAGTTATAGCTCGAAAGAAGGTCGCTTATAGGCCGCCTGGGTCAGGAAGCTGACGACCTCCGGGAACCCGTCGTTAGAGGTCCCAAGATGCGTCAAGATACATTTATAATCTCCTCCAACTTGAACACATAGTTCCGTATATGGCAAGTTAAGGGGTCAAACCTAAGAGAGCTGGTTGTGTTGTTACTCGAGTTGTCACGGTTTGAGTAGGAGGATGCCCAGAGGGCAAGGTGTCAATCTGGATGACGGTCTCAGTAGAGATATACTGAGAGATAGATCTTGAGCAAAAGTAAAACTAAAACTTAAACACAAGGTAAAGATTAAATGACAAGTAGTTGGACCAAGGGTTCCGCACGTTGAGATACTGGTCAAGACGTCGGTCATAGGTTCAAGGTTTACGCCCAGTGTATGTCGTTGGTTAAAGGTACCAAGGGTAGGCACCCTTTTGGTTATCACGTACACCAGCCCCCACCCCCGCTTGCCGTAGATTTTAGGGCCAATCACAGGCCCCTTCCTTGTCCCTTGCCAAGATGGTCCCCTAACTAGGTTATCCCGCCTCCAACAACTTGACTCACTAGAAAGCCCAACTAGTCACAACCGGTCGAGGGTGGCTCACGACCCTTGCCCAAGGCCGACGACTACAATCACCCACTCGGCCGCACTTCCGGAACAAAGAGACACTCGATGTCTTACTCTGACTATTGCTTGTAGCTACCCCTCCCCCCAAGGCTACCGGCCGAGTTAACGCTCAAGGAAAGGAATAACATGGGTATAAAGGCCTAGAGCTTCGGGAACACCCACTCAAGGTTCTAAGTACGTTTAGACCTCACGATTCGTATGACCTCGACTCAACGTGCTTCACCCCGAGCCCAACCAAACCGACTACTCATTCATAATCGACATAAACATGAAAGCAATAAACAAGAACATAAACGAAACCATACTTGAATAGAAAATCTAACTGAAATTAAAGCGGTCTACGCGGCGGTTCTTCGAGCGAGATCATAAAATACATAAAATAAATGTTTGCCCGTAGGACTTGTTTCTTCCTCACCAATCACTCATGAAAGCAAAGAGAAAATAAAAGAGATAGGTTGCAGAGAGAATTCGGACTGATGCTCTCACTCCCCACCGAATGTGTCTCGTGAATAATTATTGTGTGGAGTTGTTATGTTGGGAGCCTAAGTGCATCCTCTTTGTCTTGGTCAACGCACGCATCTCGAGGTGGCAGGTGGTGAGGGCAGTAGCTGGCTCGAGCTCTGGACACCGACAGGGGCTCATCTGGCTTCAGTTTGGGCAGGTTTGTCTCATCCCAGACGCTGCAGGTTGATCTTTCCCTTTTCGGCAAAAATCAAACAGACGGCAGAGAGGGATCTTGCCCAGAATCGTCCCTTTTGCGTGCTAGTCTGCCAGAGTCCTTGTCCGCGTCTCCCAGTTGCATCCTGAGATTACCCTCTGTCCCCTGCGTCACTCCTCGTCCTTTTTCCCTCTCTTCTTGTCTCGATTATCTTATTGGCTTCACGTTAGCTCGTTGATTAGGCTCAGCTCCAATGCAATACAGTGTCTTGGCAAGATGTCAGAATGCCTTGCCAAGGTAGTCTTTGGGATTTTTACCTCTCTCACATGAGGTGGTCTGATCTTGCCCAAGGTCCGTCTCAACCTGCAACATCCCAAGCGTGTCCTCCCAGACACAAACACACACAAAGAACACACAAAAATGAACTCTTTCTAGGGCAAGGACTACCCCAAAATGAGCACGAAAAACAGGCTCGTCACACTCACACACTTGAACCACGGTTATCCTCAAGCGTGCAAGCATTCCTTGCCCAAAAGAAAAACAAAACACACAAACAACACACGTAAAAAACCAGCAAGGATAAGATGAAAACATAACAAAGATAATCCGGCATAGGCGATTAATACAGCTATGTATCAAGGTCAATCAAGATCGGGGCAAAGCAAGTTTATGGGAATTCCTCTCAAACACTCAAACTCTCTGTGTTTAGGGCTTTCACGCTCAGTGATGACTTGATCAAGGAAGTGCCATAGGCTTGCCTGCCGTCTACTATCTCTATCCTATAGCTTGGTCTAAATTCTCCATCCTTAGATCTTTTAGGGTTGTATTGAGTGGCTTCTTGGCAAAGTTGGAAGTATTTAAGCTTTGGGTAAGGTTGTCTTGACTTAGGTCTTGGACAGAATGTTTTCCCATTTCCCTTTGCAAGATACTTACGGGCCTGAGCACACTTTATATTTTTGGGGGAACTACTTTTTCTTTTCTTTTTTATATTTTTAAATGTTGTTCCCCCACCCTTTTTCTTTTTTTACACATTTTGAATTTAAGCTCATTATGCCCGGGCGAAGGCCAAGGCATCTAATGCTTGTGTTTTGCCCAGAATGATGCCCAAGACATATATATCCCTCTCCTATTCTTCCTCTCTCAACCCCCAGGCCAGGGAAGAGCACAAGGTAATTAAAAAGAAAATGATAAGCTCAAATGGGGGCTAGCAAAGGATACATATATCTGGGTTTATGTTCACTGTTGACCATGGCTATGAAAAGAAAGCCTAAATCATCTAGAGCATTTAGACCTACAGCAATTGGGCTTTGATAGCACAACCAAGTCAAGCATCCGAATAACACACAGAATAGAAATCATGCTTGCAAGGATAAAGCATATATAGGCTCAATTTCTCACAGGTGTGCATGCTAGGCCCCTTTTCCGTCATACCAACCGTATTGAAACACAGCTAATGTCACACCCCGGCTGACCTAATCTCTGATTAACTGACTAATTGGAGTGCGACAGTTGGATTTAAGAGAAAAAGACTAACTATTACAAAAGACTCGCAAACAGGAAGAAATTAATATCCAAAGAAGGAAGAGCCTTTGAGTTTATGATCAATTAATAAGAAAAAGTCAAACACTTATTAAATCGCTATTAGCAAGTGAATTCAATACTCATTGACTCAAGTTTGTAATTATTTCACAAATGTCAAACCCATCAGAACTTTGTATCATGACACATCAAAATCATATGAATAACTGATATAATCAATTATCCTTTCTAAAGAGAGACGAGTCAATGGACAATTTATTAACCAAAAGATCAAGGTAGAATATTAATCAACCCTGTTTAGCAAACTGATACCATAATCTTTGACACAAAATTCATACTTGTTTTCAATTGTTCAAAACCCATCAAGATTCAAACTAAGCAAGTTTCCACAACTATAACGAGTTGGCAACAAAAGAGTAGCTGAGTTTATGTGTGGAGACATAAACTCGAGGCAAAACATAGGACATGGCAATTTAGGTCTTCGCTCGATTCAGGTCCACATTGTCATCTCTGCATTACCGCACATTTAGAAATACATGCGGGCGTGAGTACTGATGCACTCGGTGGGCAATCGCCGAAATAATTGAAACATGCTCTTAGAGCTATAAAATCGACTTGCCACTTTATAGATTCACAGGGATTTTAAGAAATAACCTATGAATCAAACTTTATGAAATTCACTTACTTCATAATCAATGCACGTGCTTAACAATTCTAATATAACATGTCTGCAGACAATCAATAACAAACACCATATCTACGCTCAAACGTGTTGAGAAGTATGCCTCCTTCTCAATCACCTTGGCCAAAGGCCACCTATGTACACATACCCTTACTAGCAGCTCGTCTAGCATAGGGCCGATATCGTCATTCTCTCGTAGACAGGCAATATGCTCAAAACAGGCAAGTCAATTATCTTTTATAAAAGGGACTCATGCTCATCATCATAAACTTGTGCACAAACATATTTTTAGTTTAGAAAGCCCACCTGAACTTGATTACTCGGAACTTTATGCTTTTCCCCTCTTGATTTCTACTCCGCTTCCGCGTGCTCCTTAGAAAGAGATAAGAGGAATGAATACAGGAAATAGGAGCTAAGAGTTTCTAACTCTTGAGCCTCTACTAAAACTCTTTCGATACTCTATGGTTAAGCTAAGCCTTGCTAGGTCAATGCATCCCAAAACTAAACTATTTAACTTATTAAGAAAGTAATTATAAGAACACTAGTCTTTTCAATTCCTTATATTCGTAAGGAATATCATATTGCTATAACAAAATATTTAATCTTTCTAATCGATTTCTTTGAGAACTTTGATCAAGTAAGCCTTAATCAAGCTATATAATCATAAGAATCTATGTTTTGAAATCAAATTCCAAATATCAAGTCAATATCACAAAATCTTTTGTAAAAGCAAACTAACGAAATCTAAATTTTTGTATAAGCATAGAAAATCTCAATAATTCAAAATAGGCTAATTTAATATACTAGATCATACTTTTGAAATCAAACATCTCAAATAAAATCAACACGATAAGTTCTCGACATTACTTAAGCACTTTAATTTAGGGTTTTTCATATACGTTGGATTAAATCCCAATTTCTTTCATTAAACACAATCATAGATATATAATTACATAACTACAAGCTTATTTTAAACAAATCAAAGCCAAATCATCTTGAAATCAAGCCCTATATTTTCGGTCATCACAAGAATTTTGGAGGGTTCGATTTTTATTTTCATAATAAACTCTAATCATGCACAAACGTCTTTAATTACATAGATCTAAGCTTGATTTAAGAAATCATCAACAAAACTTCAAGATAACAATTAGGGTTCTTGAATAAAATTTAGTTTTTCATGAAACCAACCAATCAAACCATAGATCCAACATAAATCATCTCAAAGAGGGTAGATCTAAACATATGTGAACTAAAAATCGAAAAACGAAAATTCGTTGGAACAAGGCCATCATGGCCGAATCATATAGGGTTTGAGGAGGGAGTTTTTCTTTGATTTCTCAACATAATATCACTCTATATAGATAGATCTATGCATATATCAACTAAGAATCGAAGAACGAAACCCGTAGAAAAAATGGCCAAATGGCCGAAAGTTTAGGGGTTTTGGGGGTGGGTTTTCTCTTTGATTTTTACTTCAAAACTTGAAATAGGTTAGTGATTTACCTTCTTAGGACGTTGATCTACCAAGTTGGAAAGGATTGGAAGCTTGAAATCTCGATTTTGGAAGAGAGAATTTTCGTGTGTGTGGTGTGTGTGTGTGTTTCGAATTTGAGAGCAAAATGAGATGAAATTTGGTGAAAAAAATGTTCCTTGGAGGCTAAGCATTCCTATTTATATCAAGGTCTTATCTCACTATTTCAATCTTCCACCACAAGTTTTAAATGGCTTCTAGAATAAGCTAATCCTTTTAGCTTATTTAAGAACTTAGTGGTTTAAATTTTCTTTACTATAATTCAAGCTTGAAAATAATGATATCATAATGTAACTTTTTGAATTTATGAAATCAATATAAAGCAATTAGAAATATAGAAATTTCTAGCAAATCGAAACTTTCATAAATCACTCTTTTTAATTTAAACTTTGAAATAAAAATAATAACTGAAAGACTTATCATTTAATCAATCAACTTTAAAATTCTAATATAAATCTTTAAGTTAAAGCTTTTATAAAATCTTATCTAAGGATGCATTGTTCCTAGTCACTCACGTAATTAATTTCTAATTAATTACGTACTTAACGCTTAAACAGAGTTATGAAAATCTGGGGTATTACATTCTCTCCCCCTTAAAGAAATTTCATCCCGAAATTTAGTACCTCTGAAAATAGCTCAGGGTACTTCTCTTTCATCATCTCTTCTAATTCCCAAGTTGATTCTTCTGGGCCATGATGTCTCCATAAGATCTTGACGAAAGGAATCGACTTATTCCTTAGTTGTTGATTCTTTCGATCTAGGATACGTTCTGGCTTCTCTTCATAGCTTAAATCAGACTCAGGAACTATGTCTTCTTGATTGATAACATGGTCCGGGTCGTAGACGTACTTCCATAACTGAGATACGTGAAATACGCTGTGAACGTTACCAAAATTGGGTGGCAACGCCAACCTGTATGCAACAAGCCCAATCTTCTCTAAATCTCATACGGTCCGATGAATCTCAGCTTGAGCTTTCCTTTGATTCCAAATCTGTGCACTCCTTTTGTAGGTGAAACCTTCAGGAATACTTTATCTCCGATCTCGAAACTTAACTCAGTGCGTTGCGTATCGGCATAAGACTTTTGGCGATCCTGAGCTTCTTGAATTCTCTTCTTAATTTGGCGTATGATATCAATCATTTCTTCAACTACTTCTGTGCCGAGAATTCTTTTCTCTCCAACTTCGTCCCAATACAAAGGAGATCGACATTTCTTACCGTACAATGCTTCATAAGGTGCCATATTGATGGTTGCTTGGTAACTGTAATTATAGGCAAACTCGATCAAAGGCAAAGCTTGCTCCCACTGTTCTCCTCGATCAAAGGCAAAGCTTGCTCCCACTGTTCTCCTCGATCTAAGACGATGGTTCTGATCATGTCTTCTAGCGTCTGAATAGTTCTTTACGTCATCCATCATGCGTGGATGAAAGGTCAGATCGAAATTCAGCTGGGTGCCCATTTCCTTTAGGAAGCTTGTCCAAAATCTTGAGGTGAACTTGGAATCTCTATCGGAGGTGATCGAAACAGGAATTCCGTGTAGACGTACAATCTCTCGTACGTAAATATGGGCTAACTTATCAGCTCCGTATGTCATCGGAATTGGAATAAAATGGGCGCTCTTGGTTAATCAATCGATAATCACCCAAATTGTCGTATTTCCACGCTTGGACTTGGGTAATCCGATGACGAAATCCATGGCAACATGGTCCCATTTCCATTCAAGAATGTCGAGAGGTTGTAACTTTCCATGTGGTCTCTGGTGTAGCGCTTTGACTTGCTGACACGCCAAACACTTCTCGACAAACGACGATATCTCTTGTTTCATGCCTACCCACACAAAATTTTGTTTCAGATCTTGATACATCTTTGTGCTTCCTGGGTAGGCAATATAAGGCGTGTTGTGCGCCTTCTTCAGAATTTCTTCTTTTAAATTCTTGTCATTGGGTACACATATCCGGTTCCCAAGCATAAGGGCATTATCTCTTGCCTCATGATATTATGCTGATCCTTCGGTTCTCACCTTCATCCTTAACTTCTCTAATTGTTCATCTTGACGTTGAGCTTGAACAATTCGATTTCTCAGGTCAGGTTCTAGAACAAGGGTTGCGATGATACCCTGAATGGTCTCAGGTGGTAATACCACTTCTAGTTTCATCTTCTCAAATTCCTTAACTAGCTCTTCGTTTTGGGTAAGAACAAATGCTAGTTGAATCTGGTTCTTCCTGCTTAACGCGTCGACGACCACATTTGCTTTTCCTGGGTGATACTTGATTTTGCAATCTTAGTCTTTGACTAACTCTAGCCATCTTCTTTGACGTAGATTAAGATCATTTTGTTCAAAGAAGTATTTCAGGCTCTTGTGGTCGGTGAAGATTTCACATTTTGATCCATATAAATAATGTCTCCAAATCTTCAACGCATGGACCACGACTGCTAGTTCTAGATCATGGGTAGGGTAATTAAGCTCATGTGACCTTAGCTGTCTTGAAGCATAAGCAATTACCTTACCTTCCTGCATGAGTACACATCCTAGCCCATTCCTTGAAGCATCAGTATACAACAGATGTTCTTTGTCGGGCTCAGTCATCATTATCACTGTGGCAATCGACTATCTTTCAATTCTTGAAAACTTGTCTCGCACTCATTGTTCCATTGGAATTTTACTCCCTTTCGAAGTAATTGCGTCATTGGTCTAGAAATCTTCGAGAATCCCTCGATGAATCTTCGGTAATAACCGGCTAGACCAAGAAAACTCCGAATTTCATTCGGTGTTGTAGGCGATTTCCAATCGCGCACCGCTTGCACTTTCGCAGGATCCACTTTGATCCCTTCTGCTGAGACGATATGACCAAGGAAATTCACTTCTCGTAGCCAAAACTCGCACTTGCTGAACTTGGCGTACAACTTTTCAGTTCTCAATGTGTCCAAGGCGATTCTCAAATGAGTTTCGTGTTCCTTTTCCGTCTTCGAATACACAAGAATGTCGTCAATAAAGACCAAGACAAACTTATCTAGGTATTCGTGAAAAACACGGTTCATTAGATCCATGAACACAGCTGGAGCATTGGTCAAACCAAAGGGCATTACGGTAAACTCATAATGACCGTATCGAGTTTGAAAAGCAGTCTTCGGTACATCTTCTTGCTTAATCTTTAGCTGATGATACCCTGATCTCAAATCGATTTTTGAGAAAACTCCTGCGCCTTTCAATTGATCGAACAGATCATCAATCCGTGGTAACGGATACTTATTCTTCAGGGTCATCTTATTTAATTCTCTGTAGTCGATGCACATTCTCAACGTGCCATCCTTTTTCTTGACGAACAGCACTGGTGCTCCCCACGGTGATACGCTTGGGCGAATAAATCCCAAATCCAATAGTTCTTGCAATTGGATTTTCAATTCTTGAAGTTCCCTTGGCGCCATTCGGTATGGTGCTTTCGAGATTGGGGCTG
Organism: Salvia rosmarinus; assembly: GCA_036937905.1. Classification (NCBI taxonomy): domain Eukaryota; kingdom Viridiplantae; phylum Streptophyta; class Magnoliopsida; order Lamiales; family Lamiaceae; genus Salvia; species Salvia rosmarinus. Next base: position 44,570,904 of record CM072813.1, read on the forward strand.
AGCCAGGTTCTAAATCGATGGAGAACTCTAGTTGTCTATTCGGTGGTAATCCAGGTAAGGATTCCGGAAAGACATCTGGGAATTCTCTCACAACTTGCACATCGCCAACTTTCCTTTCAATTCCCTCCATTCCAGCCAAATACACTATGTAAGCGCGTGCTTCCTCTTGTCTTAGCAGCTTCTCCGCTTGCAAGGCTGAAATGAGAGGTACTCTCTTATGCCTTTCTTCTATCCCGTAAAAATAGGTTGGTTCCTTCCCTCGTGGTTGGAACGAGATCTCACGACTTTCACAATGAATCATTGCAAAGTTTTGAGTTAACCAATCCATTCCTAGAATTATGTCCACATCCCTCATAGGCAAAAGACGCAAAGATTCTGCTCTCAACTTGAGAGGACCTAACTCAAATTCTAAGTTAGGGCACTTATGAGTGATTCTATCGCTTCTGCCTAACGCGTAAGGACTCTTATCTCAGGAGTATATCGTTTTACTAGAAGCTCAAGAGTATCTACACATGCTGTAGAAATAAAAGAATCTGAAGCTCCAAGATCGAAAAAATTATGACAGTATATCTCTCAAGGTTCCATACCGCCAACCGTCCAGCTTTCTTGTCCGCCGATTTCTGGTTCAGCGCAAAAGCTCTTTGATCTTTGGTCCGGGTTGAACTTGTTGTCTTGGTGTATCGAGGTGGTTCTTTGTGGAGCCACCGGAACCGAGCTCTTGAGTCCGAGGAACATCGGAAAGGGCAACTGGGGATAAGCTATCATAGCTTTCATTGATTGGGTCTTGCGGGAAGGATTTGATCTGGATCCACTTCCCGACGCCTTATCTCTGTTTGGATAGTTGTTAGCATAGTGGCCCACTTGAACACAATTGTAACAACTGTTACTTCCCCACTTACATACTCCAGAATGTATCCGATTGCATTTCTGGCACACAGGCCTAGCTTGATTTGGGGTAACTCGAGGTTAACTTTGAAACGAGGGTCGAGATTGACCTTGGGAGAACTGCCCTGGTTTCTGCCACTGCTTCTTGTTTGGGAAATTTCTATTCTCCCACCTTCTCTTATTCCGAATCATTTGATCACTCAACAAGAACCTTGTTTGATTAGACTACGGGTGGATCTTTGGAGTCTCGCCAGCGAAATCTTCTCAGGACGCATCTCCATTTCCATATCAAGCACACGATTCAGAGTCTCTGCATAAGACATTGGAGGCTGGCTGGCTAGTACTATTCTCATTTCTTGATGTAATCCAGAGCGGAATAACTGAGCCATTTTCTCATCAGTGTCGACCTTATGAGGTGCATAACGAGCCAACTTACGTAACTCTCTCAGTCGATTCACCACGCCTTCTTCCCTTGCTTAAGATTTGTGAATTCAATCTCTTTCTGTCTGCGATAGCTTCGCGGGATATACTTGGCCAAGAGTTCTTCCTTGAAGCGCTCCCACGTGAAAACGTCTAGCTATTCTGGTGTGAAAGTTCTCTGACGAGACTCCCACCAATAATCCGCAGATCCCTTGAGCTGGAAAGAGATACACAACATACACTCTCGATCGGTGCATTCCAAAAATCGGAAAACACGATCCATGGCCCTAACCCACTCTTCAGCCTCCGATGGATCACCAGATCCAGTAAAAGTTAGAGGATTTTGGCGAAGGAAAAGCTCGGCGATCTTGCGATCCAGACGAGGAGGTGATTGATTAGGTGAATTCTGAGATGTAGGTTGACTCTCTTGAGTCTCTTCTTTAGGTATTTGATTTTGACGTCTTCTCGGCATGCTAAAAAAAAGATTTGAAAATTTGAATATCAAATAACAATTTAAGGTTATTGCAAAAATTCAAACAAAATGTGGATAGGTTGCACAATGTGAATAAGAGGTTGAACAGTTCATATAATATCCGATTCATATATTGGGAAAATTTGCCTTCTTGAGGACTTTTACAAAAAGAGGAAAAATTGCCAAAAGTGGGTTTTGGGCTATGGCGATGCTCTACGGCATCCCAACAAACTATCCTATTACATACATACTATAACAGATACATCAACAGACTACTAAACTATCATATGCATCATTACTGTACATCACCACACGGATCTCTGCACGACGACTCATCGCTTGGTCCGGGCTCTTCACTCCTGGTGAGGTCCATCTCCATCTCATCTTCACCGTTGCTATTTCTTCTTCGAGAATCGTTCGATCTCATCTTCCCATCGTGGCTGCCATATCTTGGGGTTGCAAACCGCAGAGGCTCCATCTCTTCTTCATTGAAGTCCGCACCGTGGTTTATGAGCATTGGGGTTGTTATCATGCACAATTACTTTAATCTCGGGATGCGAGAATGTATGGGTCGGTGATAAAGACATTTCACCGATCGAGATACTCAGTGTACACTTACCAACAGACTCAATATGTTCGTGTTCATACCGATAAGATCCGGAAAGACCGATGGTCTAGAAGAATGGTACCTCATCCACCGGATGAGATGGTGATGATATATGTGAACTTCACTGGGTTGACTAAAAGATCGGTCGAATTTGACCGAGACTCGGTTATTCGATTGAGAGAGAGTCACGGGAACCACGTGAACCGGATAAGATCCGGAACTACTTACGAACAGAGTTACTAGGGCCACTCGAGAAGACATTTGGGTTGTCAAAATAAATAGGATAAGTAGGCGAGTCAAAACAATTGGTCGCTCTAGTAGATCCGCATCGCTTCCGTATCATTGATCCGGATAGGGAGAAGGAATGTTTTCAGCAAAAAGCATATCAACGAGCCACGGATCAAATGCAGGGGGTAAATGCGAATCATCAGGACCCTGAGGATTATCTGAATCCATCAATAAAGGAGAATCAACTATCTCATCAATGATGGAAACTAAGGGAGTACTATCAATTAATATAGGCTCATCAAATCTAGGAGCGGAAATTTCAGGAGTTGGTATGCTAACGGAAGGCTGGGGAGAAGGATCTTCCTGCCTTACATGATGCTCTACAAAGAGCCGATGGATATGAGAATGAAAATGATTGAGAGAAGGATAATCACCTTGGGGTGGACCTTGATGATCCCGATTCTGCGCTCGAATGAGAGCATGGAATCCAAAGAAATCCCCCGACTCTTCAGGATTTCTCGAATAATCAATATGATCAAGAGCGCTGGAAGAAGCCCAACCTTGCCAGTGTACTGGCAAGACCTGAATCAGACGAAGTATTGCATCGAATTCGCTAACCCCATGCCGCTAACGAAACCGCCCAACGGAATCGCCGAGAAATTCGAGAAGTTTGCATCGCTCGGCGGCTCGTAGAATCATGCATGACGTCCGATTTGTGACGGCCTAACACTAGAGCTGTCATGCGGCGTAACCCGCATCCCTGGCATCCTAAAAAGATATAATCACAACTTAACATCAGGACAATCACATCGATATGTCCCATTTCCCATCTCAAGATACTAATCAAATTGCATGCATAATCAACTCATATAGCATACAATACTGATCATGTAGAAATCGCACAAGCCATAAGCAAATGCAAAAAGGATTCTGAACTCTTTATGAAAATCAACTACTCGTACCTGATTGTGCTGGAGATGACAGACTTGATATGCTGAGCTTGAATAATTTAGGACAACTGGGTTAGACTCAAGGAAGACTCACAGGACCAGAGCGAACAACTGCTCTGATACCATTCTGTCACACCCCGGCTGACCTAATCTCTGATTAACTGACTAACCGGAGTGCGACGGTTGGATTTAAGAGAAAAAGACTAACTATTACAAAAGACTCGCAAACAGGAAGAAATTAATATCCAAAGAAGGACGAGCCTTTGAGTTTATGATCAATTAATAAGCAAAAGTCAAACAATTATTAAATCGCTATTAGCAAGTGAATTCAATACTCATTGACTCAAGTTTGTAATTATTGTCTAACCCATCAGAACTCTGTATCATGACACATCAAAATCATATGAATCACAGATATAATCAATTATCCTTTCTAAAGAGAGACGAGTCAATGGACAATTGATTAACCAAAAGATCAAGGTAGAATATTAATCAACCCTGTTTAGCAAACTGATACCATAATCTTTGACACAAAATTCATACTTGTTTTCAATTGTTCAAAACCTATCAGTTTTCAAACTAAGCAAGTTTCCACAACTATAACGAGTTGGAAGCAAAAGAGTAGCTGAGTTTATGTGTGGAAACATAAACTCAGGGCAAAACATAGGACATGGCAATTTAGGTCTTAGCGCCATTATTCACCACATTGTCATCTCCTGCATTACCTGCACATTTAGAAATACATGCAGGGCATGAGTACTTGATGCACTCAGTGGGCAATCGCCGAAATAATTGAAACATGCTCTTAGAGCTATAAAATCGACTTGCCACTTTATAGATTCACAGGGATTTTAAGAAATAACCTATGAATCAAACTTTATGAAATTCACTTACTTCATAATCAATGCACGTGCTTAACAATTCTAATATAACATGTCTGCAGACAATCAATAACAAACACCATATCTACGCTCAAACGTGTTGAGAAGTAGGCCTCCTTCTCAAACACCTTGGCCAAAGGCCACCTGTGTACACATACCCTTACTAGCAGCTCGTCTAGCATAGGGCCGATATCGTCATTCTCTCGTAGACAGGCAATATGCTCAAAACAGGCAAGTCAATTATCTTTTATAAAAGGGACTCATGCTCATCATCATAAACTTGTGCACAAACATATTTTTAGTTTAGAAAGCCCACCTGAACTTGATTACTCGGAACTTTCTGCTTTTCCCCTCTTGATTTCTACTCCGCTTCCGCGTGCTCCTTAGAAAGAGATAAGAGGAATGAATACGGGAAATAGGAGCTAAGAGTTTCTAACTCTTGAGCCTCTACTAAAACTCTTTCGATACTCTATGGTTAAGCTAAGCCTTGCTAGGTCAATGCATCCCAAAACTAAACTATTTAACTTATTAAGAAAGTAATTATAAGAACATTAGTCTTTTCAATTCCTTATATTCGTAAGGAATATCATATTGCTATAACAAAATATTTAATCTTTCTAATCGATTTCTTTGAGAACTTTGATCAAGTAAGCCTTAATCAAGCTATATAATCATAAGAATCTATGTTTTGAAATCAAATTCCAAATATCAAGTCAATATCACAAAATCCTTTGTAAAACGCAAACTAACGAAATCTAAATTTTTCGTATAAGCATAGAAAAATCTCAATAATTCAAAATAGGCTAATTTAATATACTAGATCATACTTTTGAAATCAAACATCTCAAATAAAATCAACACGATAAGTTCTCGACATTACATAAGCACTTTAATTTATGGTTTTTCATATACGTTGGATTAAATCCCAATTTCTTTCATTAAACACAATCATAGATATATAATTACATAACTACAAGCTTATTTTAAACAAATCAAAGCCAAATCATCTTGAAATCAAGCCCTATATTTTCGGTCATCACAAGAATTTTGGAGGTTCGATTTTGTTTTCATAATAAACTCTAATCATGCACAAACGCCTTTAATTACATAGATCTAAGCTTGATTTAAGAAATCATCAACAAAACTTCAAGATAACAATTAGGATTCTTGAATAAAATTTAGGTTTTCATGAAACCAACCAATCAAACCATAGATCCAACATAAATCATCTCAAAGAGGTAGATCTAAACATATGTGAACTAAAATCGAAAAACGAAAATTGTTGGAACAAGGCCATCATGGCGAATCATATAGGGTTTGAGGAGGAGTTTTCTTTGATTTCTCAACATAATATCACTCTATATAGATAGATCTATGCATATATCAACTAAGAATCAAGAACGAAACTCAGAGAAAAAATGGCCAAATGGCCGAAAGTTTAGGGGTTTTGGGGTGGGTTTTCTTTGATTTTACTTCAAAACTTGAAATAGGTTAGTGATTTACCTTCTTAGGACGTTGATCTACCATGTTGGAAAGGATTGGAAGCTTGAAATCTCGATTTTGGAAGAGAGAATTTTCGTGTGTGTGGTGTGTGTGTGTGTTTCGAATTTGAGAGCAAAATGAGAGGAAGTTTGGTGGAAAAAATGATCCTTGGAGGCTAAGCATTCCTATTTATATCAAGGTCTTATCTCACTATTTCAATCTTCCACCACAAGCCTTTAAATGGCTTCTAGAATAAGCTAATCCTTTTAGCTTCTTTAAGAAGCTTAGTGGTTTTAGAATTTTCTTTACTATAAATCAAGCTTGAAAATAATGATATCATAATGTAACTTTTTGAATTTATGAAATCAATATAAAGCAATTAGAAATATAGAAATTTCTAGCAAATCGACACTTTCATAAATCACTCTTTTTAATTTAAACTTTGAAATAAAAATAATAACTGAAAGACTTATCATTTAATCAATCAACTTTAAAATTCTAATATAAATCTTTATTGTAATATCCCGTAATTTTAATACTAGATTACGATAATTAATTACGTAATTAGCATTATTAATTCAATAATTAAAATCTTAATTAGTCAACTCTTGACTTTGACCAAGCATAATTGATAATTTCGTATGAGATTCATCGAGCCTTAGTGAATTAAGGAATATAATTTTCAATATTCCTTCGAACGTAATTTTCAACGTTGAATGAATTCGACGCCACGCCTTACAAGATTATTAAGCGCTTAAGCTTAATTTCGAAATTCCTATTATTATAGGAATAAATAAAGTTGTAACAAACTTTATTTTGAACATTTTGGAGATAATTGCTATGAGAATTTAGAGACGCTTCAAACGCTCACGCTTAGAGATAATGCGATAACTTTAGCATATGATCTCGGAATTATAAAATTCAAATTCCTATATTTATATTATTATATAAGGGCATTATTTATCATTAAATAATGCTAGAAAATTCAAAGAATGCAATGTACATTATTTCATGGGTTTCGAAAACCCTAAGTATTTAAATTAGGGTTTTTATGACCTAAATTATTTTAAATACTTTCCTATGATTAAAATTATTATCTAAGGCATATAATATGTCACATAAATGTGTAGTAGCTATTTTATACAAGAAAATAAAATGTTTGGGAATACCTTAGTAATTTTCAAAATTAGGTTTTCTAAGTGTGATTTAATATTTAATTCTTATCTAATTAATGATATATGATAATTATTATATTATTATGATGTCATTAAGGACTAAATGAGGTGTAATATAAGTTGCACAAGTGTGGTGCACTTGTATACATGGGGACTAAAATTATGAGATTTTTAGCATGATTTTATGTAATATTATTATTTTATAATTAATAATTAAATATGAGTTGGATCCTATCATATTATGAGTTGTAAAGTAGCATTAATTAGCAAGTTGATCAACAAGTCCATGCTCATTAATGAGGAGCGAAATTGTTGAAAATGGTGAAAATTTCTTAATTTCACACTATATAATTGTGCCATTCAGATAGTTGAAATTTTCGACTTTTCAAAAGCAACTTTATACTATAATAATAATATGATAATAATATAGTATATAATATAAAAATTAAATAAAAACCTAGCCTAAAGTGTGATAGTTGGCGAGAATGTCACAAGTGTGACATTAATGTGATTAATTCATTTTATTTCTTGATAAATATGATATAAATTATTAATTAAATATTATATAACATAATAAAATATATAATATAGTAATTAAACAAATAAAATCAATCCTAATATATATATAAATGGCGACACACACACACACCTTGTAGTATACTATGTGTTGAATTTAATTAAAATATCATGCAATGTATTAATTAAAGGATAAAGAATATGATGAGTTGTATATGATAAGAACCAAAATTTTGTCTCCTAGCTATATGGAGGTGCCGATTTTTTTGAAAAAGAATTAGCAAGTTGTATTAGATATTTTCATGTAATAATTATAGCTACAACTTGCTAACATCTATAAATATAACATATGCTCTCCATTCTCCCATTTTGCACCCCATTTTCAAACATAGAGAGAAAGAAAGAGAGTGTTCTTCAATTTTAATCCCAAACCTAGATCATATAAGCTTTCAACAATAAAATCGAAACCGATTAAAAGGTTAGAAATTTTACGAGCTTCGATTACGCACTAGAATTTTCAATTTCGTCTGTTAGAATTTATGTTATGATCTTAGTTTATATATATGATTTTCAAAATTATGAATCATATGCTAAAATGTTTAGATATCATGTTTATATGATGTTATTAAGCATGTATATTAATTATATCATGAAATTAAACATGCTATCAAATTATTCATATGGACCGAAAACTTGGGAGCTACATATGTTGATGATTTTGATTTTAAATTGTTGATTTGAGCATGGAATCATAATCTATAGTATTAATTATGCTTATATGAATTTATTTAGAATTTTGGAAAACTATAGCTTATATTTTGATGAATACCGAAAATTATAGCATATGTTATAATGTTGTGATATAATTCATGTTTAAGTGTTATAATAGCATATTAAGTGTGTAGATTCATAATATATGGTTGTGGAAATTTATCAAATTTATAAATATTATTTTGACCTAAGTCGAAAATTTAAAAAGTGACTTAGGTAAATTTTATTCAATAAGTCACAATAAATAACAATTATGTTGTAGTAAGCATAATTGAGGGTGATTAATCAAGATATGATTTTATCGAATTTTTAAAAATCATTCACGGGTTAATTATAAGCACCAAAACTATTAGTTATAATACTAAGGTGTATAAATTTTATTTGACTAAGGTAATTACATATTATTAATCACATGATAAAATAGTGTAACATGTGAATTTATAGAATTTATGCACAAACCTAAGCTATTTATTCTATAATGACCGAAAATGTTAGTTTAGTGCATTAATGATGTAAATTTATTTTATCAATTATAATTACATAATATGATCTAAAATAATGTTTTAGACATATTATGATTTTATAGGATTTTAGAACAAGAATTGTACATGAAATGATAAAATTACATATAGCTTAGAAAGTCAAAATGTTGACTTTTCGTCGACCAAAGTCAAAATTGTTGACTTTTGGTCGACTTGGTCAAAATAGTTGATCAAAATCGTCGACCAAGGTCAACGGGCACGCAATTCGATAATACGTGATCAATGTGACGAAGACGCTTAGTAACAATGCTACTTACGCTACGTAAGTACATTAAAACGCACATTATATACTAAAAGATAGAATATCTCTTATAAGTTAAGAAATTTCATAATCGACATCAATCGATTAAGAAACGCCAAATTAAGTCCGACGTTAGCCTTTATTCGATACGTAGAACGTTATGACTATGTTCGCCTCTATCGAACGCGACCGACGCACTTAAAAATAATTTTACGCTAAGCGATACGGACTGAGCGCCGACGTAGAAAAGGACCATAGTTAAGAGACCCACGATACGAAAGGGCTTTACTCGAAAACCCTTTATTTACGATGCTTTCTTCAAAAAGTATTTATTTACAAGCTTTCAATTGAAAATGATTATGAATCGTTATTCAATTACACGCCCAAAATATTTATGTTTTAACGTATGGATCCTATCATGTTGGGCGAGCCAACGATGTATGTGAATCGCTTATCGGGTCGCCCCAATTTATTTTTAAATCGATATCGGATCTTAAGTCGAGGCGTAATTCTCGCTAAGATTAACGTGTACACCGCTTTTGTGATCGCGAGCCGTTAGCAACATCATCGGCCGGTTATGGATCCTAGTCGATGCGTAATCCCGACTATGTGATTGGGAGCCGTTAGCAACATCTTCGGCCGATCACGGCGCTTGGAGGAGGAGGCCTACTTCACGCACGTGAGATCGCTTTATGAGATGAGTTATGAATTATTATGTGGATGATATGGATCATACGTAATGAAAATGCTCACAGCAGCTAATCTTTTGAGAAATGATAAAGTATTTTGGTATTCACGAGTTATTTCAACTAAAATCCTCGTGTTATACTTACGGGCGCAGTAATTTTATGAAATGATTTTGCATGAGTCCACTAAGTGCAATCTTGTACTTAGCCGCATGTTTGTTTTAAACGTGCAGTCGAAATCAATGGATGGACAAGTGTCGAGCAATGGAGTTTTTGTTGCTAATAGTTCACCTTGACGATATCGTCATATATGCATTCACATGCTTTCCACTGCTCAAAACACTTTATTATATTTTGATATTACTTACGTTACCTCCGCATCACCAATTCTTTTGTTAATGGTCCGCTGGTCTAGTTTGTATGAAACCGCTGTGTGTTTATCTATAAAAGTTCGACGCCTCAAGGTTTGTTGGTCATTATGTTCTTAATCCTCGCTAGTCGATGACAAATTCCGCTTAATCCGTATTTGGAAAGGCGGGCTGTCACAGCTGGTATCGAGCAGTCGTCTTTTGAACCCTAAAACCTTCTTTCAAAAGTTAAGTCTAGATCGAGTCACTAGACTTCTAGAAATCAGCTGACTGTGCTCAACACTCCATCACATCAAGCTCAACCGAAAAGAGGTAAATTGTTTTCTCGCTTTGAGTTTGAAAGTTGAAAATTGAAACAAAGGAACTTGAAATTTTGGAAAATGAGATCGAACGCACATTTTGAAAGCAAGTGAAAGTTATGAAAGTTTTGGAACGATTCCAAAAGGAAATTTTCAATGTTTTGTGAAAAGTTGACAATTTTATGTCAAAGGTGATATGATAATGGGTTATCGCGGTATGAGACCAATTTTACGAAGAATGAGTAATAGTTGACATGATAATGTCAAAAGTGATGTTTGAGTTGTTGAAAGCATGAATGCGTAAATTATGTTATGATTTTGAAATATTTATTCAAAGTTTTATCGCTCATTTTGAAAATGGGTATGTTATTCCCACAAGAACATAGATGCTCTAAGAAGCATGCTCACCTCTTGAACATAGAAGTATGAATTCTAGGAGCTTGATCCCTTTATGCAGAACAATAGTGAGGAATCGATTTACTAACGAACGAAAAGTCGATTGAAACGAACTCGCATTTTCAACGAAAAGTCGACGAAAGCAAAAAAAGGATCAAAGGTGCAAGACGATGGGTTCGATAAGGACCAGAGAAAGCTAAACAAATTTTGATGAAAATCTCGCACGAAGCGGGCACGAGCTCACAATCGTCCGAGAGGAAGTAATTTCGGCGCATAATCGCGCAGGCAGAAAACTGCACTGCGCAGTGTTTTTGTTTTGACCCGCTCTCATTCGCTTGAACTCCGCTTTGCAAACGGTTTTCGCCCACATACTCTTATCTCAACGAACTTCAGTTCATATGAAGGACAGAAATCCTGAATCCTTCTCCAGAATTCGTGAGGAACAGTTGAAGTTAGACTGAAAATTTTTGCTGAAAATAGAGAACTTAAGAAGTTGAAAGTAGAAATTCCATAAGTATAATTATGATGTAGAATGAACATAGGATCTTTGATGTAAACATTTATCCGCTTATCGATGTGTTTGCTTTATCCGCTAATGATATATTCTATTCTTTTATCCGCTTATCGATATAGATTGACTTACGCTAGTATTATCTCGTGATAGATGGCCACCGTTATTACTCACCCGGCGGGGATGATGCCGAGATTCACACCGTGAGAAGTACTTCAAGCCATCGCACTTACAAGCATGGGTTGGGGCGACACCCAGGAGAGTTCCCGATGAGTTATCTACGATTATGGATGGACGCCCACGAGTACGGTGTGACAGGATATGACGGCATCAAGCGGTTGCTCACTCGATTGCCAGTTGATTGGGAAGACTATGCAAGAGAGATATCGGGTGACTATATCTATCGTATGGCATCGACTATGACCGATTGGAGATTTGCCGAGGTTTGTCACCATCTCATATATGTCTACAACAGATATAGGGCTGCACCAAGAGGGCCCTATCTGCCACCAAGGGAGTATACTTGGCAGGACGATACGCCGGAATGGTTGTACACGGAAGTTCCTCGAGTGGTCAACCCTGCAGTGCCGAGGTTCATGGAAGCAGGAGATCGACCCGAGCATGTGACGAGGGCATCGCGACCCAGGTCATTGGGAGTGCCGCTCTTCCACCTATGACGTTCGGACATCCGACGCGACCGCACCACCAGCCCACCACCAATGACGGCACCCAATCACGAGAGGACATACATGGAAGCATACGGCCATCAAGAAGGCTATGTTCCTATGCGCGATGTGTATGCCATTGGGGACGAGAGGGCTGGACCGTCACGTAGGCGTGCTCGAGAGGAAAGCTCCGAGGAGGAATCCGAAGAGGACCCAGAAGAAGAAGAAGATCCTGAGGAGGATCCAAGCGAGGACGAAACTGCACGGGCAAACCATGGAGACGTGAACAGAAACATGGACGAAGACGGATATTAGTATACGAGTAGTATGTAGTATGTAGTAGTGATGTTAACAAAGTTATAGAAGCATAGTATTTTGAGACGCCTTATAACTAGTATATAGTTGACAATAGTATACGTAGTACAGTGTGTACTTAGTTTCCTTTTGCGCTTAATGACTTGTACAGAATAGTCCTTCGAGGCAAAGTTTTCCATATATATATGATGATGACCCAAGATGGGCTTTTATGAACATCAAGTTGTGCACTAAGAATGATGGTCGCTAAGTTGTTTTATGATACGATTTTATAAAGATGTTACGATATTCAACCGCAATGAACATTATTCAAATACTAATTACGCTTTATTAATGTAATGCCGCCAGACGTGCACCTCAAATGGAAGTGAGAGGCAGGGAAGAGGAAGAGGCAGGGTAGAGGCAGGATACCACGGGCGTAGAGTGAGGAGATCCTGCACCACCCCACCTCCACCGACCGTAGAGTAGAAGAACTCTTTAAGGCGTAACCCGCCTCCTTCAATGGTAAAGGAGCCCCGAGGATGCCGAACAAAGGGTCGTATATAGAACGAATTTTCGACTTTCTTCACTGTACTACGCAAGAGAGGTTATCTTGTGAACTTTCCAACTCACCGGACCGGCCGATTTCGTGGGAAGCGAGAGAAAGACACCGACCCCGTAACAAATGGAATACTTTACCGACGACTTCAAGACGGAAATGTATGATAAGTACATTCCCAAAAGCTATCGAAACAAGAAGGAGATCAATTTTTCACCCTAAAGTTAGGGAAGATGTCGGTCACCGAGTACGACCGATCGCTCGCGATATGTCTAGATACGCCCGGATATAGTGAACACCGATATGAAGATGTCGAAAAATTCAAGGCAGGATTAAGACATGAGATAAGGATGTCACCGGTGTCACGGCGACTTAACTTATGCGAGGCTCTTAGTAGGCATTAGACATGAGGCGGCAATGCCCGAAGAGAAATCAGACCGACCCACCACAAAATGTCGGTGACAAAGGAAAGCGCAAATGGGAGGGAAGTTCCAATAACAACAACCCCAACCAAGGAGGATTCAACAATAACAATAAGAGGCCATGGCGTAATAACATGGCTCCACAAGGGCAAGGTTGAGGAGACCCAGATATACTCCACCTACCCAAGAGATGGTAAGGATTCACCATGCCCAAATGCAACAAAAGGCACACGGGGTATGTATGGCTAGGAATCCCATTTGCTTTAAGTGTGGCGAAGGGCCACTATGCAAATGAATGCCCGGGACCCGCCAGATAACCATGGAAGGCCGAATCAAGGTGCCCCGCCCAACCATTAAGGGCAATTCAAGACCAACCCCACCACAAAGAAGAAGAAGAAAGAATAAAGAATGATGAAGAAGCCACAGAGACAAAGAAGAATCATGGCAAAGAATAAAGAAATCAACAGAGGCAAGCACCGTCGTCGTCAAACCAGCCAGCCGAGCCTATGCGCTACATAGCGCCGTAACGAGCGTAATCAAGGTAACCTAGCGGGTATGGGATTACTTTGCAATATACCTATTATACTGCTCGACACGGTGCTTCGATTCTTTCATTTCAAAAGCATGCGTTGATATGTTAGAACTTAACCCCGAGGAAACAAATCAGAAATGAGAATCTCATCACCTATAGGAGGTATTATGACCATTATACGTGCTTGTTCGAACTTAGAATCAACTTAGCTCAATTAAGGTTCTAGCAAATAACTTGAACGTAATACCCATGGGGATGTAGATATAATCCTAGGGATGGATTGGTCGGTCGAAACCATTCCACGATCTTATGCAAGGAGAGAAGAATTTCGATGCAACCACCGGAAAAGAAGCTACTAATTTCTATGGGATTAGTATGGGAAAGAAAATCCCAATAATATCCGCACTCCAAGCCCGAGAATGATGAACAAGAAGGAATGTCAAGCATTCCTCAGATATCTAAATGGAGAGGAAAAGACGGAAGTAAGGGTCAAGACGTGAAATTGTTCGAGAATTTCCGCACGCCTTTCCCGAGACATTACCAGACTACCCCGACAGGCAGCTAGAGTTCACAATTGATCCGAGCCCGGATCACCCAAGATCAAAAGCGCCTTACGTAATGGCACCCAAGGAACTCAAGAGTTGAAAATCCAAATTCAAGAGTTATTGACTTGGGTTTCATAAGGCCAAGTGTTTCACCATGGGAGCACCGTCCTATTTGTCAAGAAAAGGATGGTTCGTTAAGAATGTGCATCGACTACGAGAATTAAACAAATTGACGCTTAAGAACAAATATCCGCTACCAAGGATAGACGATTTGTTCGACCAATTGAGAGGTGCAAGCGATTCTCGAAAATCGATCTTAAGTCGCTACCATCAACTTAAGGTACGACCGAGGATATATCAAAGACGGCATTCAACAAGGTATGGCCACTACGAGTTTGTAGTAGTGCCGCTCGACTAACAAACGCACCGCCGTGTTTATGGATCTTATGAACCGAGTGTTCCATCCATACTGGATAAGTTTGTCTTAGTCTTTATAGATGATATTCTCATCTATTCAAAGAACGAGGAGGAACATAGGGAACACTTGAGAACAGTGTTACAGACCCTACGAGCCGAACAACTTTATGCTAAATTCAGAAGTGTGAATTTTGGCTTAAAGAAGTGATATTCCTCGACACATTGTGTCGCCGAAGGAATAAAAGTTGATCCGCAAAGGTCGAGGTCAGGCAAGGATGGAAAGCACCACCACTCAAAACGAAATTGAGTTTCCTAGATTAGTCGGCTACTATAGGAGATTCATTGAAGGATTCTCCAAGATAGCAAGACCAATGACGCAGCTACTCCGAAAGGGGATCAAATTCACATGGACTGATGAGTGTGAGGCGAGTTTCCAAACGTTAAAAGAGAAACTGACTAGTGCACCGGTATTAGCTGTCCCAGATTCGAACAAGGAATATGTTATCTATACCGATGCTTCCAAAAATGGACTTGGTTGTGTATTGATGCAAGAAGGAAAGGTAATAGCTTACGCATCACGACAACTTAGACCACATGAGTTGAACTACCCGACTCATGACTTGGAATTGGCAGCTGTGGTTCACGCATTAAAGATTTGGAGACATCATCTTTATGGAGTAAGATGTGAAATCTTTACTGACCACAAAAGTTTAAAATACTTTTTCGAGCAAAAGGATCTGAACATGAGACAAAGGAGATGGCTCGAATTAGTAAAAGACTACGACTGTGGCATAAACTATCATCCCGGAAAAGCTAATGTAGTAGCCGATGCCTCGAGTCGTAAAGGTCAATCAAAACTGGATGTCTCTCGACAACGGAAGGAAAACTCATCAAGAGTTTGAAAAGATGTCAATAGAGATAGTCGAACCACCAAGGACAATCATGGATAATGTTGCTACACTTACTATGATGTCCGATTTAAGGAATAAAATCATAGAAGAACAAAGAAAGGATGAGGAACTAGAAAAGATAAGGGCTAAAGTGAGAAAAAGGGAGAATGTAAAGGTTTCAAGGAAGAATGATAACGCTATATTGTTTGAGGAAAGGCTATGTATTCCAAACAATGACGAGCTCGAAATGAAATCATGAGTGAAGCTCATGATACTCCTTATACCGCCCATCCAGCAAGACTAAATGTACCAAGACCTACGAGGAAAATTCAAAGGAAGGAATGAAGAGATATAGCCTCATTCGTCGAACGTTGTCTTACTTGTCAACAAGTAAAGGCATTACATCAAAGGCCATATGGAAAGCTGCAACCTTGGAGATACCCGAATGGAAATGGGACGATATAGCTATGGATTTTGTAACGGGTTTACCCAAGTCACAAAAGGGTAACATCGCTATATGGGTAGTAGTGATCGCCTTACAAAGTGTGCTCATTTCCTACCAATACGAATCACCTATGGGTCCGACAAGCTAGCTCATCTATATGTGAAGGAAATTGTCCGTCTGCATGGAATACCAAAATCTATCACTCGATAGAGATTCAAGTTTACCTCGAGATTTTGGGTAAGCTTACAAAAGGAATTGGGAACGGTTGAATTTCAAAGACAACTTTTCATCCACGTATGATGGCCAATCGAACGAACGATCCAAACGCTAGAGGATATGTTAAGAACGGTAGTATTGATCGAGGCGCAACTTGGGAACAAGTTTTACCACTTATCGAGTTCGCCACAATAATAGTTATCAGCGACAATCAACATGGCCCCATATGAAGCATTATATGGAAGAAAATGTCGATCGCCACTTTACCGGGATGAAGTTGGTGAAAGAAAATCTTAGGCCCGATACAATGAGGAAATGATTGAAATTAAAGCGCCGATAAGACAAAGAATAAAAGAAGCTCGTGATAGGCGTAAATCATATGCCGATACTGAGATCCGAGCTAGAATTTGAATGTGAGACAAGGTTTTCCTTAAACCCTCCGTCCAAAGGCATTGTAAGATTTGGGGTAAAGGGAAAGTTGAAACCACGATTTATAGGACCTTACGAGATCCTTGAGAAAATAGGCCCCAGAGCCTATAGATTAGCGCTACCACCAAGCTTGGGTAATGTTCATAATGTGTTTCACGTGTCTCAACCGAGGAAATACGTATGATCCAAACACGAATACATCATGATGACGTGGTCTTAAATCCCGATATGAGCTACGAAGAGGAACCTCGTGGCCATTTTGGACCATAAAGTTCAACAGCTTGAGAAATAAATCAATCCCAATAGTGAAAGTCCCATGAGCACCACTGATGCGAAGAAGTTTACGGGAACTCGAGGACGCCATGAAAGAGCGATACCCGAACTCTTTGAGGTATGCAAATTTCGAGGACTAAATTTTTTAAGGGGTAGAATGTAATATCCCGTAATTTTAATCCTAGATTACGATAATTAATTACGAATTAGCATTATTAATTCAATAATTAAAATCTTAATTAGTCAACTCTCGACTTTGACCAAGCATAATTGATAATTTCGTATGAGATTCATCGAGCCTTAGTGAATTAAGGAATATAATTTTCAATATTCCTTCGAACGTAATTTTCAACGTCTGAATGAATTCGACGCTTACGCCTTACAAGATTATTAAGCGCTAAGCTTAATTTCGAAATTCCTATTATTATAGGAATAAATAAAGTTGTAACAAACTTTATTTTGAACATTTTGGAGATAATTGTTATGAGAATTTAGAGACGCTTCAAACGCTCACGCTAGAGATAATGCGATAACTTTAGATATGATCTCGAATTATAAAATTCAAATTCCTATATTTATATTATTATATAAGGGCATTATTTATCATTAAATAATGCTAGAAAATTCAAAGAATGCAATGTACATTATTTCATGGGTTTCAAAACCCTAAGTATTTAAATTAGGTTTTATGATCCTAAATTATTTTAAATACTTTCCTATGATTAAAATTATTATCTAAGACATATAATATGTCACATAAATGTGTAGTAGCTATTTTATACAAGAAAATAAAATGTTTGGGAATACCTTAGTAATTTTCAAATTAGGGTTTTCTAAGTATGATTTAATATTTAATTCTTATCTAATTAATGATATATGATAATTATTATATTATTATGATGTCATTAAGGACTAAATGAGGTGTAATATAAGTTGCACAAGTGTGGTGCACTTGTATACATGGGTGACGAAAATTATGCCATTTTTAGCATGATTTTATGTAATATTATTATTTTATAATTAATAATTAAATATGAGTTGGATCCTATCATATTATGAGTGTAAAGTAGCATTAATTAGCAAGTTGATCAACAAGTCCATGCTCATTAATGAGGGGGCTAAATTGTTGAAAATTTGGTTGAAAAATTTTAATTTCACACTATATATTAATGCCATTCAGATAGTCAAATTTTCGACTTTTCAAAAGCAACTTTATACTATATTAATAATATGATAATAATATAGTATATAATATAAAATTAAATAAAACCTAGCCTAAAGTGTCGATAGTTATGAGAATGTCACAAAGGTGACATTAATGTGATTAATTCTTTTATTACTTGATAATGTTGATATAAATTATTAATTAATTATTATATAACATAATAAAATATATAATATAGTAATTAAACAAATAAAATCAATCCTAATATATATATATAAATGGCACACACACACAACTTGTAGTATACAATGTGTCAATTTAATTAAAATATCATGCAATGTATTAATTAAAGGATAAAGCATATGATGAGTCAGATATGATAAGAACTAAAATTTTGTCTCATAGCTATGAGGAGGTGCCGATTTTTTGACTTTAATTAGCAAGTTGTAGTAGATATTTTCATGTAATAATTATAGCTACAACTTGCTAACATCTATAAATATAACATATGCTCTCCATTCTCCCATTTTGCACCCTTAATTTCAAACATAGAGAGAATTTTGAGAGTTTCTTCAATTCCAATCCCAAACCTAGATCATATAAGTTTTCAACAATAAAATCGAAACCGATTAAAAGGTTAGAAATTTTACGAGCTTCGATTACGCACTAGAATTTTCGAATTTCGTCTGCTAGAATTTATGTTATGATCTTAGTTTATATATATGATTTTCAAAATTATGAATCATATGCTAAAATGTTTAGATATCATGTTTATATGATGTTATTAAGCATGTATATTAATTATATCATGAAATTAAACATGCTATCAAATTATTCATATGGACCGAAAACTTGGGAGCTACATATGTTGATGATTTTGATTTTAATTGTCGATTTGAGCATGGAATCATAATCTATAGTATTAATTATGCTTATATGAATTTATTTAGAATTTTGGAAAACTATAGCTTATATTTTGATGAATACCGAAATTATAAGCATATGTTATAATGTTGTGATATAATTCATGTTTAAGTGTTATAATAGCATATTAAGTGTGTAGATTCATAATATATGGTCAGGAAATTTATCAAATTTATAAATATTATTTCGACCTAAGTCGAAAATTTAAAAGTGACTTAGGTAAATTTTATTCAATAAGTCACAATAAATAACAATTATGTTGTAGTAAGCATAATTGAGGGTGATTAATCAAGATATGATTTTATCGAATTTTTAAAAATCATTCACGGGTTAATCATGAAGCACCGAAAACTATAGTTATAATACTAAGGTGTATAAATTTTATTTGACTAAGGTAATTACATATTATTAATCACATGATAAAATAGTGTAACATGTGAATTTATAAGAATTTATGCACAAACCTAAGCTATTTATTCTATAATGACCGAAAATGTTATATTAGTGCATTAATGATGTAAATTTATTTTATCAATTATAATTACATAATATGATCTAAAATAATGTTTTAGACATATTATGATTTTATAGGAATTTTAGAACAAGAATTGCACATGAAATGATAAAATTTCATAATAGCTTAAAAGTCAAATGTTGACTTTTCGTCGACCAAAGTCAAAATTGTTGACTTTTGTCGACTTGGTCAAAATAGTTGATCAAAATCGTCGACCAAGGTCAACGGGCACGCAATTCGATAACGCGTGATCAATGTGACGAAGACGCTTAGTAACAATGCTACTTACGCTACGTAAGTACATTAAAACGCATATTATATACTAAAAGATAGAATATCTCTTATAAGTTAAGAAATTTCATAATCGACATCAATCGATTAAGAAACGCCAAATTAAGTCCGACGTTAAATTTTATTCGACACGTAGAACGTTATGTACTATGTTCGCCTCTATCGAACGCGACCGACGCATTTAAAAATAATTTTACGCTAAGCGATACGCGACGGAGCGCCGACGTAGGAAAGGACCATAGTTAAGAGACCCACGATACGAGGTGGGCTTTACTCGAAAACCCTTTATTTACGATGCTTTCTTCAAAAGTATTTATTTACAAGCTTTCATTGAAAATGATTATGAATCGTTATTCAATTATACGCCCAAAATATTTATGTTTTAACGTATGGATCCTATCATGTTGTCACGCGAGCCAACGATGTATGTGAATCGCTTATCGGGTCGCCCCAATTTATTTTAAATCGATATCGGATCTTAAGTCGAGGCGTAATTCTCGCTAAGATTAACGTGTACACCGCCATTTTACGATCGCGAGCCGTTAGCAACATCATCGGCCGGTCATGGATCCTAGTCGATGCGTAATCCCCGACTATGTGATTGGGAGCCGTTAGCAACATCTTCGCCGATCACGGCGCTTGGTAGGAGGAGGCCTACTTCTACGACGTGAGATCGCTTTATGAGATGAGTTATGAATTATTATGTGGACGATATGGATCATACGTAATGTAAAATGCTCACAGCAGCTAATCTTTGAGAAATGATAAAGTATTTTGGTATTCACGAGTTATTTCAACTAAAATCCTCGTGTTATACTTACGGGCGTAATTTTATGAAATGATTTCGCATGAGTCCACTAAGTGCAATCTTGTACTTAGCCGCATGTTTGTTTTAAACGCAGTCGAGTCAACGGATGGACAAGTGTCGAGCAATGGAGTTTTTGTCGCTAATAGTTCACCTTGACGATATCGTCATATATGCATTCACATGCTTTCCACTGCTCAAAACACTTTATTATATTTTCGATATTACTTATGTTACCTCCGCATCACCAATCTTTTGTTAATGGTCCGCTGGTCTAGTTTGTATGAAACCGCTGTGTGTTTATCTATAAAAGTTCGACGCCTCAAGGTTTGTTGGTCATTATGTTCTTAATCCTCGCTAGTCGATGACAATTCCGCTTAATCCGTATTTGGAAAGGCGGTCATCACAGCTGGTATCGAGCAGTCGTCTTTTGAACCCTAAAACCTTCTTTCAAAAGTTAAGTCTAGATTGAGTCACTAGACTTCTAGAAATCAGCTGACTGTGCTCAACACTCCATCACATCAAGCTCAACCGGGAAAAGAGGTAAATTGTTTTCTCAGTTTTGATATTGAAAGTTGAAAATTGAAACAGTGAACTTGAAATTTTGGAAAATGAGATTGAACGCACATTTTGAAAGCAGTGAAAGTTATGAAAGTTTTGGAACATATTCCAAAAGGAAATTTTCAATGTTTTGTGAAAAGTTGACAATTTTATGTCAAAGGTGATATGATAATGGGTTATCAGTGGTATGAGACCAATTTTACGAAGAATGAGTAATAGTTGACATGATAATGTCAAAAGTGATGTTTGAGTTGTTGAAAGCATGAATGCAGAAATTATGTTATGATTTTGAAATATTTATTCAAAGTTTTATCGTTCATTTTGAAAATGGGTATGTTATTCCCACAAGAACATAGATGCTCTAAGAAGCATGCTCACCTCTTGAACATAGAAGTATGAATTTTAGGAGCTTGATCCCTTTATGAGAACAATAGTGAGGAATCGATTTACGAACGAACGAAAAGTCAATTGGAAACGAACTCGCATTTTCAACGAAAAGTTGACGAAAGCAAGAAAAGGATCAAAGGTGCAAGGCGCATGGGTTCGATAAGGACCAGAGAAAGCTAAACAAATTTTGATGAAAATCTCGCACGAAGCGGGCACGAGCTCACAATCGTCCGAGAGGAAGTAATTTCGGCGCATAATCGCGCAGGCAGAAAACTGCACTGCGCAGTGTTTTTGTTTTGACCCGCTCATTCGCTTGAACTCCGCTTTGCAAACGGTTTTCGCCACATACTCTTATCTCAACGAACTTCAGTTCATATGAAGGACAGAAATCCTGAATCCTTCTCCAGAATTCGTGAGGAACAGTTGAAGTTAGACTGAAAATTTTGCTGAAAATAGAGAACTTAAGAAGTTGAAAGTAGAAATTCCATAAGTATAATTATGATGTAGAATGAACATAGATCTTTGATGTAAACATTTATCCGCTTATCGATGTGTTTGCTTTATCCGCTAATGATATATTCTATTCTTTATCCGCTTATCGATATAGATTGACTTACGCTAGTATTATCCGTGATAGATGGCCACCGTTATTACTCACCGCGGCGGGATGATGCCGAGATTTACACCGTGAGAAGTACTTCGCCTCATCGCATTTACAGCATGGGTTGGGGCGACAGCCCAGGAGAGTTCCCGATGAGCTATCTACGCTTATGGATGGACGCCCATGAGTACGGTGTGACGGATATGACGGCATCAAGCGGTTGCTCACCGATTGCCGCTGATTGGGAAGATTATGCAAGAGAGATATCGGGTGACTATATCTATCGTATGGCATCGACTATGACCGATTGGAGATTTGCCGAGGTTTGTCACCATCTCATATATGTCTACAACAGATATAGGGCTGCACCAAGAGGGCCCTATCCGCCACCAAGGAGTATACTGGCGTGACGACACACCGAATGGTTATACACGGAAGTTCCTCGAGTGGTCAACCCCGCAGCGCGGTTCATGGAAGCGGAGATCGACCCGAGCATGTGACGAGGGCATCGCGACCCGTGTCATTGGGAGCCGCCGCTTCCACCTATGACGTTCGGACATCCGACGCGACCGGCACCACCAGCTCCACCACCAATGACGGCACCCAATCACGAGAGGACATACATGGAAGCATACGGCCATCAAGAAGGCTATGTTCCTATGCGCGATGTGTATGCCATTGGGGACGAGAGGGCTGGACCGTCACGTAGGCGTGCTCGAGAGGAAAGCTCCGAGGAGGAATCCGAAGAGGACCCAGAAGAAGAAGAAGATCCTGAGGAGGATCCAAGCGAGGACGAAACTGCACGGGCAAACCATGGAGACGTGAACAGAAACATGGACGAAGACGGATATTAGTATACGAGTAGTATGTAGTATGTAGTAGTGATGTTAACAAAGTTATAGAAGCATAGTATTTTGAGACGCCTTATAACTAGTATATAGTCGATGAGTATATACGAGTACAAGGTGTACTTAGTTTCCTTTTGCGCTTAATGACTTGTACAGAATAGTCCTTCGAGGCAAAGTTTTCCATATATATATGATGATGACCCAAGATGGGCTTTTATGAACATCAAGTTGTGCACTAAGAATGATGGCTGCTTAAGTTGTTTTATGATACGATTTTATAAAGATGTTACGTATATTCAACTGCAATGAACATTATTCAAATACTAATTACGCTTTATTAATGTAACGCCGCCCAGACGCACCTCAAATGGAAGTGAGAGGCAGGAAGAGGAAGAGGCAGGGTAGAGGCAGGATACCACGGGCGTAGTGAAGAGATCCCAGCCACCCCACCTCCACCGACCGTAGAGTAGAAGAACTCTTTAAGGCGTAACCCGCCTCCTTCAATGGTAAAGGAGCCCCGAGGATGCCGAACAGTGGGTCGTATATAGAACGAATTTTCGACTTTCTTCACTGCACTACGCAAGAGAGGTTATCTTATGTAACTTTCCAACTCACCGACCGGCCGATTTCGTGGGAAGCGAGAGAAAGACACCGACCCCGTAACAAATGGAATACTTTACCGACGACTTCAAGACGGAAATGTATGATAAGTACATTCCCAAAAGCTATCGAACAAGAAGGAGATCAATTTTTCACCCTAAAGTTAGGGAAGATGTCGGTCACCGAGTACGACCGATCGCTCGCGATATGTCTAGATACGCCCGGATATAGTGAACACCGATATGAAGATGTCGAAAAATTCAAGGCAGATTAAGACATGAGATAAGGATGTCACCGGTGTCACGGCGACTTAACTTATGCGGAGGCTCTTAGTAGGCATTAGACATAGAGGCGGCAATGCCCAAGAGAAATCAGCACCGACCCACCACAAAATGTCGGTGACAAAGGAAAGCGCAAATGGGAGGGAAGTTCCAATAACAACAACCCCAACCAAGGAGGATTCAACAATAACAATAAGAGGCCATGGCGTAATAACATGGCTCCACAAGGGCAAGGTTGGAGGAGACCCGATATACTCCACCTACCCAAGAGATGGTAAGGATTCACCATGCCCAAATGCAACAAAAGGCACACGGGGTATGTATGGCTAGGAATCCCATTTGCTTTAAGTGTGGCGTGAAGGGCCACTATGCAAATGAATGCCCGGGACCCGCCAGATAACCATGGAAGGCCGAATCAAGGTGCCCCGCCCAACCGTTAAGGGCAATTCAAGATCAACCCCACCACAAAGAAGAAGAATAAAGAATAAAAATAATGACAAGAGCACAGAGACAAAGAAGAATCATGGCAAAGAATAACAGAATCAACAGAGGCAAGCACCTCGTCGGTCGCAACCAGCAGCCGTAGCCTATGCGCTACATAGGCGCCGAACGAGCGTAATCAAGGTAACCTAGCGGGTATGGGATTACTTTGCAATATACCTATTATACTGCTCGACACGGTGCTTCGTGATTCTTTCATTTCAAAAGCATGCGCTGATATGTTAGAACTTAACCCCGAGGAAACAAATCAGAAATGAGAATCTCATCACCTATAGGAGGTATTATGACCACATACGTGCTTGCTCGAACTTAGAATTGAACTTAGGCTCAATTAAGGTTCTAGCAAATAACTTGAACGTAATACCCATGGGGATGTAGATATAATCCTAGGGATGGATTGGTCACGAAAACCATTCCACGATCTTATGCAAGGAGAGAAGAATTTCGATGCAACCACCGGAAAAGAAGCTACTAATTTCTATGGGATTAGTATGGGAAAGAAAATCCCAATAATATCCGCACTCCAAGCCCAAGAATGATGAACAAGAAGGAATGTCAAGCATTCCTCAGTATCTAAATGGAGAGGAAAAGACGGAAGTAAGGGTCGAAGACGTGGAAATTGTTCGGGAATTTCCAGACGTCTTTCCTGAGACATTACCAGGACTACCCCCAGATAGGCAGCTAGAGTTCACAATTGATCTGGAGCCGGGATCAGCTCCAGTATCAAAAGCGCCTTACAGAATGGCACCCAAGGAACTCAAGAGTTGAAAATCCAAATTCAAGAGTTATCGACTTGGGTTTCATAAGGCCAAGTGTTTCACCATGGGAGCGCCCGTCCTATTTGTCAAGAAAAGGATGGTTCGTTAAGAATGTGCATCGACACGAGAATTAAACAAATTGACGCTTAAGAACAAATATCCGCTACCAAGGATAGACGATTTGTTCGACCAATTGAGAGGTGCAAGCGATTCTCGAAAATCGATCTTAAATCGCTACCATCAACTTAAGGTACGACCGAGGATATATCAAAGACGGCATTCAACAAGGTATGGCCACTACGAGTTTGTAGTAGTGCCGCTCGACTAACAAACGCACCGCCGTGTTTATGGATCTTATGAACAGAGTGTTCCATCCATACTGGATAAGTTTGTCTTAGTCTTTATAGATGATATTCTCATCTATTCAAAGAACGAGGAGGAACATAGGAACACTTGAGAACAAAGTGTTACGCACCTACGAGCCGAACAACTTTATGCTAAATTCAGCAAGTGTGAATTTTGCTTAAAGAAGTGATATTCCTCGACACATTGTGTCGCGGAAGGAATAAAAGTCGATCCGCAAAGGTCGAGGTCAGGTAAGGATGGAAAGCACCACCACTCAAAACGAACCGAGTTTCCTAGATTAGCCGGCTACTATAGGAGATTCATTGAAGGATTCTCCAAGATAGCAAGACCAATGACGCAGCTATCCGAAAGGGATCAAATTCACATGGATCGATGAGTGTGAGGCGAAGTTTCCAAACGTTAAAAGAGAAACCGACTAGTGCACCGTATTAGCTGTCCCAGATTCAAACAAGGAATATGTTATCTATACCGATGCTTCCAAAATGGACTTGGTTGTGTATTGATGCAAGAAGGAAAGGTAATAGCTACGATCACGACAACTTAGACCACATGAGTTGAACTACCCGACTCATGACTTGAATTGGCAGTGGTTCACGATTAAAGATTTGGAGACATCATCTTTATGGAGTAAGATGAAATCTTTATCGACCACAAAAGTTTAAAATACTTTTTCGAGCAAAAGGATCCGAACACGAGACAAAGGAGATGGCTCGAATTAGTAAAAGACTACGATCGTGGCATAAACTATCATCCCGAAAAGCTAATGTAGTAGCCGATGCCTTAAGTCGAAAGGTCAATCAAAACTGGATGTCTCTCGACAACGGAAGGAAAACTCATCAAGAGTTTGAAAAGATGTCAATAGAGATAGTCGAACCACCAAGGACAATCATGGATAATGTTGCTACACTTACTATGATGTCCGATTTAAGGAATAAAATCATAGAAGAACAAAGAAAGGATGAGGAACTAGAAAAGATAAGGGCTAAAGTGAGAAAGGGAGAATGTAAAGGTTTCAAGGAAGAAATGATAACGCTATATTGTTTGAGGAAAGGCTATGTATTCCAAACAATGACGAGCTCGTAAATGAAATCATGAGTGAAGCTCATGATACTCCTTATACCGCCCATCCAGGCAGTACTAAAATGTACCAAGACCTACGAGGAAAATTCTGGTGGAAGGAATGAAGAGATATAGCCTCATTCGTCGAACGTTGTCTTACTTGTCAACAAGTAAAGGCATTACATCAAAGGCCATATGGAAAGCTGCAACCTTTGGAGATACCCGAATGGAAATGGGACGACATAGCTATGGATTTTGTAACGGGTTTACCCAAGTCACAAAAGGGTAACACTGCTATATGGGTAGTAGTGGATCGCCTTACAAAGTGTGCTCATTTCCTACCAATACGAATCACCTATGGGTCCGACAAGCTAGCTCATCTATATGTGAAGGAAATTGTCCGTCTGCATGGAATACCAAAATCTATCACTTCTGATAGAGATTCGAAGTTTACCTCGAGATTTTGGGTAAGCTTACAAAAGGAATTGGGAACGGTTGAATTTCAAAGACAACTTTTCATCCACGCATGATGGCCAATCGAACGAACGATCCAAACGCTAGAGGATATGTTAAGAACGGTAGTATCGATCGAGGCGCAACTTGGGAACAAGTTTTACCACTTATCGAGTTCGCCACAATAATAGTTATCAGCGACAATCAACATGGCCCCATATGAAGCATTATATGGAAGAAAATGTCGATCGCCACTTTATCGGGATGAAGTTGGTGAAAGAAAATCTTAGGCCCGATACAATGAGGAAATGATTGAAATTGTGCCGATAAGACAAAGAATAAAAGAAGCTCGTGATAGCGTAAATCATATGCCGATACTGAGATCCGAGCTAGAATTTGAATGTGAGACAAGGTTTTCCTTAAACCTCCGTCCAAAGGCATTGTAAGATTTGGGGTAAAGGAAAGTTGAAACCACGATTTATAGGACCTCACGAGATCCTTGAGAAAATAGGCCCCAGAGCCTATAGATTAGCGCTACCACCAAGCTCGGTAATGTTCATAATGTGTTTCACGTGTCTCAACCGAGGAAATACGCGTATGATCCAAACACGAATACATCATGATGACGTGGTCTTAAATCCTGATATGAGCTACGAAGAGGAACCTGTGGCCATTTTGGACCATAAAGTTCAACAGCTTGAGAAATAAATCAATCCCAATAGTGAAAGTCCCATGGCGCACCACTGACGCGAAGAAGTTTACGTGGGAACTCGAGGACGCCATGAAAGAGCGATACCCGAACTCTTTGAGGTATGCAAATTTCGAGGACTAAATTTTTTAAGGGGGTAGAATGTAATATCCCGTAATTTTAATCCTAGATTACGATAATTAATTACGAATTAGCATTATTAATTCAATAATTAAAATCTTAATTAGTCAACTCTCGACTTTGACCAAGCATAATTGATAATTTCTGTATGAGATTCACCGAGCCTTAGTGAATTAAGGAATATAATTTTCAATATTCCTTCGAACGTAATTTTCAACGTGAATGAATTCGACGCTTACGCCTTACAAGATTATTAAGCGCTAAGCTTAATTTCGAAATTCTATTATTATAGGAATAAATAAAGTTGTAACAAACTTTATTTTGAACATTTTGGAGATAATTGTTATGAGAATTTAGAGACGCTTCAAACGCTCACGCTAGAGATAATGCGATAACTTTAGCATATGATCTCGAATTATAAAATTCAAATTCCTATATTTATATTATTATATAAGGGCATTATTTATCATTAAATAATGCTAGAAAACTCAAAGAAAGCAATGTACATTATTTCATGGGTTTCAAAACCCTAAGTATTTAAATTAGGTTTTTATGATCCTAAATTGTTTTAAATACTTTCCTATGATTAAAATTATTATCTAAGACATATAATATGTCACATAAATGTGTAGTAGCTATTTTATACAAGAAAATAAAATGTTTGGGAATACCTTAGTAATTTTCAAAATTAGGGTTTTCTAGTATGATTTAATATTTAATTCTTATCTAATTAATGATATATGATAATTATTATATTATTATGATGTCATTAAGGACTAAATGAGGTGTAATATAAGTTGCACAAGTGTGGTGCACTTGTATACATGGGTGACGAAAATTATGAGATTTTTAGCATGATTTTATGTAATATTATTATTTTATAATTAATAATTAAATATGAGTTGGATCCTATCATATTCTAGGTGTAAAGTAGCATTAATTAGCAAGTTGATCAACAAGTCCATGCTAATTAATGAGGGGCCGAAATTGTTGAAAAATGGTGGAAAAATTTTAATTTCATACTATATATTAAGGACATTCAGTAGTTGAAATTTTCGACTTTTCAAAAGCAACTTTATACTATATTAATAATATGTTAATAATATAGTATATAATATAAAAATTAAATAAAACCTAGCCTAAAGTGTGGAAGTGGCGAGAATGTCACAAGTGTGACATTAATGTGATTAATTCATTTTATTACTTGATAAATATGATATAAATTATTAATTAAATTATTATATAACATAATAAAATATATAATATAGTAATTAAACAAATAAAATCAATCCTAGTATATATATATAAATGGCACACACACACACAACTTGTAGCCTACTATGTGTTGAATTTAATTAAAATATCATGCAATGTATTTAATTAAAGGATAAAGCATATGATGAGTTGTAGATATGATAAGAACCAAAATTTTGTCTCCTAGCTATATGAGGTGCCGATTTTTTTGACTTTAATTAGCAAGTTGTATAAGATATTTTCATGTAATAATTATAGCTACAACTTGCTAACATCTATAAATATAACATATGCTCTCCATTCTCCCATTTTGCACCCCCATTTTTCAAACATAGAGAAAATTTTGAGAGTGTTCTTCAATTTTAATCCCAAACCTTAGATCATATAAACCTTCAACAATAAAATCGAAACCGATTAAAAGGTTAGAAATTTTACGAGCTTCGATTACGCACTAGAATTTTCAATTTCGTCTGTTAGAATTTATGTTATGATCTTAGTTTATATATATGATTTTCAAAATTATGAATCATATGCTAAAATGTTTAGATATCATGTTTATACTATGTTATTAAGCATGTATATTAATTATATCATGAAATTAAACATGCTATCAAATTATTCATATGGACCAAAACTTGGGAGCTACATATGTTGATGATTTTGATTTTTAAATGTTGATTTGAGCATGGAATCATAATCTATAGTATTAATTATGCTTATATGAATTTATTTAGAATTTTGGAAAACTATAGCTTATATTTTGATAAATACCGAAAATATAACATATGTTATAATGTTGTGATATAATTCATGTTTAAGTGTTATAATAGCATATTAAGTGTGTAGATTCATAATATATGGTTGGGAAATTTATCGAAATTTATAAATATTATTTCGACCTAAGTCGAAAATTTAAGAAGTGACTTAGGTAAATTTTATTCAATAAGTCACAATAAATAACAATTATGTTGTAGTAAGCATAATTGAGGGTGATTAATCAAGATATGATTTTATCGAATTTTTAAAATCATTTGACGGGTTAATTGTAAACCAAAACATTAGTATATAATACTAAGGTGTATAAATTTTATTCGACTAAGGTAATTACATATTATTAATCACATGATAAAATAGTGTAACATGTGAATTTATAGAATTTATGCACAAACCTAAGCTATTTATTCTATAATGACCGAAAATGTTAGTTTAGTGCATTAATGATGTAAATTTATTTTATCAATTATAATTACATAATATGATCTAAAATAATGTTTTAGACATATTATGATTTTATAGGAATTTTAGAACAAGAATTGTACATGAAATGATAAAATTACACATGTAGCTTAGAAAGTCAAAATGTTGACTTTTCGTCGACCAAAGTCAAAATTGTTGACTTTTGGTCGACTTGGTCAAAATAGTTGATCAAAATCGTCGACCAAGGTCAACGGGCACGCAATTCGATAACGCGTGATCAATGTGACGTAAGACGCTTAGTAACAATGCTACTTACGCTACGTAAGTACATTAAAACGCACATTATATACTAAAAGATAGAATATCTCTTATAAGTTAAGAAATTTCATAATCGACATCAATCGATTAAGAAACGCCAAATTAAGTCCGACGTTAGCCTTATTTGATACGTAGAACGTTATGACTATGTTCGCCTCTATCGAACGCGACCGACGCATTAAAAATAATTTTACGCATAAGCGATACGTGACGGAGCGCCGACGTAGAAAGGACCATAGTTAAGAGACCCACGATACGAGGTGGGCTTTACTCAAAACCCTTTATTTACGATGCTTTCTTCAAAAGTATTTATTTACAAGCTTTCATTGAAAATGATTATGAATCGTTATTCAATTACATGCCCAAAATATTTATGTTTTAACGATGGATCCTATCATGTTGTCACGAGCCAACGATGTATGTGAATCGCTTATCGGGTCGCCCCAATTTATTTTAAATCGATATCGGATCTTAAGTCGAGGCGTAATTCTCGCTAAGATTAACGTACACCGCTTTTGATCGTGAGCCGTTAGCAACATCATCGGCCGGTCATGGATCCTAGTCGACGAAGAATCCCGACTATGTGATTGGGAGCCGTTAGCAACATCTTCGCCGATCACGGCGCCGGTGAAGGAGGCCTACTTCACGCACGTGAGATCGCCATTAGATGAGTTATGAATTATTATGTGGATGATATGGATCATACGTAATCGAAAATGCTCAAGCAGCGAATCTTTGAGAAATGATAAAGTATTTTGGTATTCACGAGTTATTTCAACTAAAATCCTCGTGTTATACTTATGGGCGTAATTTTATGAAATGATTTCGCATGAGTCCACTAAGTGCAATCTTGTACTTAGCCCCGCATGTTTGTTTTAAATGTGCAGTCGAGTCATCACGGATGGACAAGTGTTGAGCAATGGAGTTTTTGTCGCTAATAGTTCACCTCGACGATATCGTCATATATGCATTCACATGCTTTCCACTGCTCAAAACACTTTATTATATTTTGATATTACTTATGTTACCTCCGCATCACCAAATTTTTTGTTAATGGTCCGTTGGTCTAGTTTGTATGAAACCGCTGTGTGTTTATCTATAAAAGTTTGACGTCTCAAAGGTTTGTTGGTCATTATGTTCTTAATCCTCGCTAGTCGATGACAATCCCGCCTAATCCGCACTTTGGAAAGGCGGATTCTTGGCGTGGTGTGGTATCTCGCTCAAGAAACTTTACGTAATACCCCAAATTTTAATTAGTAATTAATTAACAATTAAAGGTTAAATAGGACATTGCATCCTTAATCAAAAGAAAATAAAGATGTTTATGATCTAAAATACATAATGATTCTTAATAAAATAAAATATGATTAACAACAATTATAAACTTATGAATGAAAGATTTTGTTTAAGAATTTAAAATAATGTTATGATTGATTATTTGATCTTAATGATCAAATAAATTCTATAATTGTAGGAAATTTTAAATTCTTGCTATTTTGTGTATTATATCTTCATGTTATATAGTAAATATAATTATATGCATGTGTAATTATAAAATTTCCTAAAGGAGGGAATTAAGAATATAAGTTATATATGTGTAATTAATGACATAAAATAGAAAGTAAATATACATATTACATTATTAATATTACATATATATATATATATTATATGTGTACATTCTAGAAAACAAGTGACTAAGCACTTGCATTTAATTTGCTTGGTGAGCAAGTATAAGCAATTAATAAGAATGGTGAATAATCATTTATATAATTAAATGAAAAATAAATAAAATTGGGTATATAAATACACTATCACCCCACTCTTAAAAAAAATTTCCAAAAATTCTCAATCCTATACACTAAAACTCACGACACACACACAACACAAACTTGGGAGAATTTTTTTTTCAACAAGTTAAATCCTCCAAATTCTCACTTCTAAGCTTGATTCCAAGAATAAACAAGGTATGATTTTAATTTCTCCTCAATCTTTAAGCATGAATTTTGTTATATAATTATGAAATTCTTGAGCATGTTAGTTGTAGAATTTTAATGGGTTTTGTGATAGTTATAAATGGATATTGATATTATAGTTAAGAATTGATGAATTAGTGTAGAATTGATGAATTGATGGTGATTTAGTTGTAGGAATTATGTTGAACTTGAAAAACCCTATTTTATATGCTTAGGCTAAAGTAAGGAATTATTGATGTTATGTTAAAAATAAGTTGTGATAATATGTTTAAAGCATGCTTGGGTTAATAAATTGAAAGAAAAGATAGCAAAAATAAATTTAGAATATATGTGTATATGTTCGAAAATTTCGAAAATATTATGGGGTGAGGTATTAATTTTATTTTCTTCATTTAACTTAATATATGAGTTTAATATGATGCTTTGAGTATTATATGAATTTATTAGAATTTTCTAAGTTTATATGTTGAAATTGAAAATTTTAGTTTAGATGCTTAAGTGCTATATATAAGTTAGAGTTAATATATGATGTTAATATTGATGATTAAGCTTACATATGATACTAAATTGAGAAATTGGGAAGAAATTAAGAGAAATTATAATTTATGCATTTAATAGTAAAATTTCGAAAACTTTAGGAAAAAGGGGAAAATTATTTCTAATGTTATTCTTTATTGAACTTATGAATTGTTAACATAGTATGTAAATAAGGACCAATGAAGCTTAATGGAGGATGTTAGAACTAAAAATATGAAAAGTTGAATTTTATAAACATATTAGGTTGAAATGAAAACTTAATGACAAAGAGAATAAATTATATGTTGTTAAGTGATAAAAAAATAAAATTAGTTGATATACCTAAAAGTATACTAACGATGAAAAATATTAAAATTTAATAAAGACAATTGCTTACGACCTAGTTATGTGAAAAGTTTAACGTGGCGATTAATTAAAATATTATGCTTGAACAACTTAAGAAAAGAATAAAGGATGCAATGACCGAAAAGACTTAAATAGTAAAAGTTTAGACAAAATCGTCTAAACAAAACCTAAGAAATGAAAAGAAAAGAAAGAAAATTATGGTTAGATAAATAAGAAATATTGTATATGTATGCTAATGTTATCGAATAATTAAAGGTACATCGAGAAAGGGAAGGCGGTTAGGGGCGAGGAAGAAGAAAAGGAGGGCTAATAAAACTTACAGACTAAGAACGACAGGTGGGCTTTCTAAAACTTATAGCACGTGCTAATTTATATTATTTCATTATCTATTGCATGACTTCTAAATTCATTGACTTGCCAAATGTTTGAGCATGAGCATGATGCATTGCCTGTCCACGGAAAGAGAAAGAAAGAAAAAGAAAGAAAGAAAGAATGAAAGAATTTACCGACGTCGGATAGCGACCTTCGTGTAATATCCCGAAGAATTAAAGGCCTAATTACGATATTTAAAATTCGTAAATTAGGGTTTTGCCGAAATAATAGAATAAGTAATATTTTCGAATAATGATTTCGATTAATTACGAGATAATGAATTCCTATTTTATATTCACTAAGAATGTGAATTAAGGAATATATATTTATAAAGTGTTTCGGCAGTATAATTTTAACGTCGATTGAGTATCGATAATTAAAATTTCGTAAAATTTTCTAAGCAACGAAGCTTAGAATTAAATTCCATTATTATTGGAATGATTTAATAAAGTGATTACGACTTTATTACGACCATTTTGATATGAGTCGATAATTAACGTTTTGAGACGTTTCAAATGTTAACGTTTAGAGATGAATAGGAAAATGAGATTAATGATCAAGGAATTGTAGTATTTAAATTCCTATGATTATTATATGTAATTAGAGTATTATTTAGTATTAAAATAATGCTAGAACATTAAGGATTAATTATTGAACAAGTTTAGAATTTTGAAAACCACAAGTCTAGAAAATTAGGGTTTCTCATGAAATGATACCAATAATTTTTCCTATGATATAATTTATCATCTAAAACATATATTATGATATATATCTATAATTAGCATGAAAAATCAAATTTTAGCACTTAAAATTTGAAATAGCCGTGAGCTATTTGTGAAGCATCAAGTTCACGTCAAATTTGGTGCTTGCATTTGCTATGTTGTGATTAAATCACATAGTGATATATAGTGTACACATTAACCAAGTTGAATCAAGTGGATACATGGGTTGGTTACAACCGTGTATTTTGGCTCCCAATTGAAGAAAAAGCTTTGACACTCTCTCTAATTCATGATGTATTCTTACATTTGGGATAGAGTGTAGGATATTTATATACATGCATGAATCGAGACAAAACAATTAAATTACTCCTCTTGAAACACAAGAGTGCCGATGGCACTTGTTCAACAAAGAGGATTCAAATTGAATTATTCGAGAAATTTAATGTAAGACATACTTACTCCCGTGACATAATACATAGTGAGTCATCACTTTGATTTTGTGTGTGTGATGATAGCCGTGACTCTTGGGTCCAAAGCGAAGGAATAAATTTGTTTGGTTCAAAACTTTTAGCATGCATCAACTATGATGATGTATACATTATGAGTCACAAAGCTTATTTGAAAAGGCTTCCAAATGTGTGAGAGTGTGAGAGAATGACCGAGAGAGAGAGAGTGAGAGGGGTTATAAGGGTATTACTTCATTTACTTTGGTAATATGTATCAAAAGAAAAATCAAAACATTTCTCTCTCTCATTTCAAACAAGAATACCGTGAGCTTCCTCTTGGAAAAACCTTGAGTGCTCTTATCTTTCAATTAGCCAAAGCTTGATCTAAAGCTTGAACACGTAAAATCAATACCGTTAAAAAGGTTAGAAATCGAACGAGCTTCGATTATATCCTAAGTTTTTAATTTTTCAAAGGCTTGATCTTATGTTAGAAGCATGGTTTTTAATTATGAAATTATGCTAGAAGATGATAGTGTTCATTAATAATGTGTAGTATTATGATATAGAAGCATATATCATGTTTAAAATTTAAATTAATCATGTTATGAAATTTGAGATGATGATCAAAAATTCCTAAAAATTATTTAAGGTTGGATTATTGATCTATGATGTTATAGAAGCTTATAATGAATTATTGGGAATTTAAAAAAAAATCCTATGCTTTAGATTTCAATATTACCGAAAATATGAGGAAAATAGAAATTATTGTACAATTTTTATTTAAGAAATGTTATAGCATATTGTTGATCTAGGGTATTGATTATGTGAGATGTGAATTTATTAAAACTTTTGGGATATATATGCTCAAAATTTTCAACATGGCCGAGAACTATAAGCTTGGGTTAAGGCATGATTTTGTTGTTTTTAATGAATATTATGATGTATTAGTGTTACATGATAGTATTTAAGCATAATGTATTTTTGTAGGAATTTTACAAAAATGTTTAGTATTTTTCTTGAAGGAACCGTGAACCTTGAACATGAATCCTTGATGTAGAAATTGAAAATGTTGGACTATATGTTATAATCATGTTATAAATTGATGTTGGGGTCTTGTGTAATTTTATTAAAATTTTAGAAAAGTATTTGTTTATATTTTGAAAAAATTAAAGAGCTATAGGGCATGGATAGGTGATGTCCAAATTTTCTATAGTTAATGTTAATACATATTAGTGATACTATGATAATATAGTACACTATATGAATTTAGAAGAATTTTGGAAGATGTTTAGAAATTATAAGCTCGAAGTAGTGAGCTTGGATATATATATATTAAGGGTTTAATTCCTTAATATCGAAAAAGATTAATACATTATATGTCAGAAATTATTTTAGACATATCAAAATTTATGAAATTTTATAAACATAGAATACTATGTTTATGATGAAACGATTATATTAAATAACGTTAGAAATGAAAAATAATGTTTAAAGAATAAGTTAATTAATATTTAAGAAAAATATTAATGAAGTTTATCGATTTACATGAAAATCGAAATTAAGACTTTATGAAAAGAAATCGATTGAAAATCGATTTATATTAATTAGATATTAAATTATGAATTATTGAAGAATTTATAAGAAAAGTCAGCTGTTGACTTTTGAAATTAACGTCTGAAATCGTTCGATAAATACGCTAATACGTGTAAAACATATTAAGTTTATAAGAAAATCTCATTGGTGAGAAAAGATTTCATAATTGAAATCTTTATATCAAAAACGTTAGAATCGTTGAGCGTTTAATCTAAGGGTTAAAATGAAATAGTTGAACATATCTCGTTTCTATCAAGCACGAGAATGCTTAGTTTAAGATCTGCGATTGAGCGGTATTGAATTAGATTAAGAATTCAATTATTATAGTATAAGTTATCAAAGTTTATTTTAAACTTTGAAAATCTCAAAAACGTGTCGAGACATCTTGAAATCGTTTATGCGTAAAGGTGAGACGCGGATGCGATCGTTGGCGTAGAAGGAAAGCGAATTAAGAAAGCTTACGATCCGGTGGGCTTATTTTCTTATCCTCGAGGATAAAATGCTTTATTTATGATCTTTCTTGAAATGAAAAGTAATTATTTATGATGCTCTCTTTGAGAAATGATTATGAAATGATGATGAAATTACACGCCCAAAATGTTTATGTTTTATCTATGTATCATATCCATGAATGAATGAATGAATGATGAATGTTGTTGGGTCGCTCCCAACTTATGAATGAAATCGATATCGGATCTATCTTGGGAAGGCTTATACCTCGCTAGGATTAACGTGTACACCTAATGGTGACCGT
This sequence comes from Salvia rosmarinus, assembly GCA_036937905.1. Classification (NCBI taxonomy): domain Eukaryota; kingdom Viridiplantae; phylum Streptophyta; class Magnoliopsida; order Lamiales; family Lamiaceae; genus Salvia; species Salvia rosmarinus. The sequence goes on from CM072813.1 coordinate 44,608,478, forward strand.
GTCTTTGTAAGGACAATTCACGGCGGTCGCGGACGTGAGGAGGCCTCGCTTCGGCGTTAAATGATAATGTTATGATGAGATGAAGGATATGGATCATACATACTGAGGAAAATGTCGGCAGACGAATGTTTATGAAAATGATGAAAATGTTTAGTAAGCTCGAGGCCTTTTCAAGTAAAACCCTTGTGTCTTACCATGATGAAGCGATGTAATTTAAAGATGATAAAATATTTTGGCATGAGTCCACTTGAGTGCATTCTTGTACTCGACCGCATATTGTTTTAAATGTGCAGATTGAGTGATGATGCGATGGGCGGTGTTGAGCAATAGGAAGGTTGTCGTTGAAAGTTATACCTTGATAGTACATCGTCGTATGTACATATCACATGTTTTCATTGCAAGAACATAAGTTATGTAGTAAGGTCCAAAACATACTTGATATATGTATCACAGTTTAATGTTAAATGGTCTCATTGTTTATTCATCCTGTTTAGAATAATCCTGCTAAATTGTACTTAGGATTTGAAATTTACACTGGGTTATAGCGTGTTTGAGAAGGAGGCTCTTCTCGACACATAGACGTAATCCGTGGATATGGAAAGAGAAAGATGTCTGCAGACAAACATCATGCATATGTATTTGTTTTAAAATTGTGAAAATGAAAGCAAGTAAGTGTTTATTTGAAAAAGCATGCACATGTTTTTAACTAAAAACCCTGTGTATTGCAAAACGATGGCAATTCAATTTTATAGCTCTAAGAGCAAATTTTTAACTATTTTCGGCATGTGTCCACTGAGTGCTTATGTACTCACGCCTTGCATGTATTTCTAAACATGCAGGTTGAGCTTGGATTTCGGAGATGGAATTGGAAAGGAACACTGTGGTTTTTGTTCGTAAATGTTGTTATGTTGTGATTAGCCTTATGATCGAATCACTTTATGTTAAAGTTGGTGATAATAGAGTTGAACTCCTTATTATATTATGGTTGAGAATGTTCTTGGTTTGAATGGTCATTTTGATCTGTGGATAAAGTTGATATCGAACTCGTTATATTCTTGGTTATTGAGGTCTATTTGATTGGATTGTAGGCTTGATTCTTGGAAAATTGTTGAAGTTGAAATTGCGTATTTCTACGTTGTTGAAAGTTGTCTTGGAAAAATCGTTATCCATTTTGTTGCCTAGCTGATAAGTAGGAACCTTATGTAAATAGTTATACTTTGTTGCCCGGAGTTATATGTCTTCACACATGTAACTCAACTACCATTTCTGTTGCCACACTCTGACTTGAGAAATGATTATGTGGTTGTTGTCTTTGTGAATGGAAAACCCCTTCCGTGAAAGTGGTTAAATGTTGTTGATCATTATATTTTGTTATCTTGTCCATTCGGTTCTATGGAGTAAATTTATATTATTCGGATCAACAATTACATTTCAATTGATAACATTCCCTAATTGATCTTCCTAATTATGGTCATCCCAACTTACTTGAAATCCTTACATCCTCATTAGTCCTAATCTTTTATAATGAGTCCTTAAGTCGCAGCCTAATCTCTTAATTAAGAAATTGGGATGTGACAGATTGGTATCAGAGCAAGGTTCTATTGGGTCAGTTACTATGTTAAGTTGTTTCAATTCCTAATGTAAATAGAGTCAGTAAAAAGCATAGTGTTCCAAATCCATCTCTGCCAGCTCAACCAGGTAAGTAAGATGAAAATTTTATTTTGAGAAATTAGAAAGGATTTCATTTCGAAAAGTTATGTGACAAAGTCATGTTTTTGATAAAGTCATGCATTTCCCAAAAATATTTATATGATTAAGTTCTTTATATGATTGATAATGCATGTAAATGATAAGTTATGTGAAGTATGTGTTGAACTATGATAAGTAACTTTTAGCTTCAAGTATTTAAGCATATTAAGACCATCAAATTTTAGTTAGTAATTACATTCTATGTTAGGATGTCAAGGACTAGAACAACACCCAGAAAGAGTACAGCACCAAGACCCCTTACTATTGGAAGGACAGATCAATTCTATGAATATCGTATGGAGGAAACTCAGAACTTAGTGGAATTTCTAGATAGATTTGTGGAACTATGGATGCAAGTTAGGGGATTTGCAGTGACAGACCAGGATGGCATCATGCAATTGGTACGAGTTCTAACACCAGGATGGCAGGAATGGGTAGCTGTAGTTGCCCTAGAATTCGTCGCTGAATATCGTAGCTTTGCTGAACTTCCAGAATTTGTAGAGATTATTCGAAGACAATATAATGCTACCCAGAGTCCACCTCCTGGCAATTATCCTCCGGTGGAAGGCTTTGTTTTTGCCATCTATAATACCCTATCATCATATATTTCCATTGGAAGAAATGAACCTCAAATTGAAGTGGGCGAATCTAGTACATCTGTTGTAATAGATTCAACAAATTCAGAATCCTTAATGGAAACTTCTGATACCCCTTTCCATGAAGATCAAGTTGTACCAACTGATACTATCACTTCTTCTGACCACTTGACATCTGTTGATGATACTACTTCTCTTGAGCTGAGCCCCATTGTTCCTAGCAATTATCTAAACCTTCTTGAAGAAGAGTTTTTCCTTGAAGAACCGGTTGCAGAAGACCTTCCTCTTGAAGAACTTGATTATGTTGATTTTGATTATGATATGGATGTTGATGACTTAACCGTTGACTTAACATGGTATAATCACCTCATAGCTGTAAATGTTTCTCCACTGCAAGCCGTACCATACGAATCTCCACATGAATCCCCAACCACATCCCTTCCCGAAGAAAACCAGTTTGAGACTGAAGCTGGAACATCTAGACCCACAGGACTCGCACGATCCTTTAAGTATGAACCTGAATTTGTACAACCAGTTGGTACCACTCAAGTACAACCTCTTCAGCTTAATGATCTACCATTTGTCAAGGACCATTCTCTCCTTGAAATCGAAATCAGTTTTATTTCTCATCCTAAATCCAGTGTTAAACGTTTTTGTGATCCTCCAACAGAGGATGAATGTAATGAAGAGGTGTCGGAGGAAGAGAATACAAAAACTTACGGATGCAAATCTGAAGTTGAAAGAATGGATGATGAGAATGAAATATTGGGCCACGACGATGGAGACAATATGGCGTCAAGAATGGATTAAAAGTTAGATGGAAATTGATAAGTAGTGTTGTACATTTGTTAATAGGTAATGAAGTAGGATTTATGTAAATAGTATGCATGTATAAAGTTAACCTAGGTGGATGGAAGAATTTTGATGCTACTCGCTTGGCAAAATTTTCCTAATGTAAAAGTCCTCTTAGAGGCAATTTTCCCATGATATGTAAATATTTATGTTATGTTGCTTGTTGCTTTCTTGCTTAATTTTGAACTTATTGTCTATACAAGTGTGCAAATTTAATTCCATGTAATCTACTTGTTAAAAACCCGACAGTTTACTAAACTTCCTTATAAATTTCTTACGTACCATTGCATACATATTGTTCTTATAAATTTAAAATGCGACATGCCACCAAGGCGCGAAACCGAAATCACTGTGACGAAGAACAAGCGGTGAAAACATACCCAACCTACCCCCGAACTCACCCTCCTCCAAACACTAGAAAAATTTCCGAATTATTCCTTGACAAAATCCACCATCTTTCCATGGGCGGAAACCTGCCGAGGCGGAGGAATGGGTTCGGGCGATGGAAGAATTTTCAAATTTTAGAATGCTCGAATAAGGAATGCCTACATGCATATCCTTTCGATTAAAAGGACCACCGACTTTTGGTGGGAATCACGCGAAAAGACCCTTACTCCGAAAGATTGGAAAACTTTACAGGGAACAATTCGAGGAAGAATTGTTCATAAAATACATTCCTCGAGTTACAAGAAACAAAAAGAAATCGAGTTCATGAATCTAAAACAAGGAAAGAAAACTATGGCGAGAATATGATAGAGAATTGCACTCTATCACGCTATGCTCCTTACAGGATAAACCGTGAGAAGATGGCTGAATTGTTCCGCTCGAGGTTACGTCAAGAAATAAGGATCATTTGGCAAGTCGACTGTCCTTTCATATCTTGAAACCACGAGCAGAGCTTTAGACATGTAATTAGAGATGCAGCCAGAAAAGATGGCTCCTGAACCAAACCCAAGTCCATCCCAAAGTCAAACTCCACAAAAGTTAATACCTCACAATCAACGTTTTAAAGGAAAAAGAAGATGGGAAATAAGAGACTTTCCAAATAAGAAACCTTGGCAACGACCAAACCATCCTACCTCAAGTTCCTTCCGACCACCCTTCCAAAATCAATTGCCACCAATTCCAATTCTTCCCAGAATAACTTTGTGCCCAAAATGTAACAAAGCTCATACAGGAACCTGTAAATGGGGTACCAATACACATTACGGATGTGGTCAAATGGGTCGTTATGCGATAACTTCCCACCCGATAAAGATTACGGAGAGTGGAAGAAAGTCATCCTCTAAACAAATGCCACAAATGAAGGCCATAGGTGGTAGCTTTCAACAGCTAGCTCAATCAACAGCAGTACCACAATACCGGATGATTTTGCCGCCACGGCCTCAACAAACTCAACCCCAATATCGAGGGCATTCGCCTTAAATCAAGGCGACAAGAATGAAATCTTTGAAAACTTGGCGGTATGGGAACGTTAAGCGGCATTCCTATTGTAATTCTCTTTGATCGAGAGCTTCACATTCTTTTATCTCTACGACATGTATAGATGTTTTTAAGCTGAACATAGAGCGAAGTAACCAGGATCTGAAAGTAATGACTCCTTTAGGTAAATCTATTTCCCACATATGTTCCGACTTAGAATTTGAGTTGGGAACTCTCAAATTGAAAGCAAGATCTTTACAAGTAATATCAATGTGGGATGTAGATATTATCTTAGGAATAGATTGGTTAACAGAAAATCATGCCGTAATTCGATGTGAACGACGATAAATTTCGTTTTATCCTCCAGGAAAAGAACCCACCTGTTTCTACGGTGTTGATATGAAAGAAAGAAGAATTCCCATAATCTCAGCATTAAGTGCTGAGAAATTAATGAGGAATAAGGAAACTTGCGCATAATTGGAAAAATTTAAATCTTGACGATAAGAAGGAACGAAGAATTGAGGATGTGCCGATGGTCGAGAATATCGGATGTTTTCCCGAAGCGTTCTGGGACTGCCTCAAGATAGACAATTGGAATTTACGATTGATCTAGAACTCGGATCAGCGCCTATTTCAAAGGAACCTTACCGTATGGCTCCTAAAGAGTTGCAAGAGTTGAAAATCGAACTTGAGAACTCTTGGACTTAGGATTTATTCGACCAGGTATCTCCATGGGGGCGCCCGTCTTGTTCGTGAAAAGAAGGATGGTACCCTAAGAATGTGTATCGACTATAGAGAATTGAATAAGCTCACCTTGAAAATAAATATCCGTTGCCTCGGATAGATGATCGATTTGATCAACTAAAGGGAGCTAGTGTTTTCTCTAAGATTGATTTAAGATCGGGTATCATCGGTTGAAAATTCGTTCGAAGATATTCCTAAGGCGACTTTTCAAACACGATCTGATCCTACTGAGTTTGTAGTGATGCCTTTTGGACTAACAAATGCTCTGCTGTGTTCATGGATTTGATGAATCGTGTTTTCCACGATTATCTCGATAAATTGTCCTAGTATTTATCGATGATATTCTTGTCTACTCGAGGCGAACAAGAGCATGAGAGGCACCTAAGGTTGTGTTACAAACTCTAGGCGAAAAGTTGTATGCCAAATTTAGCAAATGTGAATTTTGGTGAGAGAGTAAATTTCCTTGGCACATTGTATCACCAAGGAATCAAAGTAGATCCTACCAAGGTGCAAGCGGTGCAAGAATGGAGATCACCTCGACACCTAATGAAATTGGAGTTTCTTAGGATTGGCGGCTACTATCGACGATTTATCGAAGGCTTTCCCAAAATCACAAGACCAATGACTCAATTACTCGGGAAGGAGTAAGATTTCATGGACGAGGAATGCGAAGAAAGTTTTCAAGAACTTAAGAAGCGATTGACTCTGACACTAGTATTGACGGTGCGAACACGATCAAGAATTTACCCTCTATCTTGATCGTCGAAGAATGGATTAGGATGCGTGCTTATGCGGGAAGGAAAAGTCATCGCTATGCTTCACGACGAGTTGAGGCCGCACGAACTTAACTATCAGCGCATGACTTAGAATTAGCTGCGATAGTCCATGCATTGAAGATTTGGAGCACTATCTGTATGGCTCAAATGCGAAATTTTCACGGATCATAAGAGTTTAAAATACTTCTTTGAACAAAAGATTTGAACATCGTCAAAGAAGGTGGCTTGAACTCGTCGAAGATTATATTGTGAAATCAAATATCACCACGAAGCGAGCGTAGTTGCGGATGCTTTAAGTCGGAAAAGTCGAGGACGACTAGGAATGATTCTCACCCAAGAACAAGAGTTGATTAAAGATTTGAGAAGTTAAAGATAGAAATAGTACTTCCACCGATACCACTACAAGTATCATATCAACTTTAGTGGTTGTACAGTTAAGGCGAGGATTGTTAATGCTCAACAACAAGATGAACAATTGGAAAAGTTACGAGCCAAGATCAGAACAGAAGGACTACAAGATTAATGCGAGGCTCGGGACAATGCAATTATGTTCCGAAACAGAATAGTGATACCTGATAACCAGAAACTAAAGGATGAAATTATGAGTGAAGCTCATAACTCGCTTTATACATCGCACTGGAGCACGAAGATGTATCAAGATCTCAAACAACAATTCGTGTGGACCGGAATGAAGCGGGAGATAGCATTATTAGTGGGCGATGTCAGCATGTCAACAAGTCGAGGCATTACATCAGCGACCATATGGGAAGCTGCAACCCTTAGAAATTCACGAATGGAAATGGGACCACATCGCCATGGATTTTGTAACCGGTCTACCAAGATCAAAGCGTGGAAACACGGCTATATGGGTGATTGTGGATCGTCTTACCAAATGTGCTCATTTCATCCCAATTCCTGTTACTTATCGAGCTAGCAAATTAGCTCAAATTTATGTTCGCGAAATAGTACGTCTACATGGAGTACCTGTATCTATCACCTCAGATAGAGACTCCAAATTTACCTCGCGATTTTGGTCAAGCTTCCAAGAAGAATTGGGAACACACTTAAATTTTAGTACGGCTTTTCATCCTCAAGCGGACGGACAAGCGGAAAGAACTATTCAAACACTTGAGAATATGCTCCGAACCGTAGTGTTGGATCGAGGCGAACAATGGGAACAAGCACTTACAGTTAGTAGAATTCTCTTATAACAATAGTTATCAAGCTACAATTAACATGGCGCCATCTGAAGCTCTCTACGGTGAAATACAGGATCGCCTCTTTATTGGGATGAAGTCGGAAAAAGAAAAATCTGGGCCCGTGGCTAATGAAGAAATGATCGAAATTGTTAGACAAATAAAGAAAAGAATTCGAAGCCCAAGATCGCCAAAAGTCGTACACGGATGTTATGTCTGAACTCGATTTTGAAATTGGAACAAAGTTTTCCTCAAAGTTTCTCCAACCAAAGGTGTACATCGATTTGGAATAAAAGGGAAATTGAAACCAAGATTCATAGGACCACACGAAGTTTTGGAAAGAATCGGACCTGTAGCATACCGGATTGCATTGCCACCAAACTTAGCCAATATACACAACGTATTCCACGAACTATTTATTTAAGGTACTAAATTTCGGGACGAAATTTCTTTAAGGGGGAGGGAATGTAATACCCCAAATTTTTAATTAGTAATTAATTAACAATTAAAGGTTAAATAGGCGTTCATCCTTAATCAAAAAGAAAATAGAGATGTTTATTATCTAAAATACATAATGATTCTTAATAAAATAAAATATGATTAACAACAATTATAAACTTATGAATGAAAGATTTTGTTTAAGAATTTAAAATAATGTTATGATTGATTATTTGATCTTAATGATCAAATAGATTCTATAATTGTAGGAAATTTTAAATTCTTGCTATTTTGTGTATTATATCTTCATGTTATATAGTAAATATAATTATATGCATGTGTAATTATAAAATGTCCTAAAGTAGGGAATTAAGAATATAAGTTATGTATGTGTAATTAATGACACAAAATAGAAAGTAAATATACATATTACATTATTAATATTACATATATATACATATATATATTATATATGTGTACATTCTAGAAAACAAGTGACTAAGCACTTGCATTTAATTTGCTTGGTGAGCAAGTATAAGCAATTAATAAGAATGGTGAATAATCATTTATATAATTAAATGAAAAATTAATAAAATTGGGTATATAAATACACTATCACCCCACTCTTAAAAAAAATTTCCAAAAATTCTCAATCGTACACACTAAAACTCACGACACACACACAACACACACTTGGGAGAATTTTTTTTCCAACAAGTTAAATCCTCCAAATTCTCACTTCTAAGCTTGATTCCAAGAATAAACAAGGTATGATTTTAATTTCTCCTCAATCTTTAAGCATGAATTTTGTTATATAATTATGAAATTCTTGAGCATGTTAGTTGTAGAATTTTAATGGGTTTTGTGATAGTTATAAATGGATATTGATATTATAGTTAAGAATTGATGAATTAGTGTAGAATTGATGAATTGATGGTGATTTAGTTGTAGGAATTATGTTGAACTTGAAAAACCCTATTTTATATGCTTAGGCTAAAGTAAGGAATTATTGATGTTATGTTAAAAATAAGTTGTGACAATATGTTTAAAGCATGCTTGGGTTAATAAATTGAAAGAAAAGATAGCAAAAATAAATTTAGAATATATGTGTATATGTTCAAAAATTTCGAAAATATTATGGGGTGAGGTATTAATTTTATTTTCTTCATTTAACTTAATATATGAGTTTAATATGATGCTTTGAGTATTATATTAATTTATTAGAATTTTCTAAGTTTATATGTTGAAATTGAAAAATTTTAGTTTAGATGCTTAAGTGCTATATATAAGTTAGAGTTAATATATGATGTTAATATTGATGATTAAGCTTACATATGATACTAAATTGAGAAATTGGGAAGAAATTAAGAGAAATTATAATTTATGCATTTAATAGTAAAATTTCGAAAACTTTAGGAAAAAGGGGAAAATTATTTCTAATGTTATTCTTTATGGAACTTATGAATTGTTAACATAGTATGTAAATAAGGACCAATGAAGCTTAATGGAGGATGTTAGAACTAAAAATATGAAAAGTTGAATTTTATAAACATATTAGGTTGAAATGAAAACTTAATGACAAAGAGAATAAATTATATGTTGTTAAGTGATAAAAAAAAATAGTTGATATACCTAAAAGTATACTAACAGTAAGAAAAATATTAAAATTTAATAAAGACAATTGCTTACGACCTAGTTATGTGAAAAGTTTAACGTAGGCGATTAATTGAAAATATTATGCTTGAACAACTTAAGAAAAGAATAAAGGATGCAATGACCCGAAAAGACTTAAATAGTAAAAAGTTTAGACAAAATCGTCTAAACAAAACCTAAGAAATGAAAAAGAAAAGAAAGAGAAATTATGGTTAGATAAATAAGAAATATTGTATATGTATGCTAATGTTATCGAATAATTAAAGGTACATCGAGAAAGGGGAAGGCGGTTAAGGAAGAAGAGGAAGAAGAAAAAGGAGGGCTAATAAAGCTTACCGACTAAGAACGACAGGTGGGCTTTCTGAAAACTTATAGCACGTGCTAATTTATATTATTTCATTATCTATTGCATGACTTCTAAATTCATTGACTTGCCAAATGTTTGAGCATGAGCATGATGCATTGCCTGTCCACGGAAAGAGAAAGAAAGAAAAAGAAAGAAAGAAAGAAAGAATGAAAGAATTTACCGGCGTCGGATAGCGACCTTGGTCATAAGCGTGTTTGAGAAGGAGGCTCTTCCAACACATAGATGAATCCGTGGATATGGAAAGAGAAGATGTCGTCAGACAAAGATCATGCATATGCATTTGTTTTAAAATTGTGAAAATGAAAGCAAGTAAGTGTTTATTTGAAAAAGCATGCATGTGTTTTCACTAAAACCACATGTATTGCAAAACGATGGCAAGTCGATTTTATAGCTCTAAGAAAAATTTTAACTATTTTCGGCATGTGTCCACTGAGTGCTTATGTACTCACGCCCTGCATGTATTTCTAAACATGTGGGTTGAGCTTGGATTTCGGAGATGGAATTGGAAAGGAACACTGTGGTTTTTGTTCGTAAATGTTGTTATGTTGTGATTAGCCTTATGATCGAATCACTTTATGTTAAAGTTGGTGATAATAGAGTTGAACTCCTTATTATATTATGGTTGAGAATGTTCTTGGTTTGAATGGTCATTTTGATATGTGGATAAAGTTGATATCGAACTCGTTATATTCTTGGTTATTGAGGTCTGTTTGATTGGATTGTAGGCATGATTCTTGGAAAATTGTTGAAGTTGAAATTGCGTAGTTCTACGTTGTTGAAAGTTGTCTTGGAAAAATCGTTATCCATTTTGTTGCCTAGCTGATAAGTAGGAACCTTATGTAAATAGTTATACTTTGTTGCCCGGAGTTATATGTCTTCACACATGTAACTCAACTACCCTTTCTGTTGCCACACTCTGACTTGAGAAATGATTATGTGGTTGTTGTCTTTGTGAAAGGAAAACCCCTTCCGTGAAAGTGGTTAAATGTTGTTGATCATTATATTTTGTTATCTTGTCCATTCGGTTCTATGGAGTAAATTTATATTATTCGGATCAACAATTACATTTCAATTGATAACATTCCCTAATTGATCTCCCTAATTATGGTCATCCCAACTTACTTGAAATCCTTACATCCTCATTAGTCCTAATCTTTTATAATGAGTCCTTAAGTCGCAGCCTAATCTCTTAATTAAGAAATTGGGATGTGACACTTTCCCCACCCGATTCCTTTAAACAACTGCTCGACGTCCTCCTTGACACGCAGTTGCTCGAGGAGTGCAGGCTCCAGTCGCTTGGGCACCACCATCTCCTTGTTCTTGGCGAGCTCCTTAGCGTTGACAGTGTAAGCCTTCCATCGCTTCGACGAGCGTGTCGCCATTTTTTCATTCTTCGCCGGCCGTTCTTCAGTGAGGAGGACGTCTTCTTCCTCGATCTCTTCCGCTGGGTCTTTCCCTTCATCTTTGTCTTCTTCGAGCGCGTCGCCGGAGCTTCCTTCCTCGGAGACCTCCTTCTTCTCCACCATCTTGGTTTTCATGCCGGCGGACCCAGTGTGAGAGGGGGTCGGCAGCGTCTTCTTCGAGGTGGAGGTGGTAGGAGTCTCCTTCGTCTTTTTCTTTACGGTGGAGGAAGACTCTTCCGGCGTCTTCTCCGGTGTGGGCTGCTCCTCTTTATCAGTGTCCACCTCCATGTGGATATCATGGAGGATGGGCGCTTCTTCTACTCCCTCGGCGAACTCAGTGAGGAGGGCTCCGTCGTCGAACGACGGGCTTCCCTCGGTGGTGGGCTCTGTTGGTGCTTTCTCCATTTTGATGCGGCGAGCGACGGTCTTCTTCGGGGTTGGTTCCGGGAATTTTTTCTTTGGATGTGTGTGCACCATGGATGGAAGGTTAGGGTTTTTGTGCTTTGGTTTTGGGAAGTTTACGGGTGAGGTTTGAATGTGGGATGGTGGGTAGGCGAAATGAGGGGGGTTAATTAGAACGTGGGTTTGGGCGGTTATATGGTAGTGGGCTGACTGATGGGACGTCTTCTATGTCAGTACGTTGAAATTCTGATGCTGCCTCGTGTCCCGTGTCTTGGCCAAGGCTGTCGCCTTGCTAGTATGAATGCTTATTTCACCTCGCCTGAGTTCCTTCCGGACTGCGATCGAGAAATCGCTCCTCGAGGAAGAAACAGTCCTCTCAAGGAGCACGTCAAAATAACGAGTGTGGGCTTCCCCACTCACACACTTTGCTTGAGGCAAAGTGTTAAAAGTGGTCAAGACCACCCCCCTTGACAAAAAGGGAATAAAATGTAAGCGGTTAAAATCGTATCCCACCGGGTTGCCTCCCGGAAAGCGCTGTTGTTTAACGTCGTTAGCTCGACGTCATCCTTGAGTTCAGGCGTCTTGAGGATCCTCTTTAGGAACCTCGTGAAACTCATCTTGCTCAGCGTCCCATTCTCTAATCCTTCGGTCGTGCCCATGGTAGGTCTTGGGCCTGCTTCCGTTCACCTTGAACACTTTCTTGCCGTCCATGTCGCTTATCTCTATAGCTCCATTCGGATGTTGGGCGTGCACCATGTAAGGTCCCACCCACTTGGTGGTCAGCTTACCAGAGGCATAGCGGAACCTATTTTGATAGAGTAGCACCACTTGCCCATTTTCGAACTTCTTTTCCTTGATCAAAAGATCATGGGCTCTCTTGAGCCTATCCTTGTATATTTTTGTCAAGCTTGCGCTTCTCTCCTGCCTCATCCCAGTCAAAATTGAGCTTGCGGATTGCCCAGTATGCCTTGTGTTCCAGCTCGATAGGCAGGTGACACATCTTGCCAAACACCATCCGATAGGGAGACATTCCAAATGGTGTTTTGAAGGCTGTCTGGTATGCCCATAGTGCATCGTCGAGGTGAGTGCTCCACTCCTTCTTGCTTTCTCCCAAGGCCTTCCTCAAGATAGTCTTCACAATGCGGTTTGAGAGCTCAGCTTGGCCATTGGCTTGAGGATGGTATGCGGTGGATATCCGGTGATGCACCCCATACTTCTTGAGTAAGTTGCCAATGGTGGCATTGTAGAAGTGGGTGCCCCGATCACTGATTATGGCTCTTGGCACACCGAACCGGCTAAAGATGTTTGACTTGAGAAAAATGCTACGGTCCTTGCATCCGCCTTGGCTGTGGCCTTGGCCTCTACCCATTTTGACACGTAGTCCACTGCTAGGAGTATATATTGATTTCCCTTAGAGTTTGGCAAGGGGCCCACGAAATCCATGCCCCATATGTCGAATACTTCCACTGGCAAGATAGGTACCAAGGGCATCTCATTCCTCCTTGAGACATTGCCCTCGCGTTGGCACTTATCGCAGCCTCGGCACTTCTCGTAGCTATCCTTTAAGATAGTGGGCCAGTAGAACCCACAGTCAAGGATCTTCCTTTCCGTTCTCTTGTGCCCAAAATGTCCTCCGTATTCCTTCTCATGGCAGTGCTCAAGGATGCTTGTTTGCTCGTCTTCCGGAATGCATCTCCTCAAGATTAAGTCTGAGCATTGCTTCCACAAGTATGGGTCATCCCATACGTATTGTCGACTTTCCTTCTTGAGTTTGTTCCTCTGGTGCGTTGGCATCCCCACGGGCAACACTCTGGGCACGATGTAGTTCACCAAGTCAGCGTACCATGGCTCCTTGGTGTCGATCTCGAGTAGCTCTTCATCTGGAAACGTTGCTCGGATTGGATCTCCTTCATCCTTTCTCAAAATTCTGCTCAAGTGGTCGGTCACTTGATTTTGAGATCCACTCTTATCTTTGATCTCAACGTCGAACTCCTGGAGGAGGAGTATCCACCGTATAAGTCTTGGCTTTGTATCCTTCTTTGCCATGAGATATTTCAAGGTGGCGTGGTCAGTGTAAACCATAGTCTTGCTCCCAAATAGGTAGGAGCAAAATTTCTCGAAGGCAAACACCACGACAAGAAGCTCCTTCTTCGTGGTTGTGTAGTTGATCTATGGCCCGGTGAGGGTCTTCGATGCATAGTAGATGACGAAGCTTTCCTTGCCAATTTTCTGCCCAAGCACCGCGCCAACAGCGTATCCGCTAGCGTCGCACATCTGCTCAAAGGGCATGCCCCATTCGGGTGGCCTTATGATGGGCGCTGTGACAAGGTGCTCCTTTAATATCTGGAAAGCTTCTTTGCATGCGTCGTCGAACTCCCACGGTACATCGTTCTGGAGTAGGCGGTTCATCAGTTGTGCTATCTTGGCGAAGTCCTTGACAAACCGCCGATAGAATCCAACGTGGCCAAGGAATCCCCACAGCTGCTTGATGTTTGTGGGCTAAGGAAGATTGGCTATGATCTCCACCTTGGCTTTGTCTACCTCAATGCCCTTCTTAGAGATAACATGCCCAAGGACAATTCCCTCCTTGACCATGAAGTGGCATTTCTCATAGTTCAGCACAAGATCCTTCTCCACGCTCCTCTGCAGAACTAACTCAAGATGCTCTATGTACTGGTTAAACGTCTTGCCATACACAATAAAATCATCCATGAACACCTTAATGAATTGCTCAAGCAAATCAGAAAATATACTCATCATGCATCTTTGAAATGTCCCTGGGGCATTGCATAAACCAAATGGCATACGACGATATGCAAATGTGCCAAACGGGCAAGTGAATGTAGTCTTATCTTGATCTTCTAATGTCACACAAATTTGCATATAACCAGAATAGCCATCAAGGAAGCGAAATACATTCCGTGAGTCTCTCAAGCATCCGTCGATGAGCGGCGGGGAAGTGGTCGCTTTCGGTCACCTTATTGAGCTTTCTGTAGTCGATGCAAACCCTCCAGCCTATCTGGAGTCTCATCGCGACCAGTTCCTTGCCTTCATTCTCGACCACCTGTACACCGGATTTCTTTGGCACGATGTGGATCGGGCTAACCCACCATTATCAGGGCAGGGGTAAATGAGGCCCAACTCAAGGAGTTTGAGTATCTCCACCTTGACAACTTCTTTCATTACCGGGTTGAGCTTCCTCTGGGGGTCTCTGACCGGTATGGCATCGTCTTCGAGCAAGATGTAGTGTTCACAAACAGTAGGGCTGATGCCCTTGAGGTCGGCTAAGGTCCAGTCGATGGCCTCCTTGTACTTGCTCAAGACGGCTCTGGTCTCTTCTTCTTCTTTGATTGTTAACTCGGAGCTTATGATTACTGGCAACGTCTCGTTGGCTCCGAGGTAGATATACTTCAAGTGCTTCGGTAGGCGTTTGAGCTGTAGCTTGGGGGCTTTCTTCAAGGAAGCTTGCATCCTCTCCTTGTCATGCACTAGCGGTGATTGATAGCTTGGTTGATCGTCCCCGCTTTGGTCGGCTTCTACCTCAAGCACTTCGGTTGCCTTGACCTCCTCCTTATCGAGATATTCTAGGTCTTCAGTGTGTCATTGGATGATTTTATCGTAGACGTCCTTGATCACTACGTTGGCAGAGTATCTCTCAACATCCTTCTCAATGAGACTGACGAAGTCCACCATCTCGGTGTCGATCGGAAATTGCTCGGCTTTGTAGGTGTCAAAGGTGACCGTCTCCCAGCCGAATTTGCATGTGAGCTTCCCGTATCATGATCGATTAAAGTTCGGACCGTCTTGAAAGCGGCTCGCCTAGCGACATGAGCTTCTTGGTCCGGTCTTGCCCATATTTAGGACATAAAAATCGGTTGGGAAAATAAGGTCCTGCACTTTGACGAGAACATCCTCAAAGATCCCTTCAGGATAGACACTCGACTTGTCCGCCAGCTGAATCTCAACACAAGACGGTCGGAGTGGTCCGAGTTTCAACTCTTGATAGATAGATAAGGGCATCACATTGATTGATGCCCCGAGATCGAGCATAGCTTGGTCTATCCTCGTTGTCCCGATCACGCAAGGTATATAGAACATCCCGAGATCGGTACACTTGATTGAGAGGTCTCGCTTGAGCACGGTTGAGACATTCTCCTCCATTTGGAACTTGGCATTGTCCGTGTACTTGACTCTCTTGGTACACAGCTCTTTTAGGAACTTGGCACACCTCGACATCGAGGTCAAAGCAGTGATCAAAGGTATGTTGATCTCTACCTTTTCAAAGATCTTGATCATTTCATTCATCTCTTCAGCTTCTTTGTTCCTTGCCAACCTTCCTAGAAAGGGAGGTCTGATCTTGATCTTTGTCTTATCTGCTACCTTGGGCAAGGAAGCCTTCACCTCGGGTTCAGGTTCCTTGACCAAGTCCTCGACTTCCTCGCTATGTCTTACATCTCGGTGACTCCTTGGGGGCTTCCTCCCTGCCTGGCAAGTTCTTGCCGCTCCTCAAGTTGATTGCGTTGACGTGCGCATTGGGCTGTATTTGCACTTGAGCAGGAAGTGTCCCTTGCTTTTTATTGATCTTTGAGATCTCTTGCATCAAGGTGTTCAGCTGGGTCAACACAGATTGCAGAACACCTCTTGTCTCTGTTTTGAACTTGCCGAGGTCCCGCACCATCCTCTCTTGTGTAGCTCCTTCACTGTGCACTATCTCGGCTAAAGATGGCCGAGCTTGAGGTGGATTCTGCCCAGGAGGTGCTTGATAGTGTGTGCCTCCGTACCTCAAGTTCTCATGATTTTTCCATGGTGGGTTGTACGGGTTGAAGCGGGGCTTCTGACCATGAGCGTTTCCTCCACCACCGTTGTTGATATGCCCAAAGGCATTCACCTCTTCTTCTTCGGCTACTTGTAGACACTCGTCCGTGTTGTGGGTAGTGGCAAAGCAAAGCTAACACGCTTTGACATTCTTCTTGGCCATAGTGGGCCTCAACAGGTCCATCATTTGTTTCATCATGGTCTTCATATCCTTCATGTCTGATCCGTCTGAAGTAGTAGCTTCTTGGCTGGGCATCGTCTTGACCATTGCGTTGGCATCATCTCGAGACTCTTCAGCCAAGTCTGCGAGTAGTTTGAATGCCTCGCTGGGTTGTTTGTTGAGGATGTAACCTCCGAACGTAGCACTCATGAGCTGCCTCTGAGTCGCCCTCAAGCCATTCACATAGTATAGAATCAGATCTTGATTAGAGATTTGATGATTGGGACACTTTGCCAAGATGGACTTGAAACGACACCAATAGTCGTACACCGTCTCGTCATTCCCCATCCGGAGGAACTCATCCTTTTCTCACGCTTTGTATCCTTGAGATGGGATAGTATCTCTCAAGGAACTTATTGAAGCCACCTTGAGTAGTGACACTACCGTAGGCAAAGTGTCTGACTACTCTCGAGCATCGTCGTGGAGAGTGAATGGAAAGGATATGAGTCGAATGTACTCCTTCTTGACTTCATCCGTACACCTTATGGTGCTACACACCATTTCGAAGTCCTGGAGATGGTGCTGGGGGTCCTCTCCCGGCATATCGTTGAAGCTTGGCAAGATCTGCATGAAAGAGTGCCTCAGCTCCCAGTTGTCCTCGATCTCGGGCAAAGTGATGCCCAAAGGGCGGAGACTGTTGTTGTTCGGGAACATCATCTCCTGAAGCGTCTGCTCTCCTGGAGGTGGTGGGTTTTGTGGATTCCTCTCCTCCATGTTGTCTTGCCTTGGTCTGTGCCTCCTCAAGACGGGGGCGTTTCTCCTCAGCTTGCCTTTTCTTCTCCGAATTGTTCTCTCAATCTCCGGGTCAAACAAGAGCTCTCCGTCCTCGCCTGCAAGGTTAGGTCGGAGCATGCAAAAACCAAACAAAAAAAATAAAAAAGTGAGCAACAACACTAGAATAGCGCAGCTTCCCGGCAACGGCGCCAATCTGACAACCTCCGGGAACCCTTCATTAGAGGTCCCAAGACGCGTCAAGATACATTTATAATCTCCTCCAACTTAAATACATAGTTCCGTATATGGCAAGTTAAGGGGTCGAACCCAAGAGAGCTGGTTGTGTTGTTACTCGAGTTGTCACGGTTTGAGTATGAGGATGCCCAGAGGGTAAGGTGTCAGTCAGGCTGACGGTCTCAGTAGAGATGTACTGAGAGATAGATCTTGAGCAAAAAGTAAAACTGACATGTAAACACAAGGTAAAGATTAAATGACAAGTAGTTGGACCAAGGGTTCCGCACGTTGAGATACTGGTCAAGACGGCGGTTATAGGTTCAAGGGTTTCTGCCCCGAGTGTATGTCGTTGGTTAAAGGTACCAAGGGGTAGGCACCCTTTTAGGTTGTCACGTACACGGTGCCCCCACCCCACTTGCCGTAGATTTTAGGGCCAATCATGAGCCCCCGCTTGTCTCGCGCCAAGCGGTCCCCAACTAGGTTATCCCGCCTCCAACAACTTGACTCACTAGACAACCCAACTAACCACACCGGTCGAGGGTGGCTCGCCCACTGCCCAAGGTCGACGACTACAATCACCCACTCCAGCCGTACTTACCGGGATAAAGAGACACTCGATGTCTTACTCCGACTATTGCTTGTAGCTATCCCTCCCCCCAAGGCTATTGGTCGAGTTAACGCTCAAGGAAATGAATAACATTGTAAAGGCCTAGAGCTTCGGGAACACTAATTTAAGGTTCTAAGTACGTTTAGACCTCACGACTCGTATGACCTCGACTCAGCGTGCTTCACCCCGAGCCCAACCAAACCGACTACTCATTCATAATCGACATAAACATGAAAGCGATAGCGAGAACATAAACGAAACCATACTTGAATAGAAAATCAAACGAAATTAAAGAAGTCTACGCGGCGGTTGCTCGGCGAGATCATAAAATACATAAAATAAATGTTTGCCGTAGGACTTGTTTCTTCCTCACCAATCACTCATGAAAGCAAAGAGAATAAAGAGATAGGTTGCGAGAGAATTGATGATGCTCTCCTCCCACCGAATGTGTCTCGTGAATAATTATTGTGTGGAGTTGTTATGTTGGGAGCCTAAGTGCATCCTCCTTGTCTTGGTCAGCGCATGCATCTCGAGGTGGTAGGTGGTGAGGGCAGCAACTGGCTTGGGCTTTGGACACCGACAGGGGCTCATCTGGCTTCAGTCTGAGCAGGTTTGTCTCATCCCAGACGCTGCAGGTTGACCTTTCCCTTTTTGGCAAAAATCAAACAGACGGCAGAGAGAGATCTTGCCCAGAATCGTCCCATTTGCATGCAAGTCTGCCAGAGTCCTTGTCTGCGTCTCCCAGCTGTATCTTGAGATTACCCCTCTGTCCCGTGCGTCACTCCTCGTCCTTTTTCTCTCTCTTCCTTGTCTCGATTATCTTCTTGGCTTCACGTCAGCTTGTTGATCAGGCTCAGCTCCAATGTGGTACAGTGTCTTGGCAAGATGTCAGAATGCCTTGCTAAGGTAGTCTTCGGGATTTTTACCTCTCTCACAGGAGGTGGCCTAATCTTGCTCAATGTCCGTCTCAACCTGCAACATCCCAAGCGTGTCCTCCCAGACACAAACACACACAAAGAACACACAAAAATGCACTCTTTATAGGGCAAGGACTACCCCAAAAAGAGCACGAAAAACGGGCTCGTCAGAAGCATCGATTGGTTCTTCTCTCTTAGAATGAGAGAGCAGTAGGGCATGACGTTTTTTCTCCATCAGTATATGATAATGTGGAGGTCAGTCATGAGACATGGAGTGACCGAGCTGGATGGGATACTCCAGTTGGTACAGGCTTTACCTCCCAGTTGGCGGGGATGGGCATCTAAAGTTGCTTTGGACTATGTACACCCTGACATGGAACTCAGAGTCACTGGTAACCTTGATAGATTTGTAAAGCTTATTAAAAATCAGTATTGGATGGCAGGAGATCCTCCATTTGTACCATACCGTCCTTTTGACCAATTCATTCCTTCGGTCCACTGGATTTTATCGGACATTCTAGCTTCGAAAAAGAATGAAAGTGAACCGGAACCCCAAGAGCTTGTTGATTCTAGTTTTAACTATGAATTTTCTTATGATGATATTCCACTACTAATCGAATCTCAGTGGACTTCTCTTGACCTTGATCAATATGACCAACCTTTTGCATTAAAGACTCATTCTCCACCTTTGTCCCCTCTTCCTGAAATTACATTGGCATCGTCTTCTGCTGATGTAAGTCGTTAATTTGAGCAACAACCATCTATTGGTACTTCTAGTTTGTGACCTCTATCTATTAGTGAGATGCCATCTTTATCTGATCCATCACTTCTTATGCCGGGGAGCCCACTTGCTCGTGCACTGACCGTTCTCATGCTCTTGAGGAAGAGGAGGACCCAGACGAAGAGCCGGAAGAGGACCCAGACGAAGACCCAGAAAAGGATATGGACGATTAATAGAAGTGTGTTTTAAGATTAGTCAGGGTAGTAGGGTAGACTGTATAAGAATGATGACTTATGTATATGCATGTGGTATAGCGAGATAGGAAGCGAAACAGAACTACCAGCCCAATGATAATGGAACTAACCTATTTTGTACAAAAGTCCTCAACGAGGCAATTTTTCCTGTAAATTATAATATGTTTGTCTATCTTTGTTGTGATTCAGTGATTTTATTACCAATCCTTTTGATAATTGAACTTTGCTATAACTTGAATTTCCTTTCCTTTGCTTTGATATTTTATCAACTGTTGTGGAAATAATATTCTTCTTTTGTATCAGTATGCCTCCTAGACGAAGGAACCCAACTTTGGAAGGAAGAGAAAGTGAAAACACTCAGAATTCACCAGACCGTACACCCCCTCCACCCAACCGAAAAATCGTGGAACTCTTTAACAAAACCCACCAAATTTCACGTGAGGAATGGGTGTGAGTTATCGAGAGGATATTTAAGTTCTTAGAATGCAACGATCAAGAATGTTTGCTATGTATATCCTTCCTGTTGAAAGGACCCGCAGATTTTTGGTGGGAGGCAAGACAGAAGACTCTCGCTCCTAAGCAGTTGGCAAATTTTACGTGGGACCAATTTAAAGAGGAGTTGTATGCTAAGTTAATTCCCCGAAGTTACCGAAAACAAAAAGAAATCGAATTTATGAATTTGAAGCAAAGGAGTAGAAGTGTTGCAGAATATGATCAGGAATTCTATATCTTATCCCGATTCACGCCTTATAAAGTTAAGACGGATGAAAAGATGGCGGAGATGTTTCGAGCCGGACTCCGTCCAGAAATTCGTTGCTGTGAAGATCCTCTCAACCAGAACAAAAGTTTAAAGGAAAAAGAAAATGGGAGAATAACGGATTTCTGAATAAGAAACCCTTTCAGAGGCAAGGACCAGTGGCATCAAGGCTGTTTCGACCATTGGCACCAGGACAATCATATTTTTCTCCGAATCAGGTGAGACCACCAATATGCCCATAATGTAATCGGCCACACTATGGTGTCTGTTGAAGTGGAAGTAATACTTGTTATACCTTCGGACAATTTGGTCATTTCGCATCCGCTTGTCCGTATCGACCAAATGTGTCCGAAAGAGGAGAGAGATCAAAGTCTTTCCGGCCAATTCAATCAGTAAAAGCTATGATTGGCTATCCATAACAACCGCGATATCAACTCCCTCCTCCACAAACGATCCAAAGTCCAGATACTTCTGTTCCGCAAATGCAGCCTCAACCTCCTCAACTTCAATCTCAACATCAAAAAGCGTATGCACTTAAACAAAAATAATCGGAGAAAAGCTCGGGCAACTTGACAGGTATGGCCCAGTTAAAAGGTGTGACTATTATAGTTTTGTTTGATACGGGAGCTTCGCATTCTTTTATTTCTACCACATGTGTAGACAATCTTAAACTCCATGTAGAACAAGCTGAAATGGGTTTTAAAGTGATTACTCCGGTAGGTGGGGCAATAGTAGTTGACAAAATATGTCCTAACTTAAAGTTTGAGTTAGGATCACTCAAGTTAAGAGCTGAATCATTACGCCTTTTATGAATGTGGGATATAGATATTATTCTAGGCATGGATTGGCTAACTAAGAATTTCGCAACAATTCGTTGTGAACAACGAGAGATCGCGTTTCTGCCACCAGGGAAGGAACCCACTTGTTTTTATGGGATTGATGAGAGGAAAAGATGTGTGCCTATGATTTCAGCCTTGCAAGCAGATAGATTGTTGAGATGTGATGAAAATCATGCTTACCTCGTGTGTTTGAGCAATGAAAGCAAGAAAGAAAGAAAGATTGAGGATGTGCCAATTGTACGAGAATATCCAGATGTATTTCTAGAAAAGTTACAGGGTGTCCCGTCGGATCGATAGTTGGATTTTGTTATCGATCTAGAACCGGGGTCAGCACCAATTTCTAAAGCGCCGTACCGAATGGCCCCAAAAGAACTACAAGAGTTGAGGGTCCAACTACAGGAACTCTTAGACTTGGGATTTATCCGACCAAGTGTATCACCTTGGGGAGCACCTGTATTGTTTGTTAAAGAGAAGGATGGTACTTTAAGAATGTGTATTGACTACCGAGAGCTGAATAAGGTAACATTAAAGAATAAGTACCCATTACCCGGATAGATGATTTGTTCGATCGATTAACGAGCAGCGGGTATTTTCAAAGATTGATCTAAGATCGGGTCATCATCAGTGAAAATTAAACCGAAGATATACCCAGCGCTTTTTCGGACGGATCACGGGCACTACGAATTTGTAGTGATGCCGTTTGGATTAACGATGTTCGGTGTGTTTATGGACCTTATGAACCGTGTTTTCCACAAATATCTCGATAAATTTATGTTAGTATTTATCGATGATATTCTGATATATTCTGCAAGTGAACAAGAACATGAAATACACTTGCGAATTGTGTTAGAAAAGTTGAGAACACAAAGATTATATGCTAAGTTTAGCAAGTGTGACTTCTGGCTGAAAGAAGTAAATTTTCTGGGACATATTGTCACGACCCGACTATTTAATTACTTAATTAACTAAATAATCAAGCCGTGATTGGTTTAATTAACGATAATCTTTCAATAAAAGAGTGATTTAGAAGATAAGTTTTGAAACAAGCGGACAATATAACGTTTGTAAATAGAGTAAGCCAACTTTGCACTCGTAAAATATCCAACAACCATACAAACCGAACACAACCTCGAAATACATACATGAGAGTTTTCAAAAATATTTACAAGTTATCAAAAGTATGGTTTCACGTTTCAAGGTTAACGGCGGAAGACTAATGAATGTGTGTGAAGACATGACACTCAACCACAATGGTTCACGATGCGAAAAACAAAATAGCTATTACGCTGGGTTTCTAGCCACACCTCTTCCATGCTCAACTGCGGCATAAAACACTTATCGGTGTGAGTACTAGAAGTACTCGGTGGGTAAATGCTATCATAATATTCATAATTTATAACTTTGTTCAAATAAACTTTTCTTTCAAATGATTTTAGAAATCCACAGTTTATTTGTTCATAAAAACATTTATCTTCATAACATATCACCACAATTCGCTTTAAACATACCGGCATAACATACCCGAGTTGGTCCCAAGGATCACAACCACGGTCATACCCTATCTCGTCGTTCGGTAAAGGGAAGTAGCCTCCCCACGATTACCATGGCGGCCTACATGAGCAAGCTCACAGCCATCTACCTGTCCACAGTAATTCACATTTTCCTACCGCAGATAGGTAATTGCCGTCATACCCACAATGTGGTAAAACATTTAGCATGATTAACATGCGGTGTTCAAATGTTTTCACAAGAAATCAAACTCATAACATATCATATGTTTAGCTTCAAAATAAAGTTCGTAATGCATTACCCACCTCGTGACGACGTTCAATCTACTAAGTTTGTTTCTTCGTTCTTCACTTCTCGGCTTCTCTTGCTCGATCCTTAAAACATAAGAATTATTATTGACTTTAGTAATCTTTCTTACTTATTTATACCTTTAGTAATTAAGTAATATTTAAAACATCTTATGCATATCAAATTCTACCTAAATTTCTAGTAAGAACATCCGTAATATGGACATCCCAAACATAACACACTACTCCAATGTCATCCCAAACTCCCAATATCATCATCACATTATCAGTTATACATTTAAGAGGCTTATACAAGACTAGTATCATCTTATTTCAATATTAATCGCCTAAAGGCGATTTAACTCATTATATATATACATTTCAACATTCTTAATATCTACAACCCATTTAACATCACATATCATATTTTTATACTCAATTAACATTAATAATCATAATTTCATGATTCATTCCATCATAGATCAAGTATATCACATATAATTATAACTTTAGTGTAAACTTTAATTTTTCCAACTTTGGATATCTATGTTCAAAATTTCCCATAAATTCTACTTAGGCCTTATTTTTATCATAGATCTCAAATATCAATTCAAATTCATCAAATAAAATCAAGAACTCATAATTCAAGACTTGCTCTTCATTTTCGAAAATTTTGAAATATTAGTATATGTTTGAATTAAATTCTTATAAATTCATTTTATACATTATTCATATCCCTAAGCATAATTATCATGTCAAATGGATCAAATAAAATCAAAATCATCAAGTTCATACTACATGAAATTTTCAAAATTTTAAGTCTTACACATGCATGATTTAATTTTAATTTCTTCATTTATATGATGTTTATAATCATCCATAAACATATATCTAAGCTTAACTCAATCAATTCATAGCATAGAAATCATATTCAAAATTTAGGGTTTAGGTACCATTCTTTAATTTTTCAATTTCATGAATTTAAACAAATTAAATCCATAACACATGTTAATCTAACTCTATAAACATAATTAAATCAATACATCTAATAAAATTTAAACAAATCAAACATAACCCTAATTTTAAAATTTTTGAAAATTTCATAGGCATTCAACATAAAATTCATCCATTTAATTAATGATAACTTTGCATAAATGAAGTATTTACCTTGCTAGGAATAATTTCTCTTCAATTTCCAAGCTTAATTATGTAGTAAAATTGAAAGTAGGATTTTGTGTGTGTGAGTGTGTGTGTGTCGCAAGTTTGGAGAAGAAAAGGGGTTTGGAAGATGATTTTATTCATGTATTATTCTTCTAGATATTTAATTTAAATTTCATGTGCATTTATGTAAAATTTCAAGATAATAATACACAAATTTCAAAAATATTATAAATGCACTCTTAACTTTGCTAATTCCAAATTTTAATGTAATTCAATTAATAGGATTATATTTCAAGTAAATTATAAAATCTAATATAACTTATATTCATGATTTAATTTAGATTCATATAGCATAATTTAAATCACTTTAT
Organism: Salvia rosmarinus; assembly: GCA_036937905.1. Taxonomy (NCBI): domain Eukaryota; kingdom Viridiplantae; phylum Streptophyta; class Magnoliopsida; order Lamiales; family Lamiaceae; genus Salvia; species Salvia rosmarinus. The sequence continues at coordinate 44,633,482 of CM072813.1, forward strand.
TGATAAAATTCAATTCATTATTATAATACTTCTTAAATTCCGAAAATTACATAGATAAGTTCTTTAATCATTAGTTATTAATAAAACAAATTTATTCAAGACTTTAATATCTTGAATAATATTTTATCTCATTTTATAAGAAAAATAACATAAAAAAATAATTAATGTAATTCATAACAAAATTTCCAAGTAATAGCATTTTTCATGCACACAATTTTAAATAAACACATAATTCACATTTTATCACATTTAAACTCATTTCTAATAATTCTCTACATTTTCCGATTCCATATAATTAAATCTTAAATTAATCGGATTCATACCGATTAATATTTCACTATATTAAATTTTACGAATTCTTAAGGCTTAAATAGCTTTTAAGCCTTTAATAATACTTAATTAAACTTTATTAATTACTATAAAATTTCGGGCCACTACATTCCCTCCCCCTTAAAGAAATTTCGTCCTCGAAATTTTCGTACCTTATTAAATAAGTCGGGGTATCTTTCTCTCATTTGATCTTCCAATTCCCATGTGACTTCTTACGGACCATGATGTTTCCATTGAACTTTCAATAAAGGAATAACTTTATTCCTTAACTGCATTCTTTCGGTCGAGAATGCTTTCAGCCCTTCTTCATAACTTAAGTCGGCGTTGGGACTATTTCATCATAATGAAGAATATGTTGTGGATCATATACATACTTTCTAAGCTGAGATACGTGAAAAACGTCATGTACGTTAGCGAAGTTTGGAGGCAACGCTAACCTATAGGCTACAGGCCCAATCCGTTCCAATATCTCATAAGGTCCAAGAAATGCGGGTTTAAGTTTCCTTTTATTCCAAAACGGTGAACTCCTTTAGTTGGGAAACTTTAAGAAAGACCTTGTCCCTATTTCAATTTCAATTACATCGGCGATGATCGACATAGGACTTTTGTCGGTCTTGAGCTTCTTTCATTCTTTGTTTTATTTGTCGTACAATTTGAACCATTTCTTGAATTGCTACGGGCGAGAATCTTCCGTTCTCCTACTTCGTCCCAATACTGAGGGTGATCGCACTTTTACCATAAAGTGCTTCATAAGGTGCCATGCCGATCGTAGCTTGATAACTGTTGTTGTGAGCGAATTCGATCAATGGTAAGACTTGTTCCCATTGATCTCCTCGATCAAACACCACAGTTCTGAGCATATCTTCGAGGGTTTGAATTGTTCTCTCGGTCGACCGTGCATGCGGGGATGAAAAGCGGTGCTAAAATTTAATCGAGTACCCAATTCTTTTTGAAAAGTAGTCCAGAACCGAGAGGTGAATTTGGCATCACGATCTGAGGTGATTGAGATCGGCACTCCATGTAGCCGAACAATTTCCCGAACATAAATCTGTGCCAACTTATCTGCTCCATACGTTATCGGAATTGGAATGAAATGAGCGCTCTTGGTTAATCGATCAATGATTACCCATATGGCCGTATTTCCTCGTCTAGACTTGGGTAAACCAATTACAAAATCCATAGCGATGTGATCCCATTTCCATTCAGGCACTTCAAGAGGTCAGAACTTTCCGTATGGTCTTTGATGTAAAGCTTTTACTTGTTGTACGCTAAACACCGTTCGACGTGGAGGCAATGTCTTGCTTCATCCCATCCACATGAACTTTGTTTAAGATCACGGTACATCTTCGTACTTAGGGATGTGCGCGTATGGAACCTTATGAGCTTCATTCATAATTTCATTTTTCAGCTCTGTATCGTTAGGTACGTATATGCGATTACCAAACATAATCGCATTATCTCCAGCTTCATGATATTCCGGAAAATTTCCCATTCGAATCTTTGCTCGTAGAGTTTCAAGTTGTTTATCTCTTCTTTGCGCTTCGATAATACGAGTTCTCAAATCCGGAAGTACCATCAATGACGCTACAATTCCTTGAATATTTCGGGGAGGTAACACGGTTTCCAGCTTCATTTTCTCGAACTCTTTTAATAATTCTCCTTGATCCGTTAAAAGAGTTCCTAATTTCTCCTGATTTTTCCTACTCAGAGCGTCTGCTACGACATTAGCTTTTCCGGGATGATACTTGATCTCACAATCGTAGTCTTTGACCAGCTCGAGCCATCTTCGTTGTCGCATATTCAAGTCTTTTTGTTCAAAGAAATACTTCAAACTTTTGTGGTCCGTGAAAATCTCACATTTCGATCCGTACAGATAATGTCTCCATATTTTCAATGCATGAACCACCGCGGCGAGCTCCAGATCGTGAGTGGGATAGTTATGTTCATGAATCTTCAAGCGTCGTGAAGCGTGTCGACGACCTTTCCTTCTTGCATTAAACGCATCCTATTCCATTTCTCGACGCATCTGTGTATATGGTATAGTCTTTCTCGGATCGGTATCGTTAAGATAGGGCGTTGGTCAATCTTTCTTTGAGTTCTTGAAAACGTCTTCGCGTTCGAGTCCATTTAAATTTTATCCCTTTCTTGACAATTGCGTCATTGGTTTAACAATTTTAGAAAATCCTCGATAAATCTTCTATAATACCGGCTAAACCCGAAAACTACTAATCTCATTTGGAGTCGTAGGCGATTTCCACTCCTGAACTGCTTGGACTTTGGCAGGATCAACTTTAATTCCTTCTTCTGAAACTATATGCCCTAAGAAATTTACTTCTTTCAGCCAAAAATCACACTTGCTGAATTTGGCATATAATCTTTGTGCGCTTAGTTTTTCCAACACAATTCTCAAATGTTCTTCGTGTTCTTGTTCGCTCTTTGAATAGATTAAAATATCATCGATGAACACTAACACGAATTTATCAAGATATTCATGGAATACGCGGTTCATGAGGTCCATGAATACAGTGGAGCATTGGTTAGTCAAATGGCATCACTACAAATTCGTAGTGTCCGTATCGGGTCCTAAAAGCGGTTTCGGTATATCCTCGGGTTTATCTTCACTTGATGGTAACCCGATCTTAGATCGATCTTCGAAAATACCTTTGCTCCTTTCAATTGGTCGAACAAGTCATCAATTCGAGGCGGGTATTTATTCTTCAATGTCACCTTATTCGGTTCTCGATAATCAATACACATTCTTAAGGTGCCGTCCTTCTTTTGACGAATAACACCGGTGCTCCCGGGTGTGGCGTGCTTGGTCGAATAAATCCTAAGTCCGAAGTTCTGTGGTGGACTTTCAATTCTTGCAATTCTTTAGGAGCCATCCGATACGGTGCTTTGGAAATTGGCGCGGATCCTGGCTCAAGATCGATCGCGAAATCCAATTGTCGATCTGGCGGTATACCGGGTAATTTTTCTGGAAATACATCTGGATATTCTCGAACAACCGGCACATTCTCAATCTTCCTATCCTTCTTGTCTTCCTTGCTTAGGCATATCAGATAGGCATGATTTTCGTTACATCTTATCAACTTTTCTGCCTGTAAAGCTGATATTACAGGCACCCTTCTTCTTCTCTCATCAATCCCATAAAAGCACGTGGGTTCTTTTCCCGGTGGTTGAAATGCGATTTCTCGTTGTTCTAGCGAATCGTTCTGAAATTTTCCGTTAACCAATCCATACCCAAGATAATATCTCGTCCCACATGCATAAGAGGCGTAATGATTCGACTTTTAGCTGAAGTGATCTAACTTTCGAATTCTAAGTTAGGACATACTTTATCAACTCACCGTCGCCCCACCTATTGGAGTAAGTACTTTGAACCCTACTTGGATGATTCTACGGAAGTTCAAGATTATCTCGCATGCGGTAGAAATGAAAGAATGCGATGCTCCGTATCAAACAAAATTATAACAGTACACCTTTTAAGCGGGCCATACATTAGATTTCCGTCTCTTTTCGATTGCTTTTGCTTCAAAGCATACACATCTGATGTTGAGGTTGGACTTGTAGAGATTGAGATGACATCTGCCGAAATGGTGAAGTCTCTGTAGTTGCAATTCTTGGTGGTGGAGGAAGTTGATAGTGAGGTGGTTGTGGATATCAGGTCATTGCTTTCCGCGACGTAAATTTTCGTTTTAAAATTAGTTTCGGGCCATACATTAGATTTCCGTACTCTTTCCGATTGCTTTTGCTTCAAAGCATACACATGCATCTATTCAATTACATCTTAATGATGTTGAGGTTGGACCTACAATTTTTTTGCTTGCTAAGTGTTTAGATCCTAAATGGAAATATGATGGTACTTGTCAAATGCTTAATGTTTATTATGATGCTTTTAGGCAAATGGATTTTCAGAGATTGAGATGTCTTCAATTAATTTTCCTTTTGATATGAATGAGTTTGATCCTTTGGTGCAACACATGTACCAAAATAGAACGAAATCGAAGTCTCCTCTCAATCATGTAAAGTTGCAATTAACAAGCATTTAGCATTGTGGTGGAGGAAGTTGATAGTGAGGTGGTTGTGGATATCCCGGTCATTGCTTTCTTTGATTCTCTATGATTATGAGGATATGTAGGCAACTCAATTTTAGAAATTAAATTGAGCTCAAGTCCTTTATTATTATTATTTTTCATCCCTATGTAAAAGTCATAAATGGATTTATGTAATTTTACGAACTTACAAATTTAAAAATATTTACAAGTTTAGTAGTTTACAAATTTTACAACTTTAAAAATATTTACAAGCAAAGATTTTCCTCTTTCTCCTCTCCCGCCACATTTTGTCTGGGCGTCATGGACAGGTAAACCAGAAACAAAGTGACCGTCCGTCTTGTCCACATGAATAGCAAGTATTGCTCCCACTCCGACATAAACCGAAATGTGTACGGTTGCATTGAGGGCACATAGGTGGTCTTATCTGATTCTGAGAAAATGATGGTTGTCCAGTAGCCGGCGATCGGAATGATCTCGACATCGTGGAGCTCTGCCTTTGAAACGGTCTTTTGCTTGAATTTCCTCGCATCTCCCATTTTCTTTTTCCTTTATATTTTTGTTCCATTTGGGAGGATTTTGTTGATATAATTCCTTGTGGTACGCCAACATTAGTCTCAGCAGCATGCTTTTCAGCTTGAATCTCCATTTCCATGTCCAACGCACGGTTCAAGGTTTCTGCGTAAGACATGGGAGGTTGAGCGGCTAAAATAATTCGGATTTCAGGTCGTAATCCAGAACGAAACATCTCAGCCATCTTCTCATCTGTTTCCACTTTATAAGGTGCATATCGGGATAAGGTGCAAAATTCCCGATCGTATTCCGCCACACTCCTATTACCTTGTTTCAAATTCATAAATTCAATTTCCTTCTGCCTTCTATAGCTTGCTGAATGAACTTAGCATACGATTCTTCCTTGAACTGCTCCCATGTAAAGTTCGCCAATTGCTCCGGGTGAGGGTTTTGCTGGCCTCCCACCGTAAACCATGAGTCCTTTCATCGAAAAATTTATGCACAAAGAAACATTCACAGTCGTTGCATTCCAAGAACTTAAAGATTCTCTCAATAGTTCTTACCCACTCTTGACTTGCGGGACTACCACTCTGTGAAGTTAGGTGGGTTTTGACGAAGAAAGAGTTACAAATTTTTCGATTTGGTGGAGAGGGTTCACGATTTGGAAAGTTTTGAGGTGTTGCTTCACTATCTCTTTCTTCCAAACTTGTATTTCTTCTTCTTGGAGGCATACTAATACCAAAAGAAGAATTTTATTGTCACAGCAGTTGATAAGATATCACAACAAGGAAATAAGGTTTCAAATTATAGTAAAGCGCAATCATCACGAGTTTAAGGACTCAACAACATGAGAAACAACAAAGATATCGACATATTATAATTTACAAAACATCAACAAAATAAGTAGCATGTTATGGTTACAAAATTGCCTCAGTGAGGACTTTTACAAAATAAGTTAGTTTCAACGTCTGATACTGGCTGGTAGTTCTGCCTTGCCATTCTAACTATCCTACCTAGCTTTGAACATATTTCTCTTATCTATCTATGTCTTCCTCGGGGTCTTCTTACGGTTCCTCTTGACTCTTCTTCCTTTTATCTTGAGGAGTATGAGCATGATCGGTGATCGAGTGGCGGCCTCTCCGGCAAAAGAAGGAAAGGATCGGATAAAGAGGGCATTTCACCGACGACTAGAGGTCTCAAATAGGAAGTGCCAACAGATAGTGGTTGTTCAAATTCACGGCTACCTCGGTGGAAGACATGATTAAGGATAGTTCGGAAGAGGAGATAAAGGTGGTGAAGGAGTTTTCAGTGCAAATGGTTGTTCAAACAGATCTAAATCATCTAGGGTCCACTGAGGTCCAAGAGGAAAAAGACTATCGTTATCAGAACAGGATTCAGAAGGAGGACTAGGAATGACAACCTCACGAAACATAGGTTTAATTTCTCCCAATTTTGGATGAAGAAAATCATCTAGGATCTGATGAACTGCTGGAATAAATTGATCAAAAGGGCGATATGGTAGCTCTGGGGGATCTCCTATGATTCGATAATGTCTTTTTATAAGATTTACGAATCGATCAAGATTACCAGTAATTCTGCATTCCATATCAATATGTACATAATTCAAAGCCGTTTCAGATGCCCATCCTCGCCAAGAAGGAGGTAAAGCATTAACCAATGCGAGAAGTCCATCTAACTCAGTCACTGCACTCTTTAAAACTGATCTCCACAGCATCATAAACTGTTTGAGAGCAAACGGCAGATGCTGCTCCTCTCTGATTCTAAAGGAAAAGAAACGATCGACGCTGCCTAATCCAGCCGGCCTATTATCAACATTCTTTCGAGCAACAGCCTTCCTCCGTACCATCCTATAGTCAAATATAACTTTTATACTAATTAGAAACAGCATAATCACATATCATTTATTTTCACACATACCATCTAAGAATGTTCAACATAATCACCTTTCATTCAATTATACACATCACTTACAGCTTACTTTACCTGGTTGAGCTGAAGAGATGGATGAAACTCTTGAGCCTCTACCAATGACTCAAGGTTTACAAGAGAGGTTGGCTCGAAGAAAGAAAATTCTACAGGATCAAAGCGAAACAATGCTCGATACCACTCATCACGACCGACTATTTAATTACTTAATTAACTAAATAATCAAGCCGTGACTGGTTTAATTAACGATAATCTTTCAATAAAAGAGTGATTTAGAAGATAAGTTTTGAAACAAGCGGACAATATAACGTTTGTAAATAGAGTAAGCCAACTCACTCGGAAAATATCCAACAACCATACAAACCGTAACACAACCTCGAAATACATACATGAGAGTTTTCAAAAATATTTACAAGTTATCAAAAGTATGGTTTCACGTTTCAAGGTTAACGGAATGAAGACTAATGAATGTCATGTGTGAAGACATGACACTCAACCACAATGGTTCACAGTACGAAAAACAAAATAGCTATTCTGCTCAGTTTCTAGCCACACCTCTTCCATGCTCAACCTGCAGCATAAAACACTTATCGGGTGTGAGTACTAGAAGTACTCAGTGGGTAAATGCTATCATAATATTCATAATTTATAACTTTGTTCAAATAAACTTTTCTTTCAAATGATTTTAGAAATCCACAGTTTATTTGTTCATAAGAAACATTTATCTTCATAACATATCACCACAATTCGTTTTAAACATACCGGCATAACATACCCGAGTTGGTCCCGAAGGATCACAACCACGGTCATACCCTATCTACGTCATTCGGTAAAGGGAAGTAGGCCTCCTCCCCAGTACCATGGCCGGCCTACATGAGCAAGCTCACAGCCATCTACCTGTGCACAGTAATTCACATTTTCCTACCGCAGATAGGTAATTGCCGTCATACCCACAATGTGGTAAAACATTTAGCATGATTAACATGCGGTGTTCAAATGTTTTCACAAGAAATCAAACTCATAACATATCATATGTTTAGCTTCAAAATAAAGTTCGTGTCATTACCCACCGTGTGACGACGCTCAATCTACTAAGTTTGTTTCTTCGTTCTTCACTTCTCGGCTTCTCTTGCTCGATCCTTAAAACATAAGAATTATTATTGACTTTAGTAATCTTTCTTACTTATTTATACCTTTAGTAATTAAGTAATATTTAAAACATCTTATGCATATCAAATTCTACCTAAATTTCGGCAGCGTAACATCTGTAATATGGACATCCCAAACATAACACACTACTCCAATGTCATCCCAAACTCCCCAATATCATCATCACATTATCAGTTATACATTTAAGAGGCTTATACAAGACTAGTATCATCTTATTTCAATATTAATCGCCTAAGGCGATTTAACTCGACATATATATACATTTCAACATTCTTAATATCTACAACCCATTTAACATCACATATCATATTTTTATACTCAATTAACATTAATAATCATAATTTCATGATTCATTCCATCATAGATCAAGTATATCACATATAATTATAACTTTAGTGTAAACTTTAATTTTTCCAACTTTGGATATCTATGTTCAAAATTTCCCATAAATTCTACTTAGGCCTTATTTTTATCATAGATCTCAAATATCAATTCAAATTCATCAAATAAAATCAAGAACTCATAATTCAAGACTTGCTCTTCATTTTCGAAAATTTTGAAATATTAGTATATGTTTGAATTAAATTCTTATAAATTCATTTTATACATTATTCATATCCCTAAGCATAATTATCATGTCAAATGGATCAAATAAAATCAAAATCATCAAGTTCATACTACATGAAATTTTCGAAAATTTTAAGTCTTACACATGCATGATTTAATTTTTAATTTCTTCATTTATATGATGTTTATAATCATCCATAAACATATATCTAAGCTTAACTCAATCAATTCATAGCATAGAAATCATATTCAAAATTTAGGGTTTAGGTACCATTCTTTAATTTTTCAATTTCATGAATTTAAACAAATTAAATCCATAACACATGTTAATCTAACTCTATAAACATAATTAAATCAATACATCTAATAAAATTTAAACAAATCAAACATAACCCTAATTTTAAAATTTTTGAAAATTTCATAGGCATTCAACATAAAATTCATCCATTTAATTAATGATAACTTTGCATAAATGAAGTATTTACCTTGCTAGGAATAATTTCTCTTCAATTTCCAAGCTTAATTATGTAGTAAAATTGAAAGTAGGATTTTGTGTGTGTGAGTGTGTGTGTGTGTAAGTTTGGAGAAGAAAAGGGTTTGGAAGATGATTTTATTCATGTATTATTCTTCTAGATATTTAATTTAAATTTCATGTGCATTTATGTAAAATTTCAAGATAATAATACACAAATTTCAAAATATTATAAATGCACTCTTAACTTTGCTAATTCCAAATTTTAATGTAATTCAATTAATAGGATTATATTTCAAGTAAATTATAAAATCTAATATAACTTATATTCATGATTTAATTTAGATTCATATAGCATAATTTAAATCACTTTATTCAATAAAATTCAATTCATTATTATAATACTTCTTAAATTCCGAAAATTACATAGATAAGTTCTTTAATCATTAGTTATTAATAAAACAAATTTATTCAAGACTTTAATATCTTGAATAATATTTTATCTCATTTTATAAGAAAAATAACATAAAAAAATAATTAATGTAATTCATAACAAAATTTCCAAGTAATAGCATTTTTCATGCACACAATTTTAAATAAACACATAATTCACATTTTATCACATTTAAACTCATTTCTAATAATTCTCTACATTTTCCGATTCCATATAATTAAATCTTAAATTAATCGGTTCATACCGATTAATATTTCACTATATTAAATTTCACAATTCTTAAGGCTTAAATAGCTTTTAAGCCTTTAATAATACTTAATTAAACTTTATTAATTACTATAAAATTTCGGGCCACTACACATATAGTTTCGGCAGAAGGGATAAAAGTTGATCCTGCAAAAGTCCAAGCTGTGCAAGAATGGAAATCGCCCACAACTCCTAACGAGATTCGAAGTTTTCTAGGCTTAGCCAGGTATTACAGGAGATTCATTGAAGGATTTTCTAAAATTGCTAGGCCAATGACACAATTGTTGAAGAAAGGGATAAAATTTCAATGGACTCAGGAATGCGAAGACAGTTTTCAAGAGCTTAAAGACATATTGACCACTGCTCCTATCTTGATAATACATGATCCAGAAAAAGAATACACCATATATACTGATGCGTTTAGAAACGGAATAGGATGCGTTTTGATGCAAGAAGGGAAAGTCATCGCGTATGCTTCGCGGCAATTGAAACTCCATGAACACAATTATCTTACTCATGACTTGGAGCTCGCAGCAGTGGTTCATGCGTTGAAAATATGGAGACATTGTCTATATGGTTCAAGATGTGAAATTTTCACGGATCACAAAAGTCTGAAGTACTTCTTCGAGCAGAAAGATTTAAATTTACGACAAAGAAGATGGCTCGAATTAGTTAAGGACTATGATTGTGAGATAAAATATAACCCGGAAAAAGCTAATGTCGTCGCTGATGCCTTGAGCAGGAAGAATCAGGAAAGATTAGGAAATTTTTTAATAGAATACGAAGAATTTCTGAAAGAGTTTGAAAGAATGAAACTGGAAATAGTATTGCCTCCTCGGAATATTCAAGAAATTATAGCGGCGTTAGTTGTACTTCCAGATTTGAGAGCTCGAATAGTTGAAGCGCGACGACAGGATGAACAACTTGAAACATTGCGAGAGAAAATCAGAACAGAGAATCTCTCGGGATATCACGAAGCAGAGGATAATGCGATCATGTTCGGCAATCGTATATATGTGCCTAATGACGAAAAATTGAAGAACGAAATTATGAGTGAAGCTCATAATGTTCCATACGCCGCGCATCCTGGAAGCACGAAGATGTATCAAGATCTCAAACAGAAATTCGTGTGGATAGGAATGAAACACGAAATTGCATCTTACGTCGAACGATGTTTAGCGTGCCAGCAAGTAAAAGCTTTACATCAAAAACCGTATGGAAAGTTGCAGCCCCTAGAAGTTCTAGAATGGAAATGGGACCACATAGCAATGGATTTTGTGACCGGGTTACCCAAGTCAAGACGAGGAAATACTGCTATTTGGGTGATCATCGATCGATTAACCAAAAATGCCCATTTTATTCCAATTCCCGTGACGTATGTAGCAGACAAGTTGGCACAGATTTACGTTAGAGAGATAGTTCGCTTACATGGAGTACCAATGTCAATTACCTCTGATCGGATACCAAGTTTACCTCTCGATTTTGGATGAGTTTTCAGAAACAACTGGGTACTCAATTAAACTTCAGTACTGCATTTCACCCACAAACAGATGGCCAAACCGAGAGAACTATACAAACGTTAGAAGACATGATCAGAATAGTGGTGCTGGACAAGGGAGATCAGTGGGAACAAGTTCTGCCATTGATCGAATTCGTCTATAATAACAGTTACCAAGCTACGATCAATATGGCACCTTACGAAGCACTATATGGCAAGAAGTGTAGATCACCCCTTTACTGGGACGAAGTTGGGGAAATGAAGATTCTTGGCCCTGAAGTAGTAGAAGAAATGCTCTAGATAGTATGCCAAATAAAGAAGAGAGTGAAAGAAGCCCAGGATAGGCAAAAATCCTACGCTAATAACCCTCGTACAGAATTTAATTTTGAAATAGGAGACAAAGTCTTTTTGAAAGTTTCCCCTATTAAAGGAGTTCATCGTTTTGGCGTAAAAGGGAAACTCAAGCCGCGATTTATCGGACCTTATGAAATACTAGAAAGAATTGGGCCAGTAGCATATAAATTAGCGTTGCCACCTAACTTCGCTAATGTACATGATGTTTTTCACATGTCTCAACTCAGGAATTATGTGTATGATCCAAAACACATCCTTCATTATGATGAAACAGTTCCCGACACCGATTTGAGCTATGAAGAGAAACCCGAATGCATTCTGGACCGGAAGGAACAAAAGTTAAGGAATAAAGTTATTACTTTAGTGAAAGTTCAATGGAAACATCATGGTGCAGAAGAAGTGACGTGAGAACTAGAAGAGCATATGAAAGAGAAGTACCCCGATTTGTTTGACAAGGTACTAAATTTCGGGGACGAAATTTATTTTAAGGGGGAGGGAATGTAGTAACCCGAAAATCTTTTAGTCTTAATTGGAGCCTAATTAAGCATTAATTAGTGGTTTAAAGGTATTATATCCTTACAAATTTATAAGAAATGCATAATAAGTTAGAAAGTGATAGAAATTCGATTAATTTCTAATCAAGTGAGTAGAATTTAGAAGAAGTACAGATAATTTAGAAATAAGTTTTATTCTGATAAAATAGGAAATATATGATTATTATTGTGTGTTGAATAAAAAATTTCATTAAATAGAAAATGTGCTAAAGAAAGGCATTAATTATTTCTATGTGGGATTTATTTATAAAATGAAATAAAATATTGTTTAAGCTATTAAATGACTTGAATAAATTTATTTTATTAATATCTAGTGATAAAAAAAATGTTTTCGATGATTTTCGAATTTTATAAATAAATAGAATAATTATTTGATTATTTGTATATGAAAGCATTAAAGTTATATTTATATGGGTTGCATTCCAATAATGGATTTAATTATTTTGGATCTTTATATTAATGAGAAAATTTAGTTTTTACTATTAAAGAATATTAATTGCCAATGTTAGCAATTTTGGAAAAATGTTTATACAATTTTCGAAAATTATGAAAAAAGAAAAGAAAATGAATAAAATTTAATAAAGATATCTATATATACATAATTCTAGAACTAATATTCATTAAAAATCATCTTCTACCTCCATACTCCCTCTCATTTTCGAACACACACACTAGCACACACACAAAAATTTTCTTCAACTTTTAATCCATAGTTTAAGTGAGGAATTAATTGGAAATCACTCCAAAGAAGGTAAATACTTTGATTAAGCCAAGTTTTTGTGATTTAAATTGATGAACATGATGTTCTCACATATCATGATTTTTGAAAATTTGAAGACTTTTTTTAAGGTTGATTTATTTAATTTTTGTTATGTTTATTGATTTAATTATGCTTATGATGCATAAATAACATAAGCTATGGTTTTAATTCTTTATATTCATGAAGTTAGAAAATTAAAGTGAGCATGCATAAACCCTAATTTTGTATGTGAATTTTGTGTTATGATTTGATTAAATTGAGTTTAGATATGTGTAATTAAGTTGAAATAAACATGAATTAGTGGAAGAAATTGGAATAAATTCAATGCATGCATATTATCAAATTTTTGAAAATTATGAAGTTGGATGAACTATGATTTCTTGATTTTATTTGATGTATTTGATATGATTTTTGAGATCTAGAGTATAAATAATGCCTAAGTTGAATTTATAAGATTTATGGACATAAATTGTAAAAGTAGAAAAATTAAAGTTTAGTATAAGTTGGTAGATTTATATCATGAATGTGATTAAGATTTTAATTGATTATGAATTGATAATCATTGATGATAAATAAGTATGTATGTGAGTTGTTTGATATTAAATGGATTATAGATTTAAAAATTCATGTAATACATAATGTACATGGTTGAAGGGCATAATTAAAGTGTGATGTAGATGGATTGATTTAAATTTGTTTTAAGTTCCTAAGTGTATATTTAAGTATATGTTGATGATTTGGTGGAGTTTGTGATGAGTTTGGTATTGAAATGGCGATGCATTTTCTAAACGTTACTCTACCGAAATTTCGTTAAAATTTGTTTATTAATAAGACGTTTTGAGAATTGAATTGGTGAACTATTGATAAGTGTTTAAGTGGAATTTATTCACTTGAAGTTTTTAATTTCTTTGATCATAGCATGTTATGTGATATTTAAGATTTAAGTTTATTAAAGAATAAGTTATGAATGAATGCAATAAGCCTAACCTAATCTTAGATTTAGGTAGGACTAAGATTTAGTTGTGACATGTTCAAGTGAACAAGAAGGTTTGCTAAAATCGATAATAATCTTATTTTACAAGGAACAAGCAAAGGAAATCGAGGCGAAGGCGAAGAAGAAGACGCGATAACGTGAGCGATGTCGGTGGGTAATGCTTCTTAAATTATTTTCTGAACAAAGTAAATGTTATGTTTCAAACGTGTTTCTATCGTGAGAATGTTTCCAATCACCACATCTATGGGTATGTTGATAATGAATGATTTATCACATTGTGGGTATGACGGCAATTGACCTATCTACGGTAGGAAAATAATATATACTGTGCACAGGTTTATGACCGTGAGCTTGCAAATGTAGGCGGTCATGGTATTGGGGAGGAGGCCTACGTCCCATTACCTAATGACGTAGATAGGGTATGACCGTGGTCGGCAACCTTCGGGACCAACTCCGGTATGTGATGCCGGTAAGTTATAAAATGTGAATGTGTGGTGATAGAATAAGGAATTATATTCATGAGGTACTTACTCAAATTTATCTTCTCAACTCTTATGTTAAGAAAAATTTGTAAGTTATTGATTAAAGTTTCGAAAGTTAAAGTTTTGGCAATTACCCACTGAGTACTTTCTGGTACTCATGCCCACAAATATGTTTTCTATGTGGTGTAGGTTGAGCATGGAAGGGATGTGGACTTTGGAGCTGAGCTTGGTCTGTTCTTTTGTTTTGAATAGTTATGCCTTAATGTTGTGTCTTCATACATGACATTCACTACTCTTTCGTTGATGACTCTATTACTTGAAACTATACTTTTGGGAAAAACCTTGTAAATACTTGGAAATGCTTGTGTACATATTGTTGAGGCTGTGACCTCGCTTGTTATTGTTGCTTGTTGTTGGTTATTTGCTGTTGTGCAGGTTGGCTTATCCATATTCTAGGGGATATGCCGTCCATTTGTCCAAAATTTCATTTCTTTAAACCAGTCACGGTTTGATTATTTAGCTAATTACCTAATTAAATAGTGAGGTCGTGACAGAGTTGTTATGTTATATTACTATTTTTAAAGATCTAATTATTAGTACCTTGTAATCAGATTTTGAACAATGATTTTATAATTTCTGAATAAACAAAATTATTATAATATTTTAGTTGATACTTTTTGTGAACATTTGTGTTTTTTCTATGCACAAATTTTCATATATCTTATGCATAATTTTATTATATATTTAATAAAATATGATGGTATTTTAAGCTTTTGAGAGAGTTGTTATGTTATATTACTATTTTTAAAGAACTAATTATTTGTATCTTTTCAGCAGATTTTGAACAATGATTTTATAATATCTGAATAAATAAAATTATTATAATATTTTAGTTGAGTACTTTTTGTGAACGTGTGTGTTTATCCTATGCACAATTCATAATGAATTATTCATAATTTTATGACATATGTAATAAAATATGATCTCACAAGTTTTTAATATGTAATGACTACGAAATGCACAGTCATGGAAAGAGATGTGAATATAACATCATCATGAATGTTTTCAATACGTTAGATTTTGGATGAATTTTTGTTTTTACTTTATATGGCATTTGTACGATATGCATATCGGCAAGGGCACTGAAAATGATTGATTTAAGTGAAACGGTATTATGTTTTAAGCTTTTGAATAATAATATATCAAGAATTGAATAAATATGTTAGTTTTAGTTAGTATGCATGTTGTTATTTTATAACATGCATATTTATGTGAAGTATGCATATGATTGCACTGATTTATGCACTACATAATAGATCTTAATCTTATCCGATTACAGTAAGTATACAATTAATTTATTAAAGAAGTGGCAGGTAATACATAACAAAGAAGTGGCAGACAATATCTATTAAAGAAGTAGCAGTCAATATCTATTTTGCAATATACCAAATGAAATACGTCATGCATAAACCATAATATTATTGTCTTATCATAAAGAAACAATTATCCAACAAGTACGATAATGACCTTGTCAAAAATTAAAATTTGTGAACAGGTCAAGAGTCAAGAATGTCACATTGTCTAATGGTTTTTATTAAATAAAGTTTCCCAACCATATAAATTCGTACTAAATCAACCAAACAACAATAGGTCGGCATTGAAGCTTGAATCCATGCACAACTCCTAGAAGTGATCAGATGCCTCCTTAAGGATGTATGTCCTAGCAGCATTAAGTTGGCATTTGATTATAGATGCACAATACTTCACTCGCATACGCATTAACGGTCGTGTTGCTGATGCTGACAAACCACACTTCCAACCTGAAGACACATCTCCCATAAAAGTCTCGAGATGTCTCATAAGGTATACTCCTGTATCTATAGTGTTTCGTTTGTCAGCCCACCTCAATTTGACCAAATGCATCTTTGTCCTTGAAACAACAATGGCCTTGGTTTGTTCATTACTATATGCGAGGAATTCTGAAAGCATTAGTCTCTGCACAGTTTTGAGACAGTAGTCAAGGAACAATACTAATTAGCTGACGCAAATGTCACATACTAACAAGAACGTGAATACAAATATGTTAATTACTATATTGTTGCACACTTCATCATATTTTTCCATGTCATTATCTGATACACAATCAACTGTGCTATCCAAAATGAATAATTTCTCTTTCATTGTATCTACGCACAATGCGTAATATTTTATGTCATCATAAACCGGGTAGAAGAACTGCATTGTATAATTATATTAATAAAATACATCATACCATCACCCAAGCATTAACTATAGATTATATGTATATATTACCATGTTTATTTGTCATAATGCATTATGTTGGTACTCAATTAGCTCTGATGTCATCAGACCAAAAAATGCGTCTCTTCGTCTCTCGTATGACCATTTTTGGTGCAATGGTGTAACAGCCCTCTAATCCTAAGGACGGATTAACGAGGACTAATACTTGGAACAGTAATCAAGGAACATGAAAGAAAATTAATCATAGAATTGTGGGACTAAATTCGAGTAAACTAAGAAGCTTTAACCATTATATACAAGACACACATAATTTACATGTGGAGAGAGACCGACATATCCTTAACACAAGAATTCAAATGATCTGAAGGTAATCAACTGTCAACATCAAAACATAAACTTAGTGTTCTATCGCATCGTAAAAGCATGTGAATACACATATGACGATGTGTAGTCAAGGTTTCTAACATCTCTTTATCAAAAGGGGTTCCGATTGCTCAACACACCTCCATCCATCATCTGCTCAACCTGCACATTTAAAAACAAACATGTAGGGCTGAGTACAAGAATGCACTCAGTGGACTCATGCCAAAACATTTTATCATCTTTGAATTACACTGCCCCATCCTGGTAAGACACAAGGGTTTTATTGGAAAGGCCTTGCGCTTACTAAAACATTTTCATCATTTTCATAAACGTCGCTTGGCCAAGCATTTTCCTTGTATGTATGATCCATATCCATTTCCTTTCATTTCTCATACAACATCATCATTTCTCATCTCATAAACTCATCTCGCGCCGGAGAGGAGGCCTCCTCTCACAGACGCCGTGACCGGCCGAGCACGCTTTTAGCACACAGTCACAAAATAGTGCACAAAAACCCTTGCCACTCCGGCACAGGATACGAATTCTCAATCATCCTTGCGGGTACTAGCAAGGATACGAATTCAATCATTTCATAAGTTGGGAGTGACCCAACAACATTCATCATTCGATCATGGATAGGATACATACATAAAACATAAATATTTTGGGCAGGTAATTAAATAATCATTTCCTCATCATTTCTTGCAAAATAGGCATCGTAAATAAATCATTTGATAAGCATTTATCATTTTGAGTATAGTAAAGCCCACCTGATACGTAAGCTTTCTTAATTCGTTTTCTTTCTACGCCAACGATCACGTCCGCGTCCCACCTTTACGTAAGAAACTAATTCAGTACGTCGGTCACGTATTTTGAGATTTTCAAAGTTCAACAAACTTTGATAACTTTATATAATAATACTTCGTACCCTTTAATTAAATTAGTACGCCGTTTCATCGCATATCTTAACTAATAATTTCTCGTTCTTCGATAGAGACGTAATATAATCTACGGTATCATATTAACCATTTAGGTTAAACGTTGAACTTATATCAACGTCTTTCGATAAAATGATTTCAATTATGAAATCTTTTCTTTCAAAAGAGATATCCTTATAAATTTAATACGTTTTACACGTATTAAAGTATTTATTCAACGTATATCATACGTGTAGACTCAAGTCAACGTTTTTTACTTTTCTTTACATACTTTCGAATTATTAACATATTTATAACCAATTTCCATATAAATCGATTTTCAATCGATTTCTTTTCATAAAACCCTATTTCTCGATTTTTCACGTAAATCAATAAACTTGATTAGTATTTCACTTTAATATGATTTAACTTATACATTATATATTATTTTTCATATTCAACGTTATTTAATATAACGTTTCGCCGTAAACATAGTATACTATGTTTCAAAAATTCCATAAATTCTTAATTGGTCTAAAATATATTCTAAGCATATAATGTATTATTTTTCTTGATAAAAAGGATTTAAAACCCTTAATTCCTTACTCTAATTCTCGGCCTTCTCAAAGTAAAATTCTCAAACTTCTTCCAAAAATTCTTCTAAATTCATATAGTACACTATATTATCATAGGATCATTTATATGTATGTTATAGAAAAAATTTGAACATCACCCTTCTATGCCTATAGGCTTTCGGCCATTACCAAAACATACCCAAACATTTTTCTAAATTTTTTATAAATTCACACAATGCCTATACATTATTATGTATCACTAATACATCATAATATTCAACAATTTCAACTCACACATCATGTACCCATACTTTAGGCCTTTCGAAAATTTTTAAAACATGAACATACCATTTTCTAAAATTTCTATTAAATTCACATGGTACTTAATCAATGCTCTAGATCAATAATATGCTATAATATCACTTAAACATAATTTGTACATTAACTTATAATTCTTAAGAATTTTCGGTAATTACAAATAAATAGCAAATGATTTCTAAAAATTCCCAAATAATCACAAAGAGTTCTATTACTAACATATAACATTAATCCATCATCATATCAACACTAAAAATTTTCGGTCATCATAAAATAAATTATAACATGCTTAGCCTTCAGTTTAATCACTAATATGAAACATATACTTCATGCTCAACATAATTAATGAACACAAAACATGCTAGCATAATTTATTCTATTTTTCTCATTAAGAACATAAGCTTATAAATTAAAATCGAACGGTTGGAAATTGAAAATTTTAACGTATAATCGAAGCTTGTTCGATTCCTAACCTCTTTATCGACTTGGATTTTTGGTGTCAAAGCTTTAGTATCAAGGTTTTGCTGAATGAAAAGGATGAACACTTCAAGTTTTCCTCTCTATAGCTCACGGCAGTTTTTGTTTGGGAAGAGAAATGAAATTTGGTTTGCTTTATTCACTTATGTATTAAAGCACAAATGATACATACTAACACCTATTTCCTACAACTCTCACGGTCAAACACACACAATAATAAGCAAGACACATAATTTATTTTACGACTCATTCTTACACAAAGTAAATGCACTTACACAAATTTTGAAAGAAACAAAATGATCATACACTTTAATCCAACAAGAGCCGTCGGCTCTCTCTCTTAAACACAAAGGAGAAGCTTTTAATTTTTGTCTTATACCATGATATATAATATCTACACTCTTACAAATGCAAGTATGTCATGCTTAAGAGTTTTAACAAATCTTCCAACCTCAATTGGTCAACAAAACACACGGCTATCTCATAATACAATTTGCCTCCACTTGATTCATCTAGTTAATGCCTTGGTTAGTGTGTAATAAATCCCACTTGATTCATAATATTACACATCATGTAGGAAGATAGCAAATTTTGTTCATGTTAATACTATGGGGACCAATGTTCACGGCACTTTGAGTTATAAAGCCCAACATTTGATTTTTCTTGCAATTTATAGATATATATCATAATATATGTCTTAGATGATAAATTATATCTGTCACGCCCCCACCCCGGATAACCCGGACCGGAGGGTGACTAATACTAGGAATAGTATTTTAGGGTTACAAGGGCTAAGATAAAGGTACATATCAAAAGTAATCTAGCATGCTTGAACATAACATGAGACGATATCATAACAATTCAAATGGTTTAGGCCATCAGACCCAAAGACTTAACAATGGTCTAACGGACTTCAACAGTACTTAATATCAAACATAACGTAAATAAGTTAAGAGTTTGCAGCGGAAAGTGTGTGAATACATTTGTGACGATATGTATTCAAGGTGAAACCAAATTCTTAACAAAACAGTCAAGGACACTGGACTCCTCAACACTTCCTCCATCACCATCATCAGAGCTCAACCTGCAAATTTAAAAACAAACATGCAGGCTGAGTACGAGAAAAGCACTCAGTGGACTCATGCCGAAAACATTTTCATAGTTGAATTACACTGCCAATATCATGGTAAGTCACAAGGGTTTTAGTTGAAAATGCCTTGTGCTTACTAAAACATTTTCAGTTTGTAAACGTCGCTTGGCCAAGCATTTTTCTTGGTGTGTATGATCCGTATCCCATATTCTCATTTCATCGTAACATCAAAGATCAAACGTCGAGATGGAGGCCTCCATTCTACGACGCCGTGATCGGCCGTCCCATACAGCACACAGTCACGTTCAGGTGTACACGTTAGCGCTAGCCAGGCATCATCCTCCGGCATAGGACCCGATATCGATTTCATAAAAAGGTTGGGCGCGACCCAACAAAAGACATTTCATATCATGTCATCCAACCTTCACACCATTCATACATTTCATATCATCATATAGTTCCAACCTTCACACCATGCATAACAGATAGGATCCATACACAAAACATGAATATTTTTGGCAGGTAATATTGTAAACATTTATCAACAGTTGAAGAGTAAGCATTGTAAATAAATTCATTTTGGAAAGAACAGCAAAGTCACGTTTTGTTTGAAGAGAAAGCCCACCTGGACTATGGTTCGTCTTAAATTGAGTCCTAGGTTTGATTGCTCGTCAATGTCCGGTCGCCTCGTTCGTGTCCACACCTTTACGCAAAAGCGATATTTTAGTACGTCGTTCACGTTTCTCGAGACTCTCAAAGTCTAAGATAAACTTCGATATTCTATATCGATATAAACCGAATTCCTTAACGAATTCAATACGCTTATCAATTACGTATTTCAATTGAACTGTTCTCGTTCTTCGAGACACGTTCAACGACTTCGGTTTAAACTTTCCGGTTTAAACGTTCAACGTAATGTCAGTACGTTTCTCGATATAAGGATTTCAATTTCGAAACCTTTTCTTACTAATGAGATACCTTGACTCAATTAGTACTTCTTACGCGTATTAGCGTATTTATCAAACGTATTTTCGTACGTTTGACTTTAAAAGTCAACGAAGTCAACATAGGTCAACAAAGTCAACAATTTTGACTTTTAAATAGTAATTCCTTACTATTTTTTTTATAAATCGAATTTCAATCGATTTAATTCGTATAGTCCTATTTCTCGGTTTGTCACGTAAATCAAAGGACTTATTAATATTTTTCGCAAATATTAAACCTTTTAATAATTAAACCATATGTTTTGATTAATAACGTTACTAAATATAACGTTTGTCTCAAACATAGTAATCTATGTTTATAAAATTTTATAAAAACCAAATATGTCTAGAATAATTATTAGACATATAATTTATTATTAAACTTGATTAAAAAGGATTTAAAAATCCTTATAAATGTTTAAAAAGCTTACGGTAATTTCAAATAATTACCAAATGGTTTTCAAAAATTTCTCTAATTTAATATACTGTATTATTATACACTATGGTCCATAATAAGTATTAATGTCATCCATATGATATTTGATCATCACTTGTTTGTATATATATAGTCACGGTAATTTGATAATTAATGAAATAATTGTCCACAAATTCCCAAAATTGTTATACACTTAGTATAGTGTCCCAACATTAATATATGTCACAATCATAATCCATAGTCCATCATAAATAATTATTCATCAAGGATCAAATCAAATAAACTCACGGTAATAGCAAAATAAATACCAAACAATTTTCAAAAATTCCAATTAAATTATATCATGCTCAAACATTATAACATCATAACATCAACCAAAACCATTTAAAATCATCACCATATGGAGCTATAGCTCTCGGCTTCTTTGATTTTCAATGGGTAATTGGTTTCCAAAAATTCCAACAATTATATACTATGCTTATATACTATAGTACAACAATATAACATCATACATCCATCAAAAACCAATTGAATCATCACCTTAAAGATCAATAGCTCACGGTTTATTTGAATTTCAATGGGCATTTGATTTCCAAAAATTCCAATAATTATATACTATAGTATAACATTATAACATAATAACATTCATCAAAAACCAATTGAATCATCACCTTAAAGAGCTTCCAAGCTCACGGTTTTTTTGATAGACATTGGTATTTGATTTCCAAAAATTTCAACAAAATTATGTAACACATAATCAATATACTAGATCAACAATATACCATTGCATGTTCAAAATAAAAATCACACACCAACATACATATTCATATAGCTTTCGGTATTTTTCCAAAAATCAAGTATTTGATTTTCAAAAATTCTAAATAAATCATAGAACATATAATCAAGGTCCTAAAGCATTAATATATCATTGTATGCTTAAAATAAAAATTATACACCAATGTATATATTCACATAGCTCTCGGTATTTAATAGAAATAGGTCTAGGGTTTTCCAAAAATTTTAAATAAATTACTATGAACTCTAAACACATCATAGAACAATAATCCATCCTTAAAATAAATTAAAAGCAATCGGTCATCACCTACATATTTTCAACATTTTCGAAAATAATATCAATAAGCTCTAGGGTTCGAACACTATATATACAAGCTAAATCCTTTCAAATATTTCATATACAACATCATATGACCATCTAAACACATATACTCACATTTTTGTAAATAAAATCATCAAGCATATGTATATAAACACATATCTCATACATAAGAACATTTAAAACACATATATAGAACATGCTCGAAAATTTTAAACAAAAGGAAGTAAAAATCGGTACTTAGGGTCCTTGTTTACCTTTGATATGATATAGATTCACAAGAACAATACTTGGGTATCAAGTTTTGGGAAGGAGATGGAGAAGAAAGAAGGAGAAAATTTTCGAAAATGAGAGGGGAAGCTCTCGGTTTTTGCTGCAGAAAAATGGGAGAGAATGAGTGTTTTGGTGTTCTAAAATTTTTGGAATGGAGGTAATGAGTATAATGGTAGGAATGAGAAGAGTCCCTCCCCTCTATACCTCTCTCTCTCCCTCGGTTCTCTCCCTCCAAATGAATAAAAATCTGCAGCCAATTTGTTTAGTAGGAGGGTGATCATGAGCTAGGCAAAAAGGGCTCTCATGCATTGGTCAACAAAAAGGTGGAGCTCATGCTTTGTTGGATCATCATGGCCGATGGTTTCATTTTATGGATCATTAATGGTATCATTTTATGTGAAAAACCCTAGTTTAATAAATTAGGGTTTTCGAAAATATATATATATACACTATCGAGTTTTTATAGCTCAAAAATTGATTTTAATGCTTAATAATACTGTAATTATATAAAATAATAATAGGAAATTAATTATAATAATTTCTGGGTCATTAAACCTATTTTTCAAAACGTCTCTAGACGTTGACGTTCAAAACGTCCATAATCGACTCATCTCAAAATGGTCGCAGTAAGTTCGTACTTACTTTGTAAATAATATTCCATTAACATAGGAATTAATATAGAAATTAATTCCAAGCTTCGCTGCTTAGTAAATTTCATAAAATGCTGACGTTCGATACGCAATCGACGTTAAAATATATTGTCGAGTTATTTCGCGACATTTCAAATCCTAAATTCACAATCCTAAGTGAATATAATAAGGAATTCGTTATAACGATACTGAATCGAAATCAATATTCGATGTCATACAGAAATAATATACGGCAAAACCCTAATTCACGGGTTTAAAATACCGTAATTAGACGTTCGTTCTTTTGGAATATTACATTCCACCCCCCTTACGTACCTCTAGAAAAATAGATCGGGGTATCGTTCTTTCATCGCGTCTTCAAGCTCCCAGTGGCTTCTTCTTGTCCGTGGTGTCTCCACAACACTTTGACTAGCGGAATCGACTTGCTCCGTAGTTGTTGAACTTTATGGTCAAGTATCACCGTTGGTTCTTCTTCATAGCTCATGTCTGGCTTGAGAATCACGTCGTCTTGGTGGATCACATGCTTTGGATCGTGTACGTATTTTCGTAATTGTGACACGTAAAACACATTGTGAACATTCCCTAGGTTTGGCGGAAGAGCCAACCTATAAGCTACTGGACCTATCCTCTCTAGGATCTCATATGGTCCTATAAAACGGGGTCTGAGCTTTCCTCTCAGTCCAAACCTGACAATTCCTTTCGATGGAGAGACCTTAAGAAACACTTTGTCTCCATCTTCAAATTGTAGCTCAGATCTGCGCGTATCAGCGTAAGATTTCTGTCTATCCCGAGCTTCTCTTATCCTCAGCCTAATCTATCGGACGATCTCAATCATCTCGTTCACTACTTCTGGCCCTATGATCTTTCTCTCACCTACTTCATCCCAATAAAGCGGTGGTCTACATTTCTTGCCATACATGGCTTCGTATGGGGCCATACCGATCGTCGCTTGATAGCTTTTGTTGTAGGGAAACTCAATAAGAGGTAAAATGTCTTCCCATTTTGCACCTCAATCCAACACTACCGTTCTTAGCATATCCTCTAGTGTCTGGATCGTTCTTTCCGACTGCCCATCAGTCTGTGGGTGAAAAGCCGTACTAAAGTTTAATTTCGTACCCAATTCTCTTTGTAGGCTAATCCAGAATCTGGATGTGAACTTGGAGTCTCTATCAGAGGTAATAGATTTTGGCACTCCATGTAGCCGTATAATTTCCTTGACATATAGCTGGGCTAACTTATCAGATCCGTAAGTGCTTTGAATCGGTAGGAAGTGAGCACTCTTGGTGAGTCTATCCACAATTACCCATATAGCGGTGTTTCCTCTTTTTGATTTGGGTAAGTTCGTAACGAAATCCATCGTTATTTCATCCCATTTCCACTCGGGTATTTCCAATGGCTGTAACTTTCCGTAAGGTCGTTGATGTAACGCCTTCACTTGCTGGCAAACAAGACAGCGTTCTACGAAAGAAGCTATGTCTCGTTTCATGCCTTCCCACCAAAACTTTTCCTTTAGGTCTTGGTACATCTTAGTACTACCTGGGTGGGCGGTGTAGGGTGTATCATGAGCCTCACTCATGATCTCATTCTGTAGCTCTACGTCGTCTAGAACGCATATCCTTCCTTCAAACAATAAGGCGTTGTCCGACGCCTCTCGGAAATTCTTAAATCCTTCAGACCTTACCCTTTGTCTGATCTTTTCTAACTTTTCCTCCATCCTTTGTCTCTCGACAATCCTTTTTCTTAAATCAGACGTCACTGTGAGTGTAGCGATACAACTCGTGATCGTCTCTGGTTGCCTTACCAGTTCAATCCTCATTCTTTCAAACTCCTCAGCGAGTTTTTCTTCTTGTGTAAAGAGACATCCTAGCTTGGTATGGCTCTTACGACTTAAGGCGTCAGCTACTACATTCGCTTTGCCCGGGTGATAGTTAATACCACAGTCGTAATCCTTTACTAGTTCGAGCCATCTTCTTTGCCTCATATTTAAGTCTCTTTGTGCGAAGAAGTATTTCAAACTCTTATGATCCGTGAAGATTTCACATCTCACTCCATAGAGATGGTGTCTCCAAATTTTCAGTGCGTGAACTATTGCTGCTAATTCCAAGTCGTGTGTTGGGTAGTTCAGCTCATGTGGTCTGAGTTGTCGGGATGCATAAGCCATCACCTTGCCTTCTTGCATCAAGACGCAACCCAGTCCAGTCTTAGAAGCGTCGGTATAGACTACATACTCTTTGTCCGCTTCTGGAACTGCTAGTACTGGTGCACTTGTCAACTTCTCCTTGAGTCTTTGAAAACTCTCTTCACATTCTTCAGTCCAGTTGGATTTGATCCCCTTTCGGAGTAGCTGGGTTATTGGCCTCGCAATTTTGGAGAATCCTTCGATGAATCTCCGATAATAACCAGCTAGTCCTAGGAAACTCCTAATCTCGTGCTGAGTCTTTGCTGATTTCCATCCCTGCACTGCCTCTACTTTGGCCGGATCTACTTTTATGCCTTCTGCAGACACGATGTGTCCAAGGAACATAACTTCCTTTAGCCAAAACTCGCACTTGCTAAACTTAGCAAAAATTCTTTCACCTCTCAAGGTTTGCAAAACCGTTCGTAGATGTTCCTTATGATCCTCTTCATTCTTTGAATAGATAAGAATGTCATCTATGAAGACTAAAACAAATTTATCAAAAAATGGATGAAATACTCTGTTCATGAGGTCCATGAATACAGCTGGTGCATTGGTTAATCCGAACGGCATAACTATGAACTCATAGTGGCCATATCTCGTTCGGAATGCAGTCTTAGGTACATCCTCAGGCCGTATTTTCAGTTGGTGGTAACCTGACTTGAGATCAATTTTTGAGAATACACCTGCTCCTCGCAATTGATCAAACAGGTCATCAATTCTTGGTAAAGGGTATTTGTTCTTTAGTGTCATCTTATTTAGCTCTCGATAATCGATGCACATCCTCAAAGAACCATCCTTTTTCTTGACGAACAGAACAGGCGCTCCCCAAGGTGAAACACTTGGCCTAATGAAACCTAGATCCAGTAATTCTTGGATTTGGATCTTTAGCTCTTCCAATTCCTTTGGGGCCATCCTGTAGGGCGCCTTCGACACTGGAGCCGATCCGGGTTCCAAGTCGATGGTGAACTCTAATTGTCTATCGGAGGTAATCCTGGTATATCTTCGGGAAACACGTCCGAAAATTCTCGAACAACCTCAATGTCTTCAATCCTCGCTTCGGGTTTATCCTCCCCGTTCAGGTAAACAAGAAATGCATGGTATCCTTTCTGGTTCATCATTTTCCTCGCCTTTAGTACCGATACAATCGGGATCCTCCTTCCCATGCTGATCCCGTGGAAATGCGTAGCTTCTCGTCCAGGAAAGTGAAACGAAATTTTCCTTTCCTTGCAAAGAATCGTGGAATGATTCTTAGCTAACCAGTCCATTCCTAGGATGATATCTACGTCACCCATGGGTATTATGTTCAGATCGTTCGCCAGAACCCTAAGTGATCCTAGTGTCAACTCTAGGTTCGAGCAAAAATGCGTTACGGTCATAATCCCTCCTATAGGTGAAGAGATTCTCATATCCTGATTTGCCTTTTCAGACCTAAGTCCCAGCATTTCTACGCATGATTCGGCAATAAAAGAATGCGAAGCACCCGTATCGAACAATATAATAACAGGTATGTTGAGAAGAACTCCCATACCTGCCAGGTTTCCCTGATTTTGCTCGTTCTGCCTCCGGTGTAGAGCGTAAGCTCTAGCCTAGGCCGGCTGAGGTTGACGGGGCGCTTGTCCTTGTTGGTTCTGCGACTGCTGCCGCTGCTGCTGTCGTGGTGGTTGACGCCTTTGCTGTGGAGGTTGCTGCCACTGCTGCTGATGGGGTTGCTGTTGGAGTTGTTGTTGAGGCTGGGGTTGGAACTGTTGCGGAGGTTGGGGCTGGAACTGTATAGCCCTAAGCGGTTGGGCATTGCCAGGTTGATTTGCCCTCACAATTGTTTCCGGGCGTACCCCTGGGCAATTGTTGGCGTAATGCCCTCTTGCTCCGCACTTGAAGCAGTTCACATTGTTTGCCGTGCACGTTCCTTTGTGCACCCTATGGCATTTAGGGCATGGAGGAGCCCTCGTCTATTCCTGCGGGCCTCTTGTTGGGGGAGCAAAAGCTGCCCTCTTCCAACCTTGCCCTGGTTGGACCATATTCCCTTGCCATGGGCGCTTGTGACTCGCATCCCCATAGTTCCCTCGGTTGCTATTTCCGCAATTTGGTTCCCACTTCCCCTTTCCTTTGTCCAACGCGTTATGTGTCTGGGTCGACACTGACTTATCGTCGGGCATTGCTGCCTCAATATCTAAAGCTCGTGCAAGAGCTTCAGTATAGGTCAGGTCTCCATGGCTGGCGAGAGACATCCGTATCTCGACCTCGGACGACCGAATTTCTCCGATATTTTCGGTCGGTGTCACCGCCCGGTGCATACCTCGACATGTCGTAGAAAGCGCGATCATAGTCAGTTACAGATAGTTTCTCTTGCTTCAGCAGGAAGAATTCATGCTCCTTTCTCTTCCTATAACTCTTCGGTATGTACTTTTCATACATTTCCTTCTTAAAGTCCTCCCACGAGAACTCTTCCAGTTGCTCGTCATAAATGTCTTCTTTCTAGCCTCCCACCAGAAATCTGTGGGTCCATTTAGTTGGAAAGTCACACAGGACAGTCGCTCCTGTGCTGTGCATCTCAGGAAATTAAAGATTCGCTCAATGGCTCTCACCCATTGTTCAGCTTCCTCTGGCTTCCCTTTCCATTGAAGACCGGAGGGTTCTGTCTTAGAAATAATTCCTCGATCCTGCGATCGGGTTGAGGTGGAGGTGGTTGGGGTATATCTTCGGTTTCTTGCTCGGGGATCCTACCTCTTCCCCTAGGTTTTCCTCGACCTTTGCCTCTAGGATCTTGTTCCGGGTTTCTTCTAGGAGGCATTCTGCTATAAAAACATATAATCATCAAACACTTATTCATTTCATAACTTAACATACATAATATCATTATAACTTCCTTGTAAAACGATTTTAAATAAAAAACATTTCGTCCTTGACATAGGCAATTTCGCCGCAAAAGCCCACTCGGGGTCATATATATAAATATCCAAAAGCTCTGTCGTAGGCAGGTCGTTCAAAAACCAATAGTCATAAAACAGAACAACATAAATCCCGGCTCCCACGGCCTTTCAAAACATCAAGTTTGTCTTTCCATCAATCCCATACATAAGAAGAAAGAAACAACAAATGCTAATCGTAACAAAATCTAATCAAGCTTCATCTAATGTCTTCACCGGGCTCCTTCCTACTCTTCGTCCTCCTTGGGGTCCTCTTCCTCTTCGGGATCCTCTGCTTCATCGGAATCATCCTCACGAGCACGTGCTCGTGATGATCCTGCGCCGTCATCTCCGTACATCGGTATGTCGCGCATGGGGTTGAAGTCATCTTCGCCATAAAAATCGTAGTCATGGCGAATCGGGCTGTAACTATAGCGAATCGGGCTATAGCCATCGAAAGCATCCGTCGCATTCATCCGCACTGTCGGGCGGAAATGCTCTACTGGAGGTACGGGAGCTGCCATAGGTGGTAGGGATGGTAGAGGTGGGCATACGGGGTGTCCAACAGGTAACGGGTTCTCCCAAGGCTCTCGGGCGTGCTGCTCTATCCAAACGAGCGGGCCTGCCCTCATCAAATCGGTATGGAGGCACAACTGGGTCAATCTGTCTCGGGACCTCAGTATACAGCCATTCCGGCGACTCATCCCGCCAGGTGTACTCCCATGGAGGGAGATAGGGTCCCCTCGGTGCGGCTCCGTAAATGCTGTATACGTAAGTCAGATGACTCACGAATCTGGGCAGATCTCCAATCAAATCATAGCCTCCGGGCACACGATATATGTAATCTCCCGATACCTCTCGGGCATAATCCTCCCAATCGTATGGGAGTCTGGTCAAGAGACGTCTGATGCCGTCGTGTCGATCGCACCATAGGCGGGCATTCCTCCACGATCGTGGGTAATCGTCAGGAACTCGCCTAGGTCCTCACCGCAGCACATCCAGCACTCACGGTAGGTGCGCATCACCTCCTCGGGGGTAGGGTGTGGTCCTAGCCTCCTCCTAGCTATGTATCGCATCTCCTCCATCTGTCACGATCAAAACTATCATAGGTCAGACTAGCGTCATCTCATAAGCAGGCAAGGATAACTTAAGCACATCAGATAAGCAACTAGGTTAAAACTAAACAACCTATAAGGTAGGTAACGTCATAAGGCATAGCACACATCATAATATACTCTTACTCTTACCCGGAAACGTACTATCTAAAAGCGTTCTAATGCATAGGCTATGCTATGAGATCCTTGTTCTAAACAAAACACTTGAACTATCGTTCAACAGACTCTAGCGTATTCTGGAGACAGAATTAGGAATTCTTTTCTTCATAACAAATGAAGATCCGGGTGTCAGGAGTACGCAGGTGAAAACCTTGCATAAATCGGAGTCCTAACGAAAGAGAACTGGCTAAGACAAATTTACTGCGCAGTGCAGGAAATTTGCGCGATCGTGCCAAAAATCCGAGGCATAAGCCGACGTAATACGACTACCATATCCACGTCTTTATGTTGAGGCTGAACATTCTGAAGTCGTAATTTATGTCCACGTCATAACCCATGTCGACGGTCACTCATGTCGAAGTGGTGATGTAATGTCGACGTCGTTCATCTCCAAGGTTGAGGTCGTCCTTGTTTATCTTCACGTTTGCCTTTTGTCGTTTGAGTTCGAGGTTATCATCACATTCATTCTCCCTATCGTTCTTTTGTTCTCGTAAGGGGAAAGAAGTTCATACTTCTACGTTCTTTCACGATACGTGAGCATGCTCCTTAGAGTCTATGTTCTTTTTGTGATAACATATCGTTCATCATAAACAAAATTTTAAAATTTGGAAACAAGGAAATAAGGTTTCAAAATGATAACATAGCCAATTCATACATGTATAACAAATGAATTCATCCTTCCCATGTTGATCATTCAACTCAGATCGACCATATACTTCCGTCTCAAAACTTGATCACTTGCATAAATTCTCGTTTGATTTTCAAAAATCAATGTTTTGAAAAATTTTCTTGCTCACACTTTCACTTCAAACATCATACATTTCTTTACCCAACATGGGTCTACTTTCATCGATTTCCAAAAACAAGGTTTTGAAATCTTCCCTTTTTCTTCCAAATATACTTCCAACTTGCTCAACATTCAACACTCTTCATTTCATGAGTTTGAGAAAGAAATCAGTTACCTTTTTCCCGGTTGAGCTCGATGTGATGGAGTGTTGAGAGGAGTCAGCAGATTTCTAGAAGTCCAGTGACTCGATCTAGACTTAGAATTCAAAGGAACTTGGGTTTCCAAGAGCAAAAGGCTCTGATACCACTCTGTCATGCCCCCGCCCCGGATAACCCGGACCGGAGGGTGACTAATACTAGGAATAGTATTTTAGGGTTACAAGGGCTAAGATAAAGGTACATATCAAAAGTAATCTAGCATGCTTGAACATAACATGAGACGATATCATAACAATTCAAATGGTTTAGGGCCATCAGACCCAAAGACTTAACAATGGTCTAACGGACCTCAACAGTACTTAATATCAAACATAACGTAAATAAGTTCAGAGTTTGCAGCGGAAAGTGTGTGAATACATATGTGACGATATGTATTCAAGGTGAAACCAAATTCTTAACAAAACAGTCAAGGACACTGGACTCCTCAACACTTCCTCCATCACCATCATCAGAGCTCAACCTGCACATTTAAAAACAAACATGTAGGGCTGAGTACGATAAAAGCACTCAGTGGACTCATGCCGAAAACATTTTCATAGTTGAATTACACTGCCAATATCATGGTAAGTCACAAGGGTTTTAGTTGAAAATGCCTTGTGCTTACTAAAACATTTTAAGTTCGTAAACGTCGCTTGGCCAAGCATTTTTCTTGGTATGTATGATCCGTATCCCATATTCTCATTTCATCGTAACATCAAAGATCAAACGTCGAGAGGGAGGCCTCCCTTCTACGATGCCGTGACCGGCCGTCCCATACAGCACACAGTCACGTTCAGGTGTACACGTTAGCCCTAGCCAGGCATCATCCTCCGGCATAGGACCCGATATCGAATTCATAAAAAGGTTGGGCGCGACCCAACAAAAGACATTTCATATCATGTCATCCAACCTT
Organism: Salvia rosmarinus; assembly: GCA_036937905.1. Taxonomy (NCBI): domain Eukaryota; kingdom Viridiplantae; phylum Streptophyta; class Magnoliopsida; order Lamiales; family Lamiaceae; genus Salvia; species Salvia rosmarinus. The sequence continues at coordinate 44,665,592 of CM072813.1, forward strand.
CACACCATTCATACATTTCATATCATCATATAGTTCCAACCTTTACACCATGCATAACAGATAGGATCCATACACAAAACATGAATATTTTGGCGGTAATATTGTAAACATTTATCAACAACAAGAGTAAGCATTGTAAATAAATTCATTTTGGAAAAAACAGCAAAGTCACGTTTTGTTTGAAGAGAAAGCCCACCTGGACTACGGTTCGTCTTAAATTGAGTCCTAGGTTTGATTGCTCGTTAATGTCCGGTCGCCTCGTTCATGTCCACACCTTTACGCAAAAGCGATATTTTAGTATGTCGTTCACGTTTCTCGAGACTCTCAAAGTCTAAGATAAACTTCGATATTCTATATCGATATAAACCGAATTCCTTAACGAATTCAATACGCTTATCAATTACGTATTTCAATTGAACTGTTCTCGTTTTTCGAGACACGTTCAACGACTTCGGTTTAACCTTTCCGGTTTAAACGTTCAACGTAATGTCAGTACGTTTCTCGATATAAGGATTTCAATTTCGAAACCTTTTCTTACTAATGAGATACCTTGACTCAATTAGTACTTCTTACGCGTGTTAGCGTATTTATCGAACGTATTTTCGTACGTTTGACTTTAAAAGTCAACGAAGTCAACATAGGTCAACAAGGTCAACAATTTTGACTTAAATAGTAATTCCTTACTATTTTTTTTTATAAATCGAATTTCAACCGATTTAATTCGTATAGTCCTATTTCTCGATTTGTCACGTAAATCAAAGGACTTATTAATATTTTTCGCAAATATTAAACCTTTTAATAATTAAACCATATGTTTTGATTAATAACGTTACTAAATATAACGTTTGTCTCAAACATAGTAATCTATGTTTATAAAATTTTATAAAAATCAAATATGTCTAGAATAATTATTAGAAATATAATTTATTATTAAACTTGATTAAAAAAGGATTTAAAAATCCTTATAAATGTTTAAAAAGCTTACGGTAATTTCAAATAATTACCAAATGGTTTTAAAATTTTCTCTAATTTAATATAGTGTATTATTATACACTATGGTCCATAATAAGTATTAATGTCATCCATATGATATTTGATCATCACTTGTTTGTATATATATAGTCACGGTAATTTGATAATTAATGAAATAATTGTCCACAAATTCCCAAAATTGTTATACACTTAGTATAGTGTCCCAACATTAATATATGTCACAATCATAACCCATAGTCCATCATAAACAATTATTCATCAAGGATCAAATCAAATAAGCTCAGGGTAATAGCAAAATAAATACCAAACAATTTCCAAAAATTTCAATTAAATTATATCATGCTCAAACATTATAGTATAACATTATAACATCATAACATCAACCAAAACCATTTAAAATCATCACCATATGGAGCTATAGCTCTCGGCTTCTTTGATTTTCAATGGGTAATTGGTTTCCAAAAATTCCAACAATTATATACTATGCTTATATACTATAGTACAACAATATAACATCATACATCCATCAAAAACCAATTGAATCATCACCTTAAAGAGCAATAGCTCACGGTTTATTTGAATTTCAATGGGCATTTGATTTCCAAAAATTCCAATAATTATACACTATGTTTATACACTATAGTATATCATCAAAAACCAATTGAATCATCACCTTAAAGAGCTTCAAAGTTCACGGCTTTTTTGATAGACATTGGTATTTGATTTCCAAAAATTTCAACAAAATTATGTAACACATAATCAATATACTAGATCAACAATATACCATTGCATGTTCAAAATAAAAATCACACACCAACATACATATTCATATACCTACATTTTTTCAACATTTTCGAAAATAATATCAATAAGCTCTAGGGTTCGAACACTATATATACAAGCTAAATCCTTTCAAATATTTCATATACAACATCATATGACCATCTAAACATATATACTCACATTTTTGTAAATAAAATCATCAAGCATATGTATATAAACACATATCTCATACATAAGAACATTTAAAACACATATACACATATATAGAACATGCTCGAAAATTTTAAACAAAAGGAAGTAAAAATCGGTACTTAGGGTCCTTGTTTACCTTTGATATGATATAAATTCACAAGAACAATACTAGGGTATCAAGTTTTGGGAAGGAGATGGAGAAGAAAGAAGGAGAAAATTTTCGAAAATGAGAGGGAAGCTCTTGGTTTTTGCTGTAGAAAAATGGGAGAGAATGAGTGTTTTGGTGTTCTAAAATTTTTGGAATGGAGGTAATGAGTATAATGGTAGGAATGAGAAGAGTCCCTCCCCTCTATACCTCTCTCTCTCCCACGGTTCTCTCCCTCCAAATGAATAAAAATCTGCAGCCAATTTGTTTAGTAGGAGGGTGATCATGAGCTAGGCAAAAAGGGCTCTCATGCGTTGGTCAACAAAAAGGTGGAGCTCACGCTTTGTTGGATCATCATGGCCGATGGTTATGTAGGGGTTTAGGGTGGATTTAATTTTATTACACCTTAATACTATATATTAATCATAGTATAGGTCATAGATATATAATACATGTCATTAAAATAATTAAATCATCACATAGTGAATATACACGAAATTGGCGAGAAAAATAGGGTTAAAAATATAAATCACACCTATTATTGATACTCATGTCATTTTATCTCTAAATATACTCATATATATCATAATATATGATTTAGATAATAAATAATGGCATAGGATAATTTAATGGTATCATTTTATGTGAAAAACCCTAGTTTAATAAATTAGGGTTTTCGAAAATATATATATATACACTATCGAGTTTTTATAGCTCAAAAATTGATTTTAATGCTTAATAATACTGTAATTATATAAATAATAATAGGAAATTAATTATAATAATTTTCGGGTCATTAAATCTATTTTTCAAAACGTCTCTAGACGTTGACGTTCAAAACGTCTCAAAACGTCCATAATCGACTCATCTCAAAATGGTCGCAGTAAGTTCGTACTTACTTTGTAAATAATATTCCATTAATATAGGAATTAATATGGAAATTAATTCCAAGCTTCGCTGCTTAGAAAATTTCATAAAATGCTGACGTTCGATATGCAATCGACGTTAAAATATATTGTCGAGTTATTTCGCGACATTCCAAATCCTAAATTCACAATCCTTAGTGAATATAATAAGGAATTCGTTATAACGATACTGAATCGAAATCAATATTCAATGTCATACAGAAATAATATACGGCAAAACCCTAATTCACGGGTTTAAAATACCGTAATTAGACGTTCGTTCTTTTGGAATATTACAATATCATAGGAAAAATAATTAAGATGATTCATGTGTGAAAACCCTAATTTTCGAAATTAGGGTTTTCGAAAATTACACATTTTATTCCATAATTATTCCTTAATTCTCTTGTAATACCCCGAATTTTTGGGCTTAAAAATTTTGAAAATAAGAAAATAGTTTACAAAAGGAAACGAGGATGAAAGTGAACGTCGGTAATTGTCGATTTTGAATAAATCGAAATTTCCTTTAGAAATTCAAACGAAATAAATTTTAATAATAAATAAATATGTTTTTAAGCATATGTGTGATATTATTTAGCCAAGTATTACACTAAGAAAGAAAAAGAAATATCTTCCTTATTTATTTGTGATTCTCGAAAATGAAGAGAATAAGTAATTAAATTGTGATGTAATATATGATCACTTGATTTTATGTGATGAGTTGTCATGTTTATCTTGTAGTATATGATAAGATAATTATCTTGTACACCCAAGCATGGTTCGAAAATGAGGTGTAAGTGATAAGGCTTGATGATGACATTTTTGTGATAAGTATGCTATGATATTTTTATAAAATGATAAGATAAGGTCATGATTAATTAAAAGATAATGTTTATCTAATAGAAAGGTGTAGTAATGTGATAAATATCATAGGAGATAATATTTTGGATCTTAGCTTGCATGGTTTTCGAAAATAATGTATGATTTTATGTGATTTTCGAAAATCATGATTTTATGTGATATTTGTATCAAATAATTTATTTAATTGCACAACCTTTAATACTTGATAAATATCATGAATTCTAGATCAATCTTATCTCCTAGGAAGTATATAAATTTCGAAATTTATAAGATAGGGTAAAGAATGGAATTTTATGAAATTTAATTCTAGAAAACCCTAGTTTTCGAAAAATTGGGAAATTTGTTAAGAATTGTTTCAAAAATTTATTTTATGATATAAGATCATTATATTTATGTAATTCTTCATGAAAATAATATTAATTATGAAGAGAATAAAGATTTAATAATTTATTCTTAAATTCTAGTTAATTGCCGATAACTTTACTTTAGTACATAGAATTGATCTTAATTAATTTTCCTATGATTTAATTTATCATCTAAGACTTATATTATGTCACATAGCTATTAATTGGAAGAAAATAAAATATGTAGCATATATTATATATGAGGGCCGAAAATTTAGACTTTAAAGTGTGAAATGGATAAAATATCATACTTTAATTAATGAGAGGCTATAATTATAAAGTTAGGATATTATTAGGTGTAAAGTAGAGATGGTTATCAAATGAAACAAGTAACCTATGGTTTTGGATTATAATGGCCGAAAATTTTGACTTAAATTTTCCTACCTTATAATAATGACATCTTATCTTAGTTGAAAATATTAACTTTTCAAACGTGACATTATTATATGATAATATTAAAGTATATAATATAGAAAAAATAAAAATCAATCCTAAGAACTATAAAGTGGCCGAGACACACACACACTTGAAATAAAGTGTTAATTTCATTATTTTATGCTAATTATGGTAAGATATATTAATTAATTCTTGTAACTTAGTATAAGAAGTGATAAAAATAAAATTTGTCCCTTATTTAATAATAGGTTGTAATATTCCAAAGAAACGAACGTATGATTACGGTAATTTAAACCCGTGAATTAGGGTTTTGCCGTATATTATTTTTACGACATCGAATAGTGTGATTTCGATTCAAGATTATTATAACGAATTCCTTTTTATATTCACTAAGGATTGTGAATTAAGGAATTGAATTATTACGAAATGATTCGTCAATATATTTTAACGTCGAACGCGTATCGAACGTCAGTATTTTATGGAATTTCCTGAGCAGTAAAGCTTGGAATTAATTTCCATCTTAATTCCTATATTAAATGGAATATATTTATTAAGTAAGTACGAACTTACTACGACCATTTTGAGATGAGTCGATTTTGAACGTTTTGAGACGTTTTGAAAAATGAGTTTAATGCTCAGGAAATTATTATTATTTAATTTCCTATTATTATTTTATATAATTACAGTATTAATAAATATTAAAATCGAATTTTGAGCGTTTAAAATTCGATAATTTTCGAAATGGATTTTCGAAAACCCTAATTATATAAACTATGGTTTTAACACATGAAATGATACCATTAAATTATCCTATGGTATCTAAACTATATGTTATGATATATATGGATATTATTAAGCATTAAAATTAATTTTTGAGCATTAAAACTTGGTATTACGTATTTAATAATTTCGAAACCCTAATTTTCGAGATTAGGGTTTTGTGTGCATGAAATGTGCTATTATTTTATCCTATGCTATTATTTATTATCTAAATCATATATTATGATATATATGAGTATGTTTTGATCGAGATTGACATGAGTATCAATAATAGGTGTGAATTATAATTTTTATCCTATTTTCCCTATTATTCTCGAAAATTTCGAATATATGCCTAAGAGGTGATTTAATTATTTTATGACTTGTATTTTATACCTATGATCATGTATGATATATATTTTGTATTAATGTACAAAAATAAAATAAATCCTACCTATTTGGACCCCTAAACCTTAGGCCATCATGGATTGACAAGGCATGCTTGTCACCTCCTTAAACACCCAATGCATGAAGAGCTCCTTTTACACTCCTCAATCATCATCTCCTACTCCCCAAAAATTTGCTGCAATCTCATCATTGTGTGTGTGTGTAACCGTGTACAAGAGAGAGAGAAATAGGGGGACTCTTCCCCTTTCAATACACTTTACTCATTATACTCTCTCCAAGCATTTTTGAACACACACAACACACTTCACTCTCTCATTTTTCTGCCAAAAACCGAGAGCAACACTCTCATTTTCAAAATTTTCCTTCTTCTCTTCTTCTTCTCCTACACCATTCCCACCATGGAAGAGAAAGCTCAAGCTCCATCTCTCTCATTCATCTTCAAATTCGTGGCTAAGGTATAACTACCTCATATGACTCTTAGACATGACTAAATCATATTTGCATGCTTAGATTGATGATCTTGGTGGTGATTTGGGGTGATAGATTCACCATTTTCGTGGTTATATGAAATGCATACAAGAAGAATAAGCTTAAAATTGAAAACTGGAAGTATGTTACGAAAACAGTAACTTAATAAAATTATTTGACTAAGTTACAGTGGTCAGATGAAGGTGAAATTTTACTATGTTGAAAATAAACATGTCTATTACGTCTCTGTAAAATTTCAAGTCAATCCAACTTTATTTTCTATTTTAATTCTATTTTTAAAAAACACTGCACAAATCTGTAAAACTTCAGTGTTCATCACCCACGGTCCGTGGCTTTCGTTTCGAGTTTGGCTAATGGTAAAACTCTAAAAATTGGCATAAACATAACTTAGCATGTCTAGAAGATTTATGTTAATTTTTAGAGTTTTCTAAAAAATTTTACTATTTATTCCAGATTTTACAAGCTAACTGCACAAAACTGTCACGGGAGTGATAACTTGTGGTAAAATATTTTTATCTCCCAATATATTTTGAATCATTGAGTTAGGCTTTTTCTGGATTAAACTAGACTTAAGTGGATTTTCAATATGATTGGTTGCATTCCCAGATTCCTTATAATGAACTCACGGTGAATTTTTAAAGTTGACGCATTGCAGTAAGCTTTTCTGGACAAACTGCCTTAGTCTAATTCCCTTGTTAATCAACTGTTCGTGTACGACTTTTACGTGAGATGTTCAAGCTGTTTGTAGCCCGACTTTGACTTTGGTTTCTTCATAAGAAATGTTCCTTACCATGTCTAGTTGTGATCTGGAAAGTTTGATCTCAAACCAAGTTTTATAGGTATACCTTTCACTGACCCAAAGTCACCTACTTGAATGTTGTCCTTTCCAACTAGTCAACTTTGAACTTACGTATTTCTCGATGCATCAAGTATCTTCCAGTATAGTCTTCATGAAACATGTAGTTCTTATTACGAGGTTTCTAAAATGGTATCTTTCAGTCATTTTGGTATTGTGAGTCAAAAGTTACTAGCCTCGCAAAATCCCTCGTCGTTAAGCTAAATCTGGAAATCCTGAAAAATATTCTAAGTATAGAAGTCAGTTCGAGTTGCCCACTTTGAGACCCTATATCTCCAGAACCACAACTCTTTTGGATCGACTTCCTTCTTAGAACTTATAGTACATGTTTAGAGGTTTCCAGAATGTATCCTTGTACGGTCATACGTATTTTGAGTCGAGAGTTATAAATCATCAAAGTATGACACTTGGGTTGTTTTAAGCTGTTTTGCTGAAAAATAAATACTTGAAATTTGACTAAGTGTTGGAACTCCCCTAGGTGAAATATGTCTTATGTGAATATGGTGATGATCGGTTGATACATGGATGATATTAATACATATTAATGACCATAAGTGTATAATAATACACTATATGAATTTATAAAAATTCTTGGAAATCCTTTGGTAATTTTAAGAATTTCCGAGAGCATTAAAAGAACTATAAGGATTTTAAATCCTTTTTAATTAGGAGTGATAATATATTATATGTCTAAATATTATTTTAGACATATTGGGAATTTATAAAATTTTATAAACATGGATCACTATGTTATAATGAAACGTTTTATTTAATAAACGTTATAATTGAATAATAAGGATTATGGATGAATGGATTAATGTTTAAAAAAAAATATTAATAAAGTTCATCGATTTACGTGACAAATCGAGAAATAGGACTTTACGAAAAGAAATCGATTGGAAATCGATTTATAACATGAATTAGTAAGAAATTACTATTAAAAAATCCGTATGTCGAGAAACGTATGAATACGTTGAACGTTTAAACCGGAAAGGTTAAAACGATACAATTGAACGTGTCTCAAAGAACGAGAACGGTTCAATTGAAATACGTAATTGAAAAGCGTATTGAATTCGTTAAAGAATTCAGTTTATATCGATGTAGAATATCGAAGTTTATTCTGACTTTGAGAGTCTCGAAAACGAGCGATGTACTAAAACATCGCTTTTACATAAAGGTGTGGGCGCGACGACGAACGATAAAGGCGACGACGAAATCAACTTAAAACTCAAGTTAGGACGAACCATAGTCCAGTGGGCTTTTATCTTCAAAATGTGGGCCTTTTCTTACCCCACTAAGATGTGACTTTCTTGTTATTCCAAAATTAGTATATTCTGATACTTATTCTACAACCGCTGACAAATGTTTACTACATTACCGCCAAAAATATTACATTTTGTGTATGGATCTTATCTGTTATGCCGGGTAGAAATGTGGCGATAGTTGGAACTATATTATGACGAGTTATGTCATTTGGGTCGCGCCCAACCTTTTAAATGTCGGGTCTGTGCGGATGATAAATGCCTAGCTAGGATTGGAGTGAAGGTTGGAACTATTGCTATGTTAACATATGCTTGTGAGCGATTTGTGTGTTTGCGGGATTACGGCGGTCACGGCGTCGTGAAGGAGGCCTCCTCTCGGCGTTTGATTTTAATCTTGTTATGAATTGTGACTATGAGATACGGATCATACACACCAAGAAAATGCCCGCGAGCGATGTTCTGAACCGAAAATGTTTTAGTAAGCCTGAGGCCTTCGACTAAAACCTTTGTGTCTTACCCCGATATTGGCGCCTAATTAAATTATCAAATGTTTTCGGCATGAGTCCACCGAGTGCATTCTTGTACTCACCATGCATGTTTGTTTTAAATGTGCGAGTTGAGCGGATGAGGATGGGCGGTGTTGAGCAATAGGAATATTGTCATTGAAAGATTTATACCTTGATAGTACATCGTCATATGTACATATCACATGTTTTCATTGCGCAGAACTTAAGTTATGTACTAAAGTCCAAGGACATGCTTGTCATATGAATTACGGCTTTTGTTAAGCAGAATTCCCCTGTTTAATTATACCCGTTTAGAGTTACAATCCCTTCTAAATCCTACTTAGGATTGAGGGGATGTGACATAGGTACCGAAAATGAATAAATATTGTGAAAATATGATATTTTTCATATCTTTGAATATTAAATTGTATAATTAAGATGTAGAGATATTATTTATGATAGGATAAGGTGATTCATTAAATTAACAAGTGGATGTATTATTTTGGACATAGTGGCCGAAAACTTCGACATTAAATAGGTTGGAAATAATTTTGGGATTATTTGATAATGACATTTAAATCTTGATAAGGTTAAAAAAATTAATTAAATAAACTATAGGATAAAATAAAATTTGTCTCATATACAACTCATAGGGACCAAAAATTAAGGGATATGACTGAGTTGTAATTTTTGACTTTATATTAAGATATTTTATAAGGTAATGATTAATACAACTTTATAACATCTATAAATAGGAGACCACCCCCTCCCATACCATTATAACCGAAAATAAGTAGGAAATAGAGAGAAAAATAGAGAGAAAAAAAATAAAGAGTGTTCTCCAAAGTTCTCTTCGACCCTAGAGAGAAAAACGTCGCCGACGTCGATCGAAAACAGTTAGAAGGTTAGAAACCGTACAACTCTTATTATTTCATGCAAAAAATATTAGAAATTCATATATGATATGTTTTGTTACATGCTTTCAAAAATTATGTGACATACGTTAAATATATGCTATATATTGAAGTTGTTACTTAAATACGTTTATAAGATGTTTATAAGCATGTATTATGATTTTAATACAAAGTTAGGCATGTTATAAAATTTTATGTTATGGTCAAAATTATATAAAACCTATATGTTGATGAACATGAATTTTAAATGTCGTCTTGAGCATGAAATAATGATAAGCTAATACTATTCAAGTATGTATAAATTAAATCATAATTTTTGGAAAAATATAGAATAAATTATGTAAATTTCGAAAATAACCAAAGTATGAAATTATTGATGTACAAGATGAATATTATGTCATATTATTGATATATGATGATAATAATATATTATGTAAATTAATTAAAAATTTCAAAAAATATTTTGATAATTTTCGAAAATTGTGACATAGAGAATTATGATGTCTCATGATATGTGATATGTGGATCATATGATATGATACGTGAAAAGTTGAGACTTATGAATATGACTGTGAAAACGTTAGAGTTTATATGTAAGATAAGAAGTAAAGTTAGTACGTGACGAAGTTAGTTATGAAATTAAGGGTCGTACGTTACGCGGAATGATTTGAATTAAGGAAAGGATAGGATATTATATCTCTTCGAGACGCGACGAATATAATAGTGGTTAAAGTATGATGATAGGATCCTTGACGTTAAAAGGATTGATGTTAGTAGTCCATTGTTTCGGTTCAATGATTATCGAAAAGTATAAGCGATGTACTAAACCTCGTTTCTCACGTTGAAAAAGGGACCTGCTCGAAGGAGAAAGAAAACGGAAAGTGAACTAGTGACGTAAGAACTATAAGTTCTCGAGGTGGGCTTTCTTATAAACCAAAAGCGATTTATGAAAATCTTTTACTGTTATAACTATACTGTTTTTCTGCAAAAGTTGAGATACGATATTGTCTGCCAAAAATGTTTTATGTTTTGTATATGTCCATTCGGGTTGCACAGGCAATGAAAAAGTATTACAATTCGGATCCTAAGCTAGAGGTGAAGGGAATCTAGCTAGGGTTGTGTACACTTCACCACGAACCGGATTACGGTCGGTTGTATTCACCTACGAACTGTTCGCGGTCAGTCGTGCGTCCGGGTGAAGGGAGGCCTCCCTCCCAGCGCGTAATCCATAGCCGACTTGGAATATACTTTATGAGAAAATGACTGCGCAGTCGATCTTAAGAAAATGATGAAAATGTATTTAGTAAGAACAAGGCCTTTTTCAAATAAAACCCTTGTGTCTTACTGTCACGTCCCAATTCCCCAGGGAAGGCACGGATGCCGGGGTATGACTAGGGGTTGGAAATAAGAAGCGGGAAAGAAAGGGGGAAACCATATATACATATATGAGGTTCACTTACATGCCAAAAATTGGGCAGCATCTCCTCTATAAAAGGATAAATCCAAAAGGAAACATAAATTGAAAATAAGCAAACAAACACATCTTTACAACATTGGTGTCGGAAAGCTCGGCACGCCACGTTGGTCGTATACAACCGACTACAATCACGGGGGCTGAACAGTCGAACAACCAATAACAATTATTGGGGTAGGAGCATCCTACTACACCTCAAGTCAAGAAAATGATAGGGTATCGGAGACTAGCTCACCAAAGGAGTTGGTGACCAGCTCGCTCATGTGGTCGTTACTATCTCGACTACTACATGAGGGCTTTGGCCAAGCGTCCAAGAGGGGCCGACTACTCGCACTCTCCATCAAAAGCAATAAAGAAAACGGTAGCGAAATCACAGCGTAACCAACTTAACTTAAAATACTTCAAACATAATAGTCATAGAACTCAACTGAGTTTCTAGACGATAGCAACAAAACATACACACTTAAGAGCGTACAGCGGAACGTAACATAAAACAAAATAGAGAACAGCCAACCCGCCTCAGCCGCTCATCACGTCCGCCCGTTTATTAACCTGAAAACATTTGAAAAGATTTTGGGCTGAGTACTAGCGCACTCAGTGGGTCATGCATTTTCGCAAACAGTTCATATAAACAAAACGAAGAAAGTCTATGTCATAAGGTAAACATAGAAGGTTTTAAAACACAAATCCACTTCCATGAAACCAAAAACCTTTTTCTTGGGGCCCATTAGCGCATTCCATTGTTACTCTAAGCTAAGATCTCCGGGACGAACCACACTTCGAGATCACATTAACATAACCCAAAGAGACTCGGGATGAACCACACTTCGAGATCAATCACCGGCTAGCAACGGCGTAACCCGAAGCCACATCATATGTCCGATGCGCGGGCGGATCAATCCACGGCGATGCGGACCCGTGTACACAACCCTTAGTAAGTGTGTTAGACCCACTAAGAGCCACAATTGCTTTACGAGAGAGCATTAAGCAGATAGAGATGCGCCAAAATATTTTCATGGACATTCAAGATTTTCTTTGAAATATCGAGCTTAATAACTCAAGATATGTACTCAAAATATAACCCACCTATACCGACGAAAACGCTCAAATCCAACAACTATACCGATCACATCGGTAAGTACAACAATACGAACAAATTTTGGAGTCACATTCCACGGCAAGACAACAATGCGATCAAACGAGATCGAATGAAAACGGGGTTTTCGACTTTTAAAACTCATATTTGGCAATATCCGGGTTTTCAAATCAACTTGATGCAGAAGGCAAAAATGTTCAGGGCATTGAAATATATAAAGGGGTACCTTGAAAACATGCATGCGTGAAAGTTGATACAAAACTTAGGCTGAAGAAGCTTCAAAACTTGATGCTTATCCTCGGATCTAGGATAAACCATCCAAAACCGATGCATGAAAATGGAAACATAAGCAATATGCAATTTTAGGAACATAGAATGACAAGCCATGTCGAAAATGGATAACCCGGCATGTCTTCCTTTAGAAACACAAAGCGACGAAAAACATCCGGTATGTAAAACACAAAAACCGAGAAAAAGGAATCGGTACGCTAGTAGAATACATTGCACGGAACTCAAAACCTAAAGGGCCCATAGCCAAAAGTGGCCCGTCGGCCACCAATCGGCGGCCAACCGGCTCAAGGCGGCGTGAATGGGGCGGCGGCGGTCGGCGGCAAAATTGGCCGGCCTCCGGCCGTTTCCTCGTCTCATCTCTTTAGTGACCCAAGTTATACGCTATGCTATCTACGAAAAGACGGAATCAAAGCAAGAAAAGGACAAAATTTAAAAACGAAGGCACCGGGGGAGGCTGATCGGCTGTGGTAGGCGGCGGCGAAATGGCACGCTCCGCCGAGCCCTCCCGGCTCGATCCCCACTCCTCCAGCGCTTCCGCAGCGTACCTGGAGCTGCTCGGCTCTTCCGTAAACACAGAGAGACGCTTGAAATGAATGTTTGAAAATGAAGGCCCTAGGCTCCTATTTATAGATTTTGAGCTTGCTTGCATAAGCATGCATATTGACGCATTAAGAGTGTGCTTGCGCAATCGGCACATGGCGTTAGCGAAAAACACTTTAAAAATCATAACTTGATCATTTGAAATCCGTTTCCAAAAATTTAAGAGCCTACAGGCTCGCATTTAAAAATCCTTCACAATGACTATTCATTTGCAAATTTTGGAAATCGTGTGAATATAATGCATATGAAAAACGGATTTAATACGGACGTCAGATCCCGTTCTAGGTCCAAACAAAGTCCAACTTTTTCCAAACTTCACCGAAAAATCCAACGAATATTTTAATAATATTCTACGAAGAAACGGGTCATTACATCCCTCCCTCCTTATAAAAATTTCGTCCTCGAAATTTCATATCTTGGTCTTTTTTTACTCGGGGTACCAGACTAACATCTTATGCTCTAGTTCTCACGTAGCCTCTTCCTCATCGTTGTTATTCCATAATACTTCACAAGATGAACTTTCTATTTCTCCAAACTTGAACCTTTCGATCAAAGACCTTTATTAGTCTTTTTTTCTCATAACTCATATCCTGAGCTAGCATAACCTCATCATACTTAATAACGTGTTTATGATCAAACACATACTTCTTAATCCTCGAAACATGAAACACATCATGCACATCATTCAAGCTAGGTGGCATAGACAACCTATAAGCAACTAGACTGACATCATCATCTTTAAGGCTTCAGAAGGTCATTTATATCTTGGTCTTAACTTACCTCTCACCAATCTAATCACAGTACGGGTGGTAACCTACAATTTCGTATAATACTTCGTAAGATGTCATTTTATCATGATCTTATAAATCTTGTTATAGACAAACTTAACTAATAATATGTTCTTCCAACTTCCCGATTGTCTTTGTTGTCTTTCCTACATGTATACGTACCATTAATCCATTCTCAGGTACCTCTTTTATTCAGTATAAAATATACTCGTAGTCAATTACCCAATTTAACCATACCTGCTAGGTTCTTCTACATCTTAGCTGCGTTAGTGTTGGCTCAAGACATATGCCTTTGTCTTTGTGGCAAGCTGGGGTACCTAGGTGGTGGTGCTTTGTCATTCCTCCCATTCGGACAATCTTTGCTATAGTGTCCAGTCTTGCCGCACTTAAAACATTGGTTGGTACCTTGCTTGCATTCACCATAGTGGAGCTTTTGACATTGTCGACACATCTGTTTCGGTTCTTGTTGTCGAGGAAGTGGTTGATGTTGTTCTTGTTGTTTCCAAAATCTTTTTTCGAAAACTTCCTCATTCCCATCCTCCCATTTACGTTTTCCTTTTCTTTTTTCCTGATATGGTTCTCCATTGTCTTGCGGGAGTAAGACCTCTATGTTGAGTGCTCGGCTTAAGGACTGAGCATATGAGAGCACTCCCTGACTAGCTAGATAGATGGCTATTTCGGAACGTAGACCCTTTCGAAATTTGTCTGCTCGCTTCTCGTCAGTGTCCACAAGATGTGGAGCATATCTGGATAATTGGTTAAACAATCTATCATACTCAGTCACGGTTCCTCTCTCTTGCTTCAAGTTCCAGAATTCGTTTTGTTTCTTCTGTCTATAATAGTCTGGGATGTACTTCTCGTACAACTCTGCTTTGAAATCTTTCCAAGTAAAATTTCCCCACTGCTCAGGGGCTATGGTTCTCTCGACTGATTCCCACCAAAAGTCAGCTTCATCAACTAATTGGTATATAGCGCATGTAAGCTTTTCCTCATCCTCACAACCAATGTAGTTAAAAATTCTCTCTAGTGCCCTTATCCATTTTTCTGCATCCATCGGCTCACCCAAGCCATCAAATGTGGGTGGGTTCTGTTTACGGAATCTCTCTTCTGCCGTACGTTGTGGGTAATGTGTCATCTGTGGTTCTACTAGAACTAGGTTCGTTCTTCGGGGTCTTCCTCTTGGCATCTTTGAGTAACGATATGATGCTTTTGCCTAACTTTATGTTATCCGTCATTCATCAAGAACCATAGTTAGCCCAAAGTTCTAACAATCTAATAGGCAACTTAAAAGGCCCTAACATATATCAGCACGTTCATACAACAAATCACAAATTCATTTGTTCACATAACAATTCACAATTCTATTTCCATTCCCATTGCACATGTATCCACCATGCGCATCAACACATAGCTTTGAATCACATAACTTTTCCATTGTATATCGAAAGCAATCTCTCATCAGAAACATTCTTTCAAACTTAGCCATATGGTCAATAGTCCTAAACATGGAAATATTTCAAAATTCAATCGCCTCATTTCGTACTCCCGGTATAACAATTTTCAAAAACGCTTGTCATATGGTGTCATACTTCCAACATAATATTTGAAAACATTTTGAATATTTGTACGCACTTTGAAATAAAAACTTGTTAAAATTACGTACCTTACTTCAATCATGACGGTGTGATAGCGAGCTGGGGGTTGGTGTATACAAAACAAACAACATAATTTAACTAAGATCATCAGGTTTATCAGGACCCTTTCTCCAAAATCATTCTTGTATCAGATAACTATAAATACACAGGGCCAAGAACACTGCTCTGATACCACTCTGTCACGTCCCAATTCCCCAGGGAAGGCACGGATGCCGGGGTATGACTAGGGGTTGGAAATAAGAAGCGGGAAAGAAAGGGGGAAACCATATATACATATATGAGGTTCACTTACATGCCAAAAATTGGGCAGCATCTCCTCTATAAAAGGATAAATCCAAAAGGAAACATAAACTGAAAATAAGCAAACAAACACATCTTTACAACATTGGTGTCGGAAAGCTCGGCACGCCACGTTGGTCGTATACAACCGACTACAATCACGGGGGCTGAACAGTCGAACAACCAATAACAATTATTGGGGTAGGAGCATCCTACTACACCTCAAGTCAAGAAAATGATGGGGTATCAGAGAGCCTAGCTCACCAAAAGGAGTTGGCCTACCAGCTCCGCTCATGTGGTCGTTACTATCTCGACTACTACATGAGGGCTTTGGCCAAGCGTCCAAGAGGGGCCGACTACTCGCACTCTCCATCAAAAGCAATAAAGAAAACGGTAGCGAAATCACAACGTAACCAACTTAACTTAAAATACTTCAAACATAATAGTCATAGAACTCAACTGAGTTTCTAGACGATAGCAACAAAACATACACACTTAAGAGCGTACAGCGGAACGTAACATAAAACAAAATAGAGAACAGCCAACCCGCCTCAGCCGCTCATCACATCCGCCCATTTATTAACCTGAAAACATTTGAAAAGATTTTGGGCTGAGTACTAGCGCACTCAGTGGGTCATGCATTTTCGCAAACAGTTCATATAAACAAAACGAAGAAAGTCCATGTCATAAGGTAAACATAGAAGGTTTTAAAACACAAATCCACTTCCATGAAACCAAAAACCTTTTTCTTGGGGCCCATTAGCGCATTCCATTGTTACTCTAAGCTAAGATCTCCGGGACGAACCACACTTCGAGATCACATTAACATAACCCAGGTGAGACTCCGGGACGAACCACACTTCGAGATCAATCACCGGGCTGGCAACGGGCAGAACCCAGAAGCCACATCATATGTCGATGCGCGGGCGGATCAATCCACGGCGATGCGGACCCGTGTACACAACCCTTAGTAAGTGTGTTAGACCCAGTAAGAGCCACAATTGCTTTACAGAGAGCATTAAACAGATAGAGATGCGCCAAAATATTTTCATGGACATTCAGCATTTTCTTTTGAAATATCAGAGCTTAACAACTCAAGATATGTACTCAAAATATAACCCACCTATACCGACGAAAACGTCTACTGGGAGAGATCTACAGATCCAACAACTATACCGATCACACTGGCAAGTACCTGGTAACAATACGGAACAACTTTTGGAGTCACATTCCACGAAGCAAGACAACAATGCGATCAAAATGGAGATCGAATGAAAACGGGGGCTTTCGACTTTTAGAACTCATATTTGGCAATATCCGGGTTTTCAAATCAACTTGATGCAGAAGGCAAAAATGTTCAGGGCATTGAAATATATAAAGGGGTACCTTGAAAACATGCATGCGTGAAAGTTGATACAAAACTTAGCTGCGAAGAAGCTTCAAAACTTGATGCTTATCCTCAGATCTAGGATAAACCATCCAAAACCGATGCATGAAAATGGAAACATAAGCAATATGCAATTTTAGGAACATAGAATGACAAGCCATGTCGAAAATGGATAACCCGGGCATGTACTTCCTTTAGAAACTCAAAACGACGAAAAACATCCCGGTATGTAAAAACACGAAAAACGAGAAAAAGAAATTCTTTACGCTAGTAGAATACATAGCACGGAACTCAAAACCTAAAGGGCCCATAGCTAAAAAGTGGCCCGTCGGCCACCAATCGGCGGCTAACCGGCTCAAGGCGGCGTGAATGGGGCGGCGGCGGTCGGCGGCCAAATTGGCCGGCCTCCGGCCGTTTTCTCGTCTCATCTCTTTAGTGACCCAAGTTATACGCTATGCTATCTACGAAAAGACGGAATCAAAACAAGAAAAGGACAAAATTTAAAAACGAAGGCATCGGGAGGCGATCGGTGTGGTAGGTAGGCGGCGGCAGAATGACGCTTCCGCCGAGCCCTCCCGGCTCGATCTCCACTCCTCCAGTGCTTCCGCAGCGTACCTGGAGCTGCTCGGCTCTTCCGTAAACATAGAGAGACGCTTGAAATGAACGTTTGAAAATGAAGGCCCTAGGCCCCTATTTATAGATTTTGAGCTTGCTTGCATAGCGCATGCGCAATGCTGACGCAATTAAGAGTGTGCTTGCGCAATCGCTGACACAAGCGTTAGCCGAAAAACACTTTAAAAATCATAACTTGATCATTTGAAATCTGTTTTCAAAAATTTAAGAGCCTACAGGCTCGCATTTAAAAATCCTTCACAATGACTATTCATTTGCAAATTTTGGAAATCGTGTGAATATAATGCATATGAAAAACGGATTTAATACGGACGTCAGATCCCGTTCTAGGTCCAAACAAAGTCCAACTTATTCCAAACTTCACCGAAAAATCCAACGAATATTTTAATAATATTCTACGAAGAAACGGGTCATTACACTTACTGTGATGAGGGCAGTACAATATTTCGTAAAATAAAATGTTTTCGGCATGTGTCCACTGAGTGCATCTTTGTACTCAGCCCTGCATATTTGTTTTTAAATGTGTAGGTTGAGCGGGTGATGGAACAGAGCGGGAGTTGAGCGGAATCTTTTGTCAAGTAGTATGAAGAACTTTTTGGTTCGCCTTGAGAATGCATCTTCATATGCATGTCTCACACGTTTTATTCCGCTGCCAAACTCTTGAGACTCTTTGAAATTTTGTTTTTATGTTAAAGCTCTTGATTATCCTGTTGAAGCTTTGTAAGAGTTACTATTTGTCCGAACTTTCGTATCAACTCTTTATATAAGTTATTTTGTTCCATCATTAATCTCATTCATATTTTGAAATCCATACTTCTTCGTAGATGAAATGAGTTGAAAACCTTATTCTTTTAATAATTACGTAATCCAAACCCCAAGTCACGGTCTGGTAAGGATTAGCCAAACCGGGCTGTGACATCTCTAGCATTGTTTTAATGCTAATTAATACTCTAATTACATAAAATAATCGTAGGAATTTAAATATTATAATTCCTTGATCATTAAACTTAATTTTCTAATCGTCTCAAAACGTTGACGTTTGAAACGTCTCAAAACGTTCATAATCGACCCATCTCAAAATGGTCGTAATAAAGTCGTAATCACTTTATTAAATCATTCCATTAATAAGGAAGTTTAATTCTAAGCTTCGTTACTTAGAAAAATTAACGTAATATTAACTACTGATATTCAATCGACGTTAAAATATTACTGCCGAAAGAATTTATATAAACTATATTCCTTAATTCACAATCATTAGTGAATATGATATAGGAATTCATTATCTCATAATTAGTCGAATTCAATATTCGATAATTTACTAATTCAATTATCGCGGGGAAACCCTAATTTACGAATTTTAATTATCGTAATTAGGCTTTAAATCTTCGGGATATTACAAATGGATTCCAACTGTTTATTGTCAACATATAGTTTTTTTTAAAGGTATTGTCAACATATAGTTAATATACAAATAATTCAATTATAATATAATATGCAAACAAACAATATATATTTGTACTTACATAGGTATAGGTTGTCGAAAAGAAACGAACAGGAGATGCATCAGAACGATATTGCTCCTTGTCATTAAGTATGACTGACCATGCATTTACAACGAATATGCTTATTGATCTACATTTCTTCAAAGAGTACATATCATACCTCCTGAGTTCAATCGACTCGTATGAAAACAACAATTCCTCGTTAAAAAAAAATAAAACATATTCGTAATTCACATAAAAACATATGTTTATGCATATCTATAAAAAAATTATGCTTAAGCAGTCAAAAAAACATACTCTTCGTCATCAATTTTGTACATTGCGTACAAACCGATTTCCTTATCCGATTTAGTTAGCTGTTTTGACACACAAATCTGTCTTTGTATGAAGGGTGAGCGAAATTTGATAGTTTTTGCCAGCCACCTTCCTTTGGGCATGGTTTAAAAAACGAAGTTGAGGCGCGCCTTGGTATGAGGCGCCGGCAAAGCGCCTTCGAGGCGCCCACATGGGAGGGTGGCGAGCAAGACGCCTGGAGCTCCGAGGCGGTGCGCGGTTTCTTGCAGATCTGAGTGAGGTAAGTCAAATTTTCTGTTTTAACTTTCTGTGATTAACCTTAATTAGTCATGGGCTATTCGAATATTAGCCCAAAAACAATAATTTAAACCTAATTACTTCTATTTAATGCATGAATTGAACAAGCTAAACAGCACCAGACTCCTCCTCTCCTGAAACATATTCTGAAGTTACCTTCCATCTCCCGCTCCTCTCTGCCCTTCCTTCTCCGTGCTCTAGCATTGCATCTCCCTCCTTCTCCGGCAACGACACCATCCGGCAATGCAGTAAGCGGAATGTAATAGCAGCGTGCAACAGCCGGTAATGTAGCGTGTGTAGTTTCGTAAAAAATAAAATTGTAAGTTTGTTTGTAATTTGTGAAGGCAGACGTATGGTTGTAATAATTGTAGGCAAATATTCTGTAGATTATTTAATTTGTAGTCAGACAACCGCATAGGGACGTGTGATTGTAAATGAGTACATGACTATTATTTAATTGCAGGCATATGTATATTGTTTAATATGTAGGCATGACATGTATATTATTTAATTTGTAGGCATATGGACGTGTGAGTCACCGAGTCTATCCTATGCATATTGTTTAATTTGTAAGCATGACATGTATATTATTTGTGAGTCTATGATATGCATATTGTTTAATTTGTAGGCAGAGGAACGTGAGGTGCAAGGGCATGTAACTATTTTCTTACACAATAAAGACAACCACATTAAACGTAGATGTTGAAGCAATCATGCCAATAGATGAGGCGGAAAGCTCTCTTGTACCTAGAAAGAGAAAAAGAAATCAACCAAAAGGTTAAATTTAATATCTTACATATAAAGTTTGATTATATTCTACAAAGTATACTATATATTTATTTTTAACATTTAAATTACATGCATATAGGAAAAGGGCAGGTTCAATCGAACCTTGCATTGATTGATGAGGATGAAATAGAAGATGATTTCGAATGTGAAGATGAAGATAAAGACGAAGATGGAGATGATTCAAGCTTCTTAGACGTTTGATTATGATTTGAGTTTTAAATTTTAGAGACAAACATACTTAATTATGAAATTATGTTTTTATTTTGTGTTTTAATATACGTGTTATGTTTTTCTATGTTTTTATTATATTAGTTATAAATTTTATATATTTTTATGATTTACGCCTCGGTTTTATGCCTCGGACCGCCTCGAGGCGTGAGGCTATTGGAAAACGTCTCGGTGCTTAAAACGTATATTTAAACCTTGCCTTTGGGTTCTTATAATACTCTCTTTTTCATCAACATACTTCAATTACAATATCAAGTAGAAAAATATTTTAAAACATAGTTAAGTATAATCAAATATTTGTGAAAACCATTTTGCATAAACATAATACAAACATATAATATATAAAGCCATTAAATAAACCACTGCATCATACGTTTGTCGACATACTCCTCAAAACAATTCGTTTTCTGCCATCGATCTTTGATTTTTGACTTAAAACCTGCTAGAAATACTTAATTAGCTATTAATTACAACCATATCGAACTACTTTTTTTTACCCCTTCTAACATAGGTATTTTTTACCACCTTCAATTTCCCCGCATTTTCTTTGCCATGATCCTGTATAGCTGTTGCCAATCCCTACACGCACATAGAAGAATAACGATGGTTAAGAATATATACACATTTATAATAAATATGTTATTTTAAAAGTGTGCATTGATTAAAATAAGGCAGCACATATTTTTGTGTACGCACAATGGTCGATATAGGAATGCATAAGAATTGATTAGTAGTATAATATGTAAATGTATAAGAAATTATAAGGTCTAACCTGGTCACTTAGGTTAACTGGATCATTATCTTCATTACTGTTCTCTGGAACACATTCAGTTGCTTCAGTCATATCCTACATTAAGTTGATATCCTACATTAAGTATAATGTGTAACAAATAGCAACAAGATACATAATAGATATGTATATTAAATTAATCACATCCACATTATTATACGCATACCTACACATTATCATATGTATACCTATGTATGGATTATATATACATATTTTAAATATGTATTTATATAATAATTTTATGTAAACATAAATCTTGTGCATACCTATGCAGACACCAAACATAATCGATAATGTATATCACATTATTCACATAAGAAATGTCATATGCATAACTTTATGTACGATATGCACACCTGATGTTTACTATGCATACTAATCCTAATTGCACGTAGTTTTATGTTATCCAAAAACTACATAGAATATCATGCATACTCATTACAATGCATATGTTCAATCAGTAGATGCACGACATACCTAAAAAACGATTATATCACAGTATTACATGCATATATAAACTTAAGTTATGATTAATCATACATTACCCCACAATAAACAAGAGATTGACATGTATAATAAAAGTATATAAACGTATAAGTAATGAAAATAAAGAATTCACCCTCATCACCATCATTCCATCACCATGCTTTGCAGCCACATCATTGCCTCCTTGAGAATTACTTTTCGACGATCCACCACCATCTTTGTAATACCACACTTCTCTAAATACTGATATCGATTAATTAAACCTATAAAGGCTTTGCATTCAGTTAGTAACTCGTAGTTGAGCCAATAAAATCTTTTTTTTCGAATACTTGTTTCACCATGAGTGTTTGATAGTCGAGAATTACTACAGAAACATTAACGAATCGGATGAATTATATCACGATAGATTATCACATCGTACTTCAACACATCCCATCAACTTTGCCCACTTTTCAGCCAACTTTTAACACTTAACATCAAAGACATCAAAGAGAAAATCAATCTCACATCCTACCCTATTGCCTAATTACTAGATTGTACTTTAAAGTTAATACACATCAATTAAAAACCAAACATCACATTCCATATACCATTCGGCAGTTTCAAAATCAACAAGAAAAGTAGATATTTCTCAAGCATTCAAGCATTCATTACCACCATCAAATAGAAATATCAAGCAATTGTCCATAAGGTAATTCACAACCCATATTCAAGTTCTGTATTCAATTATCTTTACTTATATCCAATAAATGCACAAGAATTCAAGAGATTTTTATAGTTCAGAACATAGAGGCTGAAGTTTAGAGTCGCACAACCTCAATGAACCGCCATAATCATAAAACAGACAGCACTCTCCATTATCTATGTACAGAAATAGGAGATACAATTGCACAATCCTTAGACAAGCCGGACAAACATCAAAATTCATAATTAACAAGAACAGCCTACGTTCCAAAATCAGAACATAGGTGAATCACAATAAAGAAATATAGAAAACTCTGTTCCGAGAACCTAGATAGCCATCTTGTCGTACCGAACCATTTACGGCTTGGCCGTTGTCTGGGGATCGACGACAACAACGGTGTGGAAGCAGCGGCCCTCACTGATCATCCACAGCAGCAACTTTGCGAGAGAGAATGAGAGATTAAGAGAGTTTAAATATACATATATATATATATATAGTTAATAAAATGGGTGAATAGAGAGAATCATCCCTCTGTGTGTTGTCGCATGAGAAGATGATGCCAAGGGTGGCGCGACGGCGAAGAAGCGGCGGCGTTGCTGGGTGTGGAGCGGTGCTGCTTCGTCAGTGGAGGTGCGATGACGATGGATCTGGAAACGATGGCAAGGCAGCGTGGATGTCGACGGTGCTCCGCCTAAGGAGAGGGGATGACTAGCGCCGTGAACAAGAAAGAGACAGAGGTTGTTCGCTGTAGAGGGTAAAATGGAAAGGATGAACGAGATGCCGATGTGACGTCGATCTCCGACGGCAGTGTACCGCCGGAGACGAGAGGGCAGCCACGACGATCTAGAAGGGAGAGAGAGAGAGAGAGGTTGTGTATGTGTGTGAAGAGAGAAAGAGGACACAGAAAGAGAGAGAGAGAATGAGGGGTAGAAGTCGTGGCTGCTAGGGTGACGTAGCCACCGACGACGTGCCGCCGGAGACAGCAATGGCGCGGTGGTCCGGGGAGGGGAGGAGGCGGCGCCTCCTATGTGTATGTGAGAATGAAGGGGCGGGGGAACAACGACGTGAATGGGGGAATGTAGACTAGGGTTTTAATTGGGTTTTTATTTTTATTGGGCCAACAGTTTTGGGCTGAAAAAAAAGGGATAATGGGATGCATAAGTTTTTAATTACCTAGTCCATTCAGAAATTAAAAGTTGGGCTTGATTTATTTTGGGACATGGGCCCAATTCGAAATCCTTGTAAAAGTATGGGTCGATTTCTTTCTTAGCCCAATGTTCTTATTTTGTTATTGGACCCAATTGTCCAATTATACCAAATGGACCATAATCTTAAGTTAAATTTATAATAGGCCATTTTTATAATTGGGCTTTAGATGTAGGTTTCAATTTATTCTAATTGGACCTCTAGTTGTTTATAATAAAGTCTAAGCCGATAAGATGAATTAAATTGGATTCGCAACTTGATCTACTAAATAAATTTATGTAATTATTTATTTATTTATTTATGGACTTGATTAATTAAATATAGAGATTTAACTATGTCAAGTATATAATCGAAAGAGTATTGGAATTAAATTCGAGTTCAAGTTTGAATCAAATGACGATTGAATTAAGCTTAAGATGAGTTAGTTTAGACTCATTATCAATCGATTTAGTTAGTTTTAATTATGGAATGATTAATCAAGATCCGTTTAAATTCCATAATTAATTAACGAGTGATTCTATCTTAATCAATCATAATAAGGAAACGTTCTTTAATTTCTAAACATTAGAAGACGAGCTAGAATTCTTAGTCATTTATTAATATAGCGATGATGCAGGACTTAATAAGAGTGAAAAATCCATAATAAAGCCTTATTGAATAAAGTTTGGAATTTCTTTCAATAAGAATAGTCCTTCGCTTCGGAATTTTTATTTATAATTCTTGTGATAAAGGTTGGGGTGACGGAATGACAGAGAAACATCAAGAAAAGGCTTTGGTCTTGTGAGAAATAGTGTTAAAAGGTGGGCTTTCTTATATATAAACAAAATCAAATGATTCATTCAAGCAGTTATTTCTGTTCAAAATCTTTGAATTGAAAATCTTTCAAGTATTGTCTTGCCATAAATGTTTTGAGATTGTGTATGAGACCTATCTGTGTTTGGCTATGCTAAAATTCCGAGAATCGAATTCGAGTCCTGTGCTAGGGACCCCTAGGCAGGATTTGTGTACACAAGTGATCGAGAGTCATCCTAAAGGGTTGACCGGTCCGGTGACCGTGGAAGGAGGCCTCCTTCCCGGGACACAACAATAGTTACAGATATGGTGATTACAAGAGAACTTAGTCTGCGCAGACGAACTTTAGCTTCGCAAAAGAATTTAGTAAGCTTGGGCCTTTTAAGATAAAACCCCTTACGTTACTGTTGAGATGTCATGATAATTTACAGTTTACACAAGTATGTATATATCTTTCGGCATGTGACCACTGAGTGCTTTTGTACTCAGTCCTGCATATATTTCTAAATGTGCAGGTTGAGATGTGATGTGAATGGTGAAGTACAGAGCCGAGCTTTTGTTGAGTTTAGTTAAAGAATGCCCCGAGATACATGTCTTCATACGTGTATCTCAGCTATACTTTTCCGCTGCAAAATACTTGATTATATTTTAATTACAGTTATAAATTCGCTTTTAATTAAGCAAGTTCAACCCCTTTCTATCCCCTCTCCTAATCTCCCATCCCTGGTCATGATTTCCCGGCTTAGCTATCCTTAGCAAAGTCTGGTTGTGACAATCTTTACCTTCAACAACCTACGATAATTAAGAGCCAAATAATATTATATATATTAAATTATTTTATTCATAAAATTAAGATTGACAAATATTTAAAAACTTACATTGTGGATTTCTTTGTCGGTAGCATCAGCTCCGAATTGACTCAATCCTAAATCAAAACTTGGAAAATCTTGGGGGTTCTTTGGTTTTCTGTGGCTAGATGCTGATGCTCGATCTACAGATTCCATTACATCATCTCTATAGAAGAATGCATCATCCTCCAATGGCAAATTGATTCCTTGCTCTTTTGATTGCGGTGCGTGCATATCAATTGTTATCCCCAATATCTTGCGTACAGCCACAACACTATCATTGAAATCCTTGTTACAGAGCTCATAGATTGGTGCATCTTCTATCGTTTTACGTAATGATTTCAAACGTCTCGCTATGTCAATGGTTTCTTTCATAATTTTTTTCCCTAATGTGTTCTCGGAATCATCTCCTGGTGCATTAACATTTGATCCACCTAAATCAACATCAGTCTCAGTAGCCAAACCAACTTCACAATCATCATTTGGTAATTCAATCGCATCGCATAATGATCCTCCCCCAAAATAACCATATTCTAATTCTCGTTGTTGTCTCTCTCTCAAAGTTTTCGAAGTCCAGTTGCAAAATAATGGGTACAACCTTGATTCAGGACGCCGGTTGATTCTGTCAACGTAAAAAAGCTAGACAAGAAACGTATTTCAATTAGATTTATTCACATGTAAGAAATAATATTAGTTAAATAAAATAGATAACTAATAATTATGTGAAAAAAATTATCTAACCACTAGAAAAAGAGTTGGACAAGCGAAAATCCCCGTTTTCTTTACAGACCATGATCTCTTGTGGTCTACTAATGCTTGCATCACGTATTGGGCCCAATTCCATTCTTTCATGCTTCTCACATTATGAAGGCAATTCATTATATAAGGATGTAATGCATCGCTGCAAGTGCTCTCAATCAACGAGAATGCCAAAGTAATCATGAAGTGTCGCTTGAACCATGTGCCACCATCTTCGCATCCAACCATCATGTTCGAAACATTTCCAATCTTTACCTCCTCTCTTCCACAGCCTTCAAAAAAACCAAGCCACTGCTCAAAAAAATTTGTTGTTTCAGTTCCTCCAAAGATCTAGATCTGTTTTTTTCCTCTTGGAAAACCAAACACCCGTGTAACATCGTCTTCAGTTATTCTAACCCTGCACCCATTCAGCATTTCCAACTCCGAGTTTCGTGGATTGAAGTGCTGGAGAACCCAATAAGCCAAGTGGCAAGGCATCTCTCTGATGTTTAAGTCGAGCATGCGACCAAAACCTAACTGATCTACGGCTTCCATTTGCAAATCATTAAGTCTCTTTATGCTTTCACAAAAGGTTTGTGGTGTTGTCCGCGTTTTAAGCCTTGGAAGTACTTGATCTTTACTAACGTCTTCAGTTACATGTTGCATTGTCAATTTCCGACGCCTGCATCTTACGTTCTTAGGACCCCTATACGCAATGGGCCGACTTGGAATTTCAATATCTGTACTTGCTGCGCTTTGAGACGGTTCAATATTATCAACTTGTGCATATTCATCAACAACATCATGTCTCACTGTAGAACAGTAAAAATTAAATGTTATAATTCAAAAAATATACATTATAACTATAATCAATATAAACATAATAAAAATTAAATTGTATACTTTCATCATCTTCTGTAATGGCCAATGCACTCCATGTTTTCCTTGTCTTTGTTTTCAAGGGTGACACATGATAAACGCGCTTTTTACCCGTTTATTGATGATATATTTAGATGATTCTAGATCTATTAAGTGCGTTTATAGAATCGATCTTTATGCTTTTAGCTATTTTTAGAAGATACTGCTCTTGGGGTTTCTCTTTGGTGTTTTGTAGGCTTTTCAGGTGATAATCGATGCACAAGGGAAAGATGTAACCAAAGATGATGAAATGGATATGACAAACATGGATGTGAAAAGTTTACAATGTTAAATAGCATCTCGATAGGAGTTCATAGGTGCAAACGGATCGCAATTCGGAATTCGGACGCGAGAGAACGGAGCGAAACAGCGAAGTCACGTAGGAGCTAGCGATCGCGGCCGCGAGAAATCGTCCAGAACGCCCAGAAGCTCGCGACCGAGCTTGCGGCCGCGAGCCCGGCTGCGAGGCGAGGTGGCTGGGCATAAAATTAGGGTTTGGCTGCACCTATATATATCCCCAAGCTTGCTCCCGCGTCCCCAACCTTCTCCAACACGTTTTTCATCAGTTTTCTCTAGTTTTTCATATATTTTCACTCTAGTATTGATTTAGATTCATCTAAGCATTAGATTTTCATTGTTCTACATTCGTTCTACGCATTGTTATCGCTTGGAATGATTTCGTCCGAACGAATTCCGTATTTTCTCATTTGTTACTTGGGTTTGGATACGAACCCAACCATTGTTCTTCCGACGCTACACTACGGGTTTTATCTATTTAATTCTTATTTTTATGGTTAATTCTTATTTTATGTCGACTATTATGTCTAGCTAATTTCCGTTCTAATCCAAGGGTTTGCATGATTCTATCCTAAATGTTGTGATTCCTGCTATTGCTATTTACCTTCCAGGCATTGATTTATGATTCTTGGTGATTAATTATATGTGTTAATTTCTGATCAATCTTGATGCATATCTAGTTGCCCGTTAATCACTTGACGTTTTAATTATCAATCGATTTTGAATGCATATTACGAATAAGCCTTGAGTCGTAGCTGGGATAAGAACATTCATAGGAAACATATTCTTTGTGATCCTTTTGGAGTTACTTATTTTCACCTAGAGACGTAACAGTAATAGGAAAAATTAGTAATCAACTGCCACAATTGTCGTAACTGAAATTGTTGGTTACATATGTGATCTTCCATCTTGTCTGGATTAAAATTGGTTAATAGGAAGCAAGATAAACATACGTTGTGGGTAGGATTAATGCATCCCTAAGGTTAGTCTTTCATTCTTATTATCTCTTCAAGTGTTAATTGCTTTCGTTTATTTTTGCATTGTGACCTTTGGCTTTGGATTTAATATTCGAAGCCCTAAAACCTTATCAAACCAAATCTGTTCTTGGATAATGATGAATTGTTGTTGAGTTAGCTTCTGTGTTTTCGTGTTACAATCCATGTGGATACGATACTCTACTTACCTTTATACTTGCACGTTTTCGTGTTAGAAAAGTGAGCGATCAAATTTTGGCGCCGTTGCCGGGGATTGTTTAGATTATATAGGAATAACTTGACGATTTGGAATTATTAATTCAAGTTGTATTTTATTTATTTTTTCTTGTCAGAGCTGAGTTCTCTCTCTTTCTCCAGGTAGTATATGATTACAAGATCTCAGGGACCTTCTAAAAAATATTTAGATCCCGAGATCGAAATCACTCAGAGAATAAGGAGACGAGAAAGGAGAGAGCAAGAAATGGCAGCTAATCCGAACAACGGGGGTGTACCTCCTGAGCAGGCTGCACGTCTTCTGGCATAATTTACTGAGATGCAGCGCCAAATGGCGAACATGGGACTCATTGTCCCTGCTCTAGAGACGAGACCATTGAATTACATGTACCGACCACCAACGGAGCAATTCCAAGGAGGTGGATGGGGCCCGGAAGTGAATGCAAATAATTTTGAGTTAAAGCCAGCCCTGATCAGCATTGTACAAGGAGAACAGTTCGGAGGAGGAGTGACAGAAGACCCGAATGCCCATCTTGAGACATACCTCGACATATGTGACACCATCAAGCAGAATGGGGTGCCACAAGATACGATCCGGATGCGCATGTTCGGATTTTCTCTACGCAGCCAGGCGAAGGATTGGTTTAAGAGCCTGGATCGAACATGAATCAATAGTTGGGGGAAACATTGCGAGAGGTTTCTTTCAAAATATTTTCCGTCGGCTAAACCGCAGAATGTAGGGAAATCTGATTTTAACCCTCTTCCGATGATTTATCTTGGATGTTTAATTCACTATACATTGATTATATTCCTAGCATGCACCTATATAATTAATTACAACACGTATGAGTTTTCTCGTGTTTACCTGCGAATATGTCGGGGATGAACGGATCAAGACTCGTGCTTTGATCTTCTGGACTGTATCCCGGTTGCCCAATATCGAGTGAGGATAATCTATGGAGAATGCTACAGAAAATCACCCTAACCCACTCTATTATTTTCGAGAATCCTCTCCAATAATACTTAGGAGATGCACGAAAATAATGATGATGTTGATTGAGGATTAACCTTGATTTTATCTCTTACCTTATATTTATAATGCACTACCATAATCCCATAAGGAAAAGATCTATGCATATCCCATAAATATAATAATATCCTTTTAGGATAAAGAGAATCAAATCCTTATCCAGAGAGAGAGAGGGGGCGCGAGTTTCACTAAACTTCGGGCCTGGATGGGCCAGCCCAGGGATCAAATGCAAGGAATAAAGATGGGTCTCAAATAAATTAATTATCTTATGTTCAGTCCAGAACATAAATGAATTTATAAACATTCATTCATGCCACTAGAGAATAAATCTTGACTTACCCTTTATTACCGAAGTTGAGTCGGGCTTGCACTTAGACATTCTGAATCCCGTATTTAAGATATCGACGTCCATTAATTATTTAGAGCATTACATTGCTTAAAATAATTAATATCTTTAATTCATTAAGTAGTACCACTCAACCTTATTATTGTACTTGAGCTAACTCAACTGCGGGGTTTAGTACAATAAACCTTTGAGCTCCTTAAGGGGCGTCATCATCCTAGCGGATACGGTGACTCGTCTGAGATAACTAGCATGACATACAAGCACTGCCACCACCCAAGATGCGGAGAATATTGGGTTAGATCATATAACCCTCACCCATAACAAGTCAAAGTGATGGTCAACAACTCATACTCATCTAATACCTTATCGAGGTTTAGATCATCGTAAGTCACCGAGATCTAGGTTCTTCACGACGGTCAGATAGAATAACTCATCTCACTGTGATCCATCAATACGTCAGAGACGTACCAGCATAGACAAGCAACCAAGTCAAGTCACTTCTCATCTATACCATGCTATACGGACAACTCGTCCTCAAGTTGTCTCAGCTGTGATTCTTTTTATATCTCATTAAGCTTGACCAATCATACAGACTTCTGTGATCTTCTACACACTGTATGATCTAACTTATATATGAGATAAGGGGACACAGATATATGCAATCAAGTAATCAATTCAGATAGGAGGCGTAATAGTTGTAACAGAAACATTATATACAAGCTCAACCAAAACGCTTTCAAGATACAAATCAACAATCTCCCACTTATACTAAAGCAAACTTTTAGTATACAATGTGTCTCTCTACTAGCTATTACAAACAAAACCATAACTTTGTTTCTCCCACTTATACAAAAGTTTCCTTTCTAAGTGGGTGCCATCAAGCGCAATCCAAGTCCTCGAACGTGCACTTCGTTGACTTTTTGCGGCAGGCTCTTTGTGAATGGATCCGCTAGGTTATCCATCATATCAATCTTTTCAATCAGCACGTCCCCTCGTCTCATGATTTCTCGTATGACATGGTACTTTCTCTCTATGTGTTTGGTCGCCTTGTGGGTCCGTGGTTTCTTCGAGTTTACCACTGCACCTGAGTTATCACAGTAAACTATGATACTCTTGGGCAAACCAGGTACCACACCTAGATCCATGAGGTAGTTCTTGAACCATACAGCCTCCTTAGCAGCCTCCAAAGCGGCTCGTGTTCGGCTTCCATGGTAGAGTCCGCATGCATCATCGCTTTGCACTCACGCCAGATACGGCTCCACCTCCCAAGGTAAACACATAGCACGAGGTAGACTTTTTCTCATCACGGTCGACTTGGAAATCGAGTGCAGATAACTCAAAGGCATTAGACTATCTCCATGGTAAACTAGCCTATAATCTCGAGTCCTTTTCGGTACATGAGTATATGCTTTCTCGCATCCAATGAGCTTGTCCGGGGTTAGATCGATATCTAGCTACTATGCCACTTGCATAGCGTATATCGGGCCTCGTACATAACATTGCGTACATGAGACTTCCTACGGCGAGCGTGCAGGAACTTGTCTCATTTCCTCTATCTTCTTTGCGATCATAGGTGATCGCCCTTAGATAAAGGAACGCCATGTCCGAAAGGTAGCAATCCTTTCTTGGCTGTGTGCATACTAAAACGAGTAATCACAGTATCAATGTAAGACGCCTGAGATAAGCTCAATATTTTTCTCTTGCGATCTCGGTAAACCTTGATCCCAAGAATGTACTTGAAACTGATCGGATAACCAACTCTTTACGTCTGATAACAACTTCACATTGTTGCCAATTAGAAGAATGTCATCTACATAAAGTGCAAGTAATACCACATCACCGTCGACATCTAAACGATACACACAACTCTCGCTAGGCAACTGGGTAAATCCATAGGATTTTACCACCTCGTCAAAGCGTAAGTTCCATGATCGGAAGACCTACTTAAGTCCATAAATGGACTTCTTAAGCTTCCACACTAGATGCTCTTCACCCTCCACCACATAACCTTCGGGTTCTTTGCATATAGATGTCTCTACCTTCCTCAAGGTAACCGTTTAAAAGCGGTTTTCATATCCATTTGCCAAACCTCAAGGTTTAAGTGAAATTTGCTATGGCGGAAGAATTACGATGGACTATGGAGCATTGCTACAGCGAAAAGTGATCGCTCCTTTTCACACGCAAAAGAGTGTAATAATAGGGTAAGCGATCGATCCACGAGATTGCAATCCAAAACATAATTCAATGACAATTCATTATTATCCAAGCACGTAATCTGGGTGATAGGTTTAGGGCTTCGAATTTAATCCAAAGCAAAGGTAACCAAACAAGAATATAAATAAAGCGATAAAAACACGAAGATAACTATGAAGGAAGACTAACCCTGGATGCACCAATCCTATCCACAACGATGTTTATCCCGCTTATTACTAACCGCTTTAATCCGCATAAGACGGAAGATCACATATATAACCAACAACTTGATTCACGACAATTATGGCGAGCTGATTACTAATTTTCCTATCACGATTCGCTCTAGAGGAAAATAAGCAACTCCAAACGGATCACTAAGAATATGCTTCCTACGAATGTCCTATCTCGATTCGACTCAAGGCTTATTCGTATCATGCATTCAAGATCGATTGACAATTAATACAAGATTCGCTATTAACCGACAACTAGATATGCATCAAGATTGATTAGAAATCAACACATATAAATAAGCACTATGAATCATGAATCATGCCCGAAGGTAAATAACGAAGCGTAACTCACAACATATAGGATCGAATCATGCAAACCCTAGGATTAGAATAGATAACTAGCCGAGACATAATAAACGGAATGAAATACTAATTAATCATAAAAGCGTAAATTAAATAAATAAAACCCGTAGGAAGCGTCGGATGAACAATGGTTGGTCTTGAATCCATCCCAAGCAAACGAACGGAAAACAAAAGAAAACGACGGACAAAACGTTCCGATCGATAACTAAACGATAAACTAAACTAGAACGACGGAAAACAATACTAGAATTAAACTAAACGAAGACTAAAGCTAAAGAATTGAAAACCGAGGAAAAGCAAGTAAAACTAGGTGCAGGCGTGAATGGGGCCCTTGGGGCGCGCGGGGTGTTGCCATATATAGCACACCCCAAACCCTAATTTTCTCTTACGCTGCCGCCTCGCGACCAACCTTCACGGTCGCTAGGTGTGGTCGCGAGGTAATCCTCGCGCGCCTTCTCGCCAGCGGTCGCCTCTTGCGCTCGCTTGTACCTCATGACCGACTAGCGGTCGCTAGCCATACTCAAGTGGTCGCGAAATCGTCCGATGGCTTTCTCGCTGAAGCCGCTCGCGCGCGTTCTTGCGGTCGCGGTCTTCGGGTTCTCGCGTGTTTCCTGGCGGCCTACCTGCGACCGCTAGCTGGTCGCTAGAAACACGCCAGATTATGATTTTTGGCTCGTGCGCTCCTTGCTTCGATTTTCAACATATGGCCTACACAACACCAAAAGAACACCCAAGAGCAAGATCTTCTAAAATAGATAAAACATTAGGAATCGATACGTAAACGCACATTAAACGAGCTAAACTCATCTTCAAATATCAACTATAAGCGTGTAAAATGCGCGTTTATCAAACCCCAAACTTAAAGCATTGTTTGTCCTCAAACAAAAGCGAGTAATGTAAAGACAAACGAAGATCAACGAGCATAGCAAAGAGGATAACCATTCTAGCCTCCAAACATATCAACGCTCAAAAATATTAGTGCACATGACCGTTAGTCCACTCAACACAAACAACAATTTACGGCAAAAACTCATTTAATTCAACCTCACAAAGGCATGTGCGTAAAATATATAGAATACACTCAAACTCATAAAGAAATTAAGGACGTGTATACACTCAAAGATCAAAGCAATGCAACATCTTACCATAGGCTTGCTTTCTCTAACATCTCCACCGCGTCAAATGTGTTCAAATGAGGATCAAAGAGGACTTTTCATAGGTTATAATGTAGGCACATTGGTTAAGGTAGGATAATATATGGCTAAGTGACTCAAAAATATTCATCCCCATTTATACTTTTCGACACATATGGACTTTGTCCATTTTCTTCTTTCCCAACGTAGCGGTGTTTCATGCCTCAAAAGGTACCTATACTTTGATTAAAGACCCTTTATGCTCAACACTCATAGTGAACTTATCATTTTCTTTTTCTTTTCTTTTCTAGAGCTTATAGGGTTTAATAATCACGAACAAAGGTACTATTCTTTACCACGAGTATGTATTTTTCTAAAATAAACAAGGGGCATCAATGTCTTGTATCGCCTCATTGTATGTCCATGGGTTGATTATTGCACCTTTCGTTTCACGGGACTAAATCAAGATTCACCCACGAACATAAATCGCTCGGGTTGACAACAACCTCCCTCTGACAGTATTCTTGGCACGATAAGCGGCGGTGGGTGCGGTAACTTGTGGTTCTCTATCTTGCACAACTTCTTTGGATAGGTGTAATACCAGAAATTTAAAACTTGATTATTAATTTCTTTAGCTAAATCGAGATTTAAGTTTAGGCGATTATTAAATTTTATAATCATCGACGTTTGATTTCATTTGAGCGAGAAAATTTAAGCGATTATCGGAGAAACGAATACGATTATAAGTCGAACCGGATATTTTATCTGGGATAAATTATTTAGTGAACCATATCATTTCAAATTCCTTACTTTACTCCATTTTTCCCACATAATCATCATTTTGGTCAAACCAAAAAGTATCCTATGAAAACTTGCGACAACACACCTATTTTGTTTTCTCTCTCTCGTATTAAATTGATCAACCCATTTCTCCCGATTTCCAAAGCGGCACAACAAGAGAAGGAACCAACAAAAATGTAAGAACTCATTTCTCTATATTTTTCATCTTCTTACAAGATCGAGCTAACAACTTCTACACTTTGTTGTTTGAAATTACTATCATTTGATCAAAACAGCAACAAAGCAAACTCATCCACCACTTCATACAGGTTCATATCACTCCATTTCATTCAATCAATATTAATATGTTTGAGTCCACTGAAAAACAACATATATACACTGCGCAATCTTTTACACATAGAATTTAAGAATATGTAAAGCATAGGAAATTTGCCACTGGGTTAAATTTGACCAAGCCACTAGGGTCGGTTGTGGGTCGACGGTGGTGGCGAAGCGAGCAGTGTGCGACACAACCACGGCGGTGGCCTGGCGTCCTCGGCAGGACCTCCGGGCCCGGCGGCGGCGGAAAACCTGAAAAACAAAGGCGGGGTGAGAGATTGAGAGGAGGTATGTCGGTGCGTGTGTGTGCGTGAGCGACAATGGCGGCTGCTGGAGCTAAACATATGTGGTGGTGGAGCGAAACACTCGGCCCCGATCTCGCGGGAGGCGAGGCGTCGGGTAGATCGGCGAGAGAGGTGAGATCGTGTGTGTATATATGTATGTGTTCGTGTGTGTATGGGTAGCAGTTCGCAAGAGAAATGAGAGAAAAGAAGGTGGGCGAAGGTCGGTGGCGGCCGTGGTGTCGTCGGACATGGTGGCTCATGGGAGGCAACGATCTGATGGCAGTTGAGGAGGAGATGTTGTTGTGTGTGTTCATCCGTGTGTGCGTGAGTGTGAATGAGTGGAGGAAGCCGAGGTCGAGATAGCGGCTCATCGGCGGTGGCGGTGGCGGACGTGGAGGCGGCGGCGGCGATCTTGTGTTGTGTGAGCAGAGAGGGCGAAGAGATCTGAAAAATTGTGGGCGGCTAGGCTGGTGTATTTTAATTAGGTTAGTTTAGTTCTTTTAAGTTGGGCCAAATGGGGTTGGGCGATTTTAGTCGTTTGGGCCAAACTATGGGCGAATTAAATGGTGATGAAACTGCGCTAGGGTTTGTTTTGGTTCTTGCAATGGTTTGGGCCAATTTTTTTTGGTTAGGCCGAGAATATATGTGTGGGGCTTGGTTAGTTTAATTAATTGGCTGAAAAATTTATATGTTTGGGCTTGAGATAATGGGCTGAGTTTGGGCCCAAAATAATATTAATATGGGCTCTGAAATTAAAATGATATGGGCTCTTGAATTAATTGAGTGTGCTTTGAATTAAATGAAAGATGGGCCTTTGGAATAAATTGCTATGGGTTTTTAAATTAAATGGAAGAAGGGCTCTCGAATTAAATTGAAGATGGGCTTAGACTTATTTTTTATATTGGGCTAAAATTTAATTTGATAATGAACTTGAATTATCTAGCTTTGATCCATTAAAATTAAATTAAGGTTTAATAAATTCTATATTAATTAAATATGAGATTTAATTTTAGTAATTAAATTTTAGGATTAATTCTTAATTAATTAAATAATAATCTAAATATCAATTATTTAGAGTGAATTAATTAAATTCATTAGATTGAATAAAGTCTAATTTTTAGAAATTGAATAACATAATTAATTAATTATGTTAAAGAATAATTGAAATTATTCTTTTAAGTGATTACTTATATAATGAGATAGACCTTATGTATTTTGTTACAAAGGTGTGATGAAATAAATCATAATTAGTGGATATCTAAGATTAACTAAATTAATTTGATTGATTAATCAAATATTATTGGACTTTTAAATTTATCCATTTAATTAATATTTAATTATGGATCTACTTAATTAAATTGGAGATTTAATTAAGTAATAAGTTACTTATGTCAAATAGATGATTGAGAAAATTTTATTTAAGCAACTTAAATTTATAAAACGTTTGTTAGATGTTGATTGATTCTGAGAAATATTTATTAATTGTGTAGTATTAGTATGAGTTTCTCGGATAGAATATGTGGGACGTGTGAGACAAAGCGTGAAGAAATTTTAGCAATGAATGAGGATTTGGAACTCGAAAAGCGTTGATCAGCGTTAACAAGCGGCGAATATTAGTTATGAACTTAAGATTCATAAATTATCTGAAGCTTGACGAAGAAACATCGTTGGAAGGGAAGAATCTGCGTCGAGTGTCACCTATCGTTATGGCGAGACCAATCGAATAGGCGAAATATGAATATTAATTAAGTCATATCGATGACCAAAATCCAAAACCCAGACTTAAAGATATCGGTATCGAGTCTTAATGATACTTCTCGAAAGAAGCGAATGACTTACTAAATCATATTTCTTGCGTTGACAAGGTCCGGCGTGGACATAGCGAAAACAACGAGAGGATCGCTAGCGGTATTCGAAGGACAATTCTTGAGGTGGGCTTTTCTTGAAACAAAATGATTATGCATAACTTCAAGCATGATTTACAAAGCTTTATGAAATATTATTGCATGAGCTGTTATTGTTGCCAAATATTTATGTTTTGTTGTGTCCATATCGAGGTTGATTTGTCTAAATGTGGGACGAGAATTGATTGGTATATGTGAATGAGTTGGTCCATAGCGTTAAAAAAGGTAACGATCGGATCCGACTTAGTTGAGGACTAACTTTCGGATTGTGTACGTGTTTGTGTGTTAAGGTTAGCTACCTCGACCGGTCCGCGGCGACTATGTGTGGTGGCCACCTACATAGTCTTGTGAATGAATGAGCGAATGAATGATGAATGAATTACGGATATGGAACAACGTGGATGAAATAGTCGGCGGACACTTTTGGAAAATGATAAAATATTTGATAGGCATGAGCCTTTTCAACTAAAACCTCATGTGCTATTGTGGGCGGTTCAATAACTTTTATGAAGAAAATGTTTTCGACAGCGAGTCCTTGAGTACTTTTGTAGCTAGCCTGCATATTCGTTTTGATGTGCGGGTTGAGCAAGATTGATGATGGGTGCGGTGGTGCAAAGTGGTAGTGGCTTTGTTGCTTTAATTGAAGGATTTCTAGAACCTTGAGCATGCATCATCATATGTATGTTCACACGTTTATTCTTTGCCAAACTCGATGTTTTGTTGGTATCATTGATTATAGTGCTATCATATCGTATTGAGCGGAGGTCGTACCTCGTTCCTTGAAGTCTATACGATTGGGTTAGACTTGAACATAGAACCTTTTGGCAAGTCTTTACGTGACTTGAGTTTGTCTGATCTGACGTATCCCTTTTAGTCTCGCATTTATTCACAATTGATGGGTTAATTGTATTGGTTTAAATTATATATATCCGCTGCATTTATCATACGGTGACGATCCATGTGATCCGTACTTTCTTTGGAAGTCGAATTAGTTACAAAGTGGTGTCGAGCTTTTGTTAGCTCTGAACCTAGAAACCACTTTCCTTTAATCATAAGTTGAAAGTTGAGTATGGAAACTCTTGGTATTTGATTGCCTTCCTTGGATCTTAAATTGAAAAATTGGTCTTGAAACTATTTGTGTTTGACTACCCTTTGCTTGCACTCCATCATCGTCACCTCAGCGTGGAAGAAGGTAACCATTTCAGCGAAAGTTGTTTTGAAATGAAGGAAGTTTATGAAATGTGAAATGGACTTAAAAGTCGCATTGTGTTGGAAGTTAAAATATGTTTGAAAGGAGAAAAAGTCTCGAAATTTCAAATGGAGTTGTTGTTTCCAATGATTTTGGAAAAATGAATGATTGACATTGAAAAATTATTTTCAAAATAAGCGATTGTTAAGTTGAAGAAAAGTTGAAAACTACGGGAGATTGATAAAGTAATGATATAAGAATATCATTGATTGCATATATGTTATGAGTTGTGTTTACTCCTATATGCAAAGCATCTAGAGCATAATATAAATGAGTATGTTTCCGTGAGAACATAGACTGTTAAGGCGCATGATCCTTTTTGCGAACTTAGTATGAGAACATAAGGTGTCCCGATTGAGCGGAATACTAAGGAAGAGCGAGAACATCGAAATTATAAGAATCTCAATCGAGCAGTTTGATGATGAGAATCAACAACTCTACGATGGCGAAGCGATTGTTTAGCGGAGGTTCGCAGCATTACGAGTCCCAACCTCTCTGTGAAGAAATTTGAACACTATACATGCTATTTCTATCATAGCGATAACGAAGAATCAAAGCATAACGTTAAGAAAGTATAAAAAAGAAAAAGAAAAAAAGAATGAATTTTGAGCATGCGGGAGCATATGATCGAATGGAAATAAAGGTTTCATAACTTTCGATGAGAAATGGTGACCACTTAGCCTTTACCGAATGCTAGACATTGAATATACATTTTATCCTAAGAGACCATACAATCTCTTTTCGAATACCAAATTAATAAAATAAGATATAAGATTGTGGTTCGGCGATGTTTACGACTAAAGTCCTTTATCACAGTAGAACCATACCCGAAGGTTGTATATTCCTACAGAGCGTGTCGAGGAGGCGATGCGGTGAGTTCTTAGCTCACTTCATGTGACACTAGGTTCTTGTACATGGGCGTGGTACATCATACTACGACGGCGTACTCATTGGTTACAAGGCGCCACCCGATTAGCGGGGGTGTACACATGAGATCATCTGAATACATATATAGGTAAATCGAGAGAGCTTGATTTCGTTCCATCAACCACACGAACTATGTATTCATGGTATCGGGCTGTAACTTGAGCTGTATCTCTCACGGCGAGAATACACATGGCATGATGAAAATCGAGTGGCTCACCGGAGATGCCTCGTTTAGCATCTAATGGACTGCGTTCTTACGGTTGTGGCGGGAACATATTCGGTGGAACTTCTAGTCATGACAACTCACTTTTCGGTCCTACCACGGTAGGATTACATCCCGTCATTGCTCGCCCGGATCATCGTTGTCGATCGATCCATGCCGGCACTCGCGTCTACCTACCGTGTTTCCCGGTTCAATGACCACCACATGCGGACACATGTCCCACGATCTATAGAGATTGGCGAATCCGTGGCTAACCGTATCGTTGTGAGAGAAACTTGTGCCGTCTTGCCGTTTCTCAAATTCCGGTGATGCTATAAGGAGATCATGGTTGAGGTCACGAGACCTAATTGCTAGGGAAGAAGCTAGAATTATTTGAATTGAGAAACCGTGAGTCCAGTTCGATGATGGTCGAAGAGGAAGTAGGACCCGGAGGAAGATCACGAGGAGGACACTGCTGCGACAATGAGATGGAGGAAATTGATAGTACCCATACTCTGTTACGACTCCAACACGATGAGCTCTATTTATACCAGGCGATTATGGATCTAGTTATTTAAGGTATAAAGTGTTTTGTTTATATCGATTGCATATTTGGTGATGCATACGAGAACAATGAGTGGATTACGATCTGAACCCTTATTTTGATGACCTCGGTAGTATTTAAATATTTATGCGCATCGTGATTGGGTATGTGGAGGATGCGATATTAGTTTTGGACATCATACTCCGTGCACGGCCTCTTTTGGTAAATCTCAAGAGCGATGAAAATCCTTATAGAGGCATTTGACTTGATATGATGATAGCTCATCGAGAGCAATTAGTTTTGATGTCGTATTACATGATGTCGACGATGTACTAGACTTCTGCGTATGATTATAAATACATATCGTGTTGAGATATTTAAGATCACGATGGATGGTATAAGAAGATGTTTGATTGCGTATATATAAGAGGATTGAAAAGCTAATCCTTAGTTAGAATCCGCCAATTTTCAGCAGGTTTGGGAATCTAGTGCATGCAGACTATGGATTCACGCTAGAAACGAATCCTTAAATTCCTTTATTGCACCTCTTAAAGCGCTTGTCATGCGTTGCTTTGCAAATGATTGATGCGGTGATTTACGGCGGAGGCGAAGAAAGACCTTATATGAATAGGAACTAGAAGCACACACAGGAAGAGTTCGAGGAGGAAGTGTCAGAGTACATTCTAAGAGCTACCGTAAGATGAAGAACACGAGTTCTACAATTTACCATAAGGAAAGACCACGGTCACGAGTTACGACCGTGCATCCTGCGAGATGTCGCGGTATGCGCCTCGATTGTTTGACAGCGGCGAGAAGAGGCGAGAAGTTACGAAAGAGACTCAGTGATCGATCCTCGTCAATCGGTTGAAATTGGCCTGAATCGTAACCTAGAATCAAATGTGAAAGCGAAGAGCTCTTGAAGAGAATAAAACTCATTAATATATTTGAAATCAAAGCTTAATATTTAGTGAGTTTACAAGCCTCTATATAGGCTGAAAATTTAGCTTCTTTACTCGAGCTCTTGTGATTGGTTCCTTTGGGAACCCGAACCAGTCGGGAATCAACGAACTTTAGGTTGCATCACTCTATCATGAGATCAGTGTCACTAATCGGTCATGGAAATCGATCTATCGTGAGGCCGCTTAATAGAGCATTGGACATTGAGGATGCCACGCACGAGGATAGGATTGTGTTGTACATCCACGAATCACCAAGGAGATCGTGGAAGAGAAAGTGGGAAGGACCCCGGGTCGAAGATCAAATGATGGCGGGCCGACCACGAGGCCATGACAAGTGGTAATGTACCATCTCGGCACGAATAAGATAATGAGCGTATCATAGTACCCGCGCTGGCGGAGGAAACTAAATATTAGTGAAACTCCCGTATGCCCTAAATGCCGTAGGAGTCACAAAGGAGTCTACATGTTCACAATGATGAATGTTTCAAATGTGTCGGAAGGGTCACTACTCCGAGGGACTGTCGAGGATCGCCCGATGAGAGAATGACCATCGATGAACAAGATCGAGTCAGGCAAATCCGCTATCCAGCTCAACCGTTCGACAACAAACCCGGCCGGTCTTCCGGCGAATCGGCGACCATATCGACCACGACAACAACGACAACAACAATGGCGACAGCAAACAGCGATGCCGCCACTCAACAACGACAACACCATCATCAACAACGACAAGCGCCCTGACAAACTGGGACCTATGCCTCGACCGGAAAAGAAATTCCCGCGAGGCGCGAGGAACCAGGAAACTTGGCGGTATGGAATCTTCTCCAAATTTCCTATTACCCTCTTGTTTGATCTTGGCGCTTTGCATCCTTTTATTGTTGAAGCATGCGTTGAGAACTTAGGATTTGATCCTAAATCGTTGAACAAATCATGAGAAATTCTTCTCGATGGAAGGAATAAACGGTAACCAGCATGCTTGAACACAGAACTTGGACTAGGTTTACTTCCGATCATAATGAGATAATCTTCATGTCATACCTATGACGGATGTGGACATAATCCTAGAAATGGATTGGTTAACGAATATAATGATACTATCCACGAAATGAAAGTAAGATTTCTTTCCAACATCTCGGAAAGAAACACATAAACTTTCACGGGATCGGCATGGGAAGAAGAGTCCCAATCATATCCGTGCTATAGCGAGAACATTGTTGAGCAGACGGATGACCACATCTACCTTGTCTATCTCGAGGAGGAAGACCGAGAATAAGAGAAGGATAAAGGCGTTTCGATTGTGAGAGAATATTCTAATGATTTTCGGATGAACTACGGATTACATGACTCGACGGATGGAGTCCACATCGATCTCAAACCGAGGTTACGCCTGTATCGAAAGCCCATCTTGGATGACACCAAGGAACTTAAGGAATTGAAGATCGACTACAAGAACCGCGGGTTAAGTTTCATTAGACCCGATGTATCTCCATAGGAACACACATCCTTTTGTGAAGAAAAGGATAGTACTGAGAATGTGCATAGACTATTGAGGTTAAACAAGATAACTCTAAAGAATAAGTATCCCTTGCCCAGAATTGTGATCTGTTTGATCGACAAGGGGCATGAGTCTTTGAAGATAGACTTAAAGTCGGGATACCATCGACTAAGTTTGACAGAAGATGTACTAAAGCGGCTTTCCGTAAAGGGTAAGGTCATTTGAATTCATCGTTATGCCCTTTGGACGTACAAATACCCGACGGTGTTATGGATATCATGAATAGGGTATTTCACCCATATTAACAAGTTTGTCTTAGTATTCATAGGCGATATCCTAATATACTCGAATAACCAAGACCACGAAGAGCACTTGAGGACTATCTTGCAAACATTGAGGCGAGACAACTCTTAGCCAAGTTTATAAGTGTGAATTTTGGTTAGGCAGTGACATTCTTAGGTCACATCGTGTCCGAGGAATCAAAGTAGACCCTCGAAAAAAAAAAAAAAAAATCGTCTGTTCGAGAATGGGGTCACGGAAGAACCGAATGAAATTCGGACTTCTTAGGACTTACCGGCTACTATCGAAGATTTATCGGAGGATTCTCAACGATAGCCGACCATGATCAAGCTTGTTGAGAAAGGGATCAAGTACACTTGGACCGCGAGTGTGAGCTAGTTTCCAGAGGCGAAGGAGTTCTTGACACGGCACTGTACTAGCGATGCCAGGCGGATAAAGAATACATAATCTACGGATGCTTCAAAGAATGGACTAGGATGTGTTACGATGCAAGAAGGCGAGGTT
Organism: Salvia rosmarinus; assembly: GCA_036937905.1. NCBI lineage: Eukaryota > Viridiplantae > Streptophyta > Magnoliopsida > Lamiales > Lamiaceae > Salvia > Salvia rosmarinus. The sequence goes on from CM072813.1 coordinate 44,709,528, forward strand.
ATTGCTCGTGCTTCAGGTAATTACGCTACATGAGTTGAACTATCCTGCTGTGCGACACGGAATTAGCGATCGTACATGTCTTAAAGATTGGAAACACCATCTCTATGGAGTTAGATGTGAGATCTATCTTGACCATAAAAGCACAGTATTCTTGAGCAGAAAGATCTTAACATGAGACAACGTAGATGGTTAGAACTAGTAAAAATTACATTGTGGTATCGATTATCACCTGAACAAGGCTAATGTTGTAATCGATGCCTTAAGTCGTAAATCTCGCCTAGTTTGGGATTCCTCCTCGATGCAACATAAATGAATTTGGAGGATTAACATCGAAGTTATAGAGCACTTTGAGGCGATATAAAGTTGTATTGCAATGTTGATTGCAATCTCGGTTAAAAGCTCGAATTTTGGATCCTCGGAAGAAGCGATAAGGCGGAGGAAATGCAGGCAAAATCAAGAATAATGGCCACAAGGTTTTAGAGTAGTAACATATGATGTTATATGATGGGAGAGTGTATATTTCTAAGAGGCGAAGGGCTTAAGAGTGAGATCTTGAGAGAAGCCGGAGGCGTTTACCGCGCATCCGGAAGCACCAAAATGTGCAATTTCGAGGAGAAATTTTGGTGGGATGGAATAAGCGAGGCGTGGTTTCGTTAGTACAGCGTTGTTTGGCGTGTCGACAAGTGAAAACACTCCACCGGTGACCGTATGGAACCCTACGATCATTGGACATACCGAATAGAAATGAGAGGATATAGCCATGGATTTTTATGCAGACTGCCCAAATCACTAAAGAAAATATAGCTAATTGGATCATCATCGATCGTTGACCAAGAACATGTATTTCTTACCGATCCTAATAACATATGGATCGGTATGTTAACACAATTATGCGTTTGAGGAATCATAAGTTTGCAGGAATTCTAAAGACTATAGTGTCGATGAGATTGAAAATTTACATCGGATTACGGATGAGCTTACAAAGGAATTGAGAACTTCGATTGCATTCTGATGCCGTGTTTCACCCAAAAAAAAAATGGTTAGACAATGCGAGAGGACCATTCGGGCGGCTTGAAGACATATTGAGGATTGTTGTCCGGGATAGAGGAGAAAATTTGGAACAAGTGTTACCAACATGTAGAATTACTTCTGATACTGATTATCAAGCAACTATTGGAATGACCTCGTCTGAGGCGCTTTACGGAAAGAAATGCGATCACCACTTTATTGGGATGAAGTGGAGAAAGAAGAATATTAAGACGACTCATAGGAGAAATGATCGAGATTGTGCGACGGATCCATGACGGATCAAAAAGCTAAATCGAAAGCGAAGTCGTGCGAAACAAGCGTCGCGTAGAGCTATATTTTGATGTGGGAAATAAAGTTTTCTTGAGGACTTCGGTTAAAAGAAATCATGAAATCGAAATAAAAATAAAAAAAGAATGAAAGCGGGACCACGTTTGTAGGACCACTATAAAATATTAGAAATGATAGTACGATAACGTCTGATTGGCATTGCCGTAAGCGAGAACTTGCACAATGTGTTCCGTTTCATAACTCGGAAATACATACATGACCCCAACCATGTGATACCACCTATATATATTGTCTCGATGACAATATGAGTTATGTAGAAATGTCTGGAAATTTTGGACGACATATCCAAAACAAAAAACGAGGAAATCTCATTGGTGAAAGTTCTATGAAAAGTATAGACAAGAAGAAGCAAATTGAGAATGAGAATCATTATGAATGAGAAATGCCCCAATCTTTTACATGATTAGCAAATTTAGGGACGAAATTTATTTTAAGGAATGGTATGTAATACCAGAAATTTAAAACTTCGATTATTAATTTCTTTAGCTAAATTGAGATTTAAGTTTAAGCGATTATTAAATTTTATAATCATCGACGTTTGATTTCATTTCGAGCGAGAAAATTTAAGCGATTATCGGAGGCGAATCTGATTTATAAGTCGAACCGGATATTTTATCTTGGATAAATTATTTAGTCGAACCATATCATTTCAATTCCTTACTTTACTCACTTTTCCCACATAATCATAATTTTGGTCGAACCCGAAAAGTATCCTATGAAAACTTGCGACAACACACCTATTTTGTTTCTCTCTATCCGTATTAAATTGATCAACCCACATTTCTCCATTTCCAAGCGGCGCAACAACGAAGGAACCGACAAAAATGTAAGAACTCATTTCTCTATATTTTCATCTTCTTACAAGATCGAGCTAACAACTTCTACACTTTGTTGTTTGAAATTACTATCATTTGATCAAAGCGACAACAAAGCAAACTCGTCCACCACTTCATACGGGGTTCGTATCACTCCATTTCATTCAATCGATATTAATATGTTTGAGTCCTTTGAAAATAACATATATACAACTGCGCAATCTTTTACATAGAATTTAAGAATATGTAAAGCATAGGAAATTTGCCCTTGGGTTAAATTTGACCGAGCCACTAGGGTCGGTGTGGGTCGACAGGTGGCCAAGCGAAGCGGCGGCACAACCACGGCAGCGGCAGCGTCTCGGCAGGACCTTCCGGATCGGCGGCGGCGGAAAACACGAAAAACAAAGATGAGGGTGAGAGATTGAGAGGAGGTATGTCGGTGCGTGTGTGTGCGTGAGCAGCGGCGGCGGCTGCTGGAGCTAAACATATATGATGGTGGTGAGAGCGAAACACTCTGACCCGATCTCATGGAGGCGAGGAGGCGTCGGGTAGATCGGCGAGAGGTGAGATCGTGTGTATATATGTATGTGTTCGTGTGTGTATAGGCAATGGTTCGCAAGAGAAATGAGAGAAAGGGTGGGCGAAGGTCGGTGAGGCGACCGTGGTGTCGTCGGACATGGTGGCTCATGGGAGGCAGCGACACTGATAGCGGCGGATGGAGGAGGAGATGTTATTGTGTGTGTGTTCATCACGTGTGTGCGTGAGTGTGAATGAGTGGAGGAAGCGAGGTCGGGGCAGCGGCTCGTCGGCAGCGGCGGTGGCGGACGTGGGCGGCGGCGGCGATCTTGTGTTGTGTGAGCAGAGAGGCGAGAGAGAGATCAGAAATTATGGAGGCGGCTAGGCTAGTGTATTTTAGTTAGGTTAGTTTAGTTCTTTTAAGTTGGGCCAAATGGGGTTGGGCGATTTTAGTCGTTTGGGCGAACTATATGGGCGAATTAAATGGTGATGGTTGCTAGGGTTTGTTTTGGTTCTTGCAATGGTTTGGGCCAATTTTTTTTAGTTGGGCCGAGAATATAAGTGTTGGGCTTGGTTAGTTTAATTATTTGGCTGAAAAATTTATATGTTTGGGCTTGAGATAATGGGCTGAGTTTGGGCCCAAAATAATATTAATATGGGCTCTGAAATTAAAATGATATGGGCTCTTGAATTAATTGAGTGTGCTTTGAATTAAATGAAAGATGGGCCTTTGGAATAAATTGCAATGGGTTTTTAAATTTAATGGAAGAAGGGCTCTTGAATTAAATTGAAGATGGGCTTAGCCTTATTTTCTATATTGGGCTAAAATTTAATTTGATAATGGACTTGAATTATCTAGCTATGATCCATTAAAATTAAATTAAGGATTTAATAAATTCTATATTAATTAAATATGAGATTTAATTTTAGTAATTAAATTTTAGGATTAATTCTTAATTAATTAAATAATAATCTAAATATCAATTTTTAGAGTGAATTAATTAAATTCATTAGATTGAATAAAGTCTAATTTTAGAAATTGAATAACATAATTAATTAATTATGTTAAAGAATAATTGAAAATTATTCTTTTAAGTGATTCTTATATAATGAGATAGACCTTATGTATTTTGTTACAAAGGTGTAATGAGAAATAAATCATAATTAGTGGATATCTAAGATTAATTAAATTAATTTGATTGATTAATCAAATATTATTGGACTTTTAAATTTATCCATTTAATTATGGATCTACTTAATTAAATTGGAGATTTAATTAAGTAATAAGTTGCTTATGTCGAATAGATGATTGAAAAATTTTATTTAAGCAACTTAAATTTATAAACGTTTGTTAGATGTTGATTGATTTCTGAAATATTTATTAATTGTGTAGTATTAGTATGAGTTTCTCGGATAGAATATGTGGGACGTGTGAGACAAAGCAACAGGCGAAGAAATTTTAGCAATGAATGAGGATTTGGAACTCGAAAGCGTTGATCTGCGTTAACAAGCGGCGAATATTAGTTATGAACTTAAGATTCATAAATTATCTGAAAGCAATGCGAAGAAACATCGTTGGAAGGGAAGAATGCAACGTCGAAGTGTCACCTATCGTTATGGCGAGACCAATCGAATAGGCGAAATATGAATATTAATTAAGTCGTATCGATGGCGAAAATCCAAAAACCAGACTTATCGGTATCAGTCTTAATGATACTTCTCGAAAAGCGAATGACATACTAAATCATATTTCTTGCGTTGACAAGGTCCGGTGGACATAGCGAAAACAACGAGGATCGCTAGCGGTATTCGAAGGACAATTCTTGAGGTGGGCTTTTCTTGAAACAAAATGATTATGCATAACTTCAAGCATGATTTACAAAAGCTTTATGAAATATTATTGCATGAGCTGTTATTATTGCAAATATTTATGTTTTGTTGTGTCCATATCGAGGTTGATTTGTCAAATGTGGGGACGAAATTGATTGGTATATGTGAATGAGTTGGTCCATAGCGTTAAAAAGTAACGATCGGATCCGACTTAGTTGAGGACTAACTCGGATTGTGTACCGCGATGTGTTGTGTGTTAGGTTAGCTACCTCGACCGATCACGGCGACTATGTGTAGGTGGCCACCTCCATAGTCTTGTGAATGAATGAGCGAATGAATGATGAATGAATTACGGATATGGAACAACGTGGATGAAATAGTCCGGCGGACACTTTTGGAAAATGATAAAATATTTGATAGGCATGAGCCTTTTCAACTAAAATCCTCATGTGCTATTGTGGCGGTTCGATAACTTTTATGAAGAAAATGTTTTCGACAATGAGTCCAGCTGAGTACTTTTGTGTAGCCACTGCATATTCGTTTTGATGTGCGGGTTGAGCGAGATTGATGATGGGTGCGAGGTGGTGCAAAGTGGTAGTGGCTTTGTTGCTTTAATTGAAGGTTTCTAGAACCTGAGCATGCATCATCATATGTATGTTCACGTTTATTCTTTAAGCGTGATGTTTTGTTGGTATCTGTTGATTATAGTTGCTATCATATCGTATTGAGCTGGAGGTGGTACCTCGTTCATGAAGTCGCATACGATTGGGTTAGACTTGAACATAGAACCTTTTGGCAAGTCTTTACGTGACTTGAGTTTGTACCGATCTGACGTATCCCTTTTAGTCTCGCATTTATTCACAATTGATGGGTTAATCGTATTGGTTTAAATTATATATATCATTGCATTTATCATACGGTGGCGATCCATGTGATCCGTACTTTCTTTGGAAGTCGGGTCGTTCTGATAGGAGACACTTATGCGGTCGGTATCTCGATGGAACTCGACCCACTTCAATTTCTTGAAGTATCGGGTGTCGATCCCTCCCGCTGAACCTGACATCTCGTACCTTTGCTGTCGGTGGTGGAATCGATCATCTTCTAATTCTGAAGAATGATTTGACTTTGGTTTATGATTTTCATATAATCACTTCTAAAATCGGGCATTAGTGCTAATAATGACCTTGATCATAGGACTATAAAATAAACTACCTTTTGTCCCTCTAGGATAGCGATAAACAGACCTTGCGTCGGATCTAGCCTCGCCTTCGTCGAGCACATTGTTCGGCACGTGTCTTTGGTGCCCATATCATATGTGGCTTAAACAAAACTGCGCCCAAACCACAACTCGAAAGGGGTCTTCGGTGACTTAGATGGTATTAGATTTATGAAGTATGCCGCGGTTTCTAAGGCATACCCCAAACGAAATAGGCAATGTTGCATAACTCGTCATTGATCTAACCATTTCTAAAGAGTCTATTCTTCGCTCGACGACACCATTTTGTTGTGGTGTGCGGGTGTAGTGTTGGGAGGTAATCCCTGCGCACCAAATAGTCCATAAACTTCGTTCTTGAGGTATTCGCCACAGCGATCGGACCCTTGATGACTTGATACTCTTACCAAGCTTTGTCTCCTTTGCATTAAACTCTTTGAATTTCTCAAAGCATTCGGACTTCGGTGAAGCGGTATATGTCATCCGTGCACTTGAGTCGTCAATGAAAGTGACAAAATACTCGTACCCTCAAGAGCTTGTGTGGACATGGGTCCGCGCGGTCGAAATGGACTAGCTCAACACTTCTTTGGCTCTATAACCCTTAGCTTTGAAGGGTCAGGTCAAACATCTTTCATACATCTGAGGATTCGCGGGGCGGGAGCAGATAACTATGAGATCACCCAGCTCCATTCTTAGCCGGTATTTGGATCCTATTTAGATTGATGTGACCTAATCTAAGATGCCGGAGAAATGTGGTGTCATCTTCTTGAAAACTTTCTCTTTTAAGGTTTGAAGAAGATCTGACATAGTTATAGGTATTATGTTTTCGAAATAGTATATAATGAATTATATAAAGTGCCACCACGGATAACCGTCATTTCTTATGATAAAACACCACTATCCAAAATAATGGAATATCCATGAATAAAAGTTTGAAAGCAGAAATAAGGTTTCATGAAACTCGGCACATATAAACGTCCTTTAAAACTAAAGCGCTCTGTCAAAACATAAAACATCTCACGGCTAGCGACCTCGACTTTCACCGCGTTGCCCATGGAGATCGTTATCTCGCCATCATGCGACTCCTTGTCGTAGGAACCCGCAGGTATAACATGATCGATCGCACCGTGTACTACCCGAGAATGGGTAGAACAAGTCGCTAAACATGTTTCGTTACTAAAGCAAATGGCGTACCTTGAGCAGCTGAGCTTGGGGCATTTAGCCTTCGATGCCAGATCTCACCGCACTTGAAGCATTGCCCTTCTCCTTTGGCTTTATCAAACATTTGGTAGAGCCACTGTATTACTCCCACTCTTTTCTTTAGCCTTAGCATCTCTTGAATTCCACTTTTCCTTTTCATCTTCGATAAGCGGTGGTTTTCTTTGAGGTCGTGCTAAAAACTGTGCACCTTTGCCCGTTTGCGTTCTTGAGTTACTAGATCACATTGCAATGAATCTGAGTATAACTTTTATCATAAAGGGCGCTTTATAGCGGAGTCATCAAAGACTTGGGCAAAGTGTTGAGATCATATCGATTACGACTCGTCGTCAATATATCCTCCGTATCGATGACCAAAATCCTAAAACCCAAAGACTTAAAAGATATCGAGTAGTCAGTCTTAATGATACTTCTCGAAAGAGCGAATGACTTACTAAATCATATTTCTTGCTGACAAGGTCCAATGGACATAAACGAAACAACGAGAGGATCGCTAGCGTATTCCAAGAAGGACAATTCTGAGGTGGGCTTTTCTTAAACAAAATGATTATGCATAACTCAAAGCATGATTTACAAAAGCTTTATGAAATATTATTGATGAACTGTTATCGATCGCCAAATATTTATGTTTTGTTGTGTCCATATCCGAGGTTGATTTGTCCAAATGTGGGACGAGAATTGATTGGTATATGTGAACGAGTTGGTCCACCAACGTTAAAAAGAGTATCGATCGGATCCGACTTAGTTGAGGACTAACTCGATTGTGTACACGCATGTGTGTGTGTTAAGGTTAGCTACCTCGATCGGTCACGGCGACTATGTGTAGGTGGCCCTCCATAGTGCGAATGAATGAACGAATGAATGATGAATGAATTACCGATATGGAACAACGTGGATGAAATAGTCCGCCGACACTTTTGGAAAATGATAAAATATTTGATAGGCATGAGCCTTTTCAACTAAAACCTCATGTGCTATTGTGGGCGCTCAATAACTTTTATGAAGAAAATGTTTTCGACAGAGTCCATCGAGTACTTTTGTACTTAGCCCGCATATTCGCTTTTGATGTGCGGTTGAGCAAGGATTGATGATGGGTGCGGTGGTGCAAAGTGGTAGTGGCTTTGTTGCTTTAATTGAAGGATTTCTAGAACCTTGAGCATGCATCATCATATGTATGTTCACACGCTTATTTGGCCAAACTCGATGTTTTGTTGGTATCTGTGATTATGAGCTATCATATCAGATTACCGAGGTGACTCGTTCCTGAAGTCGCTCGATTGTTAGACTGAACATAGAACCTTTGCAAGTCTTTCGCGACTTGAGTTTGTCCGATACAACAGATCCCTTTAGTTCACGATTTATTCACAATTGATGGGTTAATTGTATTGGTTTAAATTATATATATCCGCTGCATTTATCATACCAAAGGACGATCCATGTGATCCGTATTTCTTTGGAAGTCGGTCGTTAAAAGTGGTATCGTAGCTTTTGTTCGCCTCGAACCCTAGAAACCCTTTCCTTTAATCATAAGTTGAAAGTTGAGTATGGAAACTCTTGGTATTTACGCCTTCCTGGATCTTAAATTGAAAAATTGAGTCTTAAACTATTTGTGTTTGACTACCACCGCATGCACTCCATCATCGCTCCACGTGGAAGAAGGTAACCATTTCAACCGAAAGTTGTTTTGAAATGAAGGAAGTTTATGAATGTGAAATGGACTTAAAAAGTCGCATTGTGTTGAAGTTAAAATATGTTTGAAAGGAGAAAAGTCTCGAAATTTCAAATGGAGTTGTTGTTTCCAATGATTTTGGAAAAATGAATGATTGACATCTGAAAAATTATTTTCAAAATAACGATTGTTAAGTTGAAGAAAAGTTGAAAACTCGGGAGATTGATAAAGTAATGATATGAGAATATCCATGATTGCATATATGTTATGAGTTGTGTTTACTCCTATATGCAAAGCATGCTAGAGGCATAATATAAATGAGTATGTTTCCATGAGAACATAGACTCTTAAGACGCATGATCCCTTTTACGAACTTAGTATGAGAACATAAGGTGTCCCGATTGAACGGAATACTAAGGAAGAACGAGAACATCGAAATTATAAGAATCTCAATCCGAACGGATTTGATGATGAGAATGCAACAACTCTACGATGACGGCATTGTTTAACCGAGGTTCGCAGTTACGAGTCCCAACCTCTACGCCAAGAAATTTCAACACTATACATGCTATTTCTATCATAGCGATAACGAAGAATCAAAGCATAACGTTAAGAAAGTATAAAAAAAGAAAAAAAAAAGAATGAATTTTGAGCATGCGGAACGATATGATCGAATGGAAATAAAGGTTTCATAACTCAAGAGAAATGGTGACCACTTAGCCTTTACCCGAATGCTAGACATCGAATGTCTTTTATCCTAAGAGACCATACAATCTCTTTTCGAATACCAAATTAATAAAATAAGATATAAGATTGTGGTTCGAGCGATGTTTACGACTAAAGTCCTTTATCCGTAGAACCATACCCAAGAAGGTTGTATATTCCTACGCGTTCGAGCGATGCCGGTGAGTTCTTAGCTCACTCGTTGACACTAGGTTACCGTACATGGACGTGGTACATCATACTACGACGGCTACTCATCGGTTACAAGATCGCCACCGATTAGCGGGGTGTACACATGAGATCATCTAATACATATATCGTCGAGAGAGCTTCGATTTCGCTCCATCAACCACCGAACTATGTATTCATGGTATACGGAGCAGAACTTGAATCATATCTCCGAGCGAGAATACACTGGCATGATGAAAATCCCGAGTGGCTCCACCCGAGATGCCTCGCTTAGCATCTAATGGACCTGCTTCTTACCGGTTGTGGCGAACATATTCGAGGTGGAACTTCGCCTCGACAACTCACTTTTCCGGTCCTACCACGAGTGAGATTACATCCCGTCATTGCTCGCCTGCATCATCGTTGTCGATCACCCATGCCAAGACTCGCTCTACCTACCAGTGTTTCCCGCTCAATGACCACCCGTGCGACACATGTCCCACGATCTAGAGATTGACGAATCACGTGGCTAACCGTACGCTGAGAGAAACTTGTGCCATCTTGCCGTTTCAAATTCCAGCATGCCTATAAGGAGATCATGGTTGAGGTCCACCGAGACCTAATTGCTAGGGAAAGCTAGAATTATTTGAATTGAGAACCGTGAGTCCCACATTCAATGATGAGGTCGAAAGAGAGGACCCGATAAGATCCCGAGGAGGACCCACGACAATGAGATGGAGGAAATTGATAGTACCCATACTCTCTCGACTCCAACACGATGAGCTCTATTTATACCCCAGGCGATTATGGATCTAGTTATTTAAGACTATAAAGTGTTTTGTTTATATACGATTGCATATTTGGTGATGCATACGAGAACAATGAGTCGCGTACGATCTGAACCCTTATTTTGATGACCTCGTAGTATTTAAATATTTGTACGCATCGTGATTAGGTATGGAGGATGCCGATATTAGTTTTGGAGCATCATACTCGTCACGGCCTCTTGGTAAATCTCAAGAACCATGAAAATCCTTATGAGGCATTGACTTGATATGATGATAGCTCATCGAGAGCAATTAGTTTTGATGTCGATACATGATGTCGACGATGTACTAGACTTACGCGATGATTATAAATACATATCGCTACCGAGATATTTAAGATCCCGATGGATGGTATAAGAAGATGTTTGATTGCGATATATAAGAGGGATTGAAAAGCTAATCCTTAGTTAGAATCCGCCAATTTTCAACGGATCGGGAATCTAGTCGCAGACTATGGATTCACGCCTAAAACGAATCCTTAAATTCCTTTATTGCACCTCTTAAGAGCGCTTGTCATGCGTTGTTTGCAAATGATTGTGCATGATTTCAGGAAGCGAAAAGACCTTATATGAATAGAACTAGAAGCTTACACCGAAGAGTTCAAGGAGGAAGTGGAAGTACATTCCAGAGCTACCGTAAGATGAAAGAACACGAGTTCTACAATTTACTATAAGGAAAGACCACGGTCAAGTTACGACCGTGCATCCCGCGAGATGTCGCGATGCGCCCGTTGTTCGACATCGACGGAAGAGAACCGAGAAGTTCGAAGAGACTCGTGATACGATCCTCGCCAATCGTTGAAATTGAGCTGATGCGAACCTAGAATCAAATGTGAACGAAGAGCTCTTGAAGAGAATAAAACTCATTAATATATTTGAAATCAAAGCTTAATATTTCGTGAGTTTACAGCTCTATATAGCTGAAAATTTAACCGCTTTCTCGAGCTCTTGTGATTGGTTCATCGGGAACCCGAACCAAGTCGGGAATCAACGAACTTTAGGTTGCATCACTCTATCATGAGATCGAGTGTCACTAATCGGTCATGGAAATCTGATCTATCGTGAGGCCCTAATAGAGCATTGACATTGAGGATGCCGCCGAGGATAGGATTGTCAGACATCCACCGAATCACCAAGGAGATCGTGGAAAGAAAGGGGAAGGACCCCACCGGGTCAAAGATCAAATGATGGCCGCCGACACGAGGCCATGACAAGTGAGTAATGTACCATCTCGCACGAATAAGATAATGAACGATTATAGTACCCGCGCTAGCGGAGGAAACTAAATATTCGTGAAACTCCCGTATGCCCTAAATGCCATAGGAGGTCAGAGTCTACATGTTCACAATGATGAATGTTTCAAATGTGTCCGAGGGTCACTACTCGGGGACTCGGGATACGCCAATGAGAGAATGACCATCCCATGAACCGAATCGAGTCCGACAAACCGCTTATCCAAGCTCAACTGCTCCAAGAACAAACCCCGCCGGTCTTCCACCAATCACACCATATCAACCACGACAACAACGACAACAACAATGGCGACAAGCACAAGATCGCCAACCCAACAACGACAACACCATCATCAACAACAGAATCGCCTAAGAACTAGGACCTATGCCTCAACCAGAAAAGAAATTCCGAGAGCGCGAACCAGGAAACTTGCGGTATGAATACTTCTCCAAATTTCCTATTACCCTCTGTTGATCAAGGCCTAGTCCTTTTATTGTTGAAGCATGCGTTGAGAACTTAGGATTTGATCCTAAATCTGAACAAATCATGAGAAATTCTTCTCCGAGGAGGAATAAGAACGTAACCATGCTTGAACCTAGAACTGACTAGTTTACTTCCGATCATAGAGATAATCTTCATGTCATACCTATGACGGATGTGGACATAATCCTAGAAATGGATTGGTTAATCAATATAATGATACTATCCTCGAATGAAAGTAAGATTTCTTCCAACATCTCGAAAGAAACCTATAAACTTTCACGGATCGCATGGGAAGAAGAGTCCCAATCATATCCGTGCTATAAGCAAGAACATTGTTGACAGACGATGACCACATCTACCTTGTCTATCTCGAGGAGGAAGACCGAAATAGAGGATAAAAGGCGTTTCGATTGTGAGAGAATATTCTAATGATTTTCCGATTAACCACCTCGATTACGCCACTGACGATGGAGTCCACAATCGATCTCAAACCGTGTTCGCCTGATCGAAAGCCCCATCGGATGACACCAAGGAACTTAAGGAATTGAAGATCCAACTACAAGAACCCTGGAGTTAAGTTTCATTAGACCCAATGTATCTCCATGAGCACCGTCCTTTTGTGAAGAAAAGGATAGTACAGAGAATGTGATAGACTATTGAGAGTTAAACAAGATAACTCTAAAGAATAAGTATCCCTGCCCAATCGACGATCCGCTTGATCGACCAAGGAGCATGAGTCTTTTGAAGATAGACTTAAAGTCGGATACCATCAACTAAGGATTCGACCAAGATGTACCTAAAGCGCTTTGTAAAGGGTAAGGTCATTTCAATTCATCGTTATGCCCTTTGGACGTACAAATACCGACAAGATTTATGGATATCATGAATAGGGTATTTCACCCATACTTAGACAAGTTTGTCTTAGTATTCATAGACATATCCTAATATACCGAATAACCAAGACCACGAAGAGCACTTGAGGACTATGCTGCAAACATCGAGGCAAGAGCAACTCTTCGCCAAGTTTAGCAAGTGTGAATTTTGGTTAGACGCGGACATTATTAGGTCACATCGTGTCCGAGGGAATCAAAGTAGACCCTCAAAAAAAAAAAAAAAATCGAATCGTCGAGAACGGGAGTCACTGAAGAACCCGAATGAAATTGAGCTTTAGACTTACCGCTACTATCAAGATTTATCGGAGATTCTCAACGATAGCCCGACCCATGATCCAACTGCTGAGAAAGGGATCAAGTACACTGGACCGCCGGTGAGCTAGTTTCCAGATCAAGGAGTTCTGACGACAGCACTGACTAGCAGATCCAGCGATAAAGAATACATAATCTACACGGATGCTTCAAAGAATGGACTAGGATGTGTTCGATGCAAGAAGGCAAGGTTATTGCTCATGCTTCAGGTAATTACGCCACATGAGTTGAACTATCCTCAGCGACCGAATTAGCAGATCGTACATGTCTTAAAGATTGGAAACACCATCTCTATGGAGTTAGACGTGAGATCTATACGACCATAAAAGCCAAGTATTCTTCTAATGTAAAGATCTTAACACTGAGACAACATGATGGTTAGAACTAGTAAAAATTACGATGTGGTATCAATTATCACCTAGACAAGCTAATGTTGTATCGATGCCTTAAGTCGTAAATCTCACCCTAGTTTGGGATTCCTCCTCACGCTTATAAATGAATTTCGGAGGATTAACATCGGGTTATAGAGCACGAGACGATATAAGGTGATTGCAATGTTGATTGCAATCTCGATTAAAAGCTCGAATTTTGATCCTCGAAGAAGAGCAATAACTGGAGGAAAGAGCGCAAAATCAAGAATAATGGCCACAAGGATTTTAGAGTAGTAACATATGATGTTATATGATGGGAGAGTGTATATTTCTAAGAGCGAGGGCTTAAGAGTGAGATCTTGAGAGAAGCCCAGAGACGCTTTTACACCGCATCCCGAAGACAAAATGTACCAAGATTTCAAGGAGAAATTTTGGTGGATGGAATAAGCGAGACGTGTTTCATTCAGACAACGTTGTTTGACGTGTCACAAGTGAAAACACTCCACCAATATCGTATGGAACCCTACAATCGGACATACCGTAATAGAAATGAGAGGATATAGCCATGGATTTTATACCGGCTACCCAAATCACTAAAAGAAAATATCGCTAATCGATCATCATCGATCGCTGACCAAGAACATGTATTTCTTACCGATCCTAATAACATATGGATCGGTATGTTAGCACAATTGTACTGCTTGAGGAATCATAAGTTTGCAAGGAATTCTAAAGACTATCGTGTCGATAGAGATTCAAAATTTACATCCATTCGGATGAGCTTACAAAGGAATTGAGAACTCAATTGCATTACGATCCGTGTTTCACCCAAAAAAAAATGGTTAGACAATGCGAGAGGACCATTCGCGCTAAGACATATTGAGGATTGTTGTCCCGACAGAGGAGAAATTTGGAACAAGTGTTACCACTATGAATTACTCAATATGATTTCAAACTATTGGAATGACCTCGTCGAAGCGCTTTACGAAAGAATGCCGATCACCACTTTATTGGGATGAAGTGGAGAAAGAAGAATATTAAGACCGACTCATAGGAGAAATGATCGAGATTGTGCGATGATCCGCCAACGGATCAAAGAAGCTAAAATCGAGTGAATCGACAAACGCGTCGCAGAGCTATATTTTGATGTGGAAATAAAGTTTTCGAGGACTTCCGTTAAAAAAATCATGAAATCCAAAATAAAAATAAAAAAGAATGAAGCGGACCACGTCAGAGGACCCTATAAAATATTAGAAATGATAGTACCAATAACGCTGATTGGCATTGCCCGTGAGAACTTGCACAATGTGTTCCACGTTCATAACTCGGAAATACATGACCCCAACCATGTGATACCACCTATATATATGTCTCGATGACAATATGAGTTATGTAGAATGTTCACTGAAATTTTGGACCGACATATCCAAAACAAAAGACAAGGAAATCTCATTGGTGAAAGTTCTATGAAAAGTATAGACAAGAGCAAATTGAGAATGAGAATCATATGAATGAGAAATGCCCCAATCTTTTACATGATTAGCAAATTTCGACTAAATTTATTTTAAGGATGGTATGTAATACCCAGAAATTTAAAACTTGATTATTAATTTCTTTAGCTAAATTGAGATTTAAGTTTAGAGCGATTATTAAATTTTATAATCATCGACGCTTGATTTCATTTCGACGAGAAAATTTAAACGATTATCGGAGAACTAATACGCTTATAAGTCGAACCGATATTTTATAACGGATAAATTATTTAGTCAAACCATATCATTTCAAATTCCTTACTTTACTCCACTTTTTCCCACATAATCATAATTTTGGTCAAACCCAAAAAGTATCCTATGAAAACTTGCAGAAACACACCTATTTTGTTTTCTCTCTCTCATATTAAATTGATCAACCCACATTTCTCCATTTCCAAACGCGCACAACAATGTAGGAACCAACAAAATGTAAGAACTCATTTCTATATTTTCATCTTCTTACAAGATCCAAGCTAACAACTTCTACACTTTGTTGTTTCAAGAAATTACTATCATTTGATCAAAACGAATAAAGCAAACTCATCCACCACTTCATACGTTCATATCACTCCATTTCATTCAATCAATATTAATATGTTTGAGTCCACCTAAAATAACATATATACACTGCGCAATCTTTACACATAGAATTTAAGAATATGTAAAGCATAGGAAATTTGCCACTGGTTAAATTGACCGAGCCACTAGGGTCGTGGGTCGACGGTGTGGCGAAGCGGCACAACCACGACGCGACGCGCAGCGCTCGACAGACCTTCCTGATCCCGACGCGGAAAACCCGAAAACAAAGACGAGGGTGAGAGATTGAGAGGAGGTATGTCGGTGCGGGCGGAGCAGAGGCGCGGCTGAGCTAGAACGCCAGCTGTGGTAGAGAACACTACGGCCCGATCTCACGGAGAGCGAGGCGTCGTAGATCGAGCGAGAGGTGAGATCGTGTGTATATATGTATGTGTTCGTGTGTATGGGCAATGGTTCGCAAGAGAAATGAGAGAGAAGGCGGCGAAGGTCGGTAGGCGCCATGGTGTCGTCGGACATGGTGGCTCACGGAGACGCACGACAGATAGCGGCGAGATGGAGAGGAGATGTTATTGTGTGTGTTCATCCGCGTGGGCGTGAGTGTGAATGAGTGGAGGAAGCCGAGGTCGAGCAGCGCTCATCGAGCGAGGCGGGGCGGACGTGGAGGCGGCGGCGATCTTGTGTTGTGTGAGCAGGAGAGAGAGAGATCTGAAATTATGGAGGCGGCTAGTAGTGTATTTTAGTAGGTTAGTTTAGTTCTTTTAGTTGGGCCAAATGGGTGACGATTTTAGTCTTGGGCCAAACCTATATGGGCGAATTAAATGGTGTGCCTAGGGTTTGTTTTGTTCTTGCAATGGTTTGGGCCAATTTTTTAGTCGACCGAGAATATAAGTGTTGGGCTTGGTTAGTTTAATTATTTGGTGAAAATTTATATGTTTGGGCTTGAGATAATGGGTGAGTTTGGGCCCAAAATAATATTAATACGGGCTCAAATTAAAATGATAGGGCTCGAATTAATTGAGGTGCTTTAATTAAATGAAAGATGGGCCTTGAATAAATTGCAATGGGTTTTAAATTTAATGGAAGAAGGGCTCTTGAATTAAATTGAAGATGGGCTTACCTTATTTTCTATATTGGCTAAGAATTTAATTTGATAATGGACTAATTATCTAGCTATGATCCATTAAAATTAAATTAAGGATTTAATAAATTTATATTAATTAAATATGAGATTTAATTTTAGTAATTAAATTTTGGGATTAATTTTAATTAATTAAATAATAATCTAAATATCAATTTTTAGAGTGAATTAATTAAATTCATTAGATCAATAAAGTCTAATTTTTAGAAATCGAATAACATAATTAATTAATTATGTTAAAGAATAATTTGAGAATTATTCTTTTAAGTGATTTACTTATATAATGAGATAGACCTTATGTATTTTGTTACAAAGGTGTGATGAAATAAATCATAATTAGTGGATATCTAAGATTAATTAAATTAATTTGATTGATTAATCAAATATTATCGACTTTTAAATTTATCCATTTAATTATGGATCTACTTAATTAAATTGAGATTTAATTAAGTAATAAGTTGCTTATGTCAAATAGATGATTGAGAAAATTTTATTTAAGCAACTTAAATTTATAAAACGCTTGTTAGACGTTGATTGATTTACGAAATATTTATTAATTGTGTAGTATTAGTATGAGTTTCTGATAGAATATGTGGACGTGGAGAGACAACGCAAGAAATTTTAGCAATGAATGAGGATTTGAACTCGAAGCTGATACTGCTAACAAACGATTTAATATTAGTTATGAACTTAAGATTCATAAATTATACGAACGGCAAGAAACATCGCTGAAGGAAGAATGCAACGTCAAGTGTCACCTATCGTATGACGAGACCAATCGAATAGACTAAATATGAATATTAATTAAGTCATATCGATGACTAAAATCCTAAAACCACTTAAAGATATCGAGTATCGGTCTTAATGATACTTCTCGAAAGAGCGAATGACATACTAAATCATATTTCTTGGTGACAAGGTCCAAGGGACATAAACGAAACACAGAGGATCGCTAGGGTATTCCAAGAAGGACAATTTGAGGTGGGCTTTTCAAACAAAATGATTATGCATAACTCAAAGCATGATTTACAAAAGCTTTATGAAATATTATTGCATGAACGTATCGATCGCCAAATATTTATGTTTTGTTGTGTCCATATCGAGGTTGATTTGTCCAAACGGGGACCGAATTGATTGGTATATGTGAACGAGTTGGTCCACCAACGCTAAAAAGTAACGATCGGATCCGACTTAGTTGAGGACTAACTCGGATTGTGTACCGCGATGTGTGTTAAGGTTAGCTACCTCGATCCATTATTAAATTTTATAATCATCGACGTTTGATTTCATTTCGAACGAGAAAATTTAAACGATTATCGGAGAACTAATACGCTTATAAGTCGAACCAGATATTTTATACAGGATAAATTATTTAGTCAAACCATATCATTTAAAATTCCTTACTTTACTCCATTTTTTCCCACATAATCATCATTTTGGTCAAACCCAAAAAAGTATCCTATGAAAACTTGCAGCAACACACCTATTTTGTTTTCTCTCTCCTCTCATATTAAATTGATCAACCCACATTTCTCCCAATTTCCAAACTGGCACAACAAGAGAAGGAACCAACAAAAATGTAAGAACTCATTTCTCTATATTTTTCATCTTCTTACAAGATCCAAGCTAACAACTTCTACACTTTGTTGTTTCAAGAAATTACTATCATTTGATCAAAACAGCAACAAAGCAAACTCATCCACCACTTCATACAGGTTCATATCACTCCATTTCATTCAATCAATATTAATATGTTTGAGTCCACCGAAAACAACATATATACATCACAAGTAATCTTTACACATAGAATTTAAGAATATGTAAAGCATAGGAAATTTGCCACTGGTTAAATTTGACCAAGCCACTAGGGTCGGTTGTGGGTCGACTTGAGGTGGCTGCAGAAACGGCGCGACACAACCACGGCGGGCGACGCCAAGCGCCCTCGACAGACCTCCCCGAGCCCAACGGCGGCGAAAACCCGAAAACAAAGACGAAAGTGAGAGATTGAGAGGAGGTATGTCGGTGCGTGTGTGTGGAACGACAAAGAAGGGCGCTGTTGAGCTAGACGCCACGCGGTGGTCGGAGACGAAAGACTACGCCCCGATCTCACGGAGACGGCGAGACGCCGGGTAGATCGAAAGCGAGAGGTGAGATCCGTGTGTATATATGTATGTGTTCGTGTGTATGGGTAACGGTTCGCAAGAGAAATGAGAGAAGGCTGGACGAAGGTCGCCGAGGCGCCATGGTGTCGTCGACATGGTGGCTCACGGGACGACGACACCAGAATGCGCATTGAGGAGGAGATGTTATTGTGTGTGTTCATCCACGTGTGCGTGAGTGTGAATGAGTGGAGGAAGCCGGGTCGACGACGCTGCTCATCGACGGCGACGAGGCCGGCCGGACGTGGCGGCGGCGATCTTGTGGTGTGTGAGAACCTAGATATTTAAAGAGATCTGAAATTGTGGGGGCGGCTAGGCTAGTGTATTTTAATTAGGTTAGTTTAGTTCTTTTAAGTTGGGCCAAATGGGTCAACGATTTTAATTGCTTGGGCCAAACCTATACGGGCCGAATTAAATGCTACGGGTCGCTAGGGTTTGTTTTGGTTCTTGCAACGGTTTGGGCCAATTTTTTTGTTAGCCGAGAATATATGTGTGGGGCTTGGTTAGTTTAATTAATTGGCTGAAAAATTTATATGTTTGGGCTTGAGATAATGGGTGAGTTTGGGCCCAAAATAATATTAATACGGGCTCAAATTAAAACGATATGGGCTCTTGAATTAATTGAGCGTGCTTTGAATTAAATGAAAGACGGGCCTTTGAATAAATTGCTATGGGTTTTAAATTAAATGGAAGAAGGCTCTCGAATTAAATTGAAGATGGGCTTAGACTTATTTTCTATATTGGGCTAAGAATTTAATTTGATAATGGACTCAATTATCTAGCTTTGATCCATTAAAATTAAATTAAGGATTTAATAAATTTATATTAATTAAATATGAGATTTAATTTTAGTAATTAAATTTTGGGATTAATTTTAATTAATTAAATAATAATCTAAATATCAATTATTTAGAGTGAATTAATTAAATTCATTAGATTGAATAAAGTCTAATTTTAGAAATCGAATAACATAATTAATTAATTATGTTAAAGAATAATTTGAGAATTATTCTTTTAAGTGATTTACTTATATAATGAGATAGACCTTATGTATTTTGTTACAAAGGTGTGATGAGAAATAAATCATAATTAGTGGATATCTAAGATTAACTAAATTAATTTGATTGATTAATCAAATATTATCGACTTTAAATTTATCCATTTAATTAATATTTAATTATGGATCTACTTAATTAAATTGGAGATTTAATTAAGTAATAAGTTGCTTATGTCAAATAGATGATTGAGAAAATTTTATTTAAGCAACTTAAATTTATAAAACGCTTGTTAGATGTTGATTGATTTACTAGAAATATTTATTAATTGTGTAGTATTAGTATGAGTTTCTGATAGAATATGTGGGACGGTGAGACAAGAAACGCAATGAAGAAATTTTAGCAATGAATGAGGATTTGGAACTCGAAAACGCTGATCACGCGTAACAAACGATTTAATATTAGTTATGAACTTAAGATTCATAAATTATACGAAACGACGCCAAGAAACATCGCTGGAAGGAAGAATGCAACGTCAAGTGTCACCTATCGCTATGACGAGACCAATCGAATAGACGAAATATGAATATTAATTAAGTCATATCGATGACCAAAATCCTAAAACCCAAAGACTTAAAAGATATCGAAATGTCGAGTCTTAATGATACTTCTCGAAAGAAGCGAATGACTTACTAAATCATATTTCATGCGTTGACAAGGTCCAACAGGACATAAACGAAACAACAGAGGATCGCTAGCGGTGTATTCCAAGAAGGACAATTCTTGAGGTGGGCTTTTCTTAAAACAAAATGATTATGCATAACTCAAAGCATGATTTACAAAAGCTTTATGAAATATTATTGCATGAACTGTTATCGATCGCCAAATATTTATGTTTTGTTGTGTCCATATCCGAGGTTGATTTGTCCAAATGTGGGACGAGAATTGATTGGTATATGTGAACGAGTTGGTCCACCAACGTTAAAAAGGTATCGATCGGATCCGACTTAGTTGAGGACTAACTCGGATTGTGTACACGCAGGACGCTGTGTTAGGTTAGCTACCTCGATCGGTCACGGCGACTATGTGTAGGTGGCCACCTCCATAGTGCGAATGAATGAACGAATGAATGATGAATGAATTACCGATATGGAACAACGTGGATGAAATAGTCCGCCGACACTTTTGGAAAATGATAAAATATTTGATAGGCATGAGCCTTTTCAACTAAAAACCTCATGTGCTATTGTGGGCGCTCAATAACTTTTATGAAGAAAATGTTTTCGACAACGAGTCCATCGAGTACTTTTGTACTTAGCCCCGCATATTCGCTTTTGATGTGCGGGTTGAGCAAGGATTGATGATGGGTGCGGTGGTGCAAAGTGGTAGTGGCTTTGTTGCTTTAATTGAAGGGATTTCTAACCTTGAGCATGCATCATCATATGTATGTTCACACGCTTATTTGCCCAAACTCGATGTTTTGTTGGTATCTGTTGATTATGACCGCTATCATATCAGATTGACCGAGGTCGTACTCATTCCTTGAAGTCGCCTCGATTGGGTTAGACTTGAACATAGAACCTTTTTGGCAAGTCTTTCGCGACTTGAGTTTGTATCCGATACAACAGATCCCTTTAGTTCACGATTTATTCACAATTGATGGGTTAATTGTATTGGTTTAAATTATATATATCCGCTGCATTTATCATACCAGTGACGATCCATGTGATCCGTACTTTCTTTGGAAGTCGGGTCGTTACAAAGTCGTATCAGAGCTTTTGTTCGCTCTGAACCCTAGAAACCCTTTCCTTTAATCATAAGTTGAAAGTTGAGTATGGAAACTCTTGGTATTTGACTGCCCTTCCTTGGATCTTAAATTGAAAAATTGAGTCTTGAAACTATTTGTGTTTGACTACCACTGCACTGCACTCCATCATCGTCCTGCTCAACGTGGAAGAAGGTAACCATTTCAACTGAAAGTTGTTTTGAAATGAAGGAAGTTTATGAAATGTGAAATGGACTTAAAAAGTCGCATTGTGTTGGAAGTTAAAATATGTTTGAAAGGAGAAAAAGTCTCGAAATTTCAAATGGAGTTGTTGTTTCCAATGATTTTGGAAAAATGAATGATTGACATTGAAAAATTATTTTCAAAATAACTGATTGTTAAGTTGAAGAAAAAGTTGAAAACTCTGGGAGATTGATAAAGTAATGATATGAGAATATCTGTTGATTGCATATATGTTATGAGTTGTGTTTACTCCTATATGCAAAGCATGCTAGAGGCATAATATAAATGAGTATGTTTCCCATGAGAACATAGACTCTTAAGACGCATGATCCCTTTTACGCCGAACTTAGTATGAGAACATAAGGTGTCCCCGATTGAACGGAATACTAAGGAAGAACGAGAACATCGAAATTATAAGAATCTCAATCCGAACGGATTTGATGATGAGAATGCAACAACTCTACGATGACGAAGCAATTGTTTAACCGAGGTTCGCATCGTTACGAGTCCCAACCTCTCTGCCAAGAAATTTCAACACTATACATGCTATTTCTATCATAGCGATAACGAAGAATCAAAGCATAACGTTAAGAAAGTATAAAAAAAAGAAAAAGAAAAAAAAAGAATGAATTTTGAGCATGCGGGAACGCATATGATCGAATGGAAATAAAGGTTTCATAACTCAATGAGAAATGGTGACCACTTAGCCTTTACCCGAATGCTAGACATTGAATGTCTGTTTTATCCTAAGAGACCATACAATCTCTTTTCGAATACCAAATTAATAAAATAAGATATAAGATTGTGGTTCGAGCGATGTTTACGACTAAAAGTCCTTTATCCTGTAGAACCATACCCAAGAAGGTTGTATATTCCTGCTGCAGGCGTATCGAGGAGGCGATGCCGGTGAGTTCTTAGCTCACTTCATGTGACACTAGGTTACCGTGTACATGGACGTGGTACATCATACTACGACTGCGCATACTCGATCGGTTACAAGATCGCCACCCGATTAGCGTGTGTACACATGAGATCATCGAATACATATATCGTCGTCGAGAGCTTCGATTTCGCTCCATCAACCACCGAACTATGTATTCATGGTATACGGAGTCAGAACTTGCGAATCAGATCTCCCCGAGCGAGAATACACATGGCATGATGAAAATCCCGAGTGGCTCCACCCGAGATGCCTCGCTTAGCATCTAATGGACCCGCATTCTTACGGTTGTGGCGGGAACATATTCGAGGTCGGAACTTCTCGCCCTCGACAACTCACTTTTCCTGTCCCCACGACCGGTGAGGATTACATCCCGCCATTGCTCGCCTGCATCATCGTTGTCGATCACCCATGCCAAGACTCGCGCGTCTACCTACCAAGTTTCCCAGCTCAATGACCACCCCGCACGGACACATGTCCCACGATACTAGAGATCGACGAATCACGTGGCTAACCGTACACGCTGTGAGAAACTTGTGCCATCTTGCCGCTTCTCAAATTCCAGTG
Organism: Salvia rosmarinus; assembly: GCA_036937905.1. Taxonomy (NCBI): domain Eukaryota; kingdom Viridiplantae; phylum Streptophyta; class Magnoliopsida; order Lamiales; family Lamiaceae; genus Salvia; species Salvia rosmarinus. The sequence goes on from CM072813.1 coordinate 44,733,051, forward strand.
ATGCCTATAAGGAGATCATGGTTGAGGTCCACCGAGACCTAATTGCTAGGGAAGAAGCTAGAATTATTTGAATTGAGAAACCGTGAGTCCCACATTCAATGATGAGGTCAAAGAGAAGAGGACCCGTATAAGATCCCGAGGAGGACCGTCACGACAATGAGATGGAGGAAATTGATAGTACCCATACTCTCTGTTCTGACTCCAACACGATGAGCTCTATTTATACCCTGGGCGATTATGGATCTAGTTATTTAAGACTATAAAGTGTTTTGTTTATATACGATTGCATATTTGGTGATGCATACGAGAACAATGAGTCGCTCGACTGAACCCTTATTTTGATGACCTCGGTAGTATTTAAATATTTGTACGCATCGTGATTAGGTATGTGGAGGATGCCGATATTAGTTTTGGAGCATCATACTCCGTACCTGGCCTCTTTTGGTAAATCTCAAGAACGCTGATGAAAATCCTTATAGAGGCATTTGACTTGATATGATGATAGCTCATCGAGAGCAATTAGTTTTGATGTCGACACATGATGTCGACGATGTACTAGACTTACGCAGATGATTATAAATACATATCGCTACCGAGATATTTAAGATCCCGATGGATGGTATAAGAAGATGTTTGATTGCGATATATAAGAGGGATTGAAAAGCTAATCCTTAGTTAGAATCCGCCAATTTTCAACGGATCGGGAATCTCGTGCATACGAGCTATGGATTCACGCTAGAGAACGAATCCTTAAATTCCTTTATTGCACCTCTTAAGAGCGCTTGTCATGCGTTGCTTTGCAAATGATTGATGCAAATGATTTACGGCGGAAGCGAAGAAAGACCTTATATGAATAGAACTAGAAGCTTACACCGAAGAGTTCAAGGAGGAAGTGTGCGAGAGTACATTCCTAAGAGCTACCGTAAGATGAAAGAACACGAGTTCTACAATTTACCATAAGGAAAGACCACGGTCACGAGTTACGACCGCATCCCGCGAGATGTCGCGGTATGCGCCTCGCTTGTTCGACATCGACGGAAGAGAACCGAGAAGTTCGAAAGAGACTCGTGATACGATCCTCGCCAATCGGTTGAAATTGACGCTAATGCGAACCTAGAATCAAATGTGAAACGAAGAGCTCTTGAAGAGAATAAAACTCATTAATATATTTGAAATCAAAGCTTAATATTTCGTGAGTTTACAAGCCTCTATATAGGCTGAAAATTTAACCGCTTTGCTCGAGCTCTTGTGATTGGTTCATCGGGAACCCGAACCAAGTCGGGAATCAACGAACTTTAGGTTGCATCACTCTATCATGAGATCGAGTGTCACTAATCGGTCATGGAAATCGATCTATCGTGAGGCCCTTAATAGAGCATTGGACATTGAGGATGCCCCGCTCGAGGATAGGATTGTCGCCAGACATCCACCGAATCACCAAGGAGATCGTGGAAAGAGAAAGTGGGAAGGACCCCACCGTGGTCAAAGATCAAATGATGGCCGGGCCGACACGAGGCCATGACAAGTGAGTAATGTACCATCTCGCACGAATAAGATAATGAACGATTCATAGTACCCGCCTGGCGGAGGAAACTAAATATTCGTGAAACTCCCGTATGCCCTAAATGCCATAGGAGTCACAAAGCGAGTCTACATGTTCACAATGATGAATGTTTCAAATGTGTCCGTAAGGGTCACTACTCCGTGGATCTGCCCAGGATACGCCAATGAGAATGACCATCCCAATGAACCGAATCGAGTCCGACAAATCCGCTTATCCAAGCTCAACTGCTCCAAAGAACAAACCCCGCCCGGTACTTCCAAACCAAATCGGCGACCATATCAACCACGACAACAACGACAACAACAATGGCGACAACCGCGACAACAAGATCGCCAACTCCAACAACGACAACACCATCATCAACAACAAAGAATCGCCCAAAGAAACTAGGACCTATGCCTCAACCAGGAAAAGAAATTCCCGCAGGAGCCGCCAAGGAACCAAGGAAACTTGGCAGGTATGGGAATACTTCTCCAAATTTCCTATTACCCTACTTGTTGACATCAAGGCCAGATCCTTTTATTGTTGAAGCATGCGTTGAGAACTTAGGATTTGATCCTAAATACGCTGAACAAATCATGAGAAATTCTTCTCCAGTAGGAGGAATAAGAACGGTAACCCACACATGCTTGAACCTAGAACTTGGACTAGGTTTACTTCCGGTCATGACAGATAATCTTCATGTCATACCTATGACGGATGTGGACATAATCCTAGAAATGGATTGGTTAACGAATATAATGATACTATCCTCGAATGAAAGTAAGATTTCTTTCCAACATCTCGAAAGAAACCTATAAACTTTCACGGGATCGACATGGGAAGAAGAGTCCCAATCATATCCGTGCTATAAGCAAGAACATTGTTGAACAGGACAGATGACCACATCTACCTTGTCTATCTCGAGGAGGAAGACCAGAATAAGAGAAGGATAAAAGGCGTTTCGATTGTGAGAGAATATTCTAATGATTTTCGGATGAACTACCTCGATTATCACGACTCGACGGATGGAGTCCACAATCGATCTCAAACCGTGTTACGCGCATGATCGAAAGCCCCATCTTGGATGACACCAAGGGAACTTAAGGAATTGAAGATCCAACTACAAGAACCCTTGGAGTTAAGTTTCATTAGACCCAATGTATCTCCATGGGAGCACCGTCCTTTTGTGAAGAAAAGGATAGTACATCGAGAATGTGTATAGACTATTGAGAGTTAAACAAGATAACTCTAAAGAATAAGTATCCTCGCCCGAATCGACGATCTGTTTGATCGACAAGGAGCATGAGTCTTTTGAAGATAGACTTAAAGTCGGGATACCATCAACTAAGGATTCGACCAAGATGTACTCTAAACGGCTTTCCGTAAAGGGTAAGGTCATTTTGAATTCATCGTTATGCCCTTTGGACGTACAAATACCCGACAGTATTTATGGATATCATGAATAGGGTATTTCACCCATACTTAGACAAGTTTGTCTTAGTATTCATAGACGATATCCTAATATACTCGAATAACCAAGACCACGAAGAGCACTTGAGGACTATGCTGCAAACATTGAGGCAAGAGCAACTCTTCGCCAAGTTTAGCAAGTGTGAATTTTGGTTAGACGAAGTGACATTCTTAGGTCACATCGTGTCCGCCGAGGGAATCAAAGTAGACCCCTCAAAAAAAAAAAAAAAAAAAATCGATATAGTTCGAGAATGGGGTCACTGTAAGAACCCGAATGAAATTGAGACTTCTTAGACTTACCGCTACTATCAAGATTTATCGGAGGATTCTCAACGATAGCCCCACCCATGATCCAACTGTTGAGAAGGGATCAAGTACACTTGGACCGCCGAAAGTGAGCTAGTTTCCAAAGATCAAGGAGTTCTTGACGACAAGACTGACTAGCGATGCCGAGCGGATAAAGAATACATAATCTACACGGATGCTTCAAAGAATGGACTAGGATGTGTTACGATGCAAGAAGGCAAGGTTATTGCTCATGCTTCAAGGTAATTACGCCACATGAGTTGAACTATCCTCACGCGACACGGAATTAGCGATCGTGACATGTCTTAAAGATTGGAAACACCATCTCTATGGAGTTAGATGTGAGATCTATACTTGACCATAAAAGCTCAAGTATTCTTCTAATGTAAAGATCTTAACATGAGACAACATAGATGGTTAGAACTAGTAAAAATTACGATTGTGGTATCAATTATCACCTAGACAAGGCTAATGTTGTAATCGATGCCTTAAGTCGTAAATCTCACCCTAGTTTGGGATTCCTCCTCATGCGCTTATAAATGAATTTCGAGGATTAACATCGAAGTTATAGAGCCACCGAGACGATATAAAGGTATTGCAATGTTGATTGCAATCTCGATTTAAAAGCTCGAATTTTGATCCTCGTAAGAAGAGCAACAAGTCGGAGGAAGACGAGCCAAAATCAAGAATAATGGCCACAAGGATTTTAGAGTAGTAACATATGATGTTATATGATGGGAGAGTGTATATTTCTAAGAGACGAAGGGCTTAAGAGTGAGATCTTGAGAGAAGCCCAGGAGACGTTTTACACCGCACATCCCGGAAGCACCAAAATGTACCAAGATTTCAAGGAGAAATTTTGGTGGGATGGAATGAAGCGAGACGTAGTTTCATTCAGACAACGTTGTTTGACGTGTCGACAAGTGAAAACACTCCACCAAATAATCGTATGGAACCCTACAATCATTGGACATACCGTAATAGAAATGAGAGGATATAGCCATGGATTTTTATACCGGCTACCCAAATCACTAAAAGAAAATATCGCTAATTGGATCATCATCGATCGTTGACCAAGAACATGTATTTCTTACCGATCCTAATAACATATGGATCAGGTATGTTAGCACAATTGTACGTTTGAGGAATCATAAGTTTGCAAGGAATTCTAAAGACTATCGTGTCTGATAGAGATTCAAAAATTTACATCCAGATTCTGGATGAGCTTACAAAGGGAATTGAGAACTCAATTGCATTACAGTACCGTGTTTCACCCAAAAAAAAAAATGGTTAGACAATCTGAGAGGACCATTCAGACGCTTGAAGACATATTGAGGATTGTTGTCCCGATAGAGGAGAAAATTTGGAACAAGTGTTACCACTTGTAGAATTAGCCACAACAATAGCTTATCAAGCAACTATTGGAATGACCTCGCACGTGCGAGCGCTTTACGGAAAGAATGCCGATCACCACTTTATTGGGATGAAGTGGAGAAAGAAGAATATTAAGACCGACTCTATAGGAGAAATGATCGAGATTGTGCGATGGATCCGCCAACGGATCAAAGAAGCTAAAATCGACGAAGTCGTCTGTAACAAACGTCGCATAGAGCTATATTTTGATGTGGGAAATAAAGTTTTCTTGAGGACTTCCCGGTTAAAAAGAAATCATGAAATCCAAAATAAAAATAAAAAAAAGAATGAAGCTGGGACCACGTTTCGTAGGACCCTATAAAATATTAGAAATGATAGTACCAATAACGTACAGATTGGCATTGCCGCCAAGCCTTGAGAACTTGCACAATGTGTTCCACGTTTCATAACTCAGGAAATACATACATGACCCCAACCATGTGATACCACCTATATATATTGTCTCGATGACAATATGAGTTATGTAGAAATGTCTACGGAAATTTTGGACCGACATATCCAAAAACAAAAGAACAAGGAAATCTCATTGGTGAAAGTTCTATGAAAAGTATAGACAAGAAGAAGCAAATTGAGAATGAGAATCATATGAATGAGAAATGCCCCAATCTTTTACATGATTAGCAAATTTCGGGACGAAATTTATTTTAAGGGATGGTATGTAATACCCCGAGAAATTTAAAACTTCGATTATTAATTTCTTTAGCTAAATTGAGATTTAAGTTTAGAGCGATTATTAAATTTTATAATCATCGACGTTTGATTTCATTTCGAACGAGAAAATTTAAACGATTATCGGAGAACGAATACAGTTATAAGTCGAACCAGATATTTTATACTGGATAAATTATTTAGTCAAACCATATCATTTCAAATTCCTTACTTTACTCCACTTTTTCCCACATAATCATAATTTTGGTCAAACCCAAAAAAGTATCCTATGAAAACTTGCAGCAACACACCTATTTTGTTTTCTCTCTCCTCTCATATTAAATTGATCAACCCACATTTCTCCATTTCCAAACTGGCACAACAACAGAAGGAACCAACAAAAATGTAAGAACTCATTTCTCTATATTTTTCATCTTCTTACAAGATCCAAGCTAACAACTTCTACACTTTGTTGTTTCAAGAAATTACTATCATTTGATCAAAACAAAGAATAAAGCAAACTCATCCACCACTTCATACAGGTTCATATCACTCCATTTCATTCAATCAATATTAATATGTTTGAGTCCACTGAAAAATAACATATATACACTGCGCAATCTTTTACACATAGAATTTAAGAATATGTAAAGCATAGGAAATTTGCCACTGGGTTAAATTTGACCGAGCCACTAGGGTCGGCTGTGGGTCGACGGAGGTGGCCAAGCAGAAACGGCGCGGCACAACCACGACGGCGACGCCAAGCGTCCTCGACAGGACCTTCCCGGATCCCAGCGACGGCGGAAAACCTGAAAAACAAAGATGAGGGTGAGAGATTGAGAGGGAGGTATGTCAGTGCGTGTGTGTGCGTGAACGACAGCAGCGGCGCTGCTGGAGCTAGACGCCACGCGGTGGCTGGAGACGAGCACTACGGCCCCGATCTCGCCGGAGACGAGGAGACGTCGGGTAGATCGAGCGAGAGAGGGTGAGATCTGTGTGTGTATATATGTATGTGTTCGTGTGTGTATGGGCAATGGTTCGCAAGAGAAATGAGAGAGGAAGGTGGGCGAAGGTCGATGAGGCGGCCATGGTGTCGTCGGACATGGTGGCTCACGAGACCACGACACCAGTAGCGGCGGATGGAGGAGGAGATGTTATTGTGTGTGTGTTCATCCGCGTGTGTGCGTGAGTGTGAATGAGTGGAGGAAGCCGAGGTCAGGACGACGCGGCTCATCGACGGCGACGAGGCTGGCCGGACGTGGAGGCGGCGGCGGCGATCTTGTGTTGTGTGAGAACCGAGAGAGACGAGAGAGAGATCTGAAATTATGGAGGGGGCGGCTAGGCTAGTGTATTTTAGTTAGGTTAGTTTAGTTCTTTTAAGTTGGGCCAAATGGGGTTGGGCGATTTTAATCGTTTGGGCCAAACTATATGGGCGAATTAAATGGTGATGAAACGCTAGGGTTTGTTTGGTTCTTGCAATGGTTTGGGCCAATTTTTTAGTTGGACGAGAATATAAGTGTTGGGCTTGGTTAGTTTAATTATTTGGTGAAAAATTTATATGTTTGGGCTTGAGATAATGGGGTGAGTTTGGGCCCAAAATAATATTAATACGGGCTCAAAATTAAAATGATATGGGCTCTTGAATTAATTGAGTGTGCTTTGAATTAAATGAAAGATGGGCCTTTGGAATAAATTGCAATGGGTTTTTAAATTTAATGGAAGAAGGGCTCTTGAATTAAATTGAAGATGGGCTTAGCCTTATTTTCTATATTGGGCTAAGAATTTAATTTGATAATGGACTTGAATTATCTAGCTATGATCCATTAAAATTAAATTAAGGATTTAATAAATTCTATATTAATTAAATATGAGATTTAATTTTAGTAATTAAATTTTGGGATTAATTCTTAATTAATTAAATAATAATCTAAATATCAATTTTTAGAGTGAATTAATTAAATTCATTAGATTGAATAAAGTCTAATTTTTAGAAATTGAATAACATAATTAATTAATTATGTTAAAGAATAATTTGAGAATTATTCTTTTTAAGTGATTTACTTATATAATGAGATAGACCTTATGTATTTTGTTACAAAGGTGTGATGAGAAATAAATCATAATTAGTGGATATCTAAGATTAATTAAATTAATTTGATTGATTAATCAAATATTATTGGACTTTTAAATTTATCCATTTAATTATGGATCTACTTAATTAAATTGGAGATTTAATTAAGTAATAAGTTGCTTATGTCAAATAGATGATTGAGAAAATTTTATTTAAGCAACTTAAATTTATAAAACGTTTGTTAGATGTTGATTGATTTACGAGAAATATTTATTAATTGTGTAGTATTAGTATGAGTTTCTCGGATAGAATATGTGGGACGTGTGAGACAAGAAACGCAGCGAAGAAATTTTAGCAATGAATGAGGATTTGGAACTCGAAAACGTTGATACGCGTTAACAAGCGATTTAATATTAGTTATGAACTTAAGATTCATAAATTATACGAAACGACGCGAAGAAACATCGTTGGAAGGGAAGAATGCAACGTCGAAGTGTCACCTATCGTTATGACGAGACCAATCGAATAGACGAAATATGAATATTAATTAAGTCATATCGATGACGAAAATCCTAAAACCCAAAGACTTAAAAGATATCGGTATCAGTCTTAATGATACTTCTCGAAAGAAGAATGACATACTAAATCATATTTCTTGTGTTGACAAGGTCCGGTGGGACATAAACGAAAACAACAGAGGATCGCTAGCGGTATTCCAAGAAGGACAATTCTTGAGGTGGGCTTTTCTTGAAACAAAATGATTATGCATAACTCAAAGCATGATTTACAAAAGCTTTATGAAATATTATTGCATGAACTGTTATTGATCGCCAAATATTTATGTTTTGTTGTGTCCATATCGAGGTTGATTTGTCCAAACGTGGGACGAGTAATTGATTGGTATATGTGAATGAGTTGGTCCACCAACGTTAAAAAGTATAACGATCGGATCCGACTTAGTTGAGGACTAACTCGGATTGTGTACACGCAGGACCGTGTGTTAAGGTTAGCTACCTCGATCGATCACGGCGACTATGTGTAGGTGGCCACCCATAGTCTTGAATGAATGAGCGAATGAATGATGAATGAATTACGGATATGGAACAACGTGGATGAAATAGTCCGGCGGACACTTTTGGAAAATGATAAAATATTTGATAGGCATGAGCCTTTTCAACTAAAATCCTCATGTGCTATTGTGGGCGCTTCAATAACTTTTATGAAGAAAATGTTTTCGACAATGAGTCCACCGAGTACTTTTGTACTTAGCCCCGCATATTCGCTTTTGATGTGCGGGTTGAGCAAGGATTGATGATGGGTGCGGTGGTGTAAAGTGGTAGTGGCTTTGTTGCTTTAATTGAAGGATTTCTAGAACCTTGAGCATGCATCATCATATGTATGTTCACACGCTTTATTGCTTTATAAACCGTGATGTTTTGTTGGTATCTGTTGATTATGACCGCTATCATATCGTATTGAGCCGAGGTCGTACTGCCTTCGTGAAGTCTTTACCGATTGGGTTAGACTTGAACATAGAACCTTTTGGCAAGTCTTTACGTGACTTGAGTTTGTGCCGATACAACGATCCCTTTTAGTCTACGATTTATTCACAATTGATGGGTTAATCGTATTGGTTTAAATTATATATATCCGCGCATTTATCATACCAGTGACGATCCATGTGATCCGTACTTTCTTTGGAAGTCGGGTCGTTACAATAGGAGACACTTGTACGGTCGGTATCTCCAGTGGAACTCGACCCACTTCAATTTCTTGAAGTATCTGGTGTCGATCCCTCCCACTAGACACGACATCTCGTACCTTTGCTTAATCAGTGGTGGAATACGATCATCTTCTAATTCCTGAAGAATGATTTCAACTTTGGATTTATGATTTTTCATATAATCCACTTCTAAGAATCGGGCATTAGTGCTAATAATGACCTTCTGATCCTTAGGACTATAAAATAAACTACCTTTTGTCCCTCTAGGATAGCCAATAAACAGCCTTGCGTCGGATCTAGCCTCCCACTTGTCAGCCTTTTTGTTCAAAGACATGTGCCGGATCGCCCCATATCCTTATGTGGCTTAAACTGAGGCTGCGCCAAACCACAACTCGAAGGGGTCTTTTCGATCGACTTAGATGGTATTAGATTTAGCAAGTATGCCGCCGTTTCTAAGGCATACCCCCAAAACGAAATAGGCAATGTTGCATAACTCATCATTGATCTAACCATTTCTAAAAGAGTCCTATTTCTTCGCTCTGACACACCATTTTGTTGTGGTGTGCCCGGTGTAGTGAGCTGGGAGGTAATCCCACACCGCACCAAATAGTCCATAAACTCGTTTACGAGGTATTCGCCACCGCGATCCGACCCCAGGTGACTTGATACTCTTACCAAGCTTTGTCTCCACTTCCGCCTTAAACTCTTTGAATTTCTCAAAGCATTCGACTTGGCGGTGAAGCGGTATATGTATCCGTACCTTGAGTAATCGTCAATGAAAGTGACAAAATACTGTACCTCCAAGAGCTTGTGTGGACATAGGTCCACGCAGTCGAATGGACTAGCTCCAACACTTCTTTGGCTCTATAACCCTTCGCTTTGAAGGGTCCGGTCGACATCTTTCCTTCTATACGAGATTCGCAGATCGGGAGCGAGTAACTATGAGATCACCCAACGCCCATTCTTAGCCAAGATTTGGATCCTATTTAGATTGATGTGACCTAATCTAAGATGCCGAGAAATGTGGTGTCATCTTCTAAGAAAACTTTCTCTTTAAGGTTTGAAGAAGATGCAACATAGTTATAGGTATTATGTTTTGCGTAAATAGTATAAAGCTAATTATATAAAGTGCCACCACGATAACCGTCATTTCTTATGATAGAAACACCACTATCCAAAATAATGGAATATCCATGAATAAAAAGTTTCGAAACAGAAATAAGGTTTCGCCGAAACTCCGGCACATATAAAACGTCCTTTAAAACTAAAACTGCTCTATCAAAACATAAAGAAACATCTCTGACTGCAACGGCCTCGACTTTCACCGCGTTGCCCATGGAGATCGTTATCTCGCCATCATGCAGCTCCCTTGTCCGTAGGAACCCCTGCAAGGTATAACATGATCAGTCGCACCCGTGTCTACTACCCAAGAATGGGTAGAACAAGTCGCTAAACATGTTTCCGTTACTAAAGCAAATGGCGTACCTTGAGCCTCGAGCTTGGGGCATTTAGCCTTCCAATGCCGGTCTCACCGCACTTGAAGCATTTGCCCTTCTCCTTTGGCTTTATCAAACCGGTAGAGCCCTTTGTATTACTCCCACTCTTTCTTTAGCCTTAGCATCTCTTGAATTCCACTTTTCCTTTTCATCTTCGATAAAGCGGTGGTTTTCTTTGAGGTGCGTACTAAAGATCTGTGCACCTTTGCCCATTTTATGTTCTTCCGTTACTAGATCACATTGCAATGAATCTAGAGTATAACTTTTATCATAAAGGACTGCTTTATAACGGAAGTCATCAAAAGACTTGGGCAAAGTGTTGAGGATCATATCGATTCTGACTACGTCATCAATATATCCTCCAACCAACTCGAGCTCTCCGAAGAGATTGATCATTTGCTCTACATGGTCATGCACCGAATCACTTTCCTTCATTGAACTTGACATTATTGATTTTGTCAAATTATGACAAGCGATTCTGTCCGACTCCTCATACGATTTCATAAGACTTAGCCATATCGTGTCTGCATCTTCCATCTCTTGATGCTGGAGTTGTAGGGACTCGCACATGGTGACCAAAAGAAAGTACTTTGCCATTCTATTTGATTTGTCCTATTTCTCGTGCTCCTTGCGCTCCTCATCAGTAGATGAATCGTCTAGAGGCTTGGGACGGGGTGTAGTGAGTACAAATAGATTTTCTTCCGTAGTAAGAACATTCTCAATGTTTCGTTTCCACTCGATAAAATTCGGACCGGATAAGGGATTTTGTGCGAGCATATTGATAATCGGTGTAAGAGACATATCTGAAAGGATAATGTAAAACACATAAGCATACGATCGCACATAATTCGTAACAATAATATTGTAACCTTTTGATAAAACAATATTAATTGAAACCTCCAATCGCCCAAGGAATTCCACATGCAAGCCACGCGTGTGGACGTTTACACATGAACCCCTCGACCAGACTAAAATATACCTTTTAGTCGTTTAATTTCAATTCATGTCAACTTATCCTTATAACAAATGAAATTAATGATTGGACTCGACTAAACCACATCACTATCGCAAGAAGGCACTTCGCGGGAAGTTGTACTCGAGGTGATGTCTAAGCAATAAACACAATTTTAACAACAGAAATGAATTCTTAGAATTGGCATACTCACTAGGACCATACCGCTTCAATCCAAATTCCTTTGTTATCTCATTTTAAATCTATCTCTAGAGAACTTATGAAAATCGCATATGCAAGCCACGCGTGTGATCGCCGTTTACATGAAACTCCCACTTCAATAGATTAAAATGTTTTATTTAGAAATCTCATGTAAGAAACTTATGAAAATAGTGCAAGCAAGCCACGCGTGTGGGCGCCACTCACGGTCATGTATCACTTTGTTTAGAGATCAAAAAGTGGAGGTCTTGACATTTTAATTTAAAAATTAATATGTCGGGTTACTTGCTTAGTCTTTTGTTCAAATGGTTTGTCCATGCAGATCACGTAATCCTAGCATGCTTTTCTATAGAACTCAACATGTAAAACATGCTCGCGAAATTCTAAAAAGCTTAAAACGCGATAAACCTAGCATGCTTACTATGCGCATCCAATCACGAAAACATATAATATGTTTGTCTCGTAATTTAAACATACATAGCATGCTTCGATAATTTAAACATCCACGACATGCTATGAACGATTAAAAATAAAATAAAACGTTCATCGTGGCCCACTCGTGGAACCTGCACTTTCCTACCTAATCTATTACATAGAATTGCAAAGTACAGATCTTCATAAACTTTGAAAAATGGGCCACGCGTGCACGGGCACGGACCGGATTCATGCCGGAAAATCGGGTTCGGCCGGAAAACGAGTCTGGTCGGTTTGGCCCAAAATGGGCTGGGCCGCGAGCGCTAGGGCACAGCCCCGCGCGCCTTGATCGCCTACGCCGCGCCGCCTCGCGTGCTCCTCGCGGGCTGCCTCGCGGTCGCGAAGAGACCGCGACCAGCCGAGCTCACGTGCTCGACCATGTTCGCGCGCTAAGCGCCGTTACGCGCTCGGCGCGCATTCGATCGCCCTCGCGGTCGTGAGGGTGCTCGCGAGGCGCCGGGATCTCGCGACAAACGCGCGCCCGTCGCCTGTGCGTGCCTTCGCGGACGCGAGTGTGCCCGCGAACCGCTCAAGCACCACCGAGCACGCACGCCGCGCTCGGCGCACCTGCGCCGCCGAGCCGTACCACCCGTGTCGCCTCGCCGACGACTTGCGCGCCACCGCCGGGGCGTGCCGGCGCGTCAGGCGAAATCACGCGCCCGTGCACACCAGTGCGCCGATGCCGCCGAGACTCTCGCCGTCCGATGCCGCCGTGGTGCCGAAGTTGCCGAGAAACGCGCCGTGGCCGAGAGGCGTGCTGCGGCGCCGAGCACACCACGCGCCGTCGCCGCCGCCGCCCGCCGCCCTCGCGCCGTCGTCCGGTTTCTCCGGCGTACTCCCATCGTTTCGTTCTTCGTGCTTTCATCTTCGTTCTTCTTTTACAGATAAGATTTACAGGGAAAAATCTAATCTAACCAAGGATTTTCTCGTGGTGAAAAACAAAATCCGACAAAAATAAAACTAGCCACGATGAGCGACATGATTCCCAATTAATTAATTACGCACGTTATAATCAAACGTGAATTAATCCAACAAAGCGAATACGATCCCGTGCTCGATACCAATTGTAGGAAATCGATTTTAACCTCTCCCGAGGATCTATCTTGGATGTTTAATTCACCATACATTGATTATATTCTAGCATGCACCTATATAATTAATTGCAACACATAGGAGTTTTCTCGTGTTTACCGCGAATCATCGGGATGAGCGGATCAAGACTCGTGCTTTGATCTTCTGGACTGTATCCCGGTTGCCCAATCTCCAATATCGAGTGAGGATAATCTATGGAGAATGCTACAGAAAATCACCCTAACCCTCTCTATTATTTTCAAGAATCCTCTCCAATAATACTTAGGAGATGCACGAAAATAATGATGATGTTGATTGAGGATTAACCTTGATTTTATCTCTTACCTTATGTTTATAATGCACTACCATAATCCCATAAGGAAAAGATCTATGCATATCCCATAAATATAATAATATCCTTTTAGGATAAAGAGAATCAAATCTTTATCCAGAGAGAGAGAGGGGGCGCGAGTTTCACTAAACTTAGGGCCCTGATGGGCGACCAGGGATCAAATGCAAGGAATAAAGATGGGCCTCAAATAAATTAATTATCTTATGTTCGATCCGTAACATAAATGAATTTATAAACATTCATTCATACCACTAGAGAATAAATCTGACTTACCCTTTATTACCAAGTTGAGTCGGCTTGCACTTAACATTACAAATCCCGTATTTAAGATATCGCATGCGTCCATTAATTATTTAGAGCATTCGATTGCTTAAAATAATTAATATCTTTAATTCCTTAAGTAGTACCACTCAACCTTATCATTGTACTTGAGCTAACTCAACTGCGCAGGTTTAGTACAATAAACCTTTTGAGCTCCTTAAGGGACGTCATCATCCTAAACGGATACGGTGACTCGATAAAGATAACTAGCATGACATACTACCACTGCCACCACCCAAGATGCGGAGAATATTGGGTTAGATCATATAACCCTCACCCATAACAAGTCAAAGTGATGATCAGCAACTCATACTCACCTAATACCTTATCGAGGTTTAGATCATCGTAAGTCACCGAGATCTAGGTTCTTCACGACGGTCAGATAGAAGAACTCATCTCACCGTGATCCATCAATACGTCGAGACGCGTACCAGCATAGACAAGCAACCAAGTCAAGTCACTTCTTATCTATACCGCATGACTCGTCCTCAAGTTGTCTCACCGTGTGATACTTTTATATCTCATTAAGCTTGACCAATCATACGGACTTACGTGATCTTCACACATCGTATGATCTAACTTATATATGAGATAAGGGGACACGATATATGCAATCAAGTAATCAATTCAGATAGGAGATTGTAATAGTGGTAACAGGTAACATAGTATACAAGCTCAACCAACAGTGCTTTCAGTATACAAATCCAACACAGAAGATCATAGCCGAGATTTCCCATTTCTGCCAACAAGAAGATGAATCATTATTCGAGGCATGAGAGAGATTCAGGGGCCTATTAAGAAAATGCCCTCAGCATGGAATCTCCAAAGAGCAGTAGATCAAGCAATTCTACAGTGGGTTGACACTTCACACGAGGAGCATTGTGGATGCATCGACAGGAGGATGCCTATTGAATCGACGAGTGGAGGAGGCCAGAAGAATCATAAAGAGATGGCTGCCAATAGCTATCAATGGCCGATGGAGAGAATGCATGTGGTTAAAGCAGCTGCTGTAGAGAGTGACTCGAGATACGACGATCTCATGGAGAAGTTTACTCTTTTGAAAAGTCAGTTCGAGACGGAGGGCGTTAATTTTATAAATCAGAGGAACCGTCCTGGGGAAAATCCGACGTACCATCTTAACAATAGGAATCATCCTAACTTGTCGTATGCCAACCCCAACAACTTCCAACAACCTCCAGCAGGCTTCGTAGTGCAGAATGGGATGATTCAGGAGCCGAAAAAGCAAAGCTTAGAGGATATGATGCAACAGTTGGTTGAGAGCAACCAACAATTGGCGACTCAGCAGAACGCCTTCATCAGTAGCACTTGTCAGATGATAACTCATCTGGAGTCCACTGTGATGGCTATGGGGAAGCACATGAAGATGATGGAAAGCCAAATCAGTCAAATAGCCACACAGCTGAATGCGCAACAAAAGTTGGGTCAATTTCCTAGCACTACGGAGGTAAACCCGAAGAATCAGTGTTTTGCCATCCAGTTGAGGAGTGGGAAAGAGTGCCAGAACCATCCCGAGCGAGAAGAAGGACATGCACTGAACGAGGAGGAGCTTGAGACCGAGCTAGCGACCGCTAGCCCGTCCGCGAGGAAAGAGGCAGAACGGTTGCCCGAGAAGCTAGCGACTGGCCTAGCGACCGCTAGGCCGGCCGCGAGGAAATGTCCAGAGAGCTCTGACGAAGAGCTAGCGATTGAGCTAGCGACCACTAGCCCGACCGCGATGAACAAGATAGATACGGCTCCAGGAGCTCGCGACCACCCTAGCGGTCCCGAGGGTGGCCACGAGGCAGACGCGAAGAAGAATTAACCAACTTATACTCCTCCAAGTTGACTATCTCAGTCGAAATATGACGAGGAGTTCACGCGATTCAAAGAGATATTTAAAAAGTTGACATCAATTTATCTCTCTTTAATGCGCTCAGAAAAATGCCCGGATATGTTAAATTTCTCAAAGATGCATTGGCAAGCAAGAAGAAGTTGGGTAAATTTGAAAAAATTAACCTATCAGAAGAATGCAGTGCTATCTTACAGAGAAAGTTGCCACTGAAACAGAAGGATCCGGGGAGCTTCACATTGGAGTGCGAGATTGCTAAGCATACATTCCCCAACGTGTTATGTGATTTGGGAGCGAGCATCAATCTGATGCCCTTATCTGTAATCAATCGTCTGGGGCTTGGAAAGTTGAAGTCAACTAAAATTTCATTGATGATGGCTGACAGGTCAGTTTCAAATCTAAGGAATAGTTGAAGATGTTGGATTTGTATCTTGGCGCGCTTTTGGTTGAGCTTGTATACAATGTTTCTGTTACCACTATTACAATCTCCTATCTGAATTGATTACTTGATTGCATATATCTGTGTCCCCTTATCTCATATTGTCACAGCCCAATTTCTTAACCAAGAGATTAGGCTGTGACTTAGGGACTTAACGTAAAAGTTTAGGACTAATGAGGAAGTAAGAATTTCAAGGAAGTTGGGACGGCCAAAATTCGGGAGATCAATTAAGGAATATTATCATTTGGACTGCAAATGTTGATCTAATAGTATATATATAAGTTACATAGAATCAGATGAACACAAGAACTAACGGAAATATAATGATCGACAACAATCAATCTTTTCATGGAAGGGTTTCTTTTCACAAAAACAACAATTACATCACCATTCATCAAGTCAGAGTATGGCAACAGAAAGGGTAGTTGAGTTATATGTGTGAAGACATATAACTCCGGGCAACAAAGTATAACAATTTACATAAGGTTTCTACTTATCAGCAAGGCAACTAAATGGATAACGATTTTTCCAAGACAACTTTCAACAAATTAGAACTACACAATTTCAACTTCAACAATTTCAAAGAATCATGACTACAATCCAATCAAACAGACCTTAGTATCCAAGAATATAACGAGTTCGATATCAACTTTATCCACAGATCAAAATGACCATTCAAACCAAGAACATTCTTAGCAATAATATAATAAGGAGTTCAACTCTATTATCACCAACATTAACATAAAGTGATTCGATCATAAGGTTAATCACAACATAACAATATTCTGAACAAAAACCACGGTGTCCCTTTTCAACTCCATCTCAAAATCGAGCTCAACTGCGTGTTTAGAAATACATGCGGGCATGAGTCATAAGCACTCGGTGGACACATGCAGCAGTTAAAATTTGCTCTTAGAGCTATAAGATTGACTTGCCATCAATTTGCATTACGGGGTTTTAGTGAAAACACATGCATGCTTTTCAAAGTAAATACTTACTTGCTTTCATTTTCACAATTCTAAAACAAATGCATATGCATGATCTTTGTCTGCAGACATATTTCTCTTCCCTTATCCACGGATTTTGTCTATGTGTTGAGAAGTAGGCCTCCTTCTCAAACACGCTATGACCCGAAGGTCGCTATCCGACGTCGGTAAATTCTTTCATTCCTTCTTTCTTTTTCTTTCTTTCTCTTTCCGTGGACAGACAATGTATCATGCTCATGCTCAACATTTGGCAAGTCAATGAATTTAAAAGTCATGCAGTATACATAATGAAACAATATAAATTAGCACGTGCTATTATTTAGTTCGAAAGCCCACCTGTCGTCTTTAGTCGGTCACTTAATAAACCTTTCTTTTTCTTCGTCCTCTTCTTCCTTAACTGCCTTCCCTTTTCTCGATGTACCTTTAATAATTTGATAACATTAGTAAACAATATTTCTTATTTTCTAACTATAAATCTTCTTATTTCATCTTTTCCATTTCTTTATGATTTGTTTAGACGGTTTTGTCTAACTTCTCATTTATAAAATTTTAGTCTTTTCGGTCATTGCATCCTTTATATCTTAACTTTATTCTTATTTTCATTCAACATTCTAAATTATTATCAAACATTCAATGAACACTATTATTGTACATTAATAACTTTATTTTACTCTCTTTTCTTTCTTTGGATATTATATTTATTTTCTTAAGTTATTTAAGCATAATATAAGTAATTAATTGCCTACATTAAACTTTTCATATAATTAAGTCATAATTAATGAATCTTGTTCCATACTACTACTTTTCTTACTATTAGTATACTTTTAAGTATACTAATTATTTCTATTAACTTAACATTATAATATATATATATATATATATATTTATCCTTAAACTTTCTTTCTTTACATAATATATTTCTAAAATTCAACCTTTCACCTTTTTAATTCTAAACTCTTCATTTAAGCTTTATTATTCTTTATTTACATAATATATTCACAATACATAAGATATATGAAGAATAACATTAAAATTTTAACTTTCCTTTTCTATAATTTTGAAATTTCACACATATATATAAATTGTAATTTCTTTAATTTCTTCTCAACTTCTCATCTTAGTATCATATGTGAGCTCAAATCATCAATATTAATAACATATATTAACTTTAGCACATACATAACCTTTGAACACCTAAACTAAAATTTTAAATTTCAACATATGAACTTGGAAAATTCTATTAAATTCATAGAATACTTATTTCATCATATTAAACTCATATATCAAGTTAAATGAAGAAAATAAAATCAATACATCACTTCCCCATTTTTCTAAAATTTCGAACATATATATATATATTCTAAAATTTATTTTGCTATCTTTTCTTCCCATTTATTAACCTAAGCATGCTTTAAACATATAATCACAACTTATTTTTAACATAACATCCATAATTCATTATCTTAACCTAAACATATAAATGAGGGTTTCTCAACTTTAACAAAATTCCTACAACTATACTACTATCAATTCATCAATTCCACACAAAATCATCAATTCTCAACTATAACATCAATATCCATTCCTAACTTTCACAAAACCTATTAAAATATACAATTAACATGCTCAAGAATTTTATAAATATATAACAAAATTCATGCTTAAAGATTGAAAAGAGATTAGAATCATACCTTATTAACCTTGGGATCAACCTTAGAAATGAAAATTGGGAGGAAAATAGCTTAGGAAAAAGTTTTGTCTTAGTGTGTGTTGGTGTGTGTAGGCGTGATTTTAGGGAGAGATTTTGATGATTTTTGCAAAATGTTAAATGGTATAGAAGTGATATATTTATAGAGCAAATTTCATTTCATTTTTAATTTAATTTATTACATGATTATTCATCAAATTTATTAAATGCTATTACTTGGTCTCCAAGTATAATAAATATGTATGTTAATCATGCATTTCTAAACCTTCTTACTTAATGCTCCTAAATTCATATATTTCCATTTAAATTTTAATATTATACTATGTGTAAATATTAATATTTTGATGCTACTAACTTTATACTATAACCTACTTTCTTATTTCCATGATTTCTATGAAATAAAATACTCACTTTATAATCTTACATTTATAAAGTAATGTTTACCATATAACATGAAAATATAACATTCAAATAGCAAAATTTAAAATTTCTAACAATTATAGAATTTATTTGATCATTTAAGATCAAATAATCAACCATAACATTATTTTAAATTTTTAAACAAAATCTTTCATTCATAAAGTTATAGTTAAATTGTTAATTATATTCTATTTTATTAAGAGTCATTATGTATTTTGGATCATAATTATTTCTGTTTTCTTTTGGATTAAGGATGCAATGCCCTAATTAACACTTAAGTATTCTTTCATTACTGATTAAAAATTTGAGGTATTACATTCCTTCCCCCTTAAAGAAATTTCGTCCCAAAATTTAGTACCTTAGCTAAATAGTTCGGGATATTTCTGTCTCATTTGTTCTTCTAGTTCCCATGTCGCTTCATCTGAGCCATGATGCTTCCACTGTACTTTAACTAAAGGAATAGATTTATTCCTTAGTTGTTGTTCTTTATGATCCAGGATACACTCTGGTCTTTCCTCGTAACTTAGATTTGGCTCAGGAACTATTTCTTCTTGATGAACTATGTGTTTAGAATCAAACACATATTTTAAGTAATGCGACACATGGAATACGTTGTGTACATTGCTTAAGTTTGGTGGCAACGCAATTACAGATGCTACAGGTCGATTCTTTCCAAAACTTCGTATGGTCCTATGAATCTTGGTTTCATTTCCTTTTATTCCAAATCGATGTCGCCCTTGGTTGGAGAAACTTTGAGAAAAACTTTGTCTCCAACTTCAAAATTGAGTTACATCTGGCGGACATCTGCGTCGACTTTTGGCGATCTTGAGCTTCTTGAATTCTTTTCTTTATTTGTCGAACAATTTCGATCATTTCTTGATAACTTCGGACCCGGTATTTTCTTTCTCCGACCTCATCCCAATATAGGCGATCTACATTTCTTCTGTAGAGAGCTTCATATGGCGCCATGTTGATTGTAGCTTGATAACTATTGTTATAAGCGAATTCTACTAACGGTAAGCTTGTTCCCATTGTTAGCCTCGATCTAACACTACTGATTCGGAGCATATCCTCAAGTGTTTGAATAGTTCTTTCTGTTTGTCCGTCTGTTTGAGGATGAAAAGCCGTACTAAAATTGATTGCGTTCCCAATTCTTCTTGGAAACTTGACCAAAATCGCGAGGTAAATTTGGAGTCTCTATCTGAGGTGATAGATACAGGTACTCCATGTAGCCGTACTATTTCGCGAACATATATTTGAGCTAATTTGCTAGCTCCATAGGTAACAGGAATTGGGATGAAATGAGCACATTTGGTGAGACGATCCACAATCACCCATATAGCCGTGTTCCCACGCTTTGATCTTGGTAGACCGGTTACAAAATCCATGGCGATGTGGTCCCATTTCCATTCGAGAATTTCTAAGGGTTGCACTTCCCATATAGTCGTTGATGTAATGCTTGACTTGTTGACACGCTAGACATCGCTCCACAAATAATCTATCTCTTTCTTCATCCCGTCCACACGAATTGTTGTTTAAGATCTTGATACATCTTCGTGCTTCCAGTGCGATGTATAAAGCGAATTATGAGCTTCACTCATAATTTCATTCTTTAGTTTACGGTTATCGGTATCACTATTACATTTGAACATAATTGCATTGTCCCGAGCCTCATGATGATCTTGTAGTCCTACATTCGATCTTGGCTCGTAACTTCTCCAATTGTTCATCTTGTCGTTGAGCATTAACGATCCTCGCCCTTAAATGCACAACCACTAAAGTGGATATGATACTCATGCGGTGGTATCGGTGGAAGTACTATTTCTATCTTTAACTTTTCAAATCTTTAATCAACTCTTGTTCTTGGGTGAGAATCATTCCTAGCGCCCTTGACTTTTTCGACTCAAAGCATCCGCAACTCGTTCGCTTTGCGGTGATATTTAATTTCACGGTCATAATCTTTGACGAGTTCAAGCCATCTTCTTTGGCGCATGTTCAAATCTTTTGTTCAAAGTATTTTAAACTCTTATGATCGTGAAAATTTCACATTCGAGCCATCTGAGATAGTGCCTCCAAATCTTCAATGCATGGACTACCGCAGCTAATTCTAGGTCATGCGTTGGATAGTTAAGTTCGTGCGACCTTAGGCGTGTGAAGCATAAGCAATGACTTTTCCTTCTGCATAAGTGCGCATCCTAGTCCGTTCTTTGGCGATCGATATAGAGGGTAAATTCTTGATCGGGTTCGGTATCGTCAACTTTGGTCTTGTAGTCGATCGCTTCTTAAGTTCTTGAAAACTTTCTTCACATTCCTTGGTCCATTGAAATTTTACTCCCTTTCGAGATAATGGGTCATTGGTCTTGCGATTTTGGAGAAGCCTTGATGAATCGTCGATAGTAGCACTGCCAATCCTAAAAAACTCCGAATTTCATTAGGTGTCGTAGGTGATCTCCATTCTTGTACCGCTTGCACCTTGGCGGGATCTACTTTGATTCCTTGGTGATACAATATGGCGAGGAAGTTTACCTCTTTCGACCAAAATTCACATTTCTTTGAATTTTGCATACAACTTTTCGACCATTAGGTTTCTAATACAACTCTTGGGTGTCTTTCATGTTCTTGTTCATCTCTTGAGTGACAAGAATATCATCGATAAATACTAGGACAAATTTATCGAGATACTCATGGAAAACACGATTCATCAAATCCATGAACACGGCGGGAGCATTTGTTGGTCAAAGGCATCACTACAAACTCGTGGTGACCGTATCGTGTTCGAAAAGCCGTCTTAGGAATATCTTACGAGCAATTTTCAATTGATGATACCACGATCTTAAATCAATCTTAGAGAAAATACTAGCTCCCTTTAGTTGATCAAATAGATCATCTATCCGAGGCAACGGATATTTATTTTTCAAGGTGAGCTTATTCAATTCTCTATAATCGATACACATTCTTAGGGTACCATCCTTCTTTCTCACGAACAAGGCAAGGCTCCCCATGGAGATACACTGGGTCGAATAAACCCTAAGTCGAAGAGTTCTTGAAGTTGAATTTTCAATTCTTGCAACTCTTTAGGAGCCATCTGATAAGGTGCCTTTGAAATAGGTCTTGATCCGGGTTCTAGATCAATCGAAATTCGGTTGTCTATCTTGAGGCAATCCGGTAACGTTTCGGAAAAACATCTGGATATTCACGACTCTTGCACATCTTCAATTCTTCGTTCCTTCTTGTTGTCGAGAGTTAAATGTGCCAAGTAAGCGCGATTGTCCTTATTCCTCAATAATTTCTCGGCACTTATTCTTTGAGATTATGGAATTCTTTTTTCATCTCAACACCGTAGAAACAGGTGGGTTCTTTTCTGGAGGATGGAGCGAAATTTCTCGTTGTTCACATCGAATTACAACATGATTTTCCGTTAACCAATCCATTCCTAAGATAATATCTACATCCCACATTGATATTACTTGTAAAGATCTTGCTTTCAATTTGAGAGTTCCCAACTCAAATTCTAAGTTGGAACATATGTGGGAAATTCCTGTAGATTTACCTAAAGGAGTCATTACTTTTAGATCCTGGTTACTTCGCTCTATGTTCAGATCAAATACATCTATACATGTCGTAGAGATAAAAGAATCTGACTCCGTATCAAAGAAATTACAATAGGAATGCCGTTTAACGTTCCCATACCGCCAAGTTTTCGACATTTTGTTCTTGTTGCCTTGGATTTAAGGTGAATGCCCTCGATATTGAGGTTGAGTTTGTTGAGGTTTGTGGTGGCAAAATCATCGGGTATTGAGTCTTCTTGTTGATTGAGATGGATGTTGAAAGCTACCACCTATGGCCTTCATTTGTGGCATTTGTTTAGAGGATGACTTTCTTCCACTTTCCGGTAATCTTTGTCGGGTTGGGCGATTATTGGCATAATGACCCATTTGACCACACATAATGGTATTGGTACCCGTTTTACTGAGTTCTGTATGAGCTTTGTTACATTTTGGGCACAACGGTATCACAGGAAGGTTTGGAATTGGCGGCAATTGAGTTTGGAAGGGTGGTCGGAAGAACTTGAATTAGAATGGTTTGGTCGTTGCCAAGGTTTCTTATTTGGAAAGTCTCTTGTTTCCCGTCTTCGTTTTCCTTTAAAGCGTTGATTGTGGGGCATCAACTTTTGTGGTGTTTGACTTTGGGATGGACTTGGATTTGGTTGTGGAGCCATCTTTTACTGCTGCATCTCTAATTCCATGTCTAAAGCTACATTCGAGGTTTGACATATGAAAGGGCAGGTTGACTTGCCAAATGATCCTTATTTCTTGGCGTAACCACAGGCGGAACAACTCACCATCTTCTCGTCGGTTTCTATCACATGCGGAGCATAGCGTGATAGAGTGCAAATTCTCTATCATATTACGCCACAGTTTTCTTTCCTTGTTTGAGGTTCATGAATTCGATTTCTTTTGTTTCTTATAACTCAGGAATGTATTTTGCGAACAATTCCTCCTTGAATTGTTCCTGGTAAAGTTTTCCAATCTTTACGGGTGAGAGTCTTTTGGCGTGATTCCCACCAAAAATCAATGGTCCTTTTAATTGAAAGGATATGCACAAAGACATTCATATCGAGCATTCTAAAATTTGAAGATTCTCTCCATCGCTCGAACCCATTCCTCTGCCTCGGCGGGTTTTCGATTCCATAGAATGATGGTGGATTTTGTCGAAGGAATAATTGAAAATTTTCTAGTGTTTGGAGGAGGGTGAGTTCGGGGGTAGGTTGGGGTATGTTTTCACCGGCTTGTTCTTCATCATAGGATTTCGGTTTCGCGTCTTGGTGGCATCTTGCATTTTAAATTTATGAGAACAATATGTATGCGATTGATATGTAAGATATTTATAAGCGAGTAAAGTGTCGGGTTTTAGCAAATAAATTGCATGGAAACAATTTGCATAATTGTATAAACAAGAGGTTCAAAGTTAAGCGAAAACAACAAGCAACATAACATAAATATTTACATATCATGGAAAATTGCCTCTAAGAGGACTTTTACATTAGGAAAATTTTGCCTTGGCGAGTAGGCATCGGAAATTCTTCTATCCGTCTAGATTAACTTTATACATGCATACTATTTACATAAATCCTACTTCATTACCTATTCACAAATGTACAAAACTACTTGTTAATTTCTTCAAATTTTTAATCCATCCTTGACGCCATATCATTTCCATCGTCAGGGCCCAATGCTTCATTCTCATCATCCATTCTTTCGACTTACGCATTTGTATGCGGCATGTTTTGGATTCTCTTCCTCAACACCTCTTCATGCATTCATCCTCTGATGGAGGGTCACAAAAACGTTTAACTTTGGATTTAGGATGAGAAATAAAACTTATTTCAGTTTCAAGGAGAGAAGGATCCTTGACAAATGGCAGATCATTAAGCTGAAGAGGTTGTACTTGAGTGGTACCAACGGTTGTACAAATTCAGTTCATATTTAAAAGATCTGGCGAGTCACATGGGTCAGATGTTCGACTTCAACCTCAAACCGATTTTCTTGAAGGGATGTGTTTGGGGATTCATATGGTATGGCTTGCGGTGGAGAAACATCTGCGACTATGAGGTGATTATACCATGTTAAGTTATCGGTGAAGTCATCAATGTCCATATCATAATCAAAATCAACATGATCAAGTTCTTGAGAGGAAGGTCTTACGCAGCGTGTTCTTGAGGAAACTCTTCTTGAAAGGTCGAGATAATTACCATGAACAATAGGGCTCAATTCTAGAGGAGTAATATCATCAACAGATGTAACGTGGTCAGAAGAAGTGGTAGGATTGGTTGGTACAACTTGATCTTCATAGAAAGGAATATCAGAGGTTTCCATTAAAGATTCTGAATTTGTCGAATCTATTACAGCAGATGTACTAGATTCGCCCACTTCGAATTGAGGTTCATTTCTTTCAATGGGAATATTTGGTGTTAGGATGTTATAGATGGCAAAAACAAAACCTTCCGCCGGAGGATAATTGCCAGGAGGTGGACTCTGGGTAGCATTATATTGTCTTCGAATGATTTCTACAAATTCTGGAAGGTCAGCAAAGTTATGATATTCAGCAACAAAATCTATGGCAACTCAATTGCCCATTCACCGCCATCTGGTGGTAGAACCCGTACTAATTGCATGATGCCATCCAGGTCTGTCACTGCAATTCCCCTAACTTGCATCCACAATTCCACAAATCTATCTAGGAATTCTACAAAGTTCTGATTTTCCTCCATACGATATTCATAGAACGGATCATCCTTCCAATAGTAAGAGGTCTCGGTCTTTGTACTCTTTACGGGTGTCCTTATAGGCCTTGCCATCCTAACATAGAATGTAATTACTAACTAAAATGTGTTGATCTTAATATACTTAAATACTTGAAACTAAAATTTACTTATCATAGTTCAACACGTACTTCACATAACGATCATATACATGCTTTATCAATTATATAAAGAACTTGATCATATGAATGTAAAATGCATGACTTTATCAAAAGCACTTTATCAAATAACTTTCTTTTCTAAATGCTCATTATAAAATTTTCATCTTACTTACAGTTGGTGGCGGAGATGGATTTGGAACACTTTGCTTTCTGGACTCTACTTACATTAGGAATTGAAACAAAATCACATAGTAACTAACCCCATAGAACCATGCTCGATACCAATCATCACACCAATTTCTTAACCAAGAGATTGGTTTGTGACTTAGGGACTTAACGTAAAAGTTTAGGACTAATGAGGAAGTAAGAATTTCAAGGAAGTTGGGACGGCCAAAATTCGGGAGATCAATTAAGGAATATTATCATTTGGACTACAAATGTTGATCTAATAGTATATATATAAGTTACATAGAATCAGATGAACACAAGAACTAACGGAAATATAATGATCGACAACAATCAATCTTTTCATGGAAGGGTTTCTTTTCACAAAAACAACAATTACATCACCATTCATCAAGTCAGAGTATGGCAACAGAAAGGGTAGTTGAGTTATATGTGTGAAGACATATAACTCCGGGCAACAAAGTATAACAATTTACATAAGGTTTCTACTTATCAGCAAGGCAACTAAATGGATAACGATTTTTCCAAGACAACTTTCAACAAATTAGAACTACACAATTTCAACTTCAACAATTTCAAAGAATCATGACTACAATCGATCAAATGCGGACCTTAGTATCCAGAATATAACGAGTTCGATATCAACTTTATCCACAGATCAAAATGACCATTCAAACCAAGAACATTCTTAGCAATAATATAATAAGGAGTTCAACTCTATTATCACCAACATTAACATAAAGTGATTCGATCATAAGGTTAATCACAACATAACAATATTCTGAACAAAAACCACGGTGTCCCTTTTCAACTCCATCTCCGAATCGAGCTCAACTGCGTGTTTAGAAATACATGCGGGCATGAGTCATAAGCACTCGGTGGACACATGCAGCAGTTAAAATTTGCTCTTAGAGCTATAAGATTGACTTGCCATCAATTTGCATTACACAGGGGTTTTAGTGAAAAACCTGTGCATGCTTTTCAAAGTAAATACTTACTTGCTTTCATTTTCACAATTCTAAAACAAATGCATATGCATGATCTTTGTCTGCAGACATATTTCTCTTCCCTTATCCACGGATTTTGTCTATGTGTTGAGAAGTAGGCCTCCTTCTCAAACACGCTATGACCCGAAGGTCGCTATCCGACGTCGGTAAATTCTTTCATTCCTTCTTTCTTTTCTTTCTTTCTCTTTCCGTGGACGAGCGATGTATCATGCTCATGCTCAACATTTGGCAAGTCGATGAATTTAAAAGTCATGCAAGATACATAATGAAACAATATAAATTAGCACGTGCTATTATTTAGTTCGAAAGCCACACATAAGTCTTTAGTCGGTCACTTAATAAACCTTTCTTTTCTTAGTCCTCTTCTTCCTTAACTTGCCTTCCCTTTTCTCGATGTACCTTTAATAATTTGATAACATTAGTAAACAATATTTCTTATTTTCTAACTATAAATCTTCTTATTTCATCTTTTCCATTTCTTTATGATTTGTTTAGATGGTTTTGTCTAACTTCTCATTTATAAAATTTTAGTCTTTTGGTCATTCGTCCTTTATATCTTAACTTTATTCTTATTTTCATTCAACATTCTAAATTATTATCAAACATTCAATGAACACTATTATTGTACATTAATAACTTTATTTTACTCTCTTTCTTTCTTTGGATATTATATTTATTTTCTTAAGTTATTTAAGCATAATATAAGTAATTAATTGCCTACATTAAACTTTTCATATAATTAAGTCATAATTAATGAATCTTCTTCCATACTACTACTTTTCTTACTATTAGTATACTTTTAAGTATACTAATTATTTCTATTAACTTAACATTATAATATATATATATATATATATATATTCTTTGTCCTTAAACTTTCTTTTCTACATAATATATTTCTAAAATTCAACCTTTCACCTTTTTAATTCTAAACTCTTCATTTAAGCTTTATTATTCTTTATTTACATAATATATTCACAATACATAAGATATATGAAGAATAACATTAAAATTTTAACTTTCCCTTTTTCTATAATTTTCGAAATTTCACACATATATATAAATTGTAATTTCTTTAATTTCTTCTCAACTTCTCATCTTAGTATCATATGTGAGCTCAAATCATCAATATTAATAACATATATTAACTTTAGCACATACATAACCTTTGAACACCTAAACTAAAATTTTTAAATTTCAACATATGAACTTGGAAAATTCTATTAAATTCATAGAATACTTATTTCATCATATTAAACTCATATATCAAGTTAAATGAAGAAAATAAAATCAATACATCACTTCCCCATTTTTCGAAAATTTCGAACATATATATATATATTCTAAAATTTATTTTTGCTATCTTTTCTTCCCATTTATTAACCTAAGCATGCTTTAAACATATAATCACAACTTATTTTTAACATAACATCCATAATTCATTATCTTAACCTAAACATATAAATGAGGGTTTCTCAACTTTAACAAAATTCCTACAACTATACTACTATCAATTCATCAATTCCACACAAAATCATCAATTCTCAACTATAACATCAATATCCATTCCTAACTTTCACAAAACCTATTAAAATATACAATTAACATGCTCAAGAATTTTATAAATATATAACAAAATTCATGCTTAAAGATTGAAAAGAGATTAGAATCATACCTTATTAACCTTGGGATCAACCTTAGAAATGAAAATTGGGAGGAAAATAGCTTAGGAAAAAGTTTTGTCTTAGTGTGTGTTGGTGTGTGTAGGCGTGATTTTAGGGAGAGATTTTGATGATTTTTGCAAAATGTTAAATGGTATAGAAGTGATATATTTATAGAGCAAATTTCATTTCATTTTTAATTTAATTTATTACATGATTATTCATCAAATTTATTAAATGCTATTACTTGGTCTCCAAGTATAATAAATATGTATGCTTAATCATGCATTTCTAGAGCCTTCTTACTTAATGCTCCTAAATTCATATATTTCCATTTAAATTTTAATATTATACTATGTGTAAATATTAATATTTTGATGCTACTAACTTTATACTATAACCTACTTTCTTATTTCCATGATTTCTATGAAATAAAATACTCACTTTATAATCTTACATTTATAAAGTAATGTTTACCATATAACATGAAAATATAACATTCAAATAGCAAGAATTTAAAATTTCTAACAATTATAGAATTTATTTGATCATTTAAGATCAAATAATCAACCATAACATTATTTTAAATTTTTAAACAAAATCTTTCATTCATAAAGTTATAGTTAAATTGTTAGTTATATTCTATTTTATTAAGAGTCATTATGTATTTTGGATCATAATTATTTCTGTTTTCTTTTGGATTAAGGATGCAATGCCCTAATTAACACTTAAGTATTCTTTCATTACTGATTAAAAATTTGAGGTATTACACATATATAAGTTAGATCATACAGTGTGTAGAAGATCACAGAAGTCTGTATGATTGGTCAAGCTTAATGAGATATAAAAAGAATCACAGCTGAGAAAACTTGAGGACGAGTTGTCGGTATAGGCTGCGGTATAGATGAGAAGTGACTTGACTTGGTTGCTTGTCTATGCTAGTACATCTCTGACGTATTGATGGATCACAGTGAGATGAGTTCTTCTATCTGACCGTCGTGAAGAACCTAGATCTCGGTGACTTACGATGATCTAAACCACGATAAGGTATTAGGTGAGTATGAGTTGCTGACCATCACTTTGACTTGTTATGGGTGAGGGTTATATGTTCTAACCCAATATTCTCCGCATCTTGGGTGGTGGCAGTGCTTGTATGTCATGCTAGTTATACAGACAGTCATTGTATCCGTTTAGGATGATGGCGTCCCTTAAGGAGCTCAAAGGTTTATTGTACTAAACCTACGGTTGAGTTAGCTCAACTACAATAATAAGGTTGAGTGGTACTACTTAAGGAATTAAAGATATTAATTATTTTAGCGATCGAAAGCTCTAAATAATTAATGGACGTGCGATATCTTAAATCGGGAGATTCGTAATGTCTAAGTGCAAGCCCGACTCAACCCGGTAATAAAGGGTAAGTCGACATTTATTCTCTAGTGGCATGAATGAATGTTTATAAATTAATTTATGTTAAATTTGAACATAAGATAATTAATTTATTTGAGGCCCATCTTTATTCCTTGCATTTGATCCACGAGTGGCCCATCCGAGGCCGTTCTTCTTTGAAGAAATTGGCGCCTCCCCCCTCTTAAGGCAAGGATTTGATCCTCTTTATCCTATAAGGATATTATTATATTTATGGGATATGCATGGATCATTTCCTTATGGGATTATGGTAATGCATTATAAATATAAGGTAAGAGATAAGATCAAGGCTAATCCTCATATTTGACCTAGCCATATTTTCGTCCATCCATAGTATACTTAGGAAGAAATTTTCGAAAATATCAAGAGTGGTTTGAGGGTGATTTTTGTAGCATTCTCCATAGATCGTCCTCACTCGACGTTGGAGATTGGGCAACCGGGATACAGTCCAGAAGGTCAAAGCACGAGTCTCGATCCGTTCATCCGATCCACCTCGGCATTCAAAGGTAAACACGAGAAAACCCTACGTGTTGCGATTAATTATATAGGCGCATGCTAGGAATATAATCAATGTATAGTGAATTAAACATCGTAGATAGATCCTCGGGATAGGGCTAAACATAGTTTTCCCTACAATTGGTATCAGAGCCTGGGATCAGTATCTTGGCTCTGTTGGATTAATTCACGTTTGATTATTACGTGCGCAATATATTAATTGTTGGATCAGTCGTTCATCGTGGCTCGTTTATTTTTGTCGTATTTTTTTTCACCACGAGAAAATCCGTGGTTAGATTAGATTTTTCCTGTAAATCTTATCCGTAAAGAAGAACGAGCGAAAGCACGAAGAGCGAGGCGATGGGAAGACACGTCGGAGAAATCGGACGCCGCGGCGTGAAGGGCGGCGGGCGGCGGCACACGGCGTGCTCGGTGCTCGCGACCGCCCGCCGGCTGCTTGTGCGTGTTTCTCGGTGGGTAGGCGGCACACGACTCGGCGGCACAGGCGTGCGGGCGCGTGATTCGTCGGCAGATGCCTCGGCCGCGCTCGGCTGGCGCGTTTTCTCGGTGGTTTGTGGGCGACTTCGCGTCCGTGAGGCATGCGCGCGTTTATCGCGTGAGATTCTCGATGCGGGCGATGGGGCACGCGTTTGTCGCGCGAGATCCCCGGTGCTTCGCGAGTGGGCTAGCGGTCGCCGCGAGGGCGTAGCGCAGCAGCGGCGGCAGCGAGCGCGAGCATAGCCACGCATGCGTGCTCGACGGGTCGCGGTCGTCTTCGCGACCGCGAGGCAGCCCGCGAGGAGCACGCGAGGCGGCGCGCTAGAGTGGGGCGGCGACAGTGTGCTGGGCGCGCGCATGGGCTGTTCCCTAGCGCGCGGCCCAGCCCATTTTTGACTCACCCTGCCCAAACCCGTCCCAGACCCGTTTTTCCAACCCGAACCTGATTTTCCAGCCCGAATCCAGTTTTGACGAATTCGATCCATGCCCGTGCACGCGAGGCCCATTTTTTCAAAGATTATGAAGATCTGTACTTTGCAGTTCTATGTAATAGATTAGACAAGAAAGTGCAGGTTCCACGAGTGGGCCACGATGAACGTTTTATTTTATTTTTAATCGTTCATTGCATGTCGTGGATGTTTAAATTATGCAGAAGCATGCTATGTATGTTTAAATTACGTAGACAAACATATTATATGTTTTCGTGATTGGATGCGCATAGTAAGCATGCTAGGTTTATCGCGTTTTCAAGCATATTTTAGAATTCTGTGAGCATATTTTACATGTTGAGTTCTATAAAAAAAGCATGCTAGGATTACGTGATCTGCATGGACAAACCTTTTGAACAAAAAGACTAAGCAAGCATCCCGACAAATTAATTTTTAAAATTAAAATGTCAAGACCTCCACTTTTGATCTCTAAACAAAGTGAGGCCTTGTGAGTGGCGATCCACACGCGTGGCTTGCTTGCCTTGTTTATCATAAGTTTGTTAGATGAGATTTCTAAATAAAACATTTTAAATCTATTGAGAAGTGGGAGTTTCATGTGTAAACGTCCACAGGCGTGGCTTACATGTGCGATTTTCATAAGTTCTCTAGAGATGGATATAAAATGAGATAACAAAGGAATTTGTATTGGAAGCGGTATGGTCTAGTGAGTATGCTAATTCTAAGAATTCATTTTCTTTGTTAAAATTGTGGTCATTGCTAGACATCACCTCAGTACAACTTCCTTGAAGTCCCTTCTTGCGATAGTGATGTGGTCTAGTAAGGTCGATCATTAATTTCATTTGTCATAAGGATCGGTTGACATGGATTGAAATTAAGCGACTAAAGGTATATTTTAGTGCAGTCGGGGGTTCATGTGTAAACGTCCACACGCGTGGCTTGCATGTGGGATTCCTTGGGCGATTGGAGGTTTCAATTAATATTGTTTTATCAAAGGTTACAATATTATTGTTACTAATTATGTGCGATCGTATGCTTATGTGTTTACATTGTCTTTTCGGATATGTCTCTTACAGATTATCAATATGCTCGCACAAAATCCCTTATCCGTCCGAATTTTATCGAGTGGAAGCGAAACATGGAATATGTTCTTATCATTGAAGAACACATGTTTGTTCTCACTACTCCTAAGCCCGATGCCCTTCTTCGACGCGTCGACTAATGAGCGAGAGTCTAGCGACTTTGGCATAAGTCGAACAATATGGCCAAGTGCTATATGATGACTACAATGTCCAAGGCTTGCAGTACTGACATCGATCGATGGAAGGCGCGACGAAATATGGTCAAGTCTCGAGGTAAGTTTGGGCAATCGGATCGGACGATCCGCTTCCACACAATGAGAGAAATCTTGGCGTGTAAGATGGAAGAAGGAAGTTCGGTCCATGAACATGTCTCCCATGACTCGTCTCATGGATAGCCTTGATCAGTTGGGAGAAGGTATTGACGGCGAAGCCTAGGTCGATATCATCCTCAACACACTGCCCAAGACTTTTGAGAATTTTCGCATGAATGCGATCATGAGCAAGACCGAGTTTACACTTAGTCAGTTGCTTAATGATCTCGTGGCTGCGAAAGGAGTTATGGGCAAAGGAGCACATGCCTTTGCTAGCACATCTAGGGGCCCAAATTTTCCGTTGCAAAATGGAAAAAGAAAAAGGGGCACCAAAGGTGGCGAGGCGAGGAAATAGTGGGAGTAATGGGAACAAGAACATGCACGCCAACGGAGGCAAAAAGCCAAAGGAGAGGGCAAATCTTCAAGTCTTGTGAGGCGGGCATTGGAAGGCCAAGTGCCCTCGCTCAGGCTCAGTCGCCATTTGCTTTAATGTGAAACATGTTTAGCGACTTGTTCTACCCATTCTTGGGTAGTGAACACGTGCGATGATCATGTTTGTTACACCTGCGAGGGTTCTGCGGACAAGGGAGGCTGCATGATGGCGAGATAACAATCTCCATAGGCAGCGGTGAAAGTCGAGGCCGTTGCGATCGGAGATGTTACTTTATGTTTTGATAGAACAAGTTTAGTATTGAAAGATGTTTTATATGTGCGGATTTTCGGCATAACCTTGTTTCTGTTTCGAAATTGTTTATTCATGGATATTCTATTATTTTTGATAGTGGTGTTTCTATCATAAGAAATAACGAAGTTATCTGTGTTGGCACATTATATAATTCGCTTTATACTATTTCTGCTAAACATAATACATATAACTATGTTGCATCTACATCAAACCTTAAAAGAAAGTTTTCTTGCAAGATGACACCACATTTCTCGGCATCTTAGATTAGGTCACATCAATCTAAATAGGATCCAGGCGGCTAAGAATGGGCGTTGGGTAATCTAACAGTTACTCGGTTCTCGATCTGCGAATCTGTATAGAAGGTAAGATGTCGACCGGACCTTTCAAAGCGAAGGGTTATAGAGCGAAAGAAGTGTTGGAGCTAGTCCATTCGACTTGTGTGGACCGATGTCCACACAAGCTCGTGGAGAATACGAGTATTTTGTCACTTTCATTGACGATTACTCGAGGTGCGGATATGTATAGTCGCTTCACCACAAGTCAGAATGCTTTGAGAAATTGAAAGAGTTTAAGGCGGAAGTGGAGCGAAGCTTGGTAAAGTATTAAGTCGCGTGGTGCGATCGCGGTGGCAAATACCTCGATAACGAGTTTATGGACTATCTAGTGAAGTGTGGGATTACCTCCCGGTAAGACTACAATCGGGCACACCACAACAAAATGGTGTGTCGGAGGCGAAGAAATAGGACTCTTTTGGAAATGGTTAGATCAATGATGAGTTATGCGGCATTACCTATTTCGTTACGGGGTATGCCTTAGAAGCGGCGGCATACTTGCTAAATCTAGTACCATCAAGTCGATCGAAAAGACCCCTTCGAGTTGTGGTTTGGGCGCAAGCTGGTTTAAGCCACATAAGGATATGGGGCGATCCGGCACATGTCTTCTGTGAGCAAGAAGAAGCGACGAGTTGGAGGCTAGATCCGATGCAAGGTTGTTTATTGGCTATCTAGAGGACGAAGGTGGTTTATTCTATAGTCTAAGGATCGAGAAGGTTATTATTAGCACTAATGCCCGATTCTTAGAAGAGGATTATAAGATAAACCATAGTCAAAGTTGAAATCATTCTTGAGGAATTAGAAAATGATCGTATTCCACCACCGATTAAGCGAAGGTATAAGATGTAGGTGTCTAGTGGGAGGATCGACACGGATACTTCTGAAGTGGGTCGAGTTCCACTTGGAGATACCGGTCGTCAAGTGGCTCTATCTAGCAAGTTGTGCAAGATAGAGAACCACAAGTTCTTGCACCCACCGTTGTCATTGTGCCGATGGCGCCTCATCGTAGTGGGAGGGTTGTTCGTCAACCCAAGCGATTTATGTTCATGGGTGAATCTTGGTTTAGTCCCGGAAGCGAGCAGCAATAATCGACCCATGGGCGTCATCGAGGCGATCTGAAGACATTGATGCAAGATCATGGCACACCGCTATGGACTTAGAAATTGAGTCCATAACAGCTATGGATGTATACAAGAGGAAGAGATTCGGATGGAGAGGTTTCGCTTTTAAAGCCGAGGCTTGTGGCGAAAGGGTACACTCGCAGTTGAGGGCATCAATTACGATGAGACCTTTTCGCACATAGCAATGCCCAAGTCCATCGAATTCTTCCGGCCATAGCGACCAGCAGAACCGAGGTTTGGCAAATGGATGTGAAAACCGCTTTTCTAAGCTGTTACCTTGAGGAAGGTAGAGACATCTATATGCAACAACCCGAAGGTTATGTGGTGAAGGGTGAAGATCATCTAGTATTGAAGCTTAAGAAGTCCATTTATGGGCTTAAGCAAGCCTCACGATCCCGGAACTTACGCTTTGACGAGGTGATAAAGTCCCATGGATTTACCCAATTGCCTAGCGAGAGTTGTGTGTATCGTTTAGATGTCAGCGGTGATGTGGTATTTCTTGCACTTTATGTAGATGACATCCTTCTAGTTGGTAACAATGTGAAGTTGTTATCGGGGCGTAAAGAGTTGGTTATCCGATCGGTTTGGATGAAAGACTTAGGAGATCGGCGTACATTCTTGGGATCAAGGTTTACCGAGATCGCGAGAGGAAAATATTGAGCTTATCTCAAGTGTCTTACATTGATCTTGTAATTACTCGTTTTAGTATGCGGACCGCCAAGAAAGGATTGCTACCTTTCGGACATGGCGTTCCTTTATCTAAGGAGCGATCACCTATGACCGCAAAGAGATAGAGGAAATGAGACAAGTTCCTTACGCTTAGCCGTAGGAAGTCTCATGTCTGTAATCTTATGTCGAGGCCCGATATCGCTGCTATGCGGTAGGCATAGTAGCAAGATATCGATCTAACCTGGACAAGCTCATTGGATGCATTAAAGCATATACTCAAGTACACGAAAAGGACTCGAGATTATAGGCTAGGTTTACCATGTAGATAGTCTAATGCCTTTGGGTTATCTGCACTCGGTTTCCAAGTGACCGTGATGAGAAAAAGTCTACCTCGTGCTATGTGTTTACCTTGGGAGGTGGAGCCGTATCTGGCGGAGTGCAAAGCGATGCATTGCGGACTCTACCATGGAAGCGAATCGTGGCAGCGAGGAGGCGCTAAGGAGGCAGTATGGTTCAAGAACTACCTCGTGGAACTAGGTGTGGTACGGGTTTGCCCAAGAGTATCATAGTTCTTGTGATAACTTGGTGCGATGTGCAAACTCGAAGGAACCACGGACCCACAAGCGACCTATCACATAGAGAGAAAGTACCATGTCATACGAGAAATCGTGAAACGAGGGGCGTCTTGATTGAAAAGATTGATCGACGGATAACCTAGCGGATCCATTCACAAAGAGCTCGCCTCAAAAAGTCTACGAAGTGCGTTCGAGGACTTGGATTGCGCTTGATGGCACCCACTTAGAAAGGAAACTTTTGTATAAGTGGGAGAAGCAAAGTGATGGTTTTGTTTGTAATAGCTAGTAGAGACACATTGTATACTAAAGTTTGCTTTAGTATAAGTGGGAGATTGTTGGTTTGTATCTTGGCAGTTTTGGTTGAGCTTGTATACAATGTTTCTATTACCACTATTACAATCTCCTATCTGAATTGATTACTTGATTGCATATATCGTGTCCCTTATCTCATATATAAGTTAGATCATACGATGTGTAGAAGATCACGAAGTCTATATGATTGGTCGAGCTTAATGAGATATAAAAGAATCACACCGAGACAACTTGAGGACGAGTTGTCGGTATAGGCTCGGTATAGATGAGAAGTGACTTGACTTGGTTGCTTGTCTATCTTTGATGCGTCTCGGCGTATTGATGGATCACGGTGAGATGAGTTCTTCTATCGACCGTCGTGAAGAACATAGATCTCGGTGACTTACGATAATCTAAACCTCGATAAGGTATTAGGTGAGTATGAGTTCTTGACCATCACTTTGACTTGTTATGGGTGAGAGTTATATGTTCTAACCCAATATTCTTCGCATCTTGGGTGGTGGCGGTGCTTGTATGTCATGCTAGTTATCAGTCAGTCATCGTGTCCGTTTAGGATGATGGCGTCCCTTAAGGAGCTCAAAGGTTTATTGTACTAAACCTGCGAGGTTGAGTTAGCTCAAGTACAATAATAAGGTTGAGTGGTACTACTTAAGGAATTAAAGATATTAATTATTTTAAGCGATCGAGAATGCTCTAAATAATTAATGGACGTGCGATATCTTAAATACGGGGATTCGTAATGTCTAAGTGCAAGCCCGACTCAACTTCGGTAATAAAGGGGTAAGTCAGCATTTATTCTCTAGTGGCATGAATGAATGTTTATAAATTAATTTATGTTCTAGGCTGAACATAAGATAATTAAT
The DNA here is from genome assembly GCA_036937905.1 of Salvia rosmarinus. NCBI lineage: Eukaryota > Viridiplantae > Streptophyta > Magnoliopsida > Lamiales > Lamiaceae > Salvia > Salvia rosmarinus. The sequence goes on from CM072813.1 coordinate 44,770,627, forward strand.
TTATTTGAGGCCCATCTTTATTCCTTGCATTTGATCCCTGGGCTGGCCCATCCATGCCGTTCTTCTGAAGAAATCGACACCTCCCCCCTCTTAAGGCAAGGATTTGATCCTCTTTATCCTATAAGGATATTATTATATTTATGGGATATGCATGGATCCTTTCCTTATGGGATTATGGTAATGCATTATAAATATAAGGTAAGAGATAAGATCAAGGCTAATCCTCATATTTGACCTAGCCGTATTTTAGTCCATCCCATAGTATACTTGGGAAGAAATTTTCGAAAATATCAAGAGTGGTTTGAGGTGATTTTTAGCATTCTCCATAGATCGTCCTCACTCGGCGTTGGAGATTGGACAACCGGATCTGATCCGGAAGGTCAAAGCACGAATCTCGATCCGTTCATCCCGATCCACCTCGACAGATTCAAAGGTAAACACGAGAAAACCCCTACGTGTTACAATTAATTATATAGATGCATGCTAGGAATATAATCAACGTATGGTGAATTAAACATCCAAGATAGATCCTCGGGAGAGGGCTAAACATAGTTTTCCCTACAGAAGACGTGTTGGTAAAAATTCGGGACTTTGTCTTTCCTGCTGATTTTGTTATTTTAGACATTCCCGACTTTAAAAATCAACCACTAATCTTGGGTTGGCCTTTCCTAGCCACTAGTCGTGCTTTAATTGATGTGCAGGAAGGTGATCTCACATTTCGTGTCAACGATGAGGTGCTGAAAATTTCAATATATGATGCCATCAAGCAACACGATAGTTCAGAGTATGAGAAGTGCTATTCAATCACCACTGCCACAGCTAGACAAGTCTCGCGCTTGAATGTCAACCGACCAGTCGATGAGGATGCTACAAAGAAGAAATGGACTCGGCATGGAACTCCGAGTGACTCATTCAAGTTTGGGGGAGGCCACTTCCACACTCAGTGGTGGTCTGCGGTGAATGCTAAGTATAGGGGCAAGCACAAGTGTGGAAAGAGGTCAGTTGCCAGCAAACCAGATTGATCAAGGTATGAAATGGTCTAGCTAAAGACGTTAAATTAAGAACTTGTTGGGAGGTAACCTAATGTTTTTCGTTGTTTTGTTTTGTTTTGCTTTCGTTTCTGTTTTGTTTTCGTTTTGTTCATTTTTTGTTTTGTTTTTTTTTCTTGCGTTGGTTTGTGTCTGTTTGGGTTTGAGTTAAATGACGAGCAACCGATGATGAGAATTGCTTTTATTAGAAAATCGATTGCAACTGATTTTGTGAAACGAAGCATGTTATGATTATTGTGAGTATTGAGCCTTTGAAAACTTGATTACATTTTTGAAACCTGTGAGACTTGAGCTTTTGACTGTCATATCTTTGCAGTCTTATTTCTTTCTGTGTGAATAGTTTGAAATAGCATGGTATCTCTAGAACTTGCTCTGGATCTTTTTCGAGGTTGTATTGTTGTACTTAAGAATTAGGAGATGATATTAGACATTCTTTTCTTAGCCTATATACTATCCAAACACTAACCTGTTAATCATTGAATCCTTTGATGAGCCCGTTTGAGCCCACCTTATTCTTTTATATAGCCGTGGGTTGGGTTATGTTGTTAGTGCGAGATTTGGTCGCTTGAATTGAGGGTTGAGAAAAAGAAAATAGATGATGAGAAAGTGATAATAAAAATAGTTGCTTACCCATATAAGTTCAAAATAAAAGAAAAAAAAAAGAGAAAAGAAAAGAAAAAGAAAAAAAGTTGACACGAGTGTGTGGAAAAGAACATAAATGGGTAAGTAGCTAGTGCTTGAGATAAGTATATCACTTATTAGTGTGATGTTCTTAAGAGAAAAATGACTCTTTGGTGTGGAGTATTGAAATGAATTTTGAAAAGTTGGGATTGTGTCTTAAGATATTTATGGTGTTTTCATTATGGGATTATAAGTCACTTAGCCTAAATATATCCTACCTTACCAAAGAGCCTACATTATAACCCGTTATAAAGACCTTTTTGATCTTGGTTCTTGAGCACATATTTGAGCAATGGAGAATTAGACGATTTGCAAGCTTATGTTAGATTCCGTGTGTTTTTAAACTTTGAGAGTATACACATCCTCATTGATACACTTGAGTGTTTTAGATTCTTATATATATATCCATGCCGTGAGGATTAAAGTTTGAGAAGGCTTGTGCTTATGGTTATTATGATATGTGGAGTTGAACGAAGATGTTGTGATTTATTTCATTGATGTGAATCTTTTGTTTCTCATTGCTTTGAGGCGTTATGATAAACGCGCATTTTACACGTTTATAGTTGATATTTGAAGATGAGTTTAGCTCGTTTAATGTGCGTTTATGCATCGATTCTCAATGTTTCATCTATTTCTAGAAGATATTGCTCTTGAGTGTTCTTTTGGTGTTGTGTAGGTTTATATGTTGAAATTCGAAGCAAGGAGCGAAGCACGAGCCAAAACGAGCAATCTGTCAGTTTCTAGCGACCAGCCTGGCGGTCGCTAGGCTGGTCATGAGCAAAACCAAATGCGCCAGAGAGGAGTAGCGACCGCGACCTCGTGCGCGAGCAAGCCCTAGTGCCGAGAACTCATCGGACGATTTCGCGACCGGTCTTGGAATTGCTAGCGACCGCTAGCCCGGTCGCGAGGTACCATGCGAGCGCAAGGAGGACCATGAGCGAAGAAGAGCGCAAGGAGATGGCTCATGGTCTAGCTAGCGATCATGAGGGCGGCGCAGAGCGCAAATTAGGGTTTCCACCATTTTCTATAAATAGGGCAAGAGCCCTTGCGCCCCAAAGAGACCCATTACACCCCAGACACGTTTTTCTTCAGTTTTTCCTCAGTTTTTCCATTCTTTATATTTAGTCTTCATTTAGTTTAATTCTAGTATTGTTTTTCCGTTGTTCTAGTTTAGTTTATCGTTTCGTTATCGATCGGAACGTTTTTGTCCGATCGTTTTCCGTTGTTTTCCGTTCGTTCGCTTGGGATTGGATTGAAGACCAACCATTGTTCATCAACGCTTCCCTACGGGTTTTATATATTTAATTTCCGTTTTATGGTTAATTGTATTTTATTCCGTTTATTATGTCAGCTAGTTTTACATTCTAAAATTTAGGGTTTGCATGATTCGATCCTATATGTTGTGATTCTGCTATTGTTATTTACCTTCCGGGCATTGATTCATGATTCATGGTGCTTATTTATATGTGTTGATTTACGATCAATCTTGATGCATATCTAGTTGCCAGTTAATGACGTAATTGTAATAATTATCAATCGATCTTGAATTCATGATACGAATAAGCTTTGAGTCGTAACTGAGATAGGACATTCGTAGGAAGCATATTCTTAGTGATCCTTTTGGAGTTGCTTATTTTCCTCTAGAGACGTAACTGTGATAGGGAAAATTAGTAATCAACTACCGCAATTATCGTGGCGAAGTTGTTGGTTATATATGTGATCTTTAGTCTTATGCGGATTAAAGCGGTTAATAATAAGCGGGATAAACATCGTTTTGGATAGGATTGGTGCATCCCAGGGTTAGTCTTTCTTCATAGTTATCTTCGTGATTTTATTGCTTTATTTATATTTCTGCTTGGTTACCTTTGCTTTGGATTAAATTCCGAAGCCCCAAAACCTCTCATCCTTTATCTGTGCTTGAATAATGATGAATGGTCGTTGAGCTAGCTTCTATGTTTTCGTGATACAATCTCTGTGGATCGATGCTTAAACACTCCTATACTTACACCTTTCGTGTGGAAAAGGAGAAATCAAATTTTAGGCGCCGTTCTTGGGTTATTAAGATCACATAGGAATAATTTGACGATTTGGTTTGTTAATTCAAGTTATATATATTATATTTTATTATTTATTTTGTCGATGCTAAAATCTCTCTTTTCTCGGTGGTTTATGCGTACAAGATCTCGGGGACCTCACAGTATTATTGGATCCCGAGATCGAGCTCTCAAAGGAGAAGAGGACGAGAGAAGAGACGAGCTGCAATGGCGGCCGATCCATGAGCAGGGGCATTCATCCCGAGCAAGTTGCAGACGCATGCTAGGCGACTTTGCGAGATGCACGTCATATGGCGAATATGGAATCATTGTCCTGCTCGGAGGAAAGACCTCAATCACATGTCCGACATCCCACGAGCAGTTCCAAGGAGGCGGTTGGGGCCCGCACGTAGATCAAACAATTTTGAGCTAAACCGCCCCGATCGGTATGGTCGAGGAGAGCGGTTTGGGGAGGAGTCACGAAGACCGAATGCGCATCTCGAAACTTTTTCGATATTTGTGACACCATCAAGCAGAATGGGGTGCCACAAGATACGATCCGGATGCGCATGTTCGATTTCTCATCAGTGACGGTGAAAGATTGGTTCAAGAGTTTGGACCGAATCGGCATCGACACTTGGGGAAACTTTGCGAAGTTTCTTTGAAATACTTTCCACCGCGAAAGCGCAGAAGATCATCGCGAAATCTCTCATTTTGCCAAAACCACGACGAATCATTATTCGAGGCATGGGAGAGATTCAGAGGTCTATTGAGGCGATGTCCACAACATGGGTTCTCGAGGAGCAACAAATCACACAGTTCTACGGTGGGTGACATGGCGGGCGAGGAGCATGGTAGATGCGTCGGCGGGCTGCTTATTGAACCGACCGATGACGAGGCAAGCCGTGACAGAGGAGATGGTGCTAACAGCTATCAATGGCCAACGGAAAGAACGCCATTGTTCAAAGCATTTCTTTGTTGAGAGGGATTCAAAATATGGCGATCTCATGAAGAAGTTCACTCTTTTGAAGAGTCGATTGAGACGAAACGTCGACCAAATCAATCGGAGGAATCATCCGATTTCCAACAACCTCCAAAGAGCTTCGCACGTTCGTAATAGTGTAATTCAAGAGCCGAGGAAGCCAAGTCTCAAGACATGATGCAGCGGTTGGTTGTAAGCAACCAACAATTGGCAACGAATCGAAATTGTTCATAAGCAACACCGCGGAAGATAAATCACTTGGAGTCCTTTGTAGCGGCTATGGGAAGCATATGAAGATGTTGGAAAATCAAATCGGTCAAATAGCCGTACAAGTGAATGCACTACAAAAGACGGGCCAATTTCCGAGTGTCTGGAGGTGAACCCAAGAGTCGATGCTTTGCTATCCGGGAGGAGGTGGGCGAGCCTACCCGAGCCCTACCGAGGAAGAAGAGCATGAAAGCACACCGGAGCGAGGCTTCGCGACCGAGCTCGCGACCGCGAGCCCGATCGCGAGGAGTCTAGAAATTTTGCCACAAAATCCCGCGACCGAGCACGCGTCCGTGCACCCGACCGTGAGCCATCAGAGTGTGCGCGCGCGAGCTATTCGCGAGCGACCAGCTTCAAACCCGACCATGAGCAATCGAGGCGGAGGCGGCGAGAAATCAATGACAGTGACTCCGCATAGCTCGCACGCCGAAGACAGTCTGGCATAGCGGATACCTCGCGACCTTCCAGTGATCGCGAGGTTGACCGCGAGGCACCCCCCAGAAGCTAATCGTCGCACGTACACTCCTCCGGCCCTGTTTTCGAGTCGACTTGTCAAGTCAAAATATGACGAGGAGTTTGCTCGTTTCAAAGAGGTTTTTCAAAAAGTTGAGATAAATTTGCCTCTCTTTAAAGCGTTGCGAAACATGCCGGGATACATGAAATTCTTAAAAGACACGCAGAAACTGGGGAAATTTGAGAAACTAGGGAAATTTGAGAAAATTACCCTATCCGAAGAATGCAGTGCAGTCTTGCAAAGGAAGCTCCCTCTGAAGCAGAAGGATCGCGGCAGTTTCACGTTAGAGTGCGAGATCGCCGAGCGCAGACTTTCCAAATGTTTTGTGCGACTTGAGGCGAGCATCAATCGATGCCATTGAGCGTTTTCAACCGCTACACCTAGGAAAGATGAAGCCGGCGAAGATTTCGATGATGGCTGACCGATCAGTCACATATCCAAAATGTATCGTCGAAGACGTGTTGGTAAGAATTCGGGATTTTGTTTTTCCTGTCGACTTTGTTATTCTAGATATTCCCGAATTCAAACAACAACCACTAATCCTTGGTAGACCTTTTCTAGCAACTGGTCGTGCGTTGATTGATGTGCAGGAAGGCAATCTCACGTTTCGTGTTAACGATGAGGAGCTCAAGATTTCCATATACGAAGCCATCAAGCAACACGACGTTGGAAAGCCGGAAGATTGCTGCTCGATCATGACTGCTGCTGCCGTACACGTCTCACGTTTAGAGGGTTCTCGACCGATCGAGGAAGCTGCGAGAAGAAAGAAGTGGACTCGGCATGGAACTCCGAGTGAATCGTTCAAGTTTGGGGGGGGCCACTTCCATAGACAGTGGTGGAGATCCGTAAATGCTAAGTTTAGGAGGATCCACGAGTTGAGAAGGATTTCTGTTGCCACAAAAACGCCGGATTGAAAAAGGTTAGTAATGGTCTAGCTAAAGACGTTAAATTAAGCACTTGTTGGGAGGTAACCCAGCGTTTTCTTTATTTTGTTTTCGTGTTTTGTCGTGTCTTTCGTTTGTGTTGCTTTTTGTCGTTTTTATTTTTCTTTTCGTTTTAGTATACGTCGATCAACGAGTTAAGTGAAGTGTGTTAATCCATGTGGCGAATGACGATAGAAATTTTTGTGAAATTTAATGATAGTCGCATGATATGTTAGAAAATGATGCATGAATGACGTGAGATGGCTTGAGCTTGTTGTTTTCACCATTTGCCTATCACCGTGAGACTTGAGCTTCATTTGTATACACATCTTGATCTGACGCTTTTAATTGTGTGATATCATGCATGTGATTATCTTCTAGAACTTGCCGTTCTTACGTGTCGAGGCCGCAATATGTGTTTGAATTTGGAAAGGATAAAGGCCATCTTTGTTAACCACATATTCACCCAAACACTAACCCAAGATATATACCATTTGTCGCCCTCTTTGAGCCTTTATAAGACTTTTCTTTCGATTAACCGGATGATAGGAGGTGAGGATGGATATGGGAATCAAAAGGGTTGAAATTTTGATGTAGTTATGGCGAGAAAAGTTTCTTTTAGAAAAATACATACGTGGTGAAGAATAGTACCTTTGTTGTGATAGTTAAACCCTATAAGCTCTAGAAAAGAAAAGAAAAGAAAAATGTTAAGTTCACTATGAGTGTTGAGCATAAAGGGTCTTTAATCAAAGTATAGGTACCTTCGTGGCATTAAGCGTTGATTTAGCACGTTGGGAGAGAAGAGGAAAATGGACAAAGTCCATATGTGTCGAAATGTATAAATGATGGTGCTTTGAATATTCTTGAGTCACTTAGCCATATATTATCCTACCTTAACCAATGTGCTACATTATAACCTATCAAATGACCTCTTTGATCATTATTTGAACACATTTGATGCGGTGGAGATGTTAGAAAGCAGCAAGCCTATGGTAAGATGTTGCATTGCATTGATCGTGAGTGTATACACGTCCTTAATTTCTTTATGAGTTTGAGTGTATCCTATATATTTTACACATGCCTTTGTGAGGTTGAAATAAATGAGTTTTTGCCCTCGATGGTTGTTTGTGTTGAGTTGGCTAACGTCGTCATGTGCGCTAATGTTTTTGAGCGTTAATATGTTTTTGAGGCTTATAATGGTTATCCTCTTTGCTACGCTCGTTGATCTTTCGTTGTGTGTTTACTTACTGTTTTTGTTTGAGGATAAACAATGCTTTAAGTTTGGGGGGTTTGATAAACGCACATTTTACACGTTTATAGTTGATATTTGAAGATGAGTTTAGCTCGTTTAATGTGCGTTTATGCATCGATTCTCAATGTTTCATCTATTTCTAGAAGATATTGCTCTTGAGTGTTCTTTTGGTGTTGTGTAGGTTTATATGTTGAAATTCGAAGCAAGGAACGAAGCACGAGCCAAAGCGAGCAATCTGTCGAGTTTCTAGCGACCAGCCTGGCGGTCGCTAGGCTGGTCATGAGGCAAAACCAGCGGCGCCCGGAGGAGTAGCGACCGCGACCTCGTGCACGAAAGCAAGCCTAGCGCGAGAACTCACCGGGCGATTTCGCGACCGGTGCGAAATTGCTAGCGACCGCTAGCCCGGCAGCGAGGTACCATGTGAGCGCAAGGAGGGACCACGAGCGAAGAAGAGCACGCGCGGGAGATGGCTCGCGGTCTAGCTAGCGACCGCGAGAAGCGATCGCGAGGCGGTGCGGCAGAGGCGCAAATTAGGGTTTCCACCCTTTTCTATAAATAGGGCAAGAGCCCTTGCGCCCCAAAGAGACCCATTCGCCCGCACACGTTTTCTTGCTTTTTCCTCGCTTTTCCATTCTTTAGCTTTAGTCTTCATTTAGTTTAATTCTAGTATTGTTTTTCCGTTGTTCTAGTTTAGTTTATCGTTTCGTTATCGATCGGAACGTTTTGTCCGATCGTTTTCCATTGTTTTCCGTTCGTTCGCTTGGGATTGGATTCAAGACCAACCATTGTTCATCAACGCTTCCCTACGGGTTTTATATATTTAATTTCCGTTTTATGGTTAATTCGTATTTTATTCCGTTTATTATATCTCGCTGGTTTTACTTTCTAATCCTAGGGTTTGCATGATTCGATCCTATATGTTGTGATTCCTGCTATTGTTATTTACCTTCCGGCATTGATTCATGATTCATGGTGCTTATTTATATGTGTTGATTTACGATCAATCTTGATGCATATCTAGTTTCGATTAATACGTAATTGTATTAATTGTCGATCGATCTTGAATGCATGATACGAATAAGCCTCGAGTTATGGCGAGATAGGACATTCGTAGGAAGCATATTCTTAGTGATCCTTTTGGAGTTGCTTATTTTCCTCTAGAGACGTAACTGTGATAGGGAAAATTAGTAATCAACTGCCGCAATTGTCGTAACTGAAGTTGTTGGTTATATATGTGATCTTCCGTCTTGTCTGGATTAAAACGGTTAATAATAAGCAGGATAAACATCGTTGTGGATAGGATTGGTGCATCCCTAGGGTTAGTCTTTCTTCATAGTTATCTTCGTGATTTTATTGCTTTATTTATATTTCTTGCTTGGTTACCTTTGCTTTGGATTAAATTCCGAAGCCCCAAAACCTCTCATCCTTTATCCGTGTCGAATAATGATGAATGGTCGTTGAGCTAGCTTCTATGTTTTCGTGATACAGTCTCTGTGGATACGATACTTCGCTTACCCTATACTTACACCTTTTCGTGTGGAAAAAGGAGCAATCACGTTATTTCTGTTGTCGTTCGACTCATTCCCTTTCGCTTTGTTGTCTTTCGTTTGTTCTGTTTTGTTTGAGGACAAACAATGCTTCAAGTTTGGGGGTGTGATAAACGCGCTTTTTACCCGTTTATTGATGATATATTTAGATGATTCTAGATCTATTAAGTGTGTTTATAGATTCGATCTTTATGCTTTTAGCTATTTTTGGAAGATACTGCTCTTGGGGTTTCTCTTTGGTGTTTTGTAGGCTTTTCAGGTGATAATCGATGCACAAGGCAAAGATGTAACCAAATATGATGAAATGGATATGACAAAAATGGATGTGAAAAGTTTACAATGTTAAAGAGCATCTCGATAGGAGTCCATAGGCACAAACCGATCGCAATTCGGAGTTCGAACGCGAGAGAACGGAGCAAAACAGTGAAGTCACGTAGGAGCTAGCGACCGAGCTCGCAGCCGCGAGAAATCGTCCAGAACGCCCAGAAGCTCGTGACCGAGCTCGCGGCCACGAGCCCGGCCGCGAGGCAAGGCGGCTGGGCACAAAATTAGGGTTTTTCTGCACCTATATATATCCCCAAGCTTGCTCCCGCGCCCCCAACCTTCTCCAACACGTTTTTCATCAGTTTTCTCTAGTTTTTCATATATTTTCACTCTAGTATTGATTTAGATTCATCTAAGCATTAGGTTTTCATTGTTCTACATTATTTCTACGCATTGTTATCGCTTTGGAATGATTTCGTCCGAACGAATTCCGTATTTTCTCGTTTGTTACTTGGGTTTAGATACGAACCCAACCATTGTTCTTCCGACGCTACACTACGGGTTTTATCTATTTAATTCTTATTTTTATGGTTAATTCTTATTTTATGTCGATTATTATGTCTAGCTAGTTTTCGTTCTAATCCTAAGGTTTGCATGATTCTATCCTAAATGTTGTGATTCCTGCTATTGCTATTTACCTTCCAGACATTGATTTATGATTCTTGGTGCTTAATTATATGTGTCAATTTCTGAAATATTATAGAGTTAAAATAAAAAGACCACCAAAAATCCAAATGTCAAAAACAATGACCATTTAAAAAAAAAAGCTACAACCATGAACCAAGAGCCAAACCGAGAAAACATCAAATTAAACCATCTCAAGATTTTCTAATTACGCAATTTTTGCATCTAATGAGTCCACCGTAATAAATCAAGCCAAAAATTCACAAGAAACCATGTACCAAAATAAAGAACTACATTACTAATCAACAAAAAACACGATCAGCATAAATTAACCAACCTGTTTGTGCCCCTCAAGCGGTGTCAATAGGGAAAAGCAATCTAGGGTTTCTAGTACAGCATTGCGTTGTACGGTTGTGCGTGGGGGGAGAGAGAGAGAGAGAGTACAATCAGGAAGCCAACGTGCAACTATAGATATTCCAAAATCTGAAATGCGTACATCGTTGATCTCATGTGCTACATCGGTGGGGGTGGTAAACCGTAGTCGTTATTAAATTGACTACGGTTGTAATAGAAAAAAACATAGTATATAAAATATAAAATTTGGCATAAAAACCGTATTAAATTTGTCATTAAAACCGTAGTAAATACATTTAAACTACGCATAAAACGCGTAGTGTATGCGAAAATAAGTGTAGTCTGGTCGATATAGACTACGACAAAAGCGCGTGGTGTATGTGAAATTCAAAGTAGTCTATAGTCGATATAGACTACGCTTAAAAAGCGTAGTGTATGTACAAAATTCAGTTGTAGTCTATAGTGGGTATAGACTACGCTTAAAAGCGTAGTGTATGTGAAATTCAGTGTAGTCTATAGTCGATATAGACTACGCTCAGAAAGCATAGTGTATGTGCGAAATTCAGTGTAGTCTGTCGGTATAGACTACGCTTAAAAAGCGTAGTCTATGCGTGAAAAGTGTAGTCTATAGTCAGAATAGACTACGCATAAAAAGCGTAGTTTATATGCGCCTAGTTTTCTCTACACCACTTTTCTCTACGGTCCAAAACGCACATAGACTACACATATTATGCGTAGTCTATACTGATTTTTCTAGTAGTGACGGTTCTCAACATGTCTTCAAGCGTTTGAATGGTCCTCTCGGATTTTCCATCCGTCTGTGGGTGGAACGCGGTACTAAAATGTAGTCGAGTCCCCAATTCTTTTTGTAAACTCATCCAGAATCTGGAGGTAAACTTTGAATCTCTATCAGACGTGATAGTCTTCGGAACTCCATGTAAACGTATGACTTCTCGAATGTACAACTGTGCTAGTCTGTCTGATCCATATGTTATCGGAATGGGTAGAAAATGCACGCTCTTGGTCAAACGATCGACGATGACCCTAATATCGGTATTTCCTCTTTCTGATTTGGGTAGCCCGGAAACAAAATCCATGGCTATATCATCCCATTTCCATTCGGGTATGTCTAGCGGTTGTAAGGTTCCATACGGTCATTGGTGGAGTGCTTTCACTTGTTGGCACGTCAAACAACGTTCTACGAATGAAGCTACGTCTCGCTTCATTCCATCCCACCAAAATTTCTCATTGAGAACTTGGTACATTTTCGTGCTTCCGGGTGTGCGGTGTAAGAAATCTCAGGGGCTTCCTTCAAGATCTCGCTCCTAAGCTCTTCATCTTCTGGAACACACACTCTCCCGTCATACAACAAGACGTTATCTATAGCTTCCTTGAAATTCTTTTGGTCGTTGTCCTTGATCTTGGCTCGTACTTTCTCTAGCTTCTTGCTCTTCCTCTGAGCTTCCAAGATTCGGGCTCTTAAGTCTGGGATTGCAATCAAAGTTGCAATACAGCCCTCGATCGTCCGAGACGGGTCCATGACTTCGATATTCATCTTTTAAAATTCCTTTATAAGTGTCTCTTCATGACTGAAGAGACATCCCAAATTAGGGTGGGATTTTCGACTCAAAGCGTCGGCCACAACATTAGCCTTGCCTGGGTGGTAATTGATACCACAGTCGTAATCTTTCACTAGCTCTAACCATCTACGCTGCCTCATGTTAAGATCTTTTTGCTCAAAGAAATACTTCAGGCTTTTTATGGTCAGTATAGATCTCACATCTAACTCCATAAATATGGTGCCTCCAAATCTTTAAGGCATGTACGACCGCTGCTAATTCCAGGTCATGCGTAGGATAGTTCAACTCATGTAGGCGTAATTGCCTTGAAGCATAAGCAATAACCTTGCCTTCTTGCATCAGCACATATCCTAGTCCATTCTTTGAAGCATCCGTGTAGATTATGTATTCTTTATCCGCCTGCATGCTTTGCTAGTACTGTCTTGTCGTCAAGAACTCCTTGATCTCTGGAAACTAGCCTCACACTCGGCGATCCATGTGTATTTGATCCCCTTTCTCAACAATTGGGTCATGGGTCGGGCTATCGTTGAGAATCCTTCGATAAATCTTCGATAGTAGCCAGCAAGTCCTAAGAAACTCCGAATTTCATTCGGGTTCTTCGACGACTCCCATTCACAAACTGTGTCGATCTTCGAGGAGTCTACTTTGATTCCGTCGGTGGACACGATGTGACCTAAGAATCTCACTTCGCCTAACCAGAATTCACACTTGTTAAACTTGGCAAAGAGTTACTCTTGCCTCAATGTTTGCAGCACAGTTCTCAAGTGCTATTTGTGTTCTTAGTTATTCTTGGAGTATATTAGGATATCGTCTATGAATACTAAGACAAATTTGGCTAAGTATGGGTGAAATACCCTATTCATGATATCCATAAATATTGCTGGGGCATTTGTAAGTCCAAAGGGCATGACGATGATTTTGAAATGACCATACCTTGTACGGAAAGCCGTTTTAGGTACATCCTCTGGTCTAATTCTTAGTTGGTGGTATCCCGACTTTAGATCTATCTTTGAAAAGACTCCTGCTCCCTTAATTTGATCAAACAGATCGTCAATTCGGGGCAAAGAATACTTATTCTTAAGAGTTATCTTGTTTAACTCTCGATAGTCTATGCACATTCTCAAAGTGCCATCCTTCTTCTTCACGAAAAGGACAGGTGCTCCCCATGGAGACACACTAGGTCTAATAAAACCTAACTCCAAGAGTTCTTGCAGCTGGATTTTCAATTCCTCAAGTTCCTTTGGTGCCATTCGGTATGGAGCTTTCGACACGGGGGCAGAACCTGGTTCGAGGTCGATCATTAACTCGATCTATCGGTTTGGCGATAATCCCGATAGTTCGCTTGAAATACATCGGGATACTCCTTCACGATCGGGACGTCTTCTATCCTTCTCTCATCCTGCTCTTCCTCTTGGAGATAGAAGAGGTAGACGTGGTTCTCTGTCTTGTTCAGCAACGTCCTTGCTTGTAGCGCGGATATGATTGGGACTCTCCTCCCCATGCTGATCCCGTGAAAGTCTGTAGGTTTCTCTCCGGGATGTTGGAAAGAAATTTTCCTTTCATTACATAGGATGGTAGCATTATGTTCGGTTAACCAATCCATTCCTAGGATTATGTCCACATCTGTCATAGGTATGACGTGAAGGTTATCTGTCAAGACCTTAAGTGAGCCTAGTCCAAGTTCTAGGTTCGATCATATGTGGGTTACCATACTTATGCCTCCTATTAGAGAAGATATTCTCATGATTTGTTCAGCGCGTTTAGGTCTAATCCTAAGTTCTCTACGCATGCTTCAGCAATAAAAGAATGTGAGGCGCCAGTATCAAACAGTAGGATAACAGGCAATTGGAGGAGTATTCCCATACCTGCCAAGTTTCTTTGGTTCCTTGGCAGCTCCTGCGGGAATTCCCTTTCTTGGTTGAGGGCGTAGGCCCTGGCTTGCGGTGGTGGTTGCTGTTGTTGGTGGTGTTGTTGATGTTGTTGCGGTTGTTGTTGCTGTTGTGGCTGTGGCTGTTGGGGCTGTCGGTACTGCTATTGCGGCTGTCGCCACTGTTGTCATCGTTACCATCGTGGTTGATATGGTCGCTGATTCGGCTAGTAGTACTGAACCGGGGGCTGTTGTTGGAACGATTGGGCTTGAATAGCCCGGACCGGTTGGACTTGGTTCGGCACATTGGGATGGCCATTTCCCCCTTGGTGTCCCCTGGACAGTCTCTAGAGTAGTGACCCTTCTGGCCACACTTGAAGCATCCATCGTTGGTGAATGCGCACGCCCCCTTGTGACTTCTATGGTACCTTGGGCACACAGGGAGCCTTATGAACTTCTGGTTTCCCCCGCCAGGTGCGGGTACCATAGTGTCACGGCCCGATTTCTAAAAATAATGGAAGCTCGTAAATCGAGACATGACTGATGAAATGCGGAAAATATAAGGAATAAAGTTGACTCGAATGATCAAGGCAATAAACCCTTAGGATTTGGGAATAGCTTCCTAAATGAAAATGGAAGACATCGAAGGATGAAATCCAATCAAAACGATAATTATCCTCAGGATCACAAGTTTAGTTTCATGCTTCTGATAGCCAATATACATCAACAATACTAACATCAAGGATTTAGAGTCTTGTTCAACCAAAAGTATACTTTCAATCGACTCGCAATCGCACGAGGTGTTATAGTAGGAAAGCTAACCCTAGTCGCCTCTCAAGGAAAACTTAACAGGCCTAATGTTCGTGTTGCTCACTTAAGTAAAGCGATTAAATCCTAAACACTCTAATACCAATAAGGGATTTTGAAACATACGAGGAATCAAACACGAGAATTAAACAAAGAAACCTAAGCCGTGGTTGTCAATCCCGAGCTAAATTACGAAAACAAAAGATCTAAACTAGAGGCTGTCAAACCCTAGATGATTAACTACCAAACACAGGAACAGGAAATAAATCAAAAACAATTAAATTAGATCTTCAAACAAGGATCAATGAAATTCAACAAAGAACGATTAAACATGAATTTAAAGTTCAACACCACTTGCATAGAATTCAGATTATTAAACCCAGAAACAAGAACTAATCAAGAACCTAATCAAGACAGGGAATAATCGAAAGCAGAACGAATCAACATGTAAACGAATGATCAAGAACAATTGAACAAAAGTCGATCAATTACTTTCAATCCAAATCCAAAATTACACAATGTATTGCAAGAATCAGAATAAAATTACCGACGCTGCTAGAATTCATAAACAAATAGAGTACCAATGTGAACTAATGTCCGAATTGGAACAAGTCAAGAACAGCCATCACAAGAATGGCGAATGAAAATGTAAAATACGTAAAGTCTCGACTCAAAATAACCTAAAATAGGCTATATATAGGAAGGCAACCGAGCGCCGGCTGAAAAGAACGCGCAGAGAGGGCGAGGCGCGCGCGCGCGCGGAGGCGCGGCGAGGCGCGGGCGAGGCGAGACGCTGGCGAGGCGAGGCGCTGCGGCGAGGCGAGGCGCTGGGCGAGCGAAGCGCCACCCGAGCGCGCGAGAAATTGGGAACGCGCGCCGGAGTGAGCCGGCGCTCAGATCGCGGGGTGAGCCGGGCGAGGCGCGGCGGGCGCGCGCGCGGGCGGGGCGGGCGCGGCGCGCGCGCCGAGCCGGGCGCTCACCCGAGCGCGAGGAAATTGGGAACGCGCGCCGGAGTGAGCCGCGCGCAGCGCGCGCGAGAAGGGCGGGCGGCGCTGGGCGCGCGCGCGCGCGCTGCGGGCGCGGCGCGGCGCGGCGCGGCGTGCGCGGCGCGCGGATGCTCGCCATGCGACGGGTCGTGCGCGACTTCAACAATTGCTTGCTCTCCTTCGTCCGAACTCCGAAATAGGATCCGCCGCTTATGAACTCCTATCGCGATGCTCTTCATTATACCTGATCCTTGAAGATAGATTTCATCCTATTTAATGCCGATTTTCTGCAAAACATTGAAACGAACCAAGTAAGTCCGAAACGATAAATAATAATTGAACTAACGGCATAAATGTGATAAACTAATGAAGACAACATGCAAAACAATACCAAGAATCAGCACAGATTCATACCAAACAACTCCCCCACACTTATCCATTTGCTTGTCCTCAAGCAAAGTCTATAATAACAAGAGTAGAAAAATAACTCATGCAACTTTAACTCTTAATCCAATCAATCAAACCTCTATTTGAAATTCCCCCAACATGATGAATACGTAATCAAGTTAATGCGAAACAAATCTAAGATTGTGAGAAAGTCAAATAAACAATAGGATCATTTTTGCTCAGACCCAACTCTCCGTCAGGGGTGAATTAACTAAAATGGTTACCTTTAGCAACAAGTTTCTTTTGAGAACACAAAGAAAATATTAATGATTTTGGAACAATGTTCGAAGGTGAAGTCTCGATAAACTCGAGTCTCCTATCGTGGTTTCCCATGCCCATTTCTCAATTTACGAGAAAGAGGGGCAGAATTCCATCCTCCATTTATATAATCTCAACAATAAACATGGAAAGTCTTAATGATTTTGGAACAATGGTCGAAAGTGAATTCTCGATGAACTCGAGTCTCCTATCGTGGTTTCCCATGCCCATTTCTCAATTTACGAGAAAGAGGGGCAGAATCCCATCCTCCATTTCAACAATCTCACATAAAATATAGTTTTTTTTTTTTTTTTTTTTTTTTTTTATAAAGAAACAAGTATATAGGTAACCACATTGTTAACACTCCCCCTAACATTAGTCGGACAAATCACATCAATAACCCTTGATTTAAGATCAATTCTCACAACCCCGCAATTCACATTGCTCTTCAAAACGTAACAACAAGATAAACGGAACACATCAAGGTTCGACCAATACCACGTAGTTCGTGTGCACAAATCACAATCCTAACTTATTCAGATAGACAAAAACTTGAGCTCAAGAAACCAAAGTAAGCATAGATCCATGGGTCAATCATGCACATATCCCGAGCACAACATATACAACATATCATCAACAACTCCCCCACATATAGACGAGCACCGCCCCGTGAGCTCAAAACATGAACAACAAAATAAAGCCAAAAGAGAACGAGACTTCCCCGATAACAAATGAGAGAAAAGGAGGTCGGGCGGACATCGAGTTCCAAGGATAGTCCCAGAAGCAAAAACACACCACAAAAGGAAAACAACGAACCACCGAAAAGGACGAGAGCAAAAAGAAATAAGGAAATATATATATACTTCCAACAAAGGAAGCTTCACCGCTGGTCCGCGGTGGTGGTGGTGGTGGAGAGGTCAGGGATAGGGACCAGCGCCCCATCGGGCTTGAAGGTCAGCCAAATGTCGCTCATGGGTGTTCAGACGCCGTAAACATCTTGACGGAAATCCCCAAACGCCGTGAAAGATTGATCAAGGCGCTGAGTCAAGCGATTTTGAGCGCCAAGACACCGATATACCTCAAGACGGAACTCTCCGAAACCCCGGGTCAAGATTGGTGAACTCGTGAATTGTCGACCCATCCGCCGCCGATACCTCTCAAAGTTCTCGATTCCGTGAGGAGCTAAAGTCCCCAAATCGCGTGAAGTGGCTCACTGAAACCGCCAAACTCGAATCAAATGAGCCCTAAGACCACCGAAAGCGCCGCCGTGGACCGATGGGAGTAGGGTAAGCAAGGAGGGGTGTGACATTGGGTGCCGCTTGTCCTTCTTCGTGGCCCGATCATCGTGGGAATCTTCATCCATCGGGGTAGCTGTCCCGACAATAGACCCGATGGTCGGTTCGCTGAATGTGATATACTGAACAAGACGCCGGTTTCATAAGGAAGCAATGTTCTCGGTCAAGCAATCAACCGAAATCACCGAAAGTGATGGGAGATGCTCAATAACGGCGGAGCCCGAAAAGGTATATCATCTCTAGTCACTCCCACAAAGTATTTGGCAAGTATAAAAGGGTATTGGCTCAAGGAGAGTTTGGCCTTACTTGCCCGCCTCATATACTCAAATCGCCGCCATAAGAACGGTGTCAGCATGCATCTTCTTATTATTCACAAAGACACCACAAGAAGAAAAGCTCTATAGACTCACTTTATCGGGCTTGCTCTTTCCCCGTAAGGTTGAATGCTAGGAACTTATGAGCGATAACCAAAGCAGTGGTCTCAATAAAGGCACTAGAAGTGCTCACGATGACCAATTGTCAAAACCAGCTAAAATTTTCCATGTCTCACCCATAGGAAACCTCGTACATCGTAAAACCACTACTATGAAAACCCAAGACCTCACGCCAGAACCTTAGGTGTAACGGCAAATCTATTCTCCCCAACCGATGTAACGCAGACTTGAAATCTTCACCGGTCTCGAGTGACACACAAAATTCCCTAAGCAAAGGCTTAAACCATCTTCGGTTCCCTAGTTGCCAAACCAAGGCACTCCACAATTTCAAATATCTTTTAATGATCCATCAACACCCAATGAAGCTAAAATATTCCAATCAAATGAACGTGGTGACTGATATCTTTCGAACGAATAACGGAGTAAAAGATACCTTCGGGGCGAAAATCGCGAATGGGCATTGTAGTTCGCCTGAGATCTTCGGGTTGTTCACCCGATCCCAAGCACCTTCGCCGCTTCTGCTCGCTTCGCCAAAGAGGCGAGAGGGTTTTTGTGCGAACCATGCTTCGAAATGCCCGGAAGGAGCTCTGAGCTAGGTGAGCAGGCCGGGTGTGTGGTAGAGGGTCGGCCGGGCGGCGAAAAGCGTGCTCGCTGTTCGAGAGGCGCGCGCAGAGGCGCGAGGCGGGCGCCGCCGAGAGAGGCGCGAGAGGGGCGAAGCTCGGCAGTGAGCCGCGCTGGAATGAGCGCCGGCTGAAGAGACGGATGGTTGGACGGCGCGCGCGCTGTGGAGGCGGGCGGAAGGACGAGGCGAGGTAGCTCGACAGGTGAGCCGGCGCTGGGAATGCGCGCCGGCTGAGGAGACGGGACGGTGGGCGAGTTGCTGGGCGTGGAACGGAACGGCGCGCGCGTTGGGCAAGGCGGGCGGACGGTGAACGCCGGATCTGGGCGAGCGCCGGTTGTGCTCAAAGGGCTGAGCTGGAGCGGGCGCTGTGGATACGCGCCGGCTGAGGAGAGCTGGTGAACGCTCAGGGTGAGCGTGTGGAGATGGCGCGCGCTGTGGAGGCGGGCGAGGGAGAACGGGCGCACGCTGAACGAGCGCCGCCGCCGAGTGGCGTGACGACGGAACGCGCGTGCCGGGTGAACGCCGCTTTGCGGTGAACGAACGCCGCCGCCGAGCCCGGCTGAAGGGGTGGCACGGCGAGGAGGCGCGCGGCTCAGTTGAACGCCGGCTGCGAGGACGGCGAGGGAGAAACCAGGCCGCAGCAGTTGAACGCCGAGGGAGAAAGGTGGAGATGCGGCGCTGAATTCAGAAATCAGGAAGTGAACGAAAATAGGGCAACAGCCCTCATTTAAGACCGGTTCACTGAGCGCCGGTTCACCTATTTTTCTCATTTTTTTTTTTTTTTTTTTTTTTTAGCTGATCGCCGGTTGTGTTTGAACGCTGGCTTGGAGGGGCCTCTCTCAGTGGTTGAGCGCCGGCTTGGTATGAGCTTAAGCTGAAGAAACATTCTCGCCTAACTTTGAACGCCACCACATCAACGCCGGATGCAAAAAGTTATCGCCCAAATTTTGAACGCCGGTTCATATTGATCGCCGGATGAGAAAAGCTACTGACCCAATTTTGAACGCTGGTTCATTTTGAGCGCCAACTGTGATTGGCTTCTGTATTATTCTGAACGCTGGACAACTTCGAACGCCAACTTTGAATGGCCCATGTACATCTTTTAAACGCCAGTCTCAATTATAAAAGCCGCATTAATAGAGATGAGAAAAGATCAAGATAATCAAACCGCATAAATCAAAGGAAAAGAAAAGAAAACGAAAAACATCGAAAACCGTGGGTAAACTCCCACGTAGTACTCGCTTAACGCCGTGAGCCCGACATAATCCGGCCAAAGATATTGGGACCGACGAGCGTAACGCCTCCACTTCTTCCGACTCCTCACGATCAAAGTACGGCTTTGACTCACGACCGCTCACAAGAATGATCCGCTTGTTTTGGGTCGCAAAAGAAACCGCCCATGGGAAAACACCTCCTCAACGAAAAGGGCCACTCCACCGAGTTGAGCTCGAAAAAAGTTTCACGAGACCGAAATAACAAAGACCTTCATTCCCGGCCTTAACTCTTTTCGGACTATTCTCCGATCATGAATCCTCTTTACTTTGTCCTTGTAAATGCGGGCGTTTCATATGCTTCGTCCCAAGTTCTTCGAGTTCGTGATCCGAGAGCTCTCCCTCGCTCGCTTCGTGATGTCAAGATTCATGGCCTTAATCGCCTGTAATGCTCGTGCTCGATCTCAACGGGTAGATGGCACGCTTCCATATACAAGCCGATAGGGACTCATCCCCAAAATGCTCTTGAAAGCAGCTCGTATGCCCAAAGTGCAAGATTCACCATCGACCGCCCTTCCGGATGGTTGGACCGCCTTCTCAAGAACACCCTCGATCCGCTTGTTGCTTGTCTCACCGTCTCAAGTCTGTGGATGATATGGCGTGAAACCTTGTGGGTGATGCCATTCTTCTCCATAAGCTTTTGAACAACTTATTACAAAATGTGCTCCCCATCACTTATGATCGCCTTGGGAAACCCAAACCGCAGAGAATGTTCTCCGCACAAACTTCAAGACAACATTAGCATCACTAGTCCTCGTGGAATTGCTTCACCCACTTGGACACATAATCTACAAAGAAGCAAGATATATTCAAAACCATTAGACTTGGGAAAAGGCCCCATGAAATCAATACCCCAAACGTCGAAAATTTCAACTACTGTGATATTGTTCGTGGGCATCTCATTTCTCCTCCCACATTCCCAACTCGCTGGCATCCGTCACATGAAAGGTAGAAGGAGTGGGCTTCCTGAAAAGAGTCGGCCGTAAGAGACCACTCAAAAAGACTGAAAGTCGCCTTCGCCCACCAAAATGTCCCCGCAGCGGGCTTCATGACACAACTTAAGGACTTGACTTTGCTCCTCATCGTGATGCATCTTCTAACCACCTCGCCCTTCCCGAGTTTGAAAAGGTATGGATCATCCCAAAAGTAATTCCCGTGATACACTAAAAATCTCTTCCTTTCGAAGTTAAATCAGTCTCAAGGAGCCACAAACCAAGTAATTAACAATATCAAGATACCAAGGTGATGAATTGATTTCCAAAGCATGCTCAAAAGGATAAGACTCAAGAAGACTCTCTTGTGCAGTAAAACAAAAGGACTCAAGACGAGATAAATGGTCACCACACCATTGTCACTACCCTTCCTATCTATAATTTCTAGATCAAATTCTTGCGTAAGAAGGACCCAACGAATTAATCTAGGTTTAGCCCGAGATTTAGTCAATGATATCTTAAAGCAAAGATGATCATCGTGAACAATTACCTTAGAACCAATGATATAAGCACGAAACTTATCCAAAGCAAAGATAACAAAGAAAAGCTCTTTTCAAGAGTAGTGTAATTCACTTGAGCGTAACTTAAAGTTAAGCTAGCGTAATAAATCACACGTAACATTTTATCCACACGCTGACCTAATACAGCCCCCACACCCACATTGCTAGCATCACACATTATTTCAAAGGGTAGCGACCAATTTGGGGCAACAACAACAAGGCAGAGTCAATTTCTCCTTAAGTAAATTGAAAGCATGCAAACATTTTTCATCAAACTTGAAAAGAACATCTTGAGCAAGAAGATGACATAAAGGTTGGCTAATCTTAGAAAAGTCTTTAATAAACCTACGGTAAAACCCGCATGTCCTAAAAACCCTAATCCCTTAACATCAACGGTGGAGGTAATTTCAATTACATCCACCTTAGCCTTGTCAACCTCAATCCCATTCTTAGACACAATATGTCCCAATACAATCCCACTCTTAACCATAAAGTGACTCTTTTCCCAACTAAGAGTGAGATTGCTTCCACACAACGCTTTAACACACGATCAATCTTATCTAGGCAATCATGAAAAGAAGATCCGAAAATCGAAAAGTCATCCATGAATACCTCGAGGAAATCTCCAATCATCTCGAGAAGATTGACATCATGCATCACGAAGGTGCCCGGTGCATTGCACAGCCAAAAGGCATCCGCCGGTAAGCATATGTCCCAAAGGGACTTGTAAACGCCGCCTCGCTTGATCCTCCGAGCAATTGCAACCTGATAATAGCCGATAATCCATCAAGAAAATGTAAATATTCATGTCCAGCTAATCTATCAAGCATTTGATCTATAAAAGGAGAGGAAATGGTCCTTTTCGTCATGCATTCAACTTGCGTAGTCGATGCACATACGCCACCGTAGTAGCCCTTGTAGGTACCATCTCCCTTTCTCGTTCTCCACCACTGTGATGCCTCCCTTCTTGGGCACCACATGTACTGGGCTAACCCACTCGCTGTCCGAGATAGGGTAGATTAGCCCCTCCATCAAAAGCTTCAAGACCTCCTTCTTCACCACTTCACTGAGGATCGGGTTCAGTCGCCTCTGGGCATCAATCACTGGTTTAACTCCATCCTCAAGCGTGATACGATGCATGCATGTTGTTGGACTGATCCCCTTAATGTCGGCAAGACTCCACCCAAATGCCAGCTTATTCCTCTTCAGAACCGAAAACAGTTCTTCTTCTTCATCATCAGAAAGCTCAGAGGAGATTATTACTGGCTTTTCATTTCCCTCCTCCAGGAAGACATACTTCAAGTGCTTCGGCAGTTCCTTCATTTCTAGAGTGGGCTTGGGCATACTAGCAACTTCACTTGCCCACTCTTCCTCGTCAGCCGATCCTGCAAAAACTTCCTCGAGGCTATGTTCCTGCAACAACACATTCTCGGCCAAGGGATCAATAGCATCAATGAAAGCACAATCATCAATTGAATTAATGTAAGGAAACATCACATCGTCCCTAACGTAAAAAGACACTGCTTCACCAAGCACGCTATTTTAAAGTGCCACTCTTAACATCGACAGTGTATTGGTTGTGGCCATGAATGGCCTCCCAATAACAAGCAGTGTGCTCCTTTCCATCTTCTCTAACCTCACCAATTTCTAACACAACAAAATCAACAGAACTATCAACCCACCTACCTTAACTAAAATATCCTCAATAATACCCTTCTGGATATCCGACTGACCTATCTCGCTAGTTGTAGACACATGCGAGTGGGTTTAAGTTCGCTAATTCTAATTGTTTAAAAATCGAATAAGGCATCAAATTTATCCCTACCCCAAATCAAGCATGCCGTAAGCCTCCTTACCATTACCTAGAGCAATTTTAATTATAAACTACCGGTCCCGAGTTTGGGAGGTAATCGATGTCAGCAGGATGGAATTGGCCGCCTCGAGACCACGACCTTCTCATATTCTCCAAACTTCCTTTTCTTTGAAGCCACCTCCTTGAAAAATTTGACGTAGGTCGGCACATTTCGACACGTCCAAAAGAGGCAAATTGACATTCACCTTGGACAGAGTTTGTAGAACTCGTTAAACCGCCGATCTTGTTTCTCATTTCTTAGCCGCGCGGAAAGGTATCGGAGGAGTGTAAGGCTTTGTCGCCTTATGCAATGGACCTCAAGATCCTTCTTAGTTTCTACATCTTGAGAATTCACCGCTTCGGATTTCTCCCCACCTCATTCTCAATCACACGACCACCCTCAAAATCAGAATCGCCGGGCTTGATGGGTTTGGCTAGGAGCTTCCCCATCGCTCTTTGCCGCAGAGCTCGCTCAGCAGGCCGCAACCGCCCATTTGCCTCCAAACGCTTGTTTGTGGATTCTGGGCATCCATCCTTGGGCGAAAGCATCCATTCTTTGGGCCATCGATCCTCAAATGCTGGTCTCGAGGTGGCGGCGGAGGTGCTCACGATACCGCCGCCGCTGGTATTGCCGATGCGAGAACCGCCGCGGGGGGGCCATTGTCGCGGTATCGCCTCACGAAATTGCCGTGGTCACGAGGTCTTCTCGAATGGGCGCCTGATTAGAACTTTGCCTCGACTCGATTTCTCCATCCCACGTTAGGTCGATTCCTCCACCCCGAGCCAAACTGCTCGATTAGACTCGAATCGCTGCTTGGGTTGGAATCTTGCATGGCATAGCTTCTTCGCCTCAAGAGTCGGCTCCCCATCCTAGGGCACGATCAACGTTATGCCCGGTTTCATTGCAAATTCCACAAGGCTCTAAGAACTCCTCGTCTTGGTTTGGTTGATCGGGCTTTCTCAATTTCAGCTCTTGACTCCCTCATCAACTCACCCACTTGTTTAGTCATGTCGTGTGAAGGGTTCACGGCATGAGCCTTGCTCTCCCACCGATCGACTTCATAGAAGTAGCAGCCATGGCTTCAAAATGTCGACGATATCCATCGCCGCCCTAGAACCGATGTCTCCTCCCGCCGTTGTCCACCATGTATTGAAACTATGAGTCAATCCATCATAGAAGAATTGATACAAAATTTCGCCGTGCAAGGCATGATGAGGACACTTTGCAACAAGTCCCCGAACTGCTCCCAAGCTTCATGGAATGGCTCGTCACCGTCTCGATTGAAAGTCATGATCCGAGACCTCAACTCGACTCTTCTTGTTCGGGTAGTATCTGTCATGAACTTGTCTACCACGGCTTTCCAGCTCTGCAGAGAGTTGGCAGGAGAGCCGTAAACCAAGACTTTGCTCTATCTTTCGTGGTGTACGGAAACACCGCATCTTCAATCGATCTTCATTTAGTCCTCCCAATGGAAGGATCGCAAAACCGAGCAAAACTCTCTTATAAAACCCAAAGCATCCTCACTAGCAAGCCCATGGAAAGTAGGCATGAGTGAGAAATGGTTCGGTTTCAACTGAATCTCGGCCGCCGGTCCAAGAACAATTGGGGACGAGCGCCCAATCACCGCCTATAAAATCACGCAGAGCACGTGCATTCTCACCCATCTCTCTCAACGGGATTATCTTCAACAATAGGTTGATCCGTGATAAACCGCTCGATTGCTCACCACTCGTAAGTGGTACCAAACTCCTCCAGCCCGAAAAGCGACCTTTAGTTCTTCGAACGTGGTCCAACGGGTAGCAAGCGGTCTATTTAGATCATGCGACCTAGCATACAAAACACTCAAACAAGAAAAGATCACACGAACCGAGAATAACAAAATAAAACGAAAGAAACACGGAAAACAATCAACACAAACAATACGCTTAAAGTTTTCCCGACAAGAACGCGCCAAAATTTGTTCAACCAAAAGTATACTTTCAATTGACTCGCAATCGCATTTAGGTGTTATAGTAGGAAAGCTAACCCTAGTCGCCTCTCAAGGAAAACTTAACAGGCCTAATGTTCGTGTTGCTCACGTAAAGCGATTAAATCCTAAACACTCTAATACCAATAAGGGATTTTGAAACATACGAGGAATCAAACACGAGAATTAAACAAAGAAACCTAAGCCGTGGTTGTCAATCCCGAGCTAAATTACGAAAACAAAAGATCTAAACTAGAGGCTGTCAAACCCTAGATGATTAACTACCAAACACAGGAACAGGAAATAAATCAAAAACAATTAAATTAGATCTTCAAACAAGGATCAATGAAATTCAACAAAGAACGATTAAACATGAATTTAAAGTTCAACACCACTTGCATAGAATTCAGATTATTAAACCCAGAAACAAGAACTAATCAAGAACCTAATCAAGACAGGGAATAATCGAAAGCAGAACGAATCAACATGTAAACGAATGATCAAGAACAATTGAACAAAAGTCGATCAATTACTTTCAATCCAAATCCAAAATTACACAATGTATTGCAAGAATCCGTAAATAAAATTACTGACGTTGCTAGAATTCATAAACAAATAGAGTACCAATGTGAACTAATGTCTGAATTGGAACAAGTCAAGAACACTACCACAAGAATGGCGAATGAAAATGTAAAATACGTAAAGTCTCACTTCGAAAATAACCTAAAATAGGCTATATATAGGAAGGCAACCGAGCGCCGGCTGAAAAGAACGCTGCAGAGAGGGCGAGGCGCGCGCGCGGCGGGCGAGCGCGGCGAGGCGCGGGCGAGGCGACGCGGCGAGGCGCGCGGGCGAGGCGAGGCGCGCGGCGAGGCGAGGCTGGCAGCGAGCGAGCGCCACCCGAGCGCGCAGAAAATTGGGAACGCGCCGGAGTGAGCCGGCGCTCAGATCGCGGGTGAGCCGGAGGCGAGGCGGGCGGGCGGGCGCGCGGGCGCGCGGCGCGGCGCGCGGGCGAGCCGGCGCTCACCCGAGCGCGAGGGAAATTGGGAACGCGCCGGAGTGAGCCGGCGTTCGTGTGCGTGCGGAAGGAGGGCGCGGCGCGCTGGCGGGCGGCGCGCGCGCGCGGGCGCGCGCGGGCGCGCGCGTGCGGCGCGCGGATGCTCGGCCATGCGATGCGCGCGACTTCAACAATTGCTCGCCTCGAAATAGGATCGCCGCGACGGGTCGGCGCGATCCTTGGAACAATTGCTTGCTCTCCTTCGTCCGAACTCCGAAAATAGGATCCGCCGCTTATGAACCCTATCGCGATGCTCTTCATTATACCTGATCCTTGAAGATAGATTTCATCCTATTTAATGCCGATTTTCTGCAAAACATTGAAACGAACCAAGTAAGTCCGAAACGATAAATAATAATTGAACTAACGGCATAAATGTGATAAACTAATGAAGACAACATGCAAAACAATACCAAGAATCAGCAATTTATTCATACCAAACATTTAGGCTTTAAAGCGGAGGGTACATGAATGAACCAAACGCACCTGAATGAGAGGGATTTCGAGAATATGTAGGTATGGGACTGCATATTCGAGGAGAGCTTAAAGGATTTGATATGTGCTACTCATACCATCAAGATGCATCTTCTTTTCGGGAGTCCATCTCATAAAAACTCTAAAGTTAAGCATGCTTGGCTTGGAGCAATTGTGGGATGGGTGACCCCCTGGGAAGTTTTCTTAGGGAGTGTGTGAGTGAGGACAAAGCACACTGAAAAGACTCGTGTTGGTCTGTGGGGTCAGCCGTCAATCCGGAAGCCGGGTCGTTACACATAGTGCGTCCATTTCCTTGCCCGTGCCCAGATGGCACGTTATTTCCTTGCCATGGCCTCTTGTCGGCCTGGCCAGTGTTGGATCCTTGGCCTTGGTGGGGTCCTTCCCACTTCCTCTTCCCAAGATCCCCTTGGTGATTCGGGGGGTACACAGTGACAATCCTGTCCTCAGGCATAGCAGCCTCGATGTCCAATGCCTGATTGTGAGGGCCTCACGGTAAGTCAGATTTCCGTGACCAGCTAGCGACACCCTGATCTCATGGCGGAGTCCCGCCCGAAACTTCTCAGTCCTCTTCTCGTCGGTGTCGACCAACTGAGGTGCATACCGCGACATCTCGCAGAATGCATGGTCGTAATTTGTGACCGTGGTCTTTCCTTGGCGCAGGTTGTAGAACTCTTGTTCTTTCCTCTTCCGGTAGCTCTTAGGAATGTACTTCTTGTACACCTCCTCCTTAAATTCCTCCCAGGAGAAATTTTCCAACTCCTACTCAGATAGAGTCTTCATCTTCACCTCCCACTAGAAGTCGGCGGCACCAGTCATTTGAAAGGCAACGCATGACAAGCGTTCTTGAGAGGTTCAGTGGAGGAAGTTGAAGATTCGCTCCAGCGCGCGAATCCATAGTTCAGCATCCATGGGATTCCCAATCCCGTTGAAAGTGGGCGGGTTCTGTCTGAGGAATAGTTTCTCAATCCGCCTCGCCTGTGGTGGTGGTGGGGGTGGAGTGTCTTCTCTCTCAAGTGTTACTTCACGATTTCTTCTTCTCGGCGGCATCCTATCCTTCATAAACACACGTAATTAAAAATTATCTTATACTATCCATCAGGATCAATGTATATATATATCGCTCAGTGTTTATAAATATGAGCATAAATCTAGCACATCGTCGAACACCACATATCATAATACTAAAACAAAAGGCTCTCGAGGAGCTATCATCATTCCACATCAATTGCCTCTACGAGGACTTTCATCAGCGTTTTTAAGATTTACCAAAGACCAGGTATAGAGTATGATGCTCAAAAACAAATATCAGCATCACTTCGTGTACCTAGTCACGGTGCGTACAAAAATCTAAACGCTACCGTGGTCATCAAAATAGGGTTCCTGTCGGAACGACTCGTCGTTTCCGCATGTATCAAAAGATATACAAAGTATATAGACAAAAAGACAATCTAGTCCTAAGAACTATATCTATGATCGCCCGGGGTATAGATAGGGCTCCGTGTCAGAATCAGGACTGGAAGCATGAGAACTATCCTCTCCTTCCATCTCATTGTCAGCTGATGGGTCCTCCTCGTGGTCTTCCTCCGGGTCTTCCTCGGGATCTTCCTCTGGGTCTTCCTCCACATCAGGTACAGGAGCCACGGGCTCCCAGTGTCTAGCGACCCTGGCTTCCTCCATAGCAGCTAGGTCTCGGCGAATCTCAGCCATGACCTTCTCAAAAACATCATCCGAAAATGGGGCAACAGCAGGGCGGACTTCAGTCTCTCCCACTGTACCTGTAGCCATGTCACGTGGATCCTCACTCTTCACAGAATCGTGGTACACAGGTGCATGCGGGGGTGGCGGCTGGACTGGGGGAGGGCCCGTAGATAGAGGTAGATACGGGCATGGCATGATCGGCGGTGATGGTCTGGGCAGGCAGTGATGAGGATGGAACCCTACTGGAGGTAGGACCGGGAAGGTGAGCTGTTGGGGACGGGAAGGTCTCGCCTCGAACATGTCCCTGCCACTACCAGGCAAGAACATAGGTCCATCAGCTGCCAAATGGGGCACCTCTGGATGGAGCCACTCTGGAATCTCGTCGCGCCAAGTGTATTCCCGCGTGGGGAGATACGGACCACGTGGTACAGCTCCGTACACCGTGAATACATAGCTCAAGTGGCTAATTAAGCGAGGCAGGTCCGTCTCCAGATCAAAGCTCTCTCGGCGCCGATAAATATAGTTCGCCGATATCTCACGGGCGTATCCCTGCCAGTCGGATGGCAGCCTCATGATCAGTTCGAGTACACCATCATAATGTGAGGTGCCTCGGGCATGTGCAGCAACCCAATGATGTGTGAAGTGTGCCAAGAACTAACCGAGGTCGTCTCCGTGGCACATCTGGTAGGAACACTACGAACGTATAACCTCCTCGGGTGTGGCCCTAGAGGATAGGGGCGCCTAGTCGTGAAGACAGTCCGAGCCATCTGAAAAGAAAAGTATCACTATGGTCAGACACGGTAAACATAACGGTATATCTAGAAGAGGGTATGTACACAATAAACATCTATACAAAAAGGTTATAACAATCTACATCACCCTATGACCTACATTTCTAAATCATTATGGCACTACTTTCTTGGTTTGGTCTCCGGGGAGAGACGGTATGGTTTCTCAGACTAGAGTAACGATCGATGTTTAGCCTTCTGGTAAAGGCTAAGAGGTCACCCTCTCTTATTGGTTATGGATTTCTTATTTCTACTCACGTTATCGCATGACATCATCTTCGTTCTCATTATGTACTTACAAATCATTATTTCCTTTTATGCTTCCCTATAGTTATACTTTGATTCATTTCATTATTGTTACGATAGAGGCAACACGCATGATGTTCGGAATTCCTTCGCGTAGAGCGGTTGGGGCTCATAACAGTGCGAACCTCCAGTTAAGCAATCGCTTCGTCATTGTAGACTTGTCGCGTTCTCATCCTCGAATCCGTTCGGATTGTGATTCTTAGGATTTCTATGTTCTCGTTCTTCCTTAGTATTTTGTTCAAATGGGGATACCTTATGTTTTCATACTAAGTTCGGTGCAAAAGGGATCATGCGTCTTAAGAGTCTATGTCCTCATGGGGAAAACATACTCATTTACATCATGTTTCTAGCATGCTTCGCATATAGCAGTAAACATAGATCATAACATGTATTGCGACAAACAAGTATTCTCATTTTACTCATTTACCAAGCCCCTAAAGTTTGCAACTTTCTTTCAAACTAATGACCAATCAATTGAAACAACTTTTCAATTTCGACATATTCCTCTTTCCAAATTATATTTCAATTTCCCAACAAGGCAATATTCTAAGTCCATTTCACAATTCATATACTTCCATCAATTCAAAATAACTTTTAGTTGAAATAGTTACCTTCTTCCTCGTTGAGCAGGACAACGATGGGATGGAGTGCAGTGCAGTAGCAGTCAAACATAAACAATTTCTAGACTCAACTTTTAACTTAGGATTCAAGGAAAGGGTTTCTAGGGTTTAGAGCGAACAAGTGCTCTGATACCACTTTGTGACGACCCGACTTCCCAAGGAAGTACGGATCATATGGATCGTCACCGGTATGATAAAGCAGCGGATATAAACATAACTAATCAATGCAATTAATCATTTAACTACTCAATAACGCATAGACTAAAAAGGGATAAGCTATTCAGTACCAACTCAAGTCACAGAAGGACTCGTCAAAGGTTCAAGGTTCATATATAACCCAATCAGGGCACAATTCAAGGAACGAGGTACGACCTCAAGTTCAATACGGTATGAAAGCAGTTATAATCAAGACATCAAAATAATATCAGAGTTAGGCAGCAATAACATGTGGACGTACATATGACGATACATGCCCAAGGTTCTAGAAACCTTTCTAATAAAGCATCAAAATAACTGCCGCTCTGCACCACCTCGCACCCATCATCAATCCTTGCTCAACTTGCACATCAAAAACGAGATGCAGGGCTAAGTACAAAAGTACTTAGTGGACTCATTGCCTAAAACATTTTCTTTATTAAAAGTTATTGAACTGTCCATAATAGTACATAAGGATTTTAGTTAAAAGACTCATGTATATCAAACATTTTATCATTTTTCCAAAAGCATCAGGCCTAACTATTTCATTCACGTTGTTTCCATATCTGATCATTCATTCATTCATTCGCGCACTATGGAGGTGGCCACCTACACATAGTCGTCGTGACTGGTCGAGGTAGCTAACCTTAACACACAGTCAAACTTGTACACAATCCGAGTTAGTCCTTAACTAAGTCGGATCCGATCGTTACCCTTTTTTAACGTTGGTGGACCAACACATACACATACCACATTGGATATACCAATCTCAGATATGATCACAACAAAACGTAAACATCTGACAGTCAATAACAGTTCATGGAATAATATTTCATAAAGCTTTTGTTAATCATGCTTTGAGATAGATATGCATGTCATTTTTGTTTCAAGAGAGCCCACCTGCTAGTTCGAAGCTAGTAAGTCTAAGTGAGCAGGGTGTGGTTGTTCTTTCTCGCCAACTACGTACGATCAAACCCTTCATAAGAAAATAACCTTTCTTAGATTCTTTCTATCGATCGAATGTCGTTTATAAATTACGACTTAAGATTCTCAATTAGGGTTTCTTTATGATTTCATGTGATTTTTATAAGATAATTTCTATTATCTTACATTTCCAATTTCCAAACTATATTACTTCATCGTTCATAGGTGAACTTCAACTTATGAATCACATACTCCGAGTCTATCATCGACTCTTCACCTTAGTACTCTTCTAAACGTTATTACGTTATAGATTGTTATTATTCAAGTTGTGATTGGTATATTATATTCTCAAGCCACTAACTAGACTTAACAATTATTGTTACGTCCTAGTAGGTTATGTTTGATGACTTGTCGTATTAGCACGACAAATAAAAGGAAGTCTTGACTTATGATTCAAGTGCACATGCTATCATGTAAGTAAGTAGTTAGGAATAGATGAAATTCTTCGGGAATATTAACTTGACCTTCGAGACATAAGGATCGACATCTTATGTTTGAATCTTTGCTTATACATTACGACATTGTTTATTTCTCTTAACTCGTCGGAGATTATATAAGTTGTATAATCGCTATTCGTTGTCGAGTTGTCTTAACGCTCAATCTAATATCGTATTAACTTATTGTTGTTGAGTATTTAACGTTGTAACCCGGCTTTAGGTTGCTTTAACTTAGGAACTCACGTTTGAGTAGCCTATTATTAATAGAAAACCCTAATTTGTGTCTAACTTCGATTCTCGTTAATTCCTTCTTAAGTTATCGAAATTGGTCGATTTCTTTTGGATTCTCGTACATATAGTATTATGTTGTTCACGTTTGGGGTTTTGTTTGTCGGCATACATAAACATAACCATTCAACACCAAACAATACCATACACAACATAAACAATACTAATGCATTAGAAAACCCTAATTTCTAACATAATGCAAAACTATTGTGTATGTGTGTATAAGTGTTCCATTCATTCATCACAATCACAACCATTCATTCCAAGCTTATAGTTTAACTATCATAGTATCATTTAACATTAGAATTAAACTCATACTTAGCCATTTTGTTACGTTTTCGATAATTAGCAACAATTTGCATATGTATCCAATAAATTCCAACAAAATCATGTTATACTCCTATCATACTATAGAATTTAATTTCCAATTCAATATCATCATATAAAATTTCAAACCATAGGTTAAATATTACCAAAGTTTTCGGCATTATTGATTTAATGAGCATTAGTGTTCAATAAATTCCACAAAAATCATATCATGCTTATATCATATATACTAAACATGAAATATCATCTCATATCATATATAAAATTAAACACATGCCTTTTTACCACTTAAGCATATTCGGTAATCATGTCATATATGTATATATATTCAATAAATTTTATTCCTTCACAATATGTTTATATTATGCAATAACATGTAATATTAACATTAAACACCAACCAATATTTATAATATCACATATCCTATTATTTTCAACAACAAAAATCAAATAAATCATAATATATATCTATATAGTTTTCGGTATTCATAGGAAAAATAGGAGTAGTGTCTCAAAAATTTCAAGATTAATATATGATGTTCATATCATATATTAAACACTATACCTCAACTATTTTTCAACAAATAAAATCAAAATAATTTCCAAAATATATATATATGTTTCGATCCAAACATGAAAAATAGGAGAAGTGTTCCAATAATTTCAAGATTAATATATGATGTTCATATCATATATTAAACAATATTTCTCAACTATTTTTCAAAAAGAAAAATCAAACAATGGATTAAAAAATATATACATATAATCGGCTTTTTCAAGAAAAATAGGAGATGTGTTTCAAAAATTCTAAGATTCATATATGATGTTCATATCATATATTAAACAATATATCTCAACTATTTTACAAAAATAAAAATCAAATCATGGCTTAAAAATGCCCTATAACTCACGGCATTTTCAAAGATAAATCAAATTGTTTTTTGAAAATTATCATATTTATTCTACATGCTTCTAATACATTAAAAAGCAACAATATCAAATAATATTCAAAATATCATGCTTTATCTCATATAAAAAGAAATAAAACATAAATAAAAAAATATTAAACATGTTCCAAAAATTACCAAACTTTAAATAAAGCCTTATAACATTATTCTAAGCATTTTTCATTCATGTATTGAGAGCATTTGGTGGCTCAAAAGTCACGAAAAAAATGAGGAGCAAAACTAGGGTTTTTCATGAAATAATTCAAGAAAAATCTAAAAACATTATAATCCATTATAAATGAAGAGAATGATGAATAATATCTTTCTATGGTGTTATAATAATTATTCGAGGGTTGGAAAGGTTTGGGAAAGGAGGATTAAAGATTAAAAACTTGAAGAACAAAGAGAGAGGTTTGAAAAAGAGAGAGAAATTGGGTTCCAAGAGGTGAAAGCTGTAATGGACGATTCCCCTCTGTTTTGTCAGCCTAAAGGGCTTTCATTAACCCATTTGGGGTGGTCTTGGTGGTAGTTGGGAGGAGGAATGGTCAAATTACCCGATTTGGCATGTTAATACCGACTCTTTAAGTTTTAACGCGCTTTCGATTGATTTCTCGGAACCTCATTGTTTTATTTTATTAGATAGCCTTTAAAAGACTTATTTCAATGTTTATAATAATTTCATGAAGTTCGGATGGCATCCGATAAGTCAATTCCGAGTTATCGCGGAAAAACAGCGTCCGGTGATTAAATTATGCTCATTCAAAATTCTATTGAATTCTTGAGCTTTCATAATTAATTTGAGTCTTATAGATCATATTTTATTGATTTAAACCCTTGGTTCGAGTTTCGGGTCGTTCGGATAAATTTAGGGTTTTCTCGGTATATTTTCCCGGCGTTCGGTTAAGTTCTTTAGGAATTTCTTTCAGAAATTTATTCTTATAATTTCTAAATTCATTATAATATATTCCTTCATGATTTTGAGTGTTATCAATAATTTTCATGATTAGCACGGACTGGACATTGTTCCGGCTCGTGAATAGTACTTTTAAGACTGACCGGGCAAGCATGCCCGAAAATTCTCATTCTTTGGCTTCCCACATGTTTTCGTGAGAGGATTATAGAAATGAAATCCTTTTGTTAAGATTCATTCTCGATCTTTCATTCTATGTTCAGGCTATTCAGAAAACCCTAATCCGGTAGGACTAGTCACTAGTTTTTGATTTCTCTAGTTTTTGATCTCCGAATCGATTCTAATTCGTTTCGTTGGTTACCTTAAACATAATTACGGTCTAAGAACCACAAATAATTGATTTAAACATCCCTAATAAAAGTTTTAAATTTTTCGGATTATTACACTTTTACGTGGTGAGCTAGAGATGATGGAATCGAATGCTGAGCTTCTCTTAAGAACAATTGACTCTTTAACTCATATTCTCAATTCAGAATCAAACAACTGATTTCATAAACTCATATTCTCAAGATAGAGTCAAACAACTGACTTCATAACTCAAATTCTCATATAGAGTCATCTCAAAAGGATTCACATGCTCAAGGTGCACAATCTGCACAAGACTCACAAAGATTCATGAATTTAGAATTCAAGACAGCGCACAAGCTGCACAAGGATTCACAAGGATTTACATGTTTAGAATTCAAAACTGTGCACAGACTGCACAAATTTACAAAGGTTCACAGGTTCAGAATTCAAAACTGCTCTGATACCATTCTGTCACAACCCAACTACTTAATCAGGTAATTAGGCCGTGACGTGGGATTAAGAAGGAAATTCTGATAATTAATAACGTCAACAATGATCAAAGTATCTCAAGAGACAAATAGGGTACCAACTTTTATCAAGAAGGATTGAAATGTTTATGGACTAAAGAGGTAAAATGGAATTTAACAAAGGATGATTTTAGGTCCTCAAACCATAATAAAGGATCGAGTTAAGAACAATGGTGGAGGACAAAAAAAATCCAGACGGAATAACCAATATCGAGACTAGACATATTCAAGCATGCTTCAACAACCATAAGAATTCTTCAAAGGTTCAAAGCATGGTTAGACAATGATTTCAAGACATAATATTGAATCTAATGAAAACAATTCTGAGCATTCGAGTAATCCTTGTTCACAGAGCATTGGACATGATCACTTTGTCATAGCAGAACACATAAGCAAGTAAAGGTCAAAGTTCGGCAACGAGAAGTGTGGCTGAGAATTATGTATGAAGACATAAATCTCTGGGCAATAAAACATGACCATAACAATTGAACAACCTCAACATGAATCAACATTTAGAGAAGCTCCTTAGAGAATAATCAACATTTCACAACATTCGATTCCAGCATCCTCTCGAGCTCAACCTGCATATTTAGAAACATATGCAGGGCATGAGTACAAAAATGCACTCAGTGGGTATACGCCAAAAACATAAAAACATTGCCCTTAGGGCTATAAAAACTTGACTTGCCATAAAATAACTTATGCAGGGTTTTATTTAAAATTACATGCGTAAAACATTTCGAACTTGCTCGTACATTTTCATATCATCATATAATATGCATATGCATGTTTCATGTCTGCATGCAACTTTCTCTTTTTCTGCCCATATCCACGAATTCTTTCTGCGTGTTGAGAAGTAGGCCTCCTTCCCAAACACTTTAATATCACATACCCGAGTTGGTCTCGAAGGTTACCAACTACGGTCATACCCGACGTCGGTCATTTCTTTCTTTTTCTTTCTGATGCAGCCCAAGTTTTGTGAATTTAATTATTATGTGGCATATGGGCCACGTTTTTGTATCAAGATTTTCGTAGAATTTTTAGGCTTATCTAGAGTCCTAGTCTATTAAAAATTCTTTTGTAAATTAGAGTTCTTCTTTGATAAGGAGTCCTCCTTTCATTAGGATTAAAGTTCCATTTTTCAGCCTATATAAAGGCTTGTAAGCATACGAAAATATTCAACTTTTGATTTACGAATATATGTGAGTTTTATTCTCTCTTCAAGAGCTCTTGAATTTTCTTGCATTTGCCAAGAAATTCAATTATCGACGTATCGACGAGACATCCATCCCTCGTTCGTGTGTCATTCATCGTCCCCGAGTTGCTGCATCAATTTCACGTTGGGGTATAGGCGAGATACTGACATATATCACTTCTTGGGTTAGATTCAGAGGTTTTGGGATATCCATTGGTTCGAGTTTTATTCAAGTCTTTCGTTCTGCGTCGATGGATTCTCCATGCCCAACGAGAATCATATCATTTGGTATCAGAGCCATCGGTTCGTTCGTCCATCCTTTCGTTCGTCCATCCATTCGTTCGTCGTCCATCCATTCATTGCTCCCATGTTGTTGAGGCGAGTTGCTTTTAGGGTCATAAAGGTCAAGGCCGGCGGTTCTTTGAGGGTCGACTTCAAGGGTATTGGAGTATCCATCCTATCTGTTCGTCGTTCGTTTCCGCGTCTGTTTCTGGGCTATGTATTCGTGATTATATATTATCCATATCTTTATACATTATCCATATCATGATTATACATTATCCATATCATTATCCATATCATAATTATACATTATCCATATCGTGAGTGATGTTGCAAAAAGAGTCGGAGCTGGTGAAGTCGGTTGGGCAAAGGGATGGAAGTAAGGAGAAGGGAATAGCCCAAAAGTATTTTCTTGCGAAGGCTAGTGAATTGAAGTGGGTGAGTTCGTTTGATGTAGGTGACGACTTGGATTTGAGGACAAATCCTTCTCAAGAGAAGGAATAATGCAGCGCAAGTTTTGTGAATTTAATTATTATGTGGCATATGGGCTACGTTTTTGTATCAAGATTTTCGCAGTATTTTTTAGGCTTATCAAAGAAGAACTCTAATTTACAAAAGAAGTTTTAATAGACTAGACTCTAGATAAGCTTAAAAAATGTCTGCGAAAATCTTGATACAAAAACGTGGCCCATATGCCACATAATAATTAAATTCACAAAACTTGGGCTGCATCATTGTATCGAGTCGTGTTAGGTAAATGCGGGTTCGTCGTCATTCGGTATCATACTTTCTTTTAGTGTCGAGGGTAGGTTTAGGGTTTGTCGTTCGAGTCTCATATTTCGGTTTTGGAGTCGTGGTGTCGTGTTAGTAGCCGTCGTGCGAGTCGTGGGAACTTATCTAGGGTTCGTGGATAGCGGCTAGGGTTTCGAGTCATTTTTTTTTGGATCAGTTTGTGTGTGTTCCTTATCCAAATCTGCGTCTATCCTTGTCTGTCATTTGTTTTCCTTATTCGAGTCGATTTCGTATCCATTTTCGTATTTTGATCGCTATCTATTTACACCATCCTGCACATATCTTATCCATATCATACATTATCCCTATCTTATCCATATCATACATTCGAGTATAGAAATTTTCGAATCCTGTTTCGAGAAATATTTTTCTTTGCGTTCGTTAGTTCGTTTCGAGTCGTTTGGTGCGTATCATGTGTGCATTTTTTCGAAAGTCGGTTAAATCTCGTTGTGTTTTCTAGGTTCCTTAGGTAGAATAGATCGTGTTGAATAAGTTTCTGCACAACACGTTTTTGGGTTTTCAGTGTCGTGTCCTACGGTCTTTTTTGATAGTTTAGAGTCTTTGAGTCAGTTTCTGTGTAGCTCTTCAAAAAAAAAATGATGCAGTGTAACAGCCCACTATTCCAAATGACGGATTAGCAGAAACTATTACTTTGAGCGGGAATTAAGAAGCGGAAAAGACCATTGGATATCGAATTGTGGGACATATATCATGAGAACTTCTAGAACTTCAAGCATTTGAGATTAAGCACACATAATTTACATACAAGACTAGACTATCAGATCTTTAACAAAAGGGGTTCAACTGATCTGAAGGAATTTTAGTTCTTTACTCAAAACATAACTTAGTGTTTTTGTAGCAGAAAACATGTGAAGTACACATATGACGATGTGCATTCAAGGCTCTACTATCAGCGACAAAAGATTTCAACTGCTCAACACTGCTCCATCGCATCACCAGCTCAACCTGCACATTTAAAAACAAACATGCAGGGCTGAGTACAAGAATGCAATCAATGGACTTATGCCGAAAATATTTATCAACATTGAATTACACTGCCCCATCAGTAACACACGAGGTTTTATTTGAAATGCTCGTGCTTACTAAACATTTTCTGTCATTTTCATAAACTTGTCTGGCCAGACATATTTTCTATCTGTATGATCCATATCACATCTCATATAACATCTTCCTCATCTTGTGCCGTAGAAGGAGGCCTCCTTCCACGGACGCTGTGACCGGCCGAGCAAACCTTTCAGCAAACAGTCACCGTAACTGGCTGAGCAAACCTTTTAGCAAGTGCAGTTACCATAGTGTACACGTTAGTCCTTGCTAGGAATTGTCCTTCTAGCATAGGATCCGAATTCGATTTTCATTCATACGTTGGTAGCGAACCAACAACTTGATTATCATTCATAGTTGGCGAACCAACACTGATAGGATCCATACATAAAACATAAATATTTTGGGCAGGTAATTAAATAACATCTCATCATCATTTCTCAAAAGAAAGCATCATAAATAAAGACTTTTCATTTCGAAGAAAGCATCATAAATAAAACATTTGTCATTTTATTTTATCCTTGAGGAGAAAAGAAGCCCACCTAGTACGTTCTCCTTCTCGAAACGACTTTCGTTCCTTTACTTTCGTTGCTCACTTTCGTGCTTCTCCTTTACGTAAGAAACTAATTTAGTACGTCGGTCGCATTTTTGGAATTCGTCAAGATCTAAAATAACTTGATAACTTTCTAAATCTTATTATGACTTATTAACTAAATATATAACTCTTCTAAAGACTTGTATCTTTTAACCAATTTGGTACGTCTTTTCATCGAATATTTTAACTTATAACTTTTCGTATTTCAACTAAGTCGAAACATGGTTTAAGACCTCATATCCATCATTTAGGTCGATTGTCGAACTAACATTTACATCTTTCGATAAAATGGCTTCGATTATGAAATCGCCTCTTATAAAAGAGATATTCTTATATCTCTAATACGTCTTACACGTCTTAGTGTGTCTATTCAACGCAACTCATATTTATACTAGTCGTAAAACATAACCTTGTTCACGTATTAACATATTTCATACGTTCATACTCTAGTCAAGTCATTTGACATTCAAAAACATATATATTGCAACATTTATATATATAACTATTAATTTACATATATATACTCGAATTCTAATCGATTTCTAATCACATTCTCATAAGTCTCGATTTTTCACGTTAACAAACAATCATGCTTGAAAATACACATATATATGATCTAACTTAGACATAACACTTTATTTTTCAAACCTTACGTCACTAAACAAAACATTTCGACGTAAACATATTATTCCTTGTTTTAAAAATCACATAAATTCATAGTATGTCTAGAACATATTTTTGGGATTAAATATGTGATTATACTAGATAAAATAAATTTAAAACTTTAATTTTCTTTCTTAAGTAATTTCGGTCCTTTTTAAAATATTTGCAACACTTTTCCAAAAATTCCTATAAATTCACATAACATACTATATTAACATAGGATCAATAATATCTAATAACATTAGTCATAGAAAATTGGACATCTTAACCCTTCACTTGTAACTCTCAAAAATTTTGAATAATACTTAACAATTTCCAAAAATTCTAATTAATTCATATAACACATTATTATGATTGTACATCAATAATATGCCATAATATCCTTCATACATAAATCATACATCAATATATCATATGTTATGATTTTCAAAAATTTAGTGAATAATATCTAATATTTTCCAAAAATTATGAATTAATTCATACATGCTTAAACATTACTAACTATCATCAATCCATGCTCAAATCAACAATTAAAGTTCATTTCCTTCAACATATAATTTCCAAGTATTTTCGGTCCTAAAATAAATATTTATAACATGCTCAACTTTGTACTAAATTCATAATATATACTTCCAAACATCATATAAACTTATTTAATAAACAACTTAAACATTTAACAAAATTTCTCAAATTTCACATAAAATAACAAAAGCATATAACTTAAGATTTCATGGATGGATTTCTAATATTTTTGCATATATAAGAAGCTTGTAACATTTCTAACCTTTTAATCGGAATCGATTGTCGACGAAAACGTTTTTCTAACTAAGATTAGAAGAGAAAATTGAAGAACTCACTTTGTTTTCCTCTCTCAAAAGTCACGGCACTTATGGAAGAGAATAGAGGTGATTTTTTATTTTTTTGATGATATAAAGCTTTAATCATACTTTAGGAAAATATCTAAAACAAAGTCAACAAAATACAACTCCTTTATTTACTAAAATACTCTACCTTCACTAGGATACAAAAATACTTTATTACTTTAATAAATGATCATTTCATCTTATCACAAAATTTAATACCTTTCATTATCAACCTATCATTATCAAACTAAATGAAAATTCCTTCTTTCTTTCCCACTTGTAGTTTTCGTCCATCACCCTTAAACCATACTCACCACTTTATTAAATAATCATGTTATCAAATACATAAATTAAAAACCTTTCACTTTCACATATTAACACATCACTTTCAACAAA
The DNA here is from genome assembly GCA_036937905.1 of Salvia rosmarinus. Taxonomy (NCBI): domain Eukaryota; kingdom Viridiplantae; phylum Streptophyta; class Magnoliopsida; order Lamiales; family Lamiaceae; genus Salvia; species Salvia rosmarinus. The sequence continues at coordinate 44,811,829 of CM072813.1, forward strand.
GTTTGAATTTTCTTCTCTTCACATTATAACACTAAATTTTGGCACTTTCACCATAAATAACACATATCACTTTAATAAATATCTTATGTGTACATTAATAACATCTTCACATCATAATAATTATACATCACTATCATTCAAAGTTGGAAATTTCTACTTTCACATTATATAACAAATTTTCGGTCACTATATATATATGCTACATATTTTATTTTATTTCCAATTAATAGCCACATGACATAATATAAGTCTTAGATGATAAATTAAATCATAAGAAAAATAATTAAGAACAATTCTATGTCACAATATGAAATTTTCGAACACTTATTCAAAAATAAGAATAAATTATCCAATCTTTATTCCTTAATTCACTAGCATTATTTTAATGAAGGATTATATAAAAATAATTCTCTTATTTCATAAAATAATCATAGGACTTTAAATATTTTAATTCTTTAATCGTTATACTAAGTTTTCAAATCGCCTCAAAACGTTGACATTCGAAACATCTCAAAATGTTGATAATCGAATCGTCTCTAAAACGTCAATAATAAAGTCGTAATTACTTTATTCATTCTTTGTTAATAAGAAATTAAATTCTCAGCTTTGTCACTTAGAAGATAACGTAAGGCTAACTATCGAAATTTAATCGACGTTAGAATAATACTTTCGAAGAAATAATATAAACTATATTCCTTAATTCACTAATCATTAGTGAATATGATATGAAAATCCTCATATTATGGATAGTCAAAATTGAGCTTCGATAAGTTACTATTTCAATTATCGAAACAAAACCTTGATTTACGATTTATATTATCGTAATTTAGCTTTGAAACTTTGGGATATTACATGCAACCCAAGTTTTGTGAATTTAATTATTATGTGGCATATGGGCCACGTTTTTGTATCAAGATTTTCGCAGCATTTTTTAGGCTTATCTAGAGTCCTAGTCTATTAAAACTTCTTTTGTAAATTAGAGTTCTTCTTTGATAAGGAGTCCTTCTTTCATTAGGATTAAAGTTTCATTTTTCAGCCTATATAAAGGCTTGTAAGCATACGAAAATATTCAGCTTTTAATTTACGAATATATGTGAGTTTTATTCTCTCTTCAAGAACTCTTGAATTTTCTTGCATTTGCCAAGAAATTCAATTATCGACGAGACATCCATCCCTCGTTCGTGTGTCATTCATCATCCCCGAGTTGTTGCGTCAATTTCACGTTGGGGTATAGGCGAGATACTGACATATATCACTTCTTGGGTTAGATTCAGAGGTTTTGGGATATCCATTGGTTCGAGTTTTATTCAAGTCTTCCGTTCTGCGTCGATTGATTCTCCACGCCCAACGAGAATTTTATCATTTGGTATCAGAGCCATCCGTTCATTCGTCCATCCGTTCGTTCGTCCATCCATTCGTTCGTCGTCCATCCATTCATCGCTCCCGTGTTGTTGAGGCAAGTTTCTCTTTGGGTCATAGGGGTCAAGGCCTGCGGTTCTTTGAGGGTCGACTTCAAGGGTATTGGAGTATTTATCCTATCTGTTCGTCGTTCGTTACCGCGTCTATTTCTGGGCTATGTATTCGTGATTATATATTATCCATATCTTTATACATTATCCATATCGTGATTATAAATTATCCATATCTTTATCCATATCATAATTATACATTATTCATATCGTGAATGATGTTGTAAAAAGAGTCGGAGCTGGTGAAGTCGGTTGGACAAAGGGATGTAAGTAAGGAGAATGGAGTAGCCCAAAAGTCTTTTCTTGCGAGGGCTAGCGAATTGAAGTGGGTGAGTCCGTTTGATGTAGGCAACGACTTGGATTTGAGGGCAAATCCTTCTCAAGAGAAGGGGAATAATGCAGCCCAAGTTTTGTGAATTTAATTATTATGTGGCATACGGGCCACGTTTTTGTATCAAGATTTTCGCTGCGTTTTTTAGGTTTATCTAGAGTCCTAGTCTATTAAAACTTCTTTTGTAAATTAGAGTTCTTCTTTGATAAGGAATCCTTCTTTCATTCGGATTAAAGTTCCATTTTTCAGCCTATATAAAGGCTTGTAAGTATACGAAAATATTCAGCTTTTGATTTACGAATATATGTGAGTTTTATTCTCTCTTCAAGAGCTCTTGAATTTTCTTGCATTTGCCAAGAAATTCAATTATCGACGTATCGACGAGACATCCATCCCTCGTTCGTGTGTCATTCATCGTCCCCGAGTTGCTGCATCAATTTTATGTTGGGGTATAGGCGAGATACTGACATATATCACTTCTTGGGTTAGATTCAGATGTTTTGGGATATCCATTGGTTCGAGTTTTATTCAAGTCTTCCGTTCTGCGTCGATTGATTCTCCACAACCAATGAGAATCGTATCATTTGGTATCAGAGCCATCCGTTCGTTCGTCCATCCGTTCATTCGTCCATCCATTCGTTCGTCGTCCATCCATTCATCGCTCCCATGTTGTTGAGACGAGTTGCTCTTTGGGTCATAGGGGTCAAGGCCTGCGGTTCTTTGAGGGTCGACTTCAAGGGTATTGGAGTATCCATCCTATCTATTAGCTCGCTTCGTTTCACGCCTGCTTTACGGGCTATGTATTCATGATTATATATTATCCATATCTTTATACATTATCCATATCATGATTATACATTATCCATATCATTATCCATATCATAATTATACTTTATCCATATCGTGAGTGATGTTGCAAAAATTGTCGGAGCTGGTGAAGTCGGTTGGGCAAAGGGATGGAAGTAAGGAGAATGGAGTAGCCCAAAAGTATTTTCTTGCGAGGGCTAGTTAATTGAAGTGGGTAAGTCCGTTTGATATAGGTGACGACTTGGATTTCAAGACAAATCCTTCTCAAGAGAAGGGGAATGATGCAACCCAAGTTTTGTGAATTTAATTATTATGTGACATATGGGCCACGTTTTTGTATCAAGATTTTCGCAGTGTTTTTTAGGCTTATATAGAGTCCTAGTCTATTAAAACTTCTTTTGTAAGTTAGAGTTCTTCTTTGATAAGGAGTCCTTCTTTCATTAGGATTAAAGTTCCATTTTTCAGCCTATATAAAGGCTTGTAAGCATACGAAAATATTCCGTTTTTGATTTACGAATATATGTGTGTTTCATTCTCTCTTCAAGAGCACTTGAATTTTCTTGCATTTGCCAAGAAATTCAATTATCGACGTATCGATGAGACATCCATCCCTCGTTCGTGTGTCATTCATCGTCCCCGAGTTGCTACGTCAATTTCACATTGGGGTATAGGCGAGATACTGACATATAACAATTCTTGGGTTATATTCAGTGGTTTTGGGATATCCATTGGTTCGAGTTTTATTCAAGTCTTCCGTTCTACGTCGATTGATTCTCCACGCCCAACGAGAATCGTATCATTTTTGTTTTTTGTTTTTTTTAAGAGAGAATGAAAACTCACGTTTATTGATAAAAGATAGTCTGATTTTGTTCATCCCCTTACAAGCCTTATTATAGGCTGAAAAGAAACCTAGTTCTAAAAGGATAATATCAAAGATTGGGCCTAATCCTATAAGGAATCAAACTCCTAGTCAAACATGCTCAAAATAGGCCCAAAACCCACGGAAATTAACATGTCTAAAGTGGGCCTTAATAATCCCACGAAAAATAAACAACTAAAGATAAAATAAAATGGCCCAATATGCCAAATAAATCAAGAGTAAACATCTTCAAGTTCCAGCCCATTTGCCTCCATTAAATTGATGATTCTTGGGCTGGTCGATCCACTCTCTCCAATGGGTTTCTTAATCAGCTCTTGCTGCCATACTTCTTGGACTAAGCCCATCAAGCTCTCCTTGAACTTCTTGGCTTGTGCTCTTGTAACCGGCCCAACAGGCACATGCACCGGGTCGGCCACCATCGAACCTTGGGTTGCACGGGCTGCATCATTCCCCTCCTCATGAGAGAATAAAACTCACATAAATTCGTAAATCAAAAGCTGAATATTTTCGTATGCTTACAAGCCTTTATATAGGCAGAAAAATGGAACTTTAATCCTAATGAAAGAAGGACTCCTTATCAAAGAAGAACTCTAATTTACAAAAGAAGTTTTAATAGACTAGGACTCTAGATAAGCCTAAAAAATGCTGCGAAAATCTTGATACAAAAACGTGGCCCATATGCCACATAAGAATTAAATTCACAAAACTTGGGCTGCATCATTCCCCTTCTCTTGAGAAAGATTTGTCCTCAAATCCAAGTCGTCACCTACATCAAATAATGTATAAAGATATGGATAATGTAAAAATATATGGATAATATATAATCACGAATACATAGCCCAGAAACAGACGCAAAAACGAACGACGAACAGATAGGATGGATACTCCAATACCCTTGAAGTCGACCCTCAAAGAACCGTAGGCAATACTTGACCCCTACGACCCAAAGAGCAACTCGCCTTAACAACACGGGAGCGATGAATGGATGGACGACGAACGAATGGATGGACGAACGAACGGATGGACGAACGAACGGATGGCTCTAATACCAAATGATACGATCCTCGCTGGTATGAAGGATCTAACGACACACGAACGGAAGATTTTGAACGGAACCGATGGAAAATTCCCAAAACTTCTGAATCGAACCCAAGAAGTGGTATAGGTGAGTATGTCGCCTATATCCCAACGTGATGTTGACGCAGCAACTCGGGGACGATGAATGACACACAAACGAGGGTTGAATGTCTCGTTGATACATCGATAAATGAATTACTTGGCAAATTTCAAGAAATTCGAAGAGCTAATGAAGAGAGAATATAACTCACATATATTGGAAATCAAAAGCTGAATATTTTCGTATGCTTGCAAGCCTTTATATAGGCTGAAAAATGGAACTTCTAATGAAAGAAGGACTCCTTATCAAAGAAGAACACTAATTTACAAAAGAAGTTTTAATAGACTAGGACTCTAGATATGCCTAAAAAATGCTACGAAAATCTTGATACAAAAACGTGGCCCATATGTCACATAATAATTAAATTCACAAAACTTGGGCTGCATCATTGGTATCAGAGCCATGTTCGTCGTCTGGGTTTGTCGTCATTCAGGTATCATCCTTTCTTTTCGTGTCAAGGGTAGGTTTAGGGTTTGTCGTTCAGAGTCTCATATTTCGGGTTTTGGAGTCGTGGTGTCGTGTTTGTCGTCGTCTGAGTCGTGGGAACTTATCTAGGGTTCGTGGATAGCGGCTAGGGTTTCGAGTCTCATAGATTCACATCATCCATTCGTGATCATCTCAATCACATCACATCATACCATATCAATGACTTTCATATCACAGCCACACAGGCCCTTCCATCCCATCGATAAATCACTTCCACATTCACATCATCATCCAACTACATCTCATCCACATCATGTTTACATCGTGTAAACTCTTACCAGGCCAAAGCACATGAAACCAAGATCACATCATGCCCATAACCACATAAAGCAAATAAACACATACCTCATCCCCTTTTAAAGGAGGCGGCCTGACGGTGAGCTGAGGGTAGCTGTACCTGATAAACAGTTTAGAAGAACAAGTTCTAAACACTCAATTTCAAGAACATATAGGATATAAAGCAAATGAAATGCCTTGATATCAAACAACTATAGACACATACCCAAAGCCAGAAAAACTGCTCTGATACCAAGCTGTCACGCTCCAATTGCCCAGGGAAGGCACGGATGCCGGGGTGTGATTATGGGTGGGGGTTAAGAAGCGGGGAAGAATGGGGGATACATACAGCATACATGATAAGAAGATGCGATCATAAAATCGGACAACATCTCCTCTACAACTAGGACATGTCCTGAAGGGGAGGGGTGAGCAAACAATCCACCAACAGAATTATATCGACACCATAACTTCAATGAACGTGACCTTGATTGAATATAAGTAATGCAAGGAAGCAAAATAGCATTACATCCTGTTGACTAAACCGGTCAACCACATAGCATGCTCATATCGAGACTCAAGCTTAATAACATAATAGCAAATCTTGTTCCCAATCGTAGAGCAAAATAAAAGTTAAAATACATCAACATCAGAGTACGTATATATATAACACAACATCGCGGAAGCAGAAGGCATGAAAGAAACCGCAACTCCACCCCTCAGTGTCGCCCTTCCAGCCCTCCTCCATCTGTGAAAATATTTGAAAAAGAGTTTGGGGTGAGTACTAATGCACTCAGCTGGGGTTTTTATCAAAAATTAAAATTCATGAAGCCGTGTTCAGAGCACTTACCTTAGAAAGTTTTAAAACGTAAATCCACTTCTAAGTAAGCAAAATAGATTTTTCGTTTTTCGATACCTGATCCGTTATTACTGTTACTCCCATCATAGAACCATAGAACCATAGCTCGGAACGTATCCTGCCAGCCCATCACATCTCACTCGGCCCAAAACATATCCAGCCAGCCCACAATATCTTGGCCCGGAACATATCCAGTCGGCCCACACCCGCGTATCCAAACCGATTAACTCGGTGTGGACTTGAGGGTTAATCCTGTCGTAACCATAACCACCTCATTATCATTTCCGTGTGGACTTATGGGGTCTATCTCCTTCAGAACCATAACCAGGTGTTCGGGGTCTATCCCCTTATGAACAATACTCAAGATGGTGATCAACCCACCGAATAGAGATCCGTGCACAACCACAATAGAACCACATCTCGGATCAGAGAACAGTAATAACTTCGTTAAAACATTTTATGGCGCACATGTTTTATTTTTGAAATATCACAATAAATAACTCAAAATAAGCATAAATAATCTAACCTGGACAGACGAAAACGTCTATTGGGAGATATCCACAGATCCAACAACCTCACCGATCGCACTGGTAGGTACCTGGTAACAAGATGAACAAGTTTTAGGGTCACATCCCACAAAGCAAAGCAACAACGTGATCCAAACGAAGATCGAAGCAAAACGGGGGTTTTCGACTTTCTGAACCCACATTTGGCACCCTCCGGGTTTTCAAATCAACTCGATGCAGAAGAGAAATATATTCAGGGCATCAAGACATATAATAGGGTACCTTCAAAATATGCATGCATGCAAGTTGACACAAATCTTAGCAGCGAAGAAGCTTCAAAAATCGATGTCTATCCTCAAATCCAGGATAAACCATCCAAAATCGATGCATGAAAATGGAAACATAAGCAATATGCATAACGAGGATCATGAAATGACAAACTATGTTAAAAATGGATAACTCGGGCATGTACTTCCTTTAGAAAACTCGATACAACGGAAAACATCCCGACATGCAGAAACGCGAAAAACGAAATCGGTACTTTAGTAGAATGCATAGCCCGGAACTCAAAACCTAAAGGGCCCGTAGCCAAAAGGTGGCCCATTGACCACCAAATCGGCGGCCAAGGGGGCGACGGCGGCGGCGGCGGTTCGGCCAAATCGGCCGGCCTCCGGCCGTTTTCTCGCATCGTCCCTTTGGAAACCCGAGTTCTATGCTATGCTATCTAATAAAAGGCGAAATCAAAACAAGAAAAGGACAAAAACGGAAAAACGGGGATGTCAGGAAGGGGCTGATCGGCGGTGGTGGCCAGTAGCAGCGCAATGGCGCCGCTGCCGAGCCTTCCCGGCTCGATCCCCACTCCTCCCTTCCGCAGCGTACCTGGAGCTGCTCGGCTCGTCCGTAAACACAGAGAGACGAAGGAAATGAACGTTGAAAATGAAGGCCCTAGCCCTCTATTTATAGGAAAAGGCGGGGGCTCACAGACCTTCTTGAAGCGACCTTTTCAGCATAGCGACACAACTTTTGCAAACGGACTCCAAATTTAGCAAACTTGGTACCCATGAACTCGAAATAAAATACCGGACACAGCGACTATAAACAAGATATGCTTTTTAAAGACCCATGAAAAGTTCGATTTTTTGATAACTTCCCCGGAGTGTCAAACCTTCGTGGGTGGTCGAAAACCTGCATACTTAGTGTCTATGAATTCGTCATAAGACACTCTTCACAACGCCCGAGGTTTCGTGATGGTCGCATCACCGAAATAAAAAGTCAACCTTTTGACCTTTCTCGAAAAACATGTCATGCAAACCTGAAGCTTAGAAAGGACGGGGTATTACAACGCTAGGGCACAGCCAGAGCACGCCTAGCGCCACCCACCGCTAGGGATGTTAATACAGGTCGAAACTCACAGGTTGGTCCGAATAGCCCGATAAAATTAATGAGTTGAGCTATAAAATCATAACCCGAATATAAAATCAGGCTATTTGGGCTAGCCCATTCGGGTTGACGAGCTAATCGGGCTGGCTCGATCGGGTTGCGGGCCAGCCCTGCGGGCCGGCAATAAAAAAAAAAAAACTCAACTCATTTTTTTCCTTTATCTAATAGTTAGAAATTCAAAATTTTTGATTTCAAAATTTTACTTTTCATGTTTAATCATCTTAACTTTTGTAGTTATTATATATTGTTTATTTAGTTATTTATAGTGAATTATTAATTTTTTTTCAAGTTATAAATTTTAATTGGTATTATAGTGAATTAACTTATAAAATATATATTAAATAATGAATTAGTATGGAATATGAATATTCAGATATATTAAAAAAATAATTTAGTTGTGAGCATTATTTTCTATTTTTGATATCTAATATAATTTAAATAGTATTATATTGAATTAACTTATTAAATTTTTCTAGATATAAGTTTTAACTTCGCTATAATTGTATTATATTATTAGAGATCATTTAGTTACATGGAATGCGAATATTAAAGCATATTAGAAAAAAAGAATTTAGTTATGAGCACTATTTTTAATTTTTATTGTTTGCTCTTCAAAGTTAGTATAATAAGATTAAAAAAAAAAACTTGTGGAATGTATTATATTTATTTTTCACTTATTTTTTTTTAGTCCAACGCTTAATATAAAATATTTGTTATAAATATATTATTATCAATAATATATATATATATAGTTTTTTTTTCTTAAGCTTTCTGGCCCGATTGACCTGATGGGTTAGCCCGAAACCCGAGAGTTTAGGGTTAGGGTTGAATATTTCTAACCCGAAAAAAATATAAACTCGAATAGCCTGATAACCCGAGTGGGTTAGCCTGAACCCGAGCGGGCTGGCCCGATTGACATCCTTACCAACCGCTGTGTCTTGCGTGCTGTCCGTGCGGGTCGTGCGTGAGGCCGCATGGTATGTGCGCCTAGCGCACAACTGGCCCCTCATACCTCTCCCCGTCGAACCTACACTTGCACCCGCACAGCCTGCCCCGCGTCGAGCACCGAACGTCCGTACAAATCGTGCGCCCTACTGTTGGGCCTGCCCACGAGCTTCACGTGTTGGGTGCCCGCAAGCGTGCGTGCTGATGCCGTGCTTCGTCGTCCGTCTGCCTGCACAAGCATCGTGCGTGTCTCGCCCGAAGGGTCGGCCCACACGCTACACGCGACGAGCACCCTTGCACTGAGACCGCACACTGTTGCTACTGCTGATGTCGTTCGCCCGTACGCCTGGTGCGATCGCGCGTCGGGTTGCTGCCATCGTGCCCCCGTCGCACCGCGTGACAGAGTTCCATCATCTCATCTCGTTCTCCGTGTTCTTCGTCTTCGTTCTTCGTTTTTACAAATATAATTTACAAAAAATAAATTCTAATCTAACCATGGATTTTCTCGTGGTGAAAAATGATTCCAACGAAAAATAAACAACTGAGCCACGATAAACGACATATCTACAATTAATTATAGCGCACATACTAATCAAACGTGAATTAATTCAATAATCATATCAGATAAAATCTCTTGATATCTAATGATATCAGATAATATCTCTTGATATATAATAATATCAAATATTATATATCTAGATAGTGGAGATGTATTAAAATAATACATTAATCAAAACCAAAGTCCCAGTGGGACTCTTATAGGGTTGGGAGAAAATATCAACAACTTCAGGTCTTGATGGGCTAGCCCAGGGATCAAATGCAATGAATAAAGATGGGTCTAAAATGAATTAATTATCTCATGTTCAGCCCAGAACATAAATTAATTCATAAACATTTATTCATTCCACTAGAAAATAAATGCTGACTTGCACCTTTATTACCAAAGTTGAGTCGGGCTTGCACTTAGACTTACGAATCCCCCTACTTAAGATATCGCACGTCCATTAATTATTTATAGCATTCTGACTACTTAAAATAATTGATCTCTTTAATTCCTTAAGTAGTACCACTCAACCTTATTATTGTATTTGAGCTAACTCAACCTGTAAGGTTTAGTATAATAAACTTTTTGAGCTCCTTAAGAGGACGTCATCATCCTAAACGGATATGGTGACTAGATACAGGTAACTAGCATGACATTGTAGCATTGCCACCACCCAAGATGCGGAGAATATTGGGTTATCTCATGTAACCCTCACCCATATAACAAGTCGAAGTGATGGTCAGTAACTCATACTCACCTAAAACCTTATCGAGGTTTAGATGAACATAAACTTACCAAGATCTAGGTTCTTCACGACGATTAGATAGAAGAACTCATCGCACTGTGATCCATCAATACGTCAAGACGTACTGCATAGATAAGCAACCAAGTCAAGTCATTTCTTATCTATAATGTAGTCTACACCGACAACCCATCCTCAAGTTATCTTAGTTGTGATCCTTTTTATATCTCAATAATCTTAACTAATCATACAGACTTCTTATCTTCTACACACTGTATGATCTAACTTTTGTATGAGATAAATGGACAAACATATTGTAATAACCCTAAAATTTTAAAACTTTGACTAGTGGTGTTTAAACCAAATACTTATGATGCTAAGACCTTCAATATGTTTAAGGTGACCAACGAAACGAATTAGAATCAATTCGTAGATCGAAAACTAGATAAATAAAAAACTAGTGAATAGTCAATCGGATTAGGGTTTCCTGAATAGCCTGAAAATAGAATGAAATATCTAGAATGAATCTCAACAAAAGAATTGCGTTTATAGAATCTTCTCACAAAAAAATGTAAGAAGCCAAAGAGATAAAATTTTCGGGCATACTTGTCCGGTTAGTCTCAAAATACTATTCACGAGCTGGATCAAATTCTAGTCCAGGGAAATCATTGAAATTAATGAGAATAATAAAAATCATAAAGGAATATATTATTATAAATTTAGAATTCATAAGAATCAAATTCTGGACGAAATTCCTGAAGAACTTAACCGAACGCCGGGTATATACGAAAAAAATCCTAAACTGAGCCGAATGAACCGAAACTCAAACCAATGGTCTAAATCAATAAGAAATAATTTATATGACTCAAATTAATTATGAAATCTCAAGAATTCGATAGAAATTCAAATGAACTTAATTTAATCGCCGGAAGTCGTTTTTTACGATAATTCAGAATTGACTTACCGGATGCAATCCGAACTTCATGAAATTATTATAAACTATGAAATAACTCTTTTTAAGGCTATTTAAGAAAATAAAACCTTAAGGTTCCGAGAAATCAATCGAAAGCGCGATAAAACTTAAAGAACCAGTATTAAATGACAAATCGGAAAACTTTGACTAGTCCTCTCTCACCTACCAAAGGGACAGCCATAAGGGCTGTCACAACAGCTCATTTTTCAAAAAAAAAAAACCATGCCCTTCTCTCTCTCTCTCTTTTAGAACACATTTCTCTCTTTGTTCTTCACCATTCTTCACTTTCCTTAAGCTTTAATCCTCCATTCCAACTCATTCCAACCCTCAAAATAAATTTTCAATACCATACAAAGGTATATATCATCATTCTCTTTATTTATAATGGAGTAGAATTTTTTTTAGATTTTTTTTGGAATTCTTTCATGAAAAACCCTAATTTTTGTTCTTCATTTTCTTCATGACTTTTGAGCCATCAAATGCTCTCAAGTCATGAATGAAATATGCTTAGAAATGTGTTTTGAGATTGTGTTTAAAGTTTGGGAATTTTTTGAGCATGATTATTATTTTCAAATTTTTGTTAGAAGTTTTTTTAAAAAAGATGAAGCATGATTTTGTGAATGTTAGTTCATATTGTTGTTTGTTGATGTGTTAGGAGCATATAGAAGAAAGATGAGAATTTTGAAATATTTCTTGTATTTATCTTGTAAAGGCCAAAAGGTATATGGGAATTTTGAGGGTTATTTTGATTTTATTTGTTGAAAAATAGTAGAGATATAATGTTTAATATATGATATGAATATCATATATTAATCTTAAAATTATTGAAACATTTCTCCTATTTTTCTTAAAAGGACTGAAATATACATATAATTTTTGAAATTTATTTTGATTTTATTTGTTGAAAAATAGTTGAGTTATAGTGTTTAATATACGATATGGACATAATATATATTAATCTTGAAATTATGGAAACACTACTCCTATTTTGTTTTTTAAAGGACCGAAACTATATATATATTTCAAGATTTATTTTGATTTTTATTTGTTGAAAATAATATGATATATGATGTTTAGAAATAATATAAATCTATTATGCCTTGTTGGGAATTTATTGAACACATATACAATATATGTGTGAGGACAAAAAGAATTCCAAACATTTAGTTCATATTATAAATATTTAGTTGATATTTAAAGTTAATATTCTATGTTTATTGCATATTATAAAAATGTTGTGAAGTGAGTAGAATTTATTGAGCCTAAATACACGTATAGTGTAATTACCGAAAATATTACTAAGTATTTAGGCATGTGTTTTAATTTTAATATATGATATGAAATGATATTTCATGTTTAGTATATGATATAAGCATGATATATTTTTGTGGAATTTATTGAACACAAATGTTCAATAAGCCAATATTACCGAAAATATAACAAAATGGTTACGTATGAGTTTGATTTTAATTGTAAATGATGCTATGATGATTAATCTATAAGTTTAGAATGAATGGTATGTGATTAAACTATAAGGTAACTATCTCAACTGAAAGTTATTTTGAAATGATGAAAGTATATGAAATGTGAAATGGACTTACAAAGGTTGCTTAGTTTGAAGGTTGAAGTATATTTTGGAAAAATGAATCATTTGAAATTGAAAAGTTACATTCGAAATAATTGGTCGTTAGTTTGAAAGAAGTTTCACTTTAGGTTTGGTAAGGGAGTAATATGAGAATACTTGATTATCGCAATATATTTCATGATCAGTGTTTACTGCTATATGCAAAACATGCTAGAAGCAGAATGTAAGCTAGAAGCAGGATGTAAATGAGTATGTTTTCCCATGAGGACATAGACTCTTAAGATGCATGATCCATTTGTGCCGAACTTAGTATGAGAACATAAGGCATCCCCGATTGAACGGAATACTAAGGAAGAACGAGAACATAGCAATTTTAAGAATCACAATCCGAACGGATTTGAGGATGAGAAGGCGACGAGTCTACGATGAAGAAGTGATTGCTTAACTGGAGGTTCGCACTACTATGAGTCCTAACCTCTCTACGCGAAGGAATACCGAACACCATACGTGTTACCTCTATCGCGGCGATAATGAAAAATCAAAGTATAACGTTAAGGAAGTATAAAAAGAAATATCGAATTGTAAGTATATTATGGGAACGAATATGATCGGATGTTATGATGCGAATATAACTAAGGAATCCAGAACCCAATAAGATAGGTTGACCCCTTAGCCTTTATCCGAAGGCTAGACATCGAATGTTTGCTCTACTCTAAGAAACCATACCGTCTCTTCCCGGAGACCAAACCATGAAAGTAGTTTCATAAGAATTTAGGAATATAGGTCATAGGATAGTATAGATTGTTATAACCTTCTTTGTACAGATGATTTTTGTGTACATACCTTCTTCTAGATATACCGTTATATTTACCGTGTCTGACCTATAGTGATACTTTATTTTCAGATGGCTCAGACTGTTTTTACAATTAGGCACCCTCTATCGTCTAGGGTCATACCCGAGGATGTTGTACGCTCCTACCATTCCTACCAGATGTGCCGAGGAGACGACCTCGACGAGTTCTTAGCTCATTTCGTTCGTCATTGGGTTACTGCACATGCCCGTGGTATGTCACATTATGACGGTGTGCTTCGACTGATCATGAGACTGTCATTCGAATGGCAGGGATATGCCCGTGAGATATCGACAGATTACATCTACTGACGCCGAGAGAGCTTCGACCTTGAGATGGACTTACCTCGTTTCGTCAGTCACCTGAGCTACGTATTCATGGTATATGGAGCTGCACCATATGGACCGTATTTTCCCGAGCGGGAATACACCTAGCGTGATGAGATTCCCGAGTGGCTTCACCTGGAGGTGCCTTGTTTGGTATCTGATGAACCCGTATTCTTGCCTGGTTGTGGTAGGAACATGTTTGAGGTTGGACCTTCCCGTCCTTGATAGCTCACTTTTTCGGTCCTACTGCCAGTGGGATTTCAGCCCCGTCATTGCCCTCCCAGACCATCGCCGCCGATCATTCCATGCCAGCACCCACCTCTACCTTTCGGCTCTCCCCCAGTCCCGCTGTCGCTATCCCCGCATGGACCATTGTGCCACTATACTGTGGAGATTGATGATCCACATGGCCTTGCTGCAGGTACCATGAGAGGAGCATGTGCACGTCTTGTTGTTGCCCTGTTTCCAGACGATGTTTTTGAGTAGGTCATGGCCAAGATCCGTCGAGATCTGGCTGCTATTGTAACAACCCTCTAATCCTAAGGACGGATTAACGAGGACTAATACTTGGAACAGTAATCAAGGAACATGAAAGACCGTTAATCATAAACTTGTGAGACATAATTCAAGCAAACTAAGAAGCTTCAACCATTAAATACAAGATACACATAATTTACATATGGAAAGAGACCTACAGATCCTTAACACAAGAATTCAAATGATCTGAAGGTATTAAACTGTCAACATCAAAAGATGAACTGAGTGTTCTATCGCAGCGGAAAAGCATGTGAATACACATATGACGATGTGTATTCAAGGTTTCTAACATATCATTATCAAAAGGGGTTCCGACTGCTCAACACACCTCCATCCATCATCTGCTCAACCTGCATATTTAAAAACAAACATGCAGGGCTGAGTACAAGAATGCACTCAGTGAACTCATGCCAAAACACTTTATCAACTTTAAATTACACTGCCCCATCATAGTAAGATACAAGGGTTTTATTTGAAAAGGCCTTGTACTTACGAAACATTTTCATCATTTCATAAATAATTGTCTGGCCAGATATATTTTTCTTGTATGTATGATCCATATCCTTTCTCATATAACATCTCATAAACTCATCTCATAAATTCATCTCATAAATTCATCTCGCGCCGTAGAAGGAGGCCTCCTTCCACGGACGCTGTGACCGGCCGAGAACTCTTTCAGCACACAGTCACCACTTGTGCACCAAAATCCTTGCCACTCCGGCACAGGATACGAATTCTCAATCATCCTTGCGAGTTCTAACAAGGATACGAATTCAACCTTCTCATAAGTTGGGAGCTACCCAAAAACATTCATAATTCGTTCATGGATAGGGTACATACATAAACATTTGGGCAGGTAATTAAATAAATCATTTCATCATCATTTCTTGTAAATAAGCATCGTAAATAAATCATTTGGTAAACATTTTATCTTTTTTAGTATAGTAAAGCCCACCTGGATTGTCGATTTCTCAAAATATGATTTTTTTCTACGTCGCTTGATCACGTCCGCGTCCCACCTTTACGTAAAAACTAATTTAGTACATCGGTTAAGTTTTTCGAGAACGTCAAAGTTTAATAAACTTTGATATCTTTATAATATAATATTTCGCATCCCTTAACTAAATTAATACGTCTTTTCATTCGTATATCTTAACTAATAACTTCTCGTACTTCGATAGAGATGAGATATGATCTACGATCTCATTTTAACCATTTAGGTTAAACGTTGAACGTATACTAACGTCTTTCGATAAGATGATTTCAATTATGAAATCGTTTTTTTTTCACCAATGATATATTCTTATAAATTTTAATACGTTTTACACGTATTAGTGTACTTATTCAACGTATTTCATACATTTAGACTTAAGTCAACGTTTTTGACTTTTCTTAACACATTTTCGAATTATTAACATTTTTGTTAACTAATTTCCAAATAAATCGATTTTCTTATCAATTCACCCTAATTCTCGATTTTTCACGTTAATCAATAAACATGATCAATATTTTACTTTAATATCACCTAATTTATACATTACATATTATTTTTCGTATCTAACGTTATTTAACATAACGTTTCGCCGTAAACATAGTATACTATGTTTCTAAAATTTCATAAATTCTTAGCAGGTCTAAAATATATTCTAAGTACATAATGTATTATTTTTCTTGATATAAAGAATTTAAAACCCTAATTTCTCAACCCTAGCTCTCGGCCTTCTTACAAAAATTTCTCAAACTTCTTCCAAAAATTCTTCTAAATTCACATAATACACTATATTATCATAGGATCATTAATATGTATTAACATTAGCTATAGAAAAATTGGACATCATTATTCCTATACTATAGTTATAAAAAAATTTCACAAATATGACCAAACATTTTTCTAAAATTCTAATAAAATTCCACAATGCCTAAACATCATCCTATATCATTAATCTAACATAATATCCAACAAATTTAATTCACACATCAATGTATCAAACATTACACCTCTCGAAATTTTTTCCAAAAATGAACCTACATTTTTTTTAAATTCTAGTAAAGTCACATAACACTTAATTAAGGCCCTAGATCAATAATATGCTATAATATTACTTAAACATTAATTATACACCAACATATAAATCTCAAAATTTTCGGTAATATCAATTTAATTACATACAATTTCCAAAAATTTCTAATAAATCACAATGAGTTCTATTATCAACATATATCATTAATCATCAACATATTAATCTTAAAAATTTTCGGTCACTACACTAAAATTCATAACACGCTTAGCTTTTAATTTAAAACAATACATATGCTTATACATAACATACTAAACATAATTAGTAAACAATTAAACATGCTAACATAATTTTCATATTTTTCTCATTTATAACATAAGCATGTATATTAAAATCTAACGGTTGGAAATCAAAAATTTCAACGTATATATAAAGCTTGTTCGATTCCTAATCTTTTTACCGGCTTTGATTTTTGGTGTCAAGGATTTATATCAAGGTTTTGGTGAATGAAAATTGAAGAACACACTCTTTTTTTTTCTCAAGAGCTCACGGCAGTGAGAGGGTTTGGGAAAGAGAATTGTTTTGTTTTGTTTTATCCTATCATTTATGTATCAAAGCAAAAGGAATAAAGACTAACACACTTAATGCATACTTCTACACTCTCGGCTCCTCTCACAAAATTTGCAAGCAAGATTTTTATTTTGTTTTATGACTCATCACCAATATATCATCTCTTACACCATAGTAAATACCATTTACTTAACCAAATAAATGAAACAAAACCTTTGCCTTTGATCACATATGTGTCGGCACTCTCATTGCCAAAAGAGAGGAGCTTTTATTTATTTTTGTCTTATACTACTTAATAATATCCTACACAATGCCAAATGCAATTTAATCATCAATTAAGAGTTTAGAAAAATCTTCCAACCTCAATTTGAACAAAACACACGGCTATTTCTCAAGACAAAGCATCCCACTTGATTTCTAATTAATTTTCTTGGTTTGTTTGTAATTAAATCCCACTTGATTCATATAATTACACATCATGTTGGAAAGATAGAAATTTCAATCCATTAAATCCTATTGTTACAAGCTCACGGCACTTGCATGTAATATTTGTCCAACATTTTATTTTTCTTGCTATTAATAGTTATATAACATAATATATGTCTTAGATGATAAATTAAATCATAGGAAAAATTATTAAAATGATTCATGTGTCAAAACCCTAATTTTCGAAATTAGGGTTTTCGAAAATTGCTAACTTATTCAATAATTATTCCTTAATTCTCTAGCATTATTTTAATGATAAATAATGCTCTTATTACATAAAATAATCATAGGAATTTAGATATTATAATTCCTTGATCATTAGACTAAATTTTCTAATCGTCTCTAAACGTTGACGTTCGAAACGTCTCAAAACGTTCATAATCGAACCATCTCAAAAAGTTCGAAATAAAGTCGTAATGACTTTATTAATTCATTTTATTAATAAGGGAATTTAATTCTAAGCTTCGTCACTTAGGGAATTTTACGTAATATTAACAATCGATATTCAATCGACGTTAAAATATTACTGCCGAAAGAATTTATATAAACTATATCCCTTAATTCACCATCATAAGTGAATATGATATAAGAATTTGTTATATCATAAATAGTCGAAATCATTATTCGATAAATTACCAATTCAATTATCGCGGCGAAACCCTAATTTACGAATCTTAATTATCGTAATTAGGCCTTTAAAACGTTGGGATATTACATTCTACCCCCTTAAAAGAAATTTCATCCCGAAATTTGCATACCTTAGAAAAGGTTGGGGTATCTTTCTTTCATGGCATCCTCAAGCTCCCACGTGGCCTCCTCTTGTCCACGATGTCTCCACAGCACTTTTACTAGAGAAATGGACTTGTTTCTCAACTGTTGAACCTTGCGATCTAGAATAGCCGTGGGTTCTTCTTCATAACTCATATCTGGGTTGAGGATCACGTTGTCTTGATGGATCACGTGTTTTGGATCATATACGTACTTTCTTAGTTGTGACACGTGAAAAACATTGTGTACATTCCCCAAACTTGGCGGAAGAGCTAATCTATAGGCAACTGGGCCTATCCTTTCTAGGATCTCATAAGGTCCTATAAAACGGGGTCTCAATTTTCCTTTCACTCCAAACCTTATAATTCCTTTCAATGGAGAGACTTTAAGAAAGACTTTATCTCCACATTCAAAATGTAGCTCAGATCTACGCGTATCAGCGTAAGACTTTTGTCGATCTTGAGCTTCTTTTATTCGTTGCCTAATTTGACGAACGATCTCAATCATCTCACTTACTGTGTCAAGCCCTAAAACTCTCCTCTCACCTACTTCATCCCAATAAAGTGGTGATCGACATTTCTTTCCATATAAGGCTTCGTATGGGGCCATATTGATCGTTGCTTGATAACTATTATTGTAGGCAAACTCAATGAGGGGGTAAAACATCTTCCCACTTTGTACCTCGATCCAACACTACTGTTCTCAGCATATCTTCAAGTGTTTGAATCGTCCTTTCCGATTGCCCATCGGTCTGTGGGTGAAACCTGTGCTGAAATTCAATTTCGTGCCCAATTCTTTTTGTAAGCTAACCCAAAATCTCGAAGTGAATTTGGAATCTCTATCCGACGTGATAGATTTTGGTACCCCATGTAGGCGTATAATTTCTTTTACGTACAACTGGGCTAACTTATCAGATCCGTGAGTAATCTGAATTAGCAGAAAATGTGCACACTTGGTGAGTTTATCCACTACTACCCATATAGCAGTGTTCCCTCTTTTCGACTTTGGCAAACCCGTAACAATATCCATCGCTATTTCATCCCATTTCCACTCGGGTATTTCCAAAGGCTGTAACTTTCCGTGGGGTCGTTGGTGCAATGCTTTCACTTGCTGACAAACAAGACAACGCTCTACAAAAGAGGCTACGTCTCGTTTCATGCCTTCCCACTAGAACTTTTCTCTTAAATCTTGATACATCTTAGTACTGCCTGGGTGGGCGGTATAAGGAGTATCATGAGCTTCTCTCATGATTTCATTTCGAAGCTCGTCATTGTTTGGAATACACAACCTTTCCTCAAACAACAGGTGCTTCTCTAAAATCCTTCAGTCCTTCAGTTCTCACCTTGACTCTTGTCCTTTCCAACTTTTCATCCTTCCTCTGTTCGTCTATTATCCTCTTTCTCAAGTCCGACGTCAATGTGAGTCTAGTAATACGACTCATGATCGTCTCTGGTTGTTCAATCACCTCTATCCTCATTCTTTCAAACTCTTCAACGAGTTTTTCTTCCTTTGTAAAGAGACTTCTCAATTTAGATTGACTTTTACAACTCAAGGCATCAGCTACCACATTTGCCTTGCTCGGGTGATAATTTATACCACAGTCGTAATCCTTTACCAATTCGAGCCATCTTCTTTGCCTCATGTTTAAGTCTCTTTGCTCGAAGAAGTATTTCAAACTCTTATGATCTGTGAAGATCTCACACCTCACTCCATAGGGATGGTGTCTCCAAATTTTTAGTGCATGTACTACTGCTGCTAGTTCCAGGTCATGAGTTGGATAATTCAATTCATGTGGTCTAAGTTGTCGGGATGCATAAGCTATCACTTTTTCTTCCTGCATCAACACACAACCCAGTCCATTCTTGGAAGCATCAGTATAAACCACATACTCTTTGTCTGCTTCTGGAACTGCTAGTATTGGCGCACTTGTTAACTTTTCTTTGAGCTTTTGGAAATTCGCCTCACATTCTTCAGTCCAAGTAAATTTGATTCCCTTTCGGAGTAGCTGTGTTATTGGCCTTGCTATCTTTGAGAATCCTTCAATGAATCTCCGATAGTAACCAGCTAATCCCAAGAAACTTCTTATTTCATTTTGGGTTCTTGGCGATTTCCATCCTTGTACTGCTTCTACCTTTGTCGGATCTACTTTAATTCCTTCCGCCGAAACAATGTGTCCAAGGAACATTACTTACTTAAGCCAAAATTCACATTTGCTGAATTTAGCAAAAAGTTGTTCAGATCTCAAGGATTGTAAGACTGTTCTTAAGTGTTCCTTATGTTCTTCTTCATTCTTCGAATAGATGAGGATATCATCTATGAAGACTAAGATAAATTTGTCTAAGTACGGATGGAACACTCTATTCATGAGATCCATGAATACGACTGGTGTATTTGTTAATCCGAATGGCACAACTATAAATTCATAGTGGCCATATCTTGTCCGGAATGCAGTTTTAGACACATCTTCTGGTCGCACCTTGAGTTGATGATAACCTGACTTGAGGTCGATCTTCGAGAACATACTTGCTCCTCGCAATTGATCAAACAAGTCATCTTTCCTTGGCAGTGGATACTTATTCTTGAGTGTCAGTTTATTCAACTCCCGATAATCTATGCACATCCTCAAGGAACCATCTTTCTTCTTGACAAATAAGACAGGTGCTCCCCAAGGTGATACACTAGGTCTGATAAAACCTAGGTCCAACAGTTCTTGGATTTGGATTTTCAGTTCTTCAAGTTCCTTCGGAGCCATTCGATAAGGTGCCTTCGACACTGGGGCTGATCCTGGTTCCAGGTCGATGGTGAATTCTAACTGTCTATCAGGGGGTAATCCCGGTAATTTTTCGGGAAAAACATCAGGAAATTCTCGGACAATCTCCACCTCTTCCGCTTTTATCTCTGTTTTATCTTCTCCATTCAGGTAAACAAGAAATGCGCGACATCCTTTCTTGTTTATCATTCTTCTTGCCTTTAGCGTGGATATAATCGGAATTTTCTTCCCCATGTTGATTCCATGAAAGCTCGTAGCTTCTTGTCCAGGAAAATGGAACGAAATTTTCCTCTCCTTGCACAGAATCGTGGAATGGTTTTCAGCTAACCAATCCATTCCTAGGATTATATCTACATCGCCCATAGGTATTATGTTCAAGTTATTTTCCAGAACCTTAAGTGATCCTAGGTTCAACTCTTGGTTCGAGCAAACATCCGTAACAGTCATAATCCCTACTATGGGTGAAGAGATTCTCATTTCCTGATTCGCTCGTTCAGATCTGAGTTCCAACATATCGACACATGCTCTTGCTATGAAAGAATGTGAAGCACCCGTATCGAACAAAAGTATAACGGGTATGTTGAGAAGTTTTCCCATACCTGCTAGGTTTCCCTGGTTCAGTTCATTCTGCCTCAGGTGTAGAGCATAAGCTCTAGCCTGTGCCGGTTGAGGCTGACGGGATGCTTGCCATTGCTGATTCTGTTGTTGTTGCCGTGGTCTGTTGTTCGACGTTCTTCGCCGTGGTTGTTGCCGCCGTTGTTCTTTGTTGTTCCGAGGTCGGGCCGATATTGAATAGCCCTGAGTGGTTGGGCATGGCCTGGCTGGTTCGGCCTTTCCACTATTTCCGGGTGTATCTCTGGGCAATTATTGGCATAGTGGCGCTTCACACCACACTTAAAACAACTGACCGCTAAGCACATTCCCTTGTGAAATTTTTGGCATTTTGGGCAAGGAAGAGCCCTTATCTGCTCTTGTGGACCTCCCATTGGCGGGGAAAAGACTGGCCTTCCCATTCCTACCCCTGAGGCGCCACGTTCCCTTGCCATGGACGCCTTTTATTCGGATTTCCAAAATTCCCTCAGTTATTGTTACTGAAATTCCCTAATCACTTTCTTTTACCCTTGTCCACTGTATTATGCGTCTGAGCTTGTGCTGGCTTATCGTTTGGCATAGCTGCCTCAATATCTAAAGCCCGACCCAAAGCCTCAGTGTAGGTCAAATCTCCATGAATGGCGAGAGACATCCTTATCTCTGGCCTTAGACCAGTTCTAAACTTTTCTGACATCTTCATGTCCGTGCTCACTTGATCAGGAGCATACCTTGACATATCGCAAAAGGTGCGATCATACTCTGTTACGGACATTCTTTCTTGCTTCAGATTGAAGAATTCACTTTCCTTCTTCTTCCTATAACTCTTTGGGATGTATTTCTCATACATTTCCCCTTTGAAGTCCTCCCAAGTAAAATCATCCATCTGTTCTGGTGCTAAAATTTTCCTTCTAGCTTCCCACCAGAAGTCAGCAGGTCCAGTGAGTTGAAAAGTAATACATGACAGCCTCTCTTGCGCTGTACATCGGAGAAAGTCGAAAATTCTTTCCATGGTTCTTATCCATTGTTCTGCATCGTCCGGACTTTCCTTTCCATTAAAAGAAGGTGGATTCTGCCTAAGGAAAAGTTCTTCTATCCTACAATCAGGTGGAGGTGGGGGTGGTTGTGGTATATCCTCATTTTCCTGTAGTGGAATTCCACCTCTTCCCCTACCTCTTCCTCTTCCTCTTCCCCTAACTCCCCGCTCAGGATCTCGTCTAGGCGGCATTCTGTTATTTAAACATATAATTAACATCGCATATCATTATCACAATTTAAACATATATAATATCATCATATAATCTTATAATAAAACAGCTTTAATAGAACCATCCATCATTATCATACTCATTTTTTTGCCACAGAAGCCCATCTAGGGTCATCATGCATATATATAGGGAAATTTGCCTCAAAGAGGACTGTTATGTACAAGCTATCAACACAAAAGAAATTCGAGTACATACTGGCACTTCTTCTAACTTAACCATCGTCAACTAACATACTTAATTACATAGCGTTACAAAAATACTAAGCTTCTATTTCTACCACTATAACATTACTAGTCACACTACACACATACTAGCTATACATATCTACACAACTTCACATCTATCATCGCCTGAAGTCTCTACCACTCATCCTCGTCCGGGTCTTTTTCTTCAGGATCCTCCTCCGGATCCTCTTCTTCCTCAGAGTCCTCATCAGAATCATCCTCACGTGCTCGTACCCGAGATGGTCCCACTCCGTCATCCCCGATACCATGTATATCACGTACTGGACTATAGTCATCGTGAGGAGCAGACATCCTCATGCGCGCCGTCTGAGGATATGGCTCTGCTGGATGCGGTGGCGCCATCATCGGTGGTGGGATCGGGAGCGGTGGTCGTGATGGATGTCCAACCGATAGTGGGGGAAAAACTGGCGTCCCCAAAGCTCTCGGTCGTGCCGCCCTCTCCACATGGGCAAGTCTATCCTCATCATGCAGATACCTGGGCACTACAGGATCAACCTCTCTCGGGACCTCCGTATAGAGCCACTCTGGAAAAACATCGCGCCAAGTATACTCTCTCGGGGGAAGATAATGTCCTCTCGGTGCAACCCCATACACGCTGTAGACATAGCTCAGATGACTGATGAATCTCGGTAGGTCTGCGATCAAATTATAGCTACCGTCCACGCGGTAGATATAGTCACCCGACACTTCCCTGGCATAGTCTTCCCAATCACACGGTAGTCGAGTCAAGAGACGCTTAACACCGTCGAAATTCATCACGCCATACTCACGTGCATCCATCCAGTCTCGGAGATAATGCATCAGGTACTCTCCAAAGCTGTCACCCCAGCACATTCCATAAGTACGGTATGCGTGAATCACTTCTTCTGGCGTAGCTCTCGGCCCTAACCTTCTCTTTGCCGTGCGACGAGTCCTTGCCATCTGCCACAGACAACACTAGCATAAGTCAATCTAGATATATCTGATAAACAGATTAGATAAACTTAAACGCATTTGTTAAGCAGATAGGATAAACTGGACATATCTATAAAGCAGATAAACAATCCAAACATATCTGATAAGCAGATAAATGTTATCAGGAAAGGTTCTCATATACAACACATGTCATAGCTTTCTTTACTCTACTAGGAAGCTTACTATCAAGTAGCGTTCTAAGATTCTTATCATACTATAAGGTTCTCATTCTATATAAACCATAAACTAACTTTAACTGATTCTCGTAAATTCTAGAGAAGGAATCAGGGATTTGTTCCTTCCTAATAAATAAAGTACGTTGCGTTAGGAGTACGTAGGCGAAAACCGTGCATATATCGGAGTTCAAACGAAGGAGAACTGGTCAAAACAAAAATATTGCGCAGTGTAGAAAATTCCGCGCCGAGGTCGAAGTCATTGAGGCCGAAGTCATTGCCAATGCCGAAGCCGAAGTCAAAGTCGAGGTTGTACATGATGATGCAGACGTCGTAGATGATGATGCCGACATCGTTCATACCAATGCCGAGATCGAAGTCGTTTATTTTCGTATCAATCTTTTGCTTTTCGATCTCAAGTCTAACTTTACTTTTGGTTTTCATTTGATTCCTTCGTTTTTCATATCGTTCTTTTCTTTTGTTCTCGTAATGAAAGGAAGTTCGTACTTCTATGTTCTTTCGCAACAAGTGATCATGCTCCTTATATCGTCTATGTTCTTTTAGGATGACATATTCATTTGTCATAATCAACCTTGAGATTTGAAAATAAAGTTTCAAATATTCATAACATAGCTCGCTTATACATACACGTTTCTTTGAATTTCGAAAAATTCACTATTTCAACTTTGGCCATTCATGTTCATTTTCGAACATACTCGTTCATTTCTCTCTTTGATCACTTTGCATCACTTCCATTCCCAACATTTTCCCATTACTTTATTTCATATCATTATCTCATATACAATGCAATGGACCAGTGAGTGCGAGAAAGGTTTTCAAGAATTGAAGGATAGGCTGACTGCATCCCCAATATTAACAGTACCTGAGCCCGATAAAGAATATACGCTTTATACAGATGCTTCAAGAAGCGGGCTAGGATGTGTACTCATGCAGGAAGGTAAGATAATTGCTTATGCTTCAAGACAGCTAAGACCACACTGAGCTTAATTACCCTACCCATGACCTAGAACTAGCAGCCGTGGTCCATGCGTTGAAGATTTGGAGACATTATTTATATGGATCAAAATATGAGATCTTCACTGACCACAAGAGTCTGAAATATTTCTTTGAGCAAAAGGATCTTAATATGTGTCAGAGAAGATGGCTAGAGCTAGTCAAAGATTACGATTGCGAAATCAAGTATCATCCAGGAAAGGCGAATGTAGTCGTCGATGCATTAAGCAGAAAGAGTCGAACTCAATTAGCATTTGTTCTTACCCAGAACGAAGAGCTAGTTAAGGAGTTCGAGAAGATGAAATTAGAAGTGGTGTTACCACCTGAGACCACTCAAGGTATCATCGCAACCCTTGTTCTAGAACCTAACCTGAGAAATCGAATTGTTCAAGCTCAACGTCAAGATGAACAATTAGAAAAGTTAAGGCTAAAGGTGAGAACCGAAGGATCAACGGAGTACCATGAAGCAAGAGATAATGCCCTCATGCTTGGGGACAGGATATGTGTACCCAATGATAAGAAATTAAAGGAAGAAATTCTGAAGGAGGCACACAACACGCCTTATACCGCTCACCCTGGAAGCACGAAAATGTATAGAGATCTGAAATGAAATTTCGTGTGGGTAGGTATGAAACAAGAGATATCATCGTTTGTCGAGAAGTGTTTGGCGTGCCAACAAGTCAAAGCGCTACACCAGAGACCACATGGAAAACTACAACCTCTTGACATTCCTGAGTGGAAATGGGACCATGTTGCTATGGATTTCATCACCAGATTACCCAAGTCCAAGCGTGGAAATACAGTCATTTGGGTAATTATTGATCGATTGACCAAGAGCGCCCATTTTATCCCAATTCCTGTGACGTACGGAGCTGATAAGCTAGCTCAGATTTACGTACGTGAGATCGTACGACTGCATGGAGTTCCTGTGTCGATTACCTCAGATAGAGATTCCAAGTTCACCTCACGATTTTGGACAAGTTTCCAAAAAGAAATGGGCACCCAACTGAATTTCAGTACAGCCTTCCATCCACAGACCGATGGACAGACAAAAGAACTATTCAGACTCTAGAAGATATGATCAGAACCATTGTCTTAGATCGAGGAGAACAGTGGGAGCAAGCTTTGCCTTTGATCGAATTTGCTTATAATAATAGCTACCAAGCAACCATCGATATGGCACCTTACGAAGCGTTGTATGGCAAGAAATGTCAATCTCCTCAGATTGGGATGAAGTTGGAGAGAAAAGAATTCTCGCACGTATGCTGAGAAAATGATTGATATCATACGCCAAATTAAGAAGAGAATTCAAGAAGCTCAGGATCGCCAAAAGTCTTATGCAGATACGCGACGAACTGAGTTGAAATTCGAAATCGGAGATAAAGTATTCCTAAAGGTTTCACCTACGAAAGGAGTGCACAGGTTCGGAATTAAAGGAAAGCTCAAGCCGAGGTTCATCGGACCATATGAGATTTTAGAGAAGATTGGGCCTGTTGCGTGTGTTAAGCGTTACCACCCAATTTTGGTAACGCTCATAATGTATTTCACGATCTCGCCATTTAAGCACGCTTATGACCGAACCATGTTATCAACCAAGAAGATATAGTTCCCGAGTCCGACCTAAGCTATGAAGAGAGGCCAGAACGTATCCTAGATCGAAAGAATCAACAACTAAGGAATAAGTCGATTCCTTTAATCAAGATTCTATGGAGACATCATGGCCCTGAAGAAGCGACTTGGGAATTAGAAGAGAAGATGAAAGAGAAGTACCCTGAGCTATTTACAGAGGTACTAAATTTCGGGATGAAATTTCTTTAAGGGGGAGAGATGTAATACCCAGATTTTCATAGCTCGATTAAGCGCTATAAGCGTAATTAATTGGAAATTAATTACGTGAGTGACTAGGACAATGCATCATCAGATAAGATTTTATAAAGTTTTAACTTAAAGATTTATTTTAGAATTCTAAAGTTGATCGATTTAACAATAAATTTTTATTTATTGTTTAGTTCAAAGTTTAGTTTTGAAAGAGTGATTTATAAAGATTTCAACTCACTAGTAATTTCTATATTCCAAATTGAGTTATCTTGATTTAATAAATTAATAAGGATGGATTAAATCTTTATAATTTTTTTGAATATATGTATATGTTCGGTTGAAGACATAACGTCCTTAACGAATTGGGCCTAGCATTAAAATGTATTAATAAGCCCAAATATTTGATTAAGCTTATTAAAGAAGCTAAGAATTCTCTAGAAACTTATAGCTTATTTAGGAGGCTAATTGAAAGCTTCTCTTGGAAGCCATGAATAGTGAGAAGAGAACTTTATATAAATGCAAACTTAGCCTCCAAAGATTCTCTTTTCACCATTTTTCCTCCCATTTTCCTCTCAATTTCGAGACACACACACACACACTACCAAAAATTTTCTTCTTCAAGCTTAAGATCCGGACTTCCAATCCTTTTCAAACCGGTAGATCGACGTCTTAAGAAGGTAAACCACTAACCTATTTCAAGTTTTGAAGAGAAAATCAAGAAAAACCCACCCCCATGAACTCCCAAACTTTCGGCCATTTAGGCCCTTGTTCTTACGGGTTTTGTTCTTCGATTTTTAGTACATGTATGCATAGATCTACCTATATTGAGTGATATTATGTTGAGAAAACAAAGAAAAATCCCCTCTTCAAGAAAGACCCAAACTTTAGTTTGATTTGTTATTTTCAAGAAAAACCCAAACTTTAGTCAAGAACCCTAATTCTTACTTTGAGGAATAGTTGATGATTTCTTAAATTGAGCTTGTATTTATGTAATTAAAGGTGTTTGAGCATGATTAGAGTTGATTACGGAAACAAAAATCGAAACCCCTAATTTTCTCATGATGACCGAAAACTATGGGCTTGATTTTAAGATGATTTGGCTTTGATTTGTTTAAAATAAGTTAGTATATATGTGATTATATATATATGCTTGTGTTTGGTGAAAGAAATTGGAGTTAAATCCAACTCTTGTGAAAAAACCCTAATTTAGAATGCTTATGGAATATCAAGAACTAATTATTTTGATTTTATTTGATTAGTTTGATTTCAAAAGTATGATCTAGTATATGAAATTAGCTTATTTTGATTTATTGAGATTTTTCTATGCTTATATGAAAATTTTAGATTTCGTTAGTTTGCGTTTTTCAAAGGACTTTGTGATGATAGTTTGATATTTGGAATTTGATTTCAAAATATGGATTCTCGTGATTATGTAACTTGATCAAGACTTACTTGATCGAAGTTTCCAAATGAAAAGATTCGAAAGTTAAAGATTTTCTTATATCGTTATGGTATCCTATATATATATATATATATATATGGAGTTGAAAAGATTTAAGTTCTTATAAAAATACATTCTTAATAAGTTGAATAGTTTAGTTTTGGATGCATTAACCTAGCAGCTTAGCTTAACCATAGAGTATCGAGAGAGTTTTAGTAGAGGCTCAAGAGTTAGAAACTCTTAGTTCCTATTTCCCGTATTTATTCCTCTTATCTCTTTTAAGGAGCAAGTGGGCGAGATAGAGATCAAGAAAGGAAAAGCGAGAAAGTCTCGAGTGCGGATTTCGGTGGGCTTTCTAAACAAAAAAAATGTGTTTGCACAAGTTTATGATAATGAGCATATACCTATTTTGCAAAAGTTAATCGACTTGTCTGCTTTTGAGCATATTGCATATTACCCATCTACGAGAGAATGACGATATCGCCCTATGCTAGACGAGCCGCTAGTAAGGGTATGTGTACAGTGGCCTTTGCCAAGGTGTTTGAGAAGGAGGCCTACTTCTCAACACGCTTGTCTTGTAGATATGGTGTTTATTGATGATTGTCTGCAGACGTGTTATGATTAGAATTGCTAGCACATGCATTGATCATGAAGTAAGTGATTTCTTAAAGCATGATTCATAGGATATTTCTTAAAACCCTGTGAATCTAAGAAGTGGCAAGTCGATTATATAGCTCTAAGAGCATGTTTCAGTTGTTTTTGGCAATTTCCCACTGAGTGCATCAAGTACTCACGCCCTGCATGTATTTCTAAATATGCAGGTGGTGTAAGAGATGACGATGGAGATTGAATGCTGAGCGAAGACCTATTTCATCATGTCATATGTTTTGCCCCGAGTTTATGTCTTCACACATAAACTCAGCTACTCTTTTGCTGCCAACTCACTTACAGTTTATAAATTATTGCATGATTCGAGTCTGGATGGGTTAGACATTTGATAAATAAGTATAATCTTGAGTCGAGAATTATTGCATCAACTTGCTAAACAGTGATTTAAAATCTTCGACTTTTGACCACTATATAATCACAAGTTCAAAGACTCGTTTTTCTCTAGAATGGTAAATGTTTATTCCTGCGAGTCTTTAAAGTTAGTCAGTTTGTGAAACAGTGATTGATTAATATTCAACTTCGATCATTTGGTTAATCACAGGTTTAATGACTCGTCTTTCTTTAAAGTGATAACTGTTTATATCTGCGAGTCCCTTGAAATAGTTAGTCAGTTCCTTTTCCTTTCGTCGTCGCACTCCGGTTAGTTAGTTAATCCGAGATTAGATAAGCCGGGGTGTGACAGAATGGTATTAGAGCAGTTGTTCGCTCTGGTCCTGTGAGTCTTACTTGAGTCTAACCCAGTTGTCTTAAATCATGTGAGCTCAGCATCTCAAGTCCGTCATCTCCAACACAAAGTAGTTGATTTTTATAAAGAGTTCAGAATTCTTTCTGCATTGCTTATGGCTTTGTGCGATCTTTACATGCTTAGTATTGTATGCTATATGAGTTGATTATGCATACAATTTGATTAGTATCCCAAGATGGGAAACGGGACATATCGATGTGATTGTCCTGATATTTAAGTTATGATTATTATTTAGGATGCCGAGGATGCGGACTACTCTGCGTAAAAGTACTAGAGTTAGACCTCTGATTGGACGCATCGACGATTTTACGAGCTCAGCCGAGCAAAGACACGGAATTCTCAGATTTTCTCGAGCGCTTTCGTTGAACCGGTTTCGTTAGGCAAGACGGGTTAACGATTACGATGCGATACTGATCGATTCAGTCTTGCCAAAGACACCGGCAAGGATGGGCTTCTTCCAAAGGTTTTGATTACATAGATTTTCTAGAAACTCAAGAGTCGGGATTTCCTCGATTCCATGCGCTTGTTCGGGCACGGAATCGGGATCATCAAGGTCCACCCCCAGGTGACTATCCTCATCTCGAGAGCTTTTATTCTGCTGTTCGTTAGCTCTTTGCAGAGCACTATGTGAGGCAGGATGATCCTTCTCCTCAGCCTGCTCTTGTTGAGTCACCCCCTGTTATCCCGGCTCCGAGATTCGATGAGCCTATGTTGATTGATCGAACTCCTTTAGTTCCCGACATTGTTGAACCAGCTGATTCTCCTTTATTGATGGACTCAGATATCCATCGGGGTCCTGATGATTCGTATTTACACCCTGCCTTTGATCCTTGGCTCGTTGATATGCTTCTTGCTGAGAATATTCCTCTTCCCTATCCGGATCCAGTGATACCGGAAATTGATGCGGATCTATTAGAGCAACCGTTTGTTTTTTACCCACCTTCTTATCAGATTTATTTTGATAATCTAGTGTCTTCTCGTGAGTGGCCCCGATGATTACATTTCAAGTAATTCCCTGCTCTTACCCAATTCATGCAGTTCCTCCTGACACTCTCGTTGTTACTCCCGAGTCCCAGTCAATTTCAGCTGACATTCCTAGTTGTTTACGTGAGATTCATACATTTCAAGAGTCACCTCCTCCTGCAGATGAGGGGACTAGTTCTTCTAGACCATCAGGTCTTTCCAGATCTTATCGGTATGAACCTCGAACATATTGAGTCTGCTGGCAAGTGCAAGCTTGAGTACCTCCCAAATCGCTGAAATGTCTTTGTTACCGAATTCTCACATTCTACATCCCGAGTTTAAAGTAAATTCGCATGAAAACAACCCCAATGCTCCTAAACCACCAATGGCCGGACTACAATGAAGAAGAGATGGAGCCTCTGCAGTTTGCAAAGACCAAGACACGGTAGCCCTGATTGAAGATGAGATTGATCGCTACTTTGATGAAGAAGCAAAGAACCGATGGAGCCGATGTAGAGATGGACATCACCAGAGATGATGAGCCTGGTCCAAGCAGTAGTTATTAGTAGTAGATCTTGTGCGCGATAGTACGATGTTGTTAGTATGACGATGTATAGTAGTGATGCATAAGTAGTTGTAGTAGTTGTCTGTCGATGTATATGTATGCGGTATGTATGTGGATAGTCCGTATGGATGCTGTATAGATAAAGCATCACCATAGCCCAGACCCACTTGTGGCAATTTTCCCCCTTTTGTTAAAAAGTCTTCAAAGAGGCAATTTTCCTAGATTCTATAAATTGAATATTTCAGTATATGAGCTTTGCAACTCTTTTATTCGTGACGAATATTTTATCGACAAACTGATTTGTCTGAATTCTGCAACCATTTTAAATCAGTTATGAGATAAGAATTTTTTCCTTTGATCCGACATTCAAATTCTTAAATTCATTCAGTATGCCAAGAAGACGTCGAAACCCAATACCTGAAGAAGAGACTCAAGAGAGTCAACCAACACTCCAGAACTCACCTAATCAACCACCTCCCCATCTTGATCGCAAGATTTCCGAACTTTTTCTTCGTCAAAATCCACAAACTTTTACTGGATCCGGTGATCCATCTGAGGTTGAAGAGTGGGTTAGGGCTATGGACCGTATTTTCTGATTTTTGGAATGCACCGATCGGGGGTGTATGATATGTATCTCCTTCCAGCTAAAGGGATCTGCAGATTACTGGAGGGAATCTCGTCAGAGAACCTTTACGCTAGAACAGCTAGACGTTTTCACGTGGGAGCGTTTCAAGGAAGAACTTTTGGCCAAGTATATTCCACGCAGTTACCGCAGAGAGAAAGAGATTGATTTTGCTAATCTCAAGCAAGGAAAGAAGACTGTAGCTGAATATGACAGAGAGTTCTGCAAGTTGGCTCGGTATGCACCTTATAAGGTCGACACCGATGAGAAAATGGCTGAATTATTCCGCTCTGGATTACACCAAGAAATGAGAATAGTACTGGCAAGCCAACCTCCGATGTCTTATGCGGAGACTTTGAATCGGGCGCTTGATATGGAAATGGAAATGCGTCCTGAGAAGATTACGTCTGATCCGACTCCAGCATCCACCCAGAATCCTAACCCGTCAAAGCTATTGCTGACTGATCAGAAGGTTGGGAATAAGAGAAGATGGGAGAATAAAAATTTCCCGAATAAGAAACAGTGGCAGAAATCGGGACAATCCTCCCAAGGTCAATCTCGACCATCGTTTCAAGGCCAACCTCGGTTTTTCCCAAATCAAGCTAGACCTGTATGTCAGAAATGCAATCGGGCACACTCTGGAGTTTATAAATGGGGAAGTAACAGTTGTTACAACTGTGGTCAAGTGGGCCACTATGCTAACAACTGTCCAAACAGAGATAAGGCGTCAGGAAGTGGATCTAGACCAAATCCTCCCCGTAAGACTCAATCTATGAAAGCTATGACAGCTTACCCTCGGTTGCCATTTCCGATGTTTCCGCAGATTCCGGTAGCTCAATTTCCAATGACACTACAAAGAATTACCTCAGCTCAACCAAGACAAGAAGTTCAACCAAAACCCAACATCGTAGAGCTTTTGCCTCTAAACCGTAAATCAAGCGATAAGAAATGGACACTGATGTGTATGGGAACCTTGAGATGTACTGCTATAATTTTATTACGCCCAATTCCCGAGGGAAGGCATGGATGCCGGGTATGATTAGGGGGGGTTAAGAAGTGGGAAGAAGGGGATACATATAACATACACGATAAGAAGACGTGACTATGAAATCGGGCAAGATCTCCTCTATAACTAGGACATATCCTCGGCGGGAGGGTGCACAAACAATCCACCAATGTAATAATATCGATACCATAACTTTGATAGTCATAATTTGATTTATTAATAAGTAATGCATGAAAGCAAAATAGCATTACATCCTCGTCAACTAGACCGGTCAACCACATAGCATGCTCATATCGAGACTCACAAAGATAATAACATAACAAATCTTGTTCCCAATCGTAGCAAATAAGGGACAAGAATACATCAATATCGTAGTACGATATAACACAACATCGGGAAGCATAGCATGAAGAACCCGTAGCTCCACCCTCGCCGCCTCGTCCAAATTCTCCTCCATCCGTGAAAAGATTTGAAAAGAGTTTGGGGTGAGTACTAGCGCACTCAGCTGGGGTTTTATCATAAATCAAAAGAATCATGATGCCGTGTTCAGAGCACTTACCTTAGAAGGTTTTAAAACGTAAATCCACTTCTAAGTAAGCAAAATAGATTTTTCATTTTTCGATACCTGATCCGTTATTACTGTTACTCCCATCATAGAACCATGAACCACGGCTCGAACGTATCCCGCCAGCCCATCACATCTCATTCATTCGGCCCGGAACATATCCAATGGCCCATGCCCGAAACGTATCCAAATGGCTAACTCGTGGGACTTCAGGGTCAAACTCGCCGTAACCATAACCACCTCATTACCATTTCCGTGTGGACTTCCGGGGTCTATCCCCTTCAGAACCATAACCACGTGTTCGGGGTCTATCCCCTTACGATCAATACTCAAGATGGTGATCAACCCACCGAATAGAGATCCGTGCACAACCATGATAGAACCATATCTCGGATCAGAGAACAGTAATAACTTCATCAAAACATTTTACGGCGCACATGTTTTATTTTGAAATATCAGAGTAAATAACTCAAAATAAGCATATATAACCCAACCTGAACAGACGAAAACGTTAACCGGGAGGTATCTACGGATCCGATGACTTCACCGATCGCACTGGTAGGTACCTGGTAACAAGACGGAACAACTTTTGGGGTCACATCCCACAAAGCAAAGCAACAACGTGATCCAAACGAAGATCGTAGCAAAATTAGGGTTTTCGACTTTCTGAACCCACATTTGGCACTCTCCGGGTTTTCAAATCAACTCGATGCAGAAGGGAAATATATTCAGGGCATCAAGACCTATAATAGGGTACTTTCAAAATATGCATGCATGCAAGTTGACTCAAATCTTAGCAGCGAAGAAGCTTCAAAAATCGATGCCTATCCTCAGATCTAGGATAAACCATCCAAAATCGATGCATGAAAATGGAAACATAAGCAATATGCATAACGATCTAACATGGAATGACAAACTATGTTGAAAATGGATAACCCGGCATGTACTTCCTTTAGAAAACTCAAGCAACGGAAAACATCCCGACATGCGTAAACGCGAAAAAAAAAAACGGAATCGGTACTTTAGTAGAATGCATAGCCCGAACTCAAAACCTAAAGGACCAGAGCTGTGTTTGTTGCCCGTTAACCACCAATCGGCGGCCAAGAGGGCGACGGCGGCGGCGGCATTGGCGGCGGCGGTGGGTGGTTAATCAACCGCCTCCGCCATTTTCCCGCCTCGTCCCCTTTAGAATCCCGAGTTCTATGCTATACGATCTACTAAAAGGCGGAATCAAAACAAGAAAAGGATAAAACAAAAACGGGCTGCCGGGAGAGGTTGATCGGCGGTGGTGGCTCGGCAAGAAGCAAGAATGGCGCCGCCCGAGCCTCCCGGCCGATCCCCACTCCTCCAGGCTCAGCAGCTGCACTCGAGCTGCTCGGCTCTTCCGTAAACACGAGAGACAAAGGAAATGAACGTTGAAAATCAAGGCCCTAGCCTCCTATTTATAGAAAGTTAGGGTCACAGCAATGCCATGCAAGCGCCCTTTTCGAAAACGCAAAAGCGACGCAACTTTTGCAAACGGACTCCAAATTTTGCAAACTTGGTACTCATGGACACGAAATAAAATACCGGACACAACGACTATAAACATGATATGCTTTTAAAAGACCAATGAAAAGTCCAGCCGATAACTTCCTGAGTGCCAAACCTTCATGGGTGGTCGAAAACCTCAGATACTTAGTGTCTATGAATTCGCCATAAGATACTCTTCACAACGCCTCGAGGTTTCGTGACGGTCGATCACCAAACAAAAGTCAACCTTTCGACCTTTCTCAAAAACGTGCCATGCAAAATGTGCTTAGAAAAGACGGGTATTACATCCCTCCCTCCTTAGAAAAATTTCGTCCCCGAAATTTCAAACACGTGGAGAAAACAACTCAGGGTACTGAGCCCTGAACTTGTCTTCCAACTCCCACGTAGCTTCCTCCTCTCCGTGGTGATTCCACAACACCTTCACCAACGGAATCTGCTTGTTCCTCAATTCCTTCACTTCGCTCCAAGATAGCCACTGGTCTCTCCTCGTAACTCGATCCCGAGCAAGAACCACTTGGTCATGCTTGATCACGTGTTTTGGGTCGAACACGTACTTTCTCAGCTGAGAAACGTGAAACACGTCATGAACATCTCCGATGCTAGGCGGCAAAGCTAACCTATAGGCAACGGGGCCTATTCTCTCAAGAACTTCGAAAGGTCCAACGAACCTCGTCAGAATCTTACCTCGCTTCCCAAAACGAACGACTCTCTCGCTCGGGAAACCTTAAGAAAACGCGATCTCCGATCATGAATCAAGATCCGTGCGACGCTTGTCCGCATAGGACTTCTCGCGCCCCGAGCTTCCTTGATCCTTCGCTGATCTCGATCGATAACCTCGACCGCCTCACGAACCATCTCTCGTCCTAACATCTTCCTCTCGCCCACTTCGCCCCAATAAAGTGGCGATCGACACTTCCTTCCGCATAACGCTCATAGGGAGCCATTCCTATGGTGGCCCGATAATCGTTGTTATAGGCAAACCCACCAAAGGTAGTATCTCTTCCCACTTTCCTCCTCTATCGCCACGATCGCCGCAAAGATGTCTTCCAAAACCTGAATCGTCCTTTCCGATCGACCGTCTGCTTGAGGATGGAATGTCAGTACTAAGATTCAGCTTGGTCCCCATTGCTTCCTCGACTCCTCCAAAACCTCGACGTGAACTTCGGTCACGATCCGACGTAATCGATATCGGCACACCATGTAACCGCACGATCTCTAATGTAAAGTCGAGCAAGCTTATCTAACCCGCACGTCATCCGAATCGGTAAGAAATGAGTCGACTTCGCACCATCGACGACAACCCATATAGCGGTGTTTCCTCTCACGACCTTGGAAAACTCACCACAAAATCCATACCGATATGATCCCATTTCCACTCGATTGGTAGCGGTTGCAACAAACCCGACGGACGCTGGTGTACAGCTTTTCACTTGTCGACAAGCCAAACAACGCTCCACAAACGCTGCTACATCCTTTTTCATCCCTTCCCACCAAAAGTTCCTTTTAAGGTCTCTCAGACATTTTGGTGCTTCTGGATGAGTCAGATATGGTGCCTCATGAGCTTCACTCATGATTTTATCTCTCAATTCCCTATCGAGTGGCACACATAACCTTCCTAATAGTAGCGTGTTGTCCTTCGCTTCGTGAAACCCTTGCTATCTTCTAGCCTTGCTTTCAAACGCATCTTCCCAAGAATTCTTCTTCGCATTGCACTCACGATCGCTTCTCATCGACCCATCCTTCTTCTTGACAAACGTAATCAAGCGCCCCCCACGACGACACGCTAGGTCGGATAAAACCTAGATCCAACAGCCTCCCCGAATCGCGCTTTCAGCTTCTTGCAATTCCTTAGGTGCCATTCTCAGATGGTGCCTTTGATATCGGTGCCGCCCCGGTTCCGCATCAATAGTGAATTCCACTTGTCTATCAAAGCGGTAAACCCGCAAGTCCTCTGAAACACGTCCGGATATTCACACACCATCGCTCCTCTTGCAATCGCTATGCTGCTCATCGTGCTCGTCAAACTTACCAAGAAAGTTTGACAGCTTCCTTCCCGATCATCCTCACCGCCTTCAAGGTCGAGATCATTGGCACGCAAACACCCATCCTTATGCCGTGGAAACAAACTTCCACTCCTTCACCGCTCGAAAAGCAACTTCTCTCGAGACAACGATAGTTTCCATGTGCTTTTCCAACCAATCCATGCTAAAGATGACATCGAAATCTTCCATTCCGATGACATGCAAATCGACAAGGACCTTCGCTCACGATTTCTACCTCCCGGTTCGGCAAATCTTTCGCTTTTAGCACTTCTCGACGGGATGCTAATTTGTGGTACTGTGATTTCTCGGGTACCAAACCCAACCTCTCACACGCGATTCTCAAACAAAAGAATGTGAGGCTCCTCAGATCAAACAAAGAGAAAACGGGTATATCACTCATACGGATTATACCGCAAGATTTCCGGAGCTTGAGCCGCTCGCGCCGATTCAAGGCGCACACCCTTGCTTGTTGCGGTGGCCTTTGGTTTGTCGGCCTAGGGTGACCTCCTCGCCCGTTGTTTGTCCTCGACGAGCCCGATTCTCGCCTCACTCAGTCGGTCGCATTGTCGGCCGCACCCTAACCTCCTAATGGACAATCTCGAGCGTAATGTCCGACTTCCTACAACGATAGCACTCGGTGTTACTTTGCTCGCACTCGCCGAAATGATTCCTTTGGCATTTCGCACCAAGGTTTTTCCACACCCTACCGCATGGGTTGGAAATTCCTTCCCAAGGTCGCTTTCTCTCACTGAATACCTTGATTCCTCGAATCATCGACCGCCCGTTCCTCGAACACCGATCGCTTTCCCCGATCTTCCCATTTCCTCTTACTCTTCCTCCGCCACCGGCTGTCCGGTGGCATCGTTTTTCCCGGGCAACATTGACTCAATGTTTAAAGCCCGGTTCATGATCGCGATACGCCGATCTCCCCGATCGACGAGCGAAATTCGATCTCGGCCTGAGTCCTCTCTCGAACTCGCTCGCCTCGGCAACCTCGCCAACCAGTGCACGTAGTATAACGTGATGCATTTATTGAACGAGCGATCGCATTTCGGTGACCATCCTTCTCCTCGATGAAGATTCCGTAACTCGTTTTGCTTTCTCTCGCCTCAGAAACGCCAGCACATACTTTTCCATGAGTTCTTCCTCGAAATCTTCCCACGATACCTTCCCCATCGTCCCGGTGTTAGGTCCTCCTCACGGATTCCCACCGTAAATCAGCCTCATCGGTTAGCCGAAAGATCGCGCATTCAGCTTTTCTCGCTTCTTCGCACCGATGTATTCAAGATCCTTTCGTGGATCGTATCCAGCTCTCGCCGATCGGTTCGCCGAGACCGCCGAACGTAGGGGATTCTCGCCGCGAAAACTCTCGATCGCATGTCACGAACCAAAGGTGGTTCTTGGCTTCTTCCACGCTATTGTTCCTCCGTTCCTTGTTCTCGCATTCTGCATCGACGCTTGAAACATTAGAAACGCTTTCGCATAGATAACCGGTATCATCGCATAACATATATCATCACCCATATCACATATCATCACATATATCACATATCACGCACGATCACATATAATCATGCAATCCTCGTCAATATATCATCGTTATGCATTTCACATAACATTATCATCACACATCACATAGATCATATATCATCACGGCATAGCTCATATCACATATAAGCATCAAACATAAACATTCTTTCATAGACAACGTTAGTATCAAGAATATTCAAAGGTCCATGAAGGATCACAAAATACAAGATCAAGGTATGTCACCAAAAGGTCGATATGAGCAAAAGAATCGACCCGTTATCGCAAAAGATGCCGCCTGTCCATGCTTCTAGCAGATCATGATCACACCGCACACACCGACTACCTAGATCTCGCCCTCCATATCATTCCCACTACTCTCGCTCGTCCCAATGGTTCCATTCTCGCCTCTCCTCCTCTCTCTCCCCTTCCTATCGTGGCTCAATTCGGCCGCCGCTCGTAAAAGCGATCCCGCATGGAAGCAAGCCTCTCGTGGGTATGATCCCATCCAAGCTGCGCCTCGATCGCCTCGAGTCTCGTGAATGCTGCTCGAGTCGGGCCTTCGCGCGCTTCCTCGCATGCTCTTCCTCAACGTGCTCAACCTCATCTCGAGTCATCAATGTCGCTATCCGATCACCGGTCCTCCGAGTCCTCACTGCCCTCCTCATCCTCCTCCCCGGTCTTCCTCCTCCTGAAAATCCTCACCCGGATGCCAACCCGATCATCCTTCTCGGGATCATGAAGATCCCGGATCCGGCTTCTTCCCCTATCGCCATCATGCCTTACTATCACCGGATGGACACGTAGGAAAACGATGTTACCCGTCGCCCGAGGATCCATCTTGGGTGTTTAATTCACCATACATTGATTATAAACCCAGCATGCGCCTATATAATTAAATCGCAACACGCTGGGGTTTACACGCCCGTTTACCTTTTCGATCCAAGAGGTCGATGGAACGAGATGAACGGATCGAACGGATCGGACTCGTGCTTTGATCTTCCGGATCAGTATCCCTGCCGCCCAATCTCCAACGCCGAGTGAGGACGATCTATGGAGAATGCTTCGAAAATCACCCAATGCCTCTCCAACAATACTCGAAAATTTCTCTCTCAATGTATATTTTGGCCAAAAATCTTCTTTACAATATGTGAGCATTAACCTAGACTTTATCTCATACCTTATATTTATAATGCACTACCTTAATCCTATATGGAATATTACCATAATCCTATATGGAATATTACCATAATCTTATGGAATATTACCATAATCTTAGGATTATTTCCATACTCGTGATTATTTCCATGTGATTATTACCATAATCTTATATGGAAAGGATCTATGCATATACCATAAATATAATAATATCCTTATAGGATAAAGAGAATAAAATCTTTCCTTTGAGAGCACATAGGGGACCGATTTTCTTGTAGCTATGGGCCTCGACGGGCCACCTGTGGATCAAATGCAAGGAATAAAGATGGGCCTCAAATAAATTAATTATCTTATGTTCAAATTTCGTAACATAAATTAATTTATAAACATTCATTCATGCCACTAGAGAATAAATGTCGACTTACCCCTTTATTACCGGTTGAGTCGGCTTGCACTTAGACATTACGAATCCCCGATTTAAGATATCGAACGTCCATTAATCATTTATAGCAACTGATCGCTTAAAACGATTAATAACTTCATTTCCTTAAGTAGTACCACTCAACCTTATTATTGTACTTGAGCTAACTCAACCCGCAGGGTTTAGTACAATAAACCTTTGAGCTCCTTATGGGACGCCATCATCCTAAACGGATACGGTGACTGACATGATAACTAGCGTGACATACAAGATCGCCACCACCCAAGATGCGAGAATTGGTTAGAACATATAACCCTCACTCATAACAAGTCAAAGTGATGGTCAAGAACTCATACTCACCTAATACCTTATCGAGGTTTAGATCATCGTAAGTCACCGAGATCTCGGTTCTTCACGACGGTCGAAAGAAGAACTCATCTCACCGTGATCCTTCAATACGCCGAGACGCATCAAAGATAGACAAGCAACTAAGTCAAGTCACTTCTTATCTATACCGCAGCCTAAACCGACAACTCGCCCTTAAGTCGCCTCACCAGTGAAACTTTTATATCTCATTGCTTGACCAATCATACGCACTCGTGATCTTCTACACAATCGTATGATCTAACTTATATATGAGATAAGGGACACGATATATGCAATCAAGTATTCAAATCGATAGAGATTGTAATAGTGGTAACAGAAACATTGTATACAAGCTCAACCAAACCGCTTTCAAGATACAAATCCAACAATCTCCCACTTATACTAAAGCAAACTTTA
Organism: Salvia rosmarinus; assembly: GCA_036937905.1. NCBI lineage: Eukaryota > Viridiplantae > Streptophyta > Magnoliopsida > Lamiales > Lamiaceae > Salvia > Salvia rosmarinus. The sequence goes on from CM072813.1 coordinate 44,853,275, forward strand.
GTATACAATGTGTCTTTCTACTAGCTATTACAAACAACCATCACTTTGCTTCTCCCACTTATACAAAAGTTTCTTTCTAAGTGGGTGCCATCAAGCGCAATCCAAGTCCTCTAACGTGTCCATCGTAGACTTTTTGCGGCAGTGCTCTTCGTGAATGGATCCGCTAGATTTTCCGTCAGATCAATCTTTTCAATCAGCACGCCACCGCGCTAACGATTTCTCGATGACATGGTACTTTCTCTCTATGTGTTTGGTCGCCTTAGGGTCCGTGGTTCCTTCGAGTTTCACATCGCACCGAAAGTTATCACAAGAACTATGATACTGGGCAAACCAGTACCACATCTAGATCCATGAGGTAGTTCTCGAACCATACAGCCTCCTTAGAAGCCTCCGCCGCTACATATTCGGCTTCCATGGTAGAGTCCGCAATGCATCGCCGCTTTGCACTCCGCCAGATACGGCCCACCTCCCAAGGTAAACACATAGCCCGAGGTCGACTTTTTCTCATCACGGTCACTTTGAAACCGAGTCAGATAACCCAAAGGCATTAGACTATCTTCATGGTAAACCAGCCTATAATCTCGAGTCCTTTTCGTGTACTTGAGTATATGCTTTATCGCAGTCCAATGAGCTTGTCCAGGTTAGATCGATATCTAGCTACTATGCCTACCGTGATAGCGTATATCGGGCCTCGCATATAGATTGCAGACATGAGACTTCCTACGGCGGAAGCGTAAGGAACTTGTCTCATTTCCTCTATCTCCTTTGCAAATATAGGTGATCGTGTTTTAGATAAAGGAACGCCATGTCCGAAAGGTAGCAATCCTTTCTCGCGGTCCGCATACTAAAACGAGTAATCACAAGATCAATGTAAGACGCCCGAGATAAGCTCAATATTTTCTTCTTGCGATCTCGTAAACCTTGATCCCAAGAATGTACGCGATCTCCTAAGTCTTTCATTTGAAACCGATCGATAGCCAACTCTTTACGCCCGATAATGCTTTCACGTTGTTGCCAACTAGAAGGATGTCATCTACATAAAGTGCAAGAAATACCACATCACTGCTGACATCTAACCGATACACACAACTCTCGCTAGGCAACTGGTAAATCCATAGACTTTACCACCTCGCCAAAGCGTAAGTTCCATGATCGAGGTTCGCTAAGTCCATAAATGGACTTCTTAAGCTTCCATACTAGATGCTCTTCACCCTTTACCACATAACCTTCGTGTTGTCGCATATAGATGTCTCTACCTTCCTCAAGGTAACCGCTTAGAAAAGCGGTTTTAACATCCATTTGCCAAACCTCTAGTTCAAGTGGTCTGCTATGGCCGTAAGAATTCGATGGACTTGAGCATTGCTACAGCGAAAAGGTCTCATCGAAATCGATGCCCTCAACTGAAAGTACCCTTCGCCACAAGCCCGGCTTTAAAAGCCAAACCTCCATCGAATCTCTTCCTCAGATATCCACTTACTACCTACGGCTTCCTCGCCATCCGGTAGAGGTGTCTTTCATATACATCCATAGTCACATGGACTCCATTTCTAAGTCCATAGCGGTGTGCCATGATCTTGCATCAATATCTCAGATCGCCTCCTAGATGTCCATGGGTCGATTATTGCATGTTCGTCTCACCGACTAAACCAAGATTCACCCACTAACATAAATCGCCGGGGTCGACGAACAACCCTCCCACTACGACGAGGTTCTACAGCACAATGGCAACGGTGGGTGCAGATACTTGTGGTTCTCTAACTTGCACAACTTGTCGGTAGGTACCACTGTGACGGTCGGTATCTCCAAATGAACTCCCACCCACTTCAATTTCTCAAGTATCCGTGTCGATCCTCCCACTAGACTCGACATCTCGCACCTTCGCCTAATCGGTGGTGGAATACGATCATCTTCTAATTCTCAAGAATGATTTCAACTTTGACTTATGATTTTCATATAATCCTCTTCTAAGAATCGGCATTAGTGCTAATAATGACCTTCCGATCCTTAGACTATAGAATAAACCACCTTCGCTCCTCTAGATAGCCAATAAACAAATTTCAAGGCCGGATCTAGCCTCCAACTTGTCGCCTTTCTTGTTCAAAGACACAGCCGGATCGCCCATATCTTTATGTGGTTTAAACCGGCTTGCGCCAAACCACAACTCGAAAGGGGTCTTTTCGATCGACTTGACGGTACTAGATTTAGCAAGTATGCCACTGCCTCAAGGCATATCCCCGTAACTAAATAGGCAATGTAGCATAACTCATCATAGATCTAACCATTTCCAAAAGAGTCCTATTTCTTCGCCTCGACACACCATTTTGTCAGTGGTGTGCCCGTGAAGTGCGCCGATGTAATCCCACACTTCACTAGATAGTCCATAAACTCGTTATCGAGGTATTCGCCACCGCGATCGATCGCAGCGACTTGATACTTTACCTAGCTTCGCCTCCACTTCCGCCTTAAACTCTTTGAATTTCTCAAAGCATTCGACTTGCGCGTGAAGTGTATACGTATCCGCACCTTGAGTAATCGCCAATGAAAGTGACAAAATACTGCATTCTCCACGAGCTTGTGTGACATCGGTCCACACAGTCGAATGGACTAACTCTAACATTTCTTTGGCTCTATAACCCTTCGCTTTGAAGGTCCGGGTCGACATCTTACCTTCTATACAGATTCGCAGATCGGGAACGGAGTAATCGTGAGATTACCCAACGCCCATTCTTAGCCGCCTTTGATCCTATTTAGATTGATGTGACCTAATCTAAGATGCCGAGAAAAGTAGAGTCATCTCATAAGAAAACTTTCTTTTTAGGGTTTGATGAAGATGCAACATAGTTATAGGTATTATGTTTTGCGTAAATAGTATAAAGCTTAATTATATAAGGTGCCAACACGTATAACTTCGCCATTTCTTATGATAGAAACACCACTATCAAAAATAATGTAATATCCATGAGTAAATAATTTCAAACAAACAAGGTTCCACCGAAAATCCGCACATATAAAACGCCTTTCAAAACTAAAACTGTTGTCCCAAAACATAAAGAAACATCTCCAACCGCAACAGCCTCGACTTTCGCCGCTGCCTATGGAGATCGTTATCTCGCCATCAAACAGCCTCCCTTGTCCGCAGAACCCCGCAAGTGTAACAAACATGATCATTATACCAGATCTACTACCCAAGAATGGGTAGAACAAGTCGCTAAACATGTTTCACATTAAAGCAAACGGCGCACTGAGCCTCGAGCATAGGGCACTTGGCCTTCCAATGCCCGCCTTACCGCACTTGAAGCACTTGCCTTCTCCTTCGCTTCTTCTGCCTCCGTGGCAACCATGTTCTCGCTCCCATTACTCCCACTATTTCCTCGCTTTACCACCTTTGGTACCCTTTTCTATTTCCATTTTGCAACGAAAATTTTGGGCCCTTAGATGTGCTAGCAAGAGCATGTGCTCCTTTACCCATAACTCCTTCCGCAGAACGAGATCATTAAGCAACCGACTAAGTGTAAACTCGGTCTTGCTCATGATCGCATTCACGAAAGTTCTCAAAAGACTTGGGCAAGGTATTGAGGATGATATCGACCTTCGCTTCACCGTCAATACCTCCTCCCAACCGATCAAGACTATCCATGAGATGAGTCATGGGAGACATGTTCATGGACCGAACTTCCTTCTTCCATCTTACACGCCAAGATTTCTCTCATTGTGTGGAAGCGATCGTCCGATCCGATCGCCCAAACTTACCTCGAGACTCGACCAAATATCGTCGGCTCGCCATCGATCGATGTCGCACTGCAAGCCTTTGGACATCGTAGTCATCATATAGCATTTAGCCATATTGTTCGACTTATTCCAAAGTCCGCCGACTCGCCGCTCATTAGTCGACGCGCCAAGAAGGGCATCGGTTTAGGAGTAGTGAGAACAAACATGTGTTCTTCAAATGATAAGAACATATTCCATGTTTCGCTTCCACTGATAAAATTTGGACCGGATAATGGATTTTGTGCGAGCATATTGATAATCGGCGAAGAGACATATCTCAAAAGATAATGTAAACACATAAGCATACGATCGCAAATAATTGTGAATAATAATATTGTAACCTTTGATAAAACAATATTAATTGAAACCTCCAATCGCCCAAGGAATTCCACATGCAAGCCACGCTGTGGACGCTACATACGAACCCCCACTGCACTAAAATATACCTTTAGTCGCTTAATTTCAATCCATGTCAACTTATCCTTATGACAAATGAAATTAATGATTGACCTTACTAGACCACATCACTATCGCAAGAAGGGACTTCATGGAAGTTGTACTGAGGTGATGTCTAAGCAATGACCACAATTTTAACAAAGAAAATGAATTTTAGAATTGGTATACTCACCGGACCATACCGCCCAATTCAAATTTTTGTTATCTCATTTTATATCTATCTCTAGAGAACTTATGAAAATCGCACATGCAAGCCACGCTGTGGACGCTATACATGAAACTCCCACTTCTCAATAGATTTAAAAATTTTATTTAGAAATCTCATCTAACAAACTTATGATAAACAAGGCAAGCAAGCCACGCTGTGGATCGCCACTCACAAGCGCCTCACTTTGTTTAGAGATCAAAAGTGAGGTCTCGACATTTTAATTTGAAAATTAATATGTCGGGTTGCTTGCTTAGTCTTTTTATTCAAAAGGTTTGTCCATGCAGATCACGTAATCCTAGCATGCTTTTCTATAGAACTCAACATGTAAAACATGCTCGCAGTAATTCTAAAATATGCTTGATAAACGCGATAAACCTAGCATGCTTACTATGCGCATCCAATTACGTAAAACACTTAAAGGTTTGTCAACGTAATATAAACATACATAGCATGCTACCGCATAATTTAAACATCCACGACATGCATATGAACGATAAAATAAAATAAAACGCTCATCGCGCCCAATCGTGAAACCCGCACATTTCGCCTAATCTATTACATAGATTTACAAAGCATGTAATTAAACTTCAAAACGGGCCTCGCGCACCCGCACGGACCGGATTCAACACTGGGCCTCGCGCACGGGCACGGACCGAAAATCTGAAAACGGGTCCGGGCCGGGTCGGCCCATCTGCAGGGCCGGGCCGCTAGGGCAAGGCCCACCGCGCCCACCATCGTCCGCCGCCGCTGCTGTGTCCTCGCGGGTTACCTCGCGGTCGCTAAGGCGACCGCGACCCGACGAGCGACATGCGGGTTACCGCCGAGCGCCAACGCCCGCCGAGACGCCGCCGCCAGCGGCCGAAACTACGCGATCGCGAAGTCCGCCGTGAAGCGCCGGGCGTTTCAGCGCGAACGCGCCGCCTGCCGCTAGCTAGCTCGCCGCCGCTGCTTCCGCTGCCTTATTCGCGATCGCTAGATCGCCGCGGCGCCAGGATCTCGCGCGCGAACGCACGCCTGCCGCCCGCGCCGCGATCGCCTCGCGATCGCGAGGCTCGCCGCGAGATACCGCCCGTGGACCGCCGAGACCTGCCGCTTTCCCGCCGTTTCGCTTCTTCGCTCTTTTCGCTCGTTTTCTTTTACGTATAAGATTTACATAATAAAATCTAATCTAACCACGGATTTTCTCGTGGTGAAAACAACAACATCCGACAAAATAATAAACGAGCCACGATGAACGATGATCCACAATTAAATAAACGCACGTAATAATCAAACGTGAATTAATCCAACAGAGCCAAGATTCTCGATCCTGTGCTCGATACCAATTGTAGGAAAACGATGTTACCCCTCGCCCGAGGATCCATCTTGGGTGTTTAATTCACCATACATTGATTATAAACCCAGCATGCGCCTATATAATTAAATCGCAACACGCTGGGGTTTACACGTGTTTACCTTCGATCCAAGAGGTCGATGGAACGAGATGAACGGATCGAACGGATCGGACTCGTGCTTTGACCTTCCGGACTCGTATCCCGCCGCCCAATCTCCAACGCCGAGTGAGGACGATCTATGGAGAATGCTTCGAAAATCACCCAATGCTCTCTCCAACAATACTCTCGAAAATTCTCTCTCTCAATGTATATGAGATGGCCGAAAATCTTCTTTACAATATGTGAGCATTAACCTAGACTTTATCTCATACCTTATATTTATAATGCACTACCTTAATCCTATATGGAATATTACCATAATCCTATATGGAATATTACCATAATCCTATATGGAATATTACCATAATCTTAGGATTATTTCCATACTCGTGATTATTTCCATACACTCGTGATTATTACCATAATCTTATATGGAAAGGATCTATGCATATACCATAAATATAATAATATCCTTGTGGGATAAAGAGAATAAAATCTTTCCTTTGAGAGCACATAGGGGACCGATTTTCTTGTAGCTATGGGTCTGGACGGGCCACCCAGGATCAAATGCAAGGAATAAAGATGGGCCTCAAATAAATTAATTATCTTATGTTCACCCTGTAACATAAATTAATTTATAAACATTTATTCATGCCACTAGAGAATAAATGTCGACTTACCCTTTATTACCGGTTGAGTCGGCTTGCACTTAGACATTACGAATCCTCAGATTTAAGATATCGAACGTCCATTAATCATTTATAGCAATCTGATCGCTTAAAACGACAATAACTTCATTTCCTTAAGTAGTACCACTCAACCTTATTATTGTACTTGAGCTAACTCAACCGCAGGTTTAGTACAATAAACCTTTGAGCTCCTTAAGGGACGCCATCATCCTAAACGGATACGGTGACTGACATGATAACTAGCGTGACATACAAGATCGCCACCACCCAAGATGCGGAGAATTGGTTAGAACATATAACCTCACTCATAACAAGTCAAAGTGATGGTCAAGAACTCATACTCACCTAATACCTTATCGAGGTTTAGATCATCGTAAGTCACCGAGATCTTGGTTCTTCACGACGGTCGAAGAAGAACTCATCTCATCGTGATCCTTCAATACGCCGTAGACGCATCAAAGATAGACAAGCAACTAAGTCAAGTCACTTCTTATCTATACCGCAGCCTCAAACCGACAACTCGTCCTTAAGTCGCCTCACCAGGAAACTTTTATATCTCATTAAGCTCGACCAATCATACGACTTCGTGATCTTCTACACACCGTATGATCTAACTTATATATGAGATAAGGGACACGATATATGCAATCAAGTATTCAAATCCGATAGAGATTGTAATAGTGGTAACAGAAACATTGTATACAAGCTCAACCAAACCGCTTTCAAGATACAAATCCAACAGACAATCTCTCACCCGGAGGTTCCATCGCCTCAAAATCGCTCCGGTCCTTCGGAAGGTAAGGATCGCCGATGGAGGTGTAGTGACCGTGTATCCCGATGCACCGTGATCGTCTCGAGCAATGGTCGCTCTCCCAAAGGTTCTTCAGGAAAATCATCCCTATCATCGATCCGATCGATCCTCGAACATGCCTCGCTATCACATCTGCCTCAGATGGTATGCCTCGATGATCGGTCCACTATCTCCATACTCGAGCAGCGAACTTAGTGAAATCCAAGGTAAGGTGTCTGGTGATAGGATCCCGTCTGAACATCACGTATCCTTGCTTTCTCGCCCATGGTTGCCAACCTGTTGGTAGCCTCTCACAACCGATAGTAAGCCTCATATTCTCGATACTTTCCCACCGCCTCGGATCTTTCTCCACAATCCAACAAATCTCCCCAGAAATACTCCCAACGGCTCATGGACATTCCTGGTACATTCCCTGAACTTACGGATCTGCTCATCCATCCTGTGGGATCTTAACCAACGTTGTCTGGGCCACTGAATATCCATAAACCTACATGTTAGTTTATCAACATAACAACAAATATTCACGTTTCCTTTTTCTGCCCCAGTCATCTGGGTAATCATGTCTCAAACACATGTTCATTTCAACACATATCAATATCAATATCAATATTTATCATAGTAATCACGTAAGCAAATACAGGATTTACTTACAAGCACTCGTTTATCAAAATAAACAAGAATTTCAATCAACAATACATTGCTATGTAAACACATAGACTTATATCAACCATACGTGATCACATCAATCACATCATATCATATAAACGATTTTCACATCACAGTCGCATAGGCCCTTCCATCCCATCGAAAAATCATTTCCACATCCACATCAACACCCAACCATACCACATCCATCTCACCTCAACATCCACATCACGTTTACATCACGTAAACTCTTACCAGGCCAAAACACATGAAACCAAGATCACATCAAGCATCACGTAACCACATAAAGCATCAAGAATAAACACATACCTCATCCCCTTTTAAAGGAGGCGGACCGACGGTGAGTCGAGGGTAGTCAGACTCGATAAATGCTTTAGAAGAATAAGTTCTAAACACTCAATTTCAAGAACGCACATGATATAAAGCAAACAAACTGCTTTGATATCGGATAACTAGGTCAAAGCCAAGAACCATTGCTCTGATACCATGTTGTCACGCCCCAATTCCCGAGGGAAGGCACGGATACCGGGGTATGATTAGGGGTGGGGGTTAAGAAGCGGGGAAAAAGGGGGATACATATAACATACAAGATAAGAAGATGTGACCATGAAATCGGGCAGCATCTCCTCTATAACTAGGACATATCCTGAAGGGGAGGGGTGCACAAACAATCCACCAACAGAATAATATCGATACCATAACTTTGATAGTCGTAATCTTGATTTATTGTAAGTAATGCATGAAAGCCAAATAGCATTACATCCTGTCAACTAGACCGGTCAACCACATAGCATGCTCATATCGAGACTCACAGCAGAATAACATAACAAATCTTGTTCCCAATCAGAAAGCAAATAAGGGACAAGAATACATCAATATCGTAGTACGATATAACCCAACATCGCGGAAGCATAGCATGAAGAACCCGCAGCCCACCCTCGCCGCCCGTCCAAATTCTCCTCCATCTGTGAAAAGATTTGAAAAGAGTTTGGGGTGAGTATTAGCGACTCACCGGGTTTTATCATAAATCAAAAGAATCATGATGCCGTGTTCGAGCACTTACCTTAGAAGGTTTTAAAACGAACCACTTCTAAGTAAGAAAATAGATTTTTCATTTTTCGATACCGATCCGTTATTATCATATTCCCATCATAGAACCATGAACCACGGTTCGAACGTATCCCGCCCAGCCCATCACATCTCATTCATTCGCCCTTAACATATCCACCGGCCCATGCCCGAACGTATCCAAACGGCTAACTCGGTGGGACTTCAGGTCAAACTCGCCGTAACCATAACCACCTCATTACCATTTCGTGTGGACTTCCGGGTCTATCCCCTTCGTAACCATAACCACGTGTTCTGGGTCTATCCCCACAATCAATACTCAAGATGGTGATCAACCCACCGAATAGAGATCCGTGCATAACCATGATAGAATCATATCTCGGATCAGAGAACAGTAATAACTTCATCAAAACATTTTACGGCGCACATGTTTTATTTTGAAATATCAGAGTAAATAACTCAAAATAAGCATATATAACCCAACCTGAACAGACGAAAACGTTAACCGGGAGGTATCTACGGATCCGATGACTTCACCGATCGCACTGGTAGGTACCTGGTAACAAGACGGAACAACTTTTGGGGTCACATCCCACAAAACAAAGCAACAACGTGATCCAAACGAAGATCGTAGCAAAATTAGGGTTTTCGACTTTCTGAACCCACATTTGGCACTCTCCGGGTTTTCAAATCAACTCGATGCGTATGGAAATATATTCGTGGCATCAAGACCTATAATAGGGTACTTTCAAAATATGCATGCATGCAAGTTAACTCAAATCTTAGCAACAAGAAGCTTCAAAATCGATGCTCATCCTCGATCTAGGATAAACCATCCAAAATCGATGCATGAAATGGAAACATAAGCAATATGCATAACGACTAACATGGAATGACAAACTATGTTGAAAATGGATAACCCGGCATGTATTTCCTTTAGAAAACTCAAAGCAACGGAAAACATCCCACATGCGTAAACGCCGAAAATGTAAAAACGGAATAGGTACTTTAGTAGAATGCATAGCCCAAACTCAAAACCTAAAGGACCAGAGCTGGGGCAGGCCCGCTGACCACCAATCGGCGGCCAAGAGGGCGACGGCGGCCTTGGGCGGCGGCGGGTGGGTAAATAGGTCGGCCTCCTACTGCTTTTCCCGCCTCGTCCCTTTAGAATCCCGAGTTCTATGCTATACGATCTACTAAAAGGCGGAATCAAAACAAGAAAAGGATAAAACAAAAACGGGCTGTCGGGAGAGGTTGATCGGCGGTGGTGGCTCGGCAAGCAGCAAGAATGGCGCCGCCGAGAGCCTCCACTACCGATCCCCACTCCTCCAGCTCGCAGCAGCACTGAGCTGCTCGGCTCTTCCGTAAACACAGAGAGACGAAGAAAATGAACGCTTAAAATGAAGGCCCTAGCCTCCTATTTATAGGAAAAGCGGGTCACGCAGTCAGCCGCAGCAGCCCTTTTTCGAAAACGCAAAAATGACGCAACTTTTGCAAACGGACTCAAATTTTTCAAACTTGGTACCTATGGACACGAAATAAAATACCGACACAACGACTATAAACAAGATATGCTTTAAAAGACCATTGAAAAGTCCGATTTTTCGATAACTTCCTGAGTGCCAAACCTTCATGGGTGGTCGAAAACTCCATACTTAGTGTTTATGAATTAGCCATAAGACACTCTTCACAACGCCTCGAGGTTTCGTGATGGTCGATCACCAAACAAAAGTCAACCTTTCGACATTTCCTCAAAAACGCCATGCAAAATGTGTTTAGAAAGGACGGGTATTACAATTCTTTTCGATCACGGAGTCAGATTCCTTTATTTCTTCAAAGATGTGTAGATACTCTTGAGCTTCCAAGAAACGATCCGATCCCGATATAAGAGTCCTTACGCCATTAAAGCGAAGCGATAGAATCACGCATGAGTGCCCTAACTTAGAATTCGAGTTAGGTCCTCTCAAGTTGAGAGCAGAATCTTTGCGTCTTTTGCCAATGTGGGATGTGGATATAATTCTGGGAATGGATTGGTTAACCCAAAACTTTGCAACGATTCGTTGCGAAAGTCGTGAGATCTCATTCCAACCACCAGACAAAGAACCAACCTGTTTGTACGGGATAGATGAAAGGCATAAGATAGTACCTATTATTTCAGCCTTACAAGCGGAGAAGCTACTAAGAAAAGATGAAGCACGCGCATATATAGTATTTTTGGCTGGAAAAGATGAAGCTGAAAGGAAGATAGAAGATGTCCCAGTCGTGAGAGAATTCCCAGATGTTTTCCTAATCCACCGGATTACCACCGATAGACAATTAGAGTTCTCCATCGACTTAGAACCCGGTCACTCACTTTGAAGGCACCATACCGAATGGCGCCAAGGGAACTTCAGGAATTGAAGATCCAATTACAAGAACTATTGGATTTAGGATTTATCCGACCGAGTGTATCTCCGTGGGGAGCACCGGTACTGTTCGTTAAGAAGAAAGATGGCACTTTGAGAATGTGCATCGATTACGTGGAATTAAATAAGTCAACCACGAAGAATAAGTACCCATTGCCGAGGATTGATGATCCGCTTGATCGCCCGAGGAGCAGAGAGTTTTCTCAAAATCGATTTGAGATCGGGATATCATCAGTTAAAGATTAAGCAGGAAGATGTACCGAAGACTGCTTTTCGAACTCGGTACGGTCATTATGAGTTCATCGTAATGACCTTTGGTCTTACCAATGCCCCAGCTGTGTTCATGGATCTGATGAATCGTGTTTTCCATGAATACCTCGATAAGTTTGTTTTGGTCTTCATTGACGACATTCTTGTGTATTCGAAGACAAAGAAAGAACACGAAACCTATTTGAGAACCGTCTTGGATACGTTGAGAACCGAAAAGTTGTATGCCAAATTCAGCAAGTGCGAGTTTTCGCTTCGGGAAGTGAACTTCCTTGGTCATATCGTCTCAGCAGAAGGAATCAAGGTGGATCCTGCGAAAGTACAAGCTGTGCGCGAATGGAAGTCGCCTACAACACCGAATGAAATTCGGAGTTTTCTTGGTCTAGCCGGTTATTACCGAAGATTCATCGAGGGATTCTCGAAGATTTCTAGACCAATGACGCAATTACTTCGGAAGGGAGTAAAATTTCAATAGACCAATGAGTGCGAGAAAGGTTTTCAAGAATTGAAGGATAGGCTGACTGCAACCCCAATATTAACAGTACCTGAGCCCGATAAAGAATATACGCTTTATACAGATGCTTCAAGAAGCGAGCTAGGATGTGTACTCATGCAGGAAGGTAAGGTAATTGCTTATGCTTCAAGACAGCTAAGACCACATGAGCTTAATTACCCTACCCATGACCTAGAACTAGCAGCCGTGGTCCATGCGTTGAAGATTTTGAGACATTATTTATGTGGATCAAAATATGAGATCTTCACTGACCACAAGAGTCTGAAATATTTCTTTGAGCAAAAGGATCTTAATATGCGTCAGAGAAGATGGCTAGAGCTAGTCAAATATTACGATTGCGAAATCAAGTATCATCCAGGAAAGGCGAATGTACTCGCCGATGCATTAAGCAGAAAGAGTCGAACTCAATTAGCATTTGTTCTTACCCAGAACGAAGAGCAAGTTAAGGAGTTCGAGAAGATGAAATTAGAAGTGGTGTTACCACCTGAGACCACTCAAGGTATCATCGCAACCCTTGTTCTAGAACCTGACCTGAGAAATCGAATTGTTCAAGCTCAACGTCAAGATGAACATTTAGAAAAGTTAAGGCTAAAGGTGAGAACCGAAGGATCAACGGAGTACCATAAAGCAAGAGATAATGCCCTCATGCTTGGGGACAGGATATGTGTACCCAATGATAAGAAATTAAAGGAAGAAATTCTGAAGGAGGCACACTACACGCCTTATACCGCTCACCCTGGAAGCACGAAAATGTATAGAGATCTGAAACGAAATTTAACGTTATTTAACATAACTTTTCGCCTTAAACATAGTATACTATGTTTCTAAAATTCCATAAATTCTTAGTAGGTCTAAAATATATTCTAAGTACATAATGTATTATTTTTCTTGATATAAAGAATTTAAAACCCTTATTTCTCAACCCTAGCTCTCGGCCTTCTTACAAAAATTTCTCAAACTTCTTCCAAAAATTCTTCTAAATTCACATAATACACTATATTATCATAGGATCATTAATATGTATTAACATTAGCTATAGGAAAATTGGACATCATTATTCCTATACTATAGTTCTCGAAAATTTTCACAAATATAACCAAACATTTTTCTAAAATTCTAATAAAATTCCACAATGCCTAAACATCATCCTATATCATTAATCTAACATAATATCAAACAAATTTAATTCACACATCAATGTATCAAACATTACACCTCTCGAAATTTTTTCCAAAAATGAACCTACATTTTTTTAAAATACTAGTAAAGTCACATAACACTTAATTAAGGCCCTAGATCAATAATATGCTATAATATTACTTAAACATTAATTATACACCAACATATAAATCTCAAAATTTTTGGTAATATCAATTTAATTACATACAATTTCCAAAAATTTCTAATAAATCACAATGAGTTCTATTATCAACATATATCATTAATCATCAACATATTAATCTTAAAAAAATTCGGTCACTACACTAAAATTCATAACATGCTTAGCTTTTAATTTAAAACAATACATATGCTTATACATAACATACTAAACATAATTAGTAAACAATTAAACATGCTAACATAATTTTCATATTTTTCTCATTTATAACATAAGCATGTATATTAAAATCTAACGGTTGGAAATCAAAAATTTCAACGTATATATAAAGCTTGTTCGATTCCTAACCTTTTTACCGGCTTTGATTTTTGGTGTCAAGGATTTATATCAAGGTTTTGGTGAATGAAAATTGAAGAACACACTCTTTTTTTTTTTCTCAAGAGCTCACGGCAGTGAGAGGGTTTGGGAAAGAGAATTGTTTTGTTTTGTTTTATCCTATCATTTATGTATCAAAGCAAAAGGAATAAAGACTAACACACTTAATGCATACTTCTCTACACTCTCGGCTCCCTCTCACAAAATTTGCAAGCAAGATTTTTATTTTGTTTTATGACTCATCACCAATACATCATCTCTTACACCATAGTAAATGCCATTTACTTAACCAAATAAATGAAACAAAACCTTTGCCTTTGATCACATATGTGTCGGCACTCTCATTGCCAAAAGAGAGGAGCTTTTATTTATTTTTGTCTTATACTACTTAATAATATCCTACACAATGCCAAATGCAATTTAATCATCAATTAAGAGTTTAGAAAAATCTTCCAACCTCAATTTGAACAAAACACATGGCTATTTCTCAAGCCAAAGCATCCCACTTGATTTCTAATTAATTTTCTTGGTTTGTTTGTAATTAAATCCCACTTGATTCATATAATTACACATCATGTTGGAAAGATAAAAATTTCAATCCATTAAATCCTATTGTTACAAGCTCACGGCACTTGCATGTAATATTTGTCCAACATTTTATTTTTCTTGCTATTAATAGTTATATAACATAATATATGTCTTAGATGATAAATTAAATCATAGGAAAAATTATTAAAATGATTCATGTGTCAAAACCCTAATTTTCGAAATTAGGGTTTTCGAAAATTGCTAACTTATTCAATAATTATTCCTTAATTCTCTAGCATTATTTTAATGATAAATAATGCTCTTATTACATAAAATAATCATAGGAATTTAGATATTATAATTCCTTGATCATTAGACTAAATTTTCTAATCGTCTCTAAACGTTGACGTTCGAAACGTCTCAAAACATTCATAATCGAACCATCTCAAAAAGTTCAAAATAAAGTCGTAATGACTTTATTAATTCATTTTATTAATAAGGGAATTTAATTCTAAGCTTCGTCACTTAGAGAATTTTACGTAATATTAACAATCGATATTCAATCGACGTTAAAATATTACTGCCGAAAGAATTTATATAAACTATATCCCTTAATTCACCATCATAAGTGAATATGATATAAGAATTCGTTATATCATAAATAGTCGAAATCATTATTCGATAAATTACCAATTCAATTATCACGGCGAAACCCTAATTTACGAATCTTAATTATCGTAATTAGGCCTTTAAAACGTCGAGATATTACAGCTATGGAAGAAGCCAAGGTCATTAGAGTCCGAGAGCCTGTGGCTCCCACACTAGATGCTGAGGTCGAAGATCCAGAGGAGGACCCGAAGGAAGACCCAGAGGAGGACCCTGATGAGGACCTGTCAGCTGAAGATGAGATGGAGGGACTTCTGGTTCTGACTCCGACACGATGAGCCCTGGCTACACCCCAGGCGATTATGGATCCAGTTCTTAGGACTAGATAGTGTTTTGTCTATATACCTTTGTATATCTTTTGATGCATGCGGAAACGATGAATCGTTCCGACATGAACCCTTATTTTGTTAACCACGGTGGCTTTTAGATTTTTGTGCACACAGTGACTAGGTACACTGAGTGATGTTAATATTTGTTTTGGAGCATCATACTATGTACCTGGTCTTTTGTAGATCTTAAAAACGCTGATGAAAGTCCTCGTAGAGGCATTTGATGTGATATGATGATAGGTCCCGGAGAGCCTTTGTTTTAATATTGTGATTTGTGGTGTTCGATGGTGTGCTAGATTTATGCTCATGATTATATATACATACCGTGCTAATATAAATTATGATCCTGATGGATGGTATAAGAAGATATTTGATTGTGTATATTTATGAAGGTTAGGATGCCGCTGAGAAGAAGAAACCGTAAGGTAACACCCGAAAGAGAGGACACCCCTCCACCACCACTACCACCGGCAAGAAGGATTGAGGAGCTATTCCTCAGACAGAATCGGCCAACCTTCAACGGGACTGGGAATCCTGTGGATGCAGAACTATGGATTCGTGCACTAGAGGGAATCTTCAACTTCCTTCATTGCACCTCTCAAGAACGCTTGTCATGCGTTGCTTTCCAAATGACCGGTGCCACCGACTTCTGCTGGGAGGCGATGAGGAAGACCCTATCTAAAGAGGAACTGGAAGAATATACCTGGGAGGAGTTTAAGGAGGAAGTGTATGAGAAATACATTCCTAAGAGCTATTGGAAAAGAAAGGAACATGAATTCTACAATCTACGCCAGGGAAAGACAACGGTCACGGACTACGACCGGGCATTCTGTGAGATGCCGCGGTATGTGCCTCAGATGGTCAACACTGATGAGAAGAGAGCGGAAAAGTTCCAGACGGAACTCCGTCATGAGATCAGCGTGTCGCTGGCTGGTCATGGAAATCTGACCTACCGTGAGGCCCTCAGTAGAGCATTAGACATTGAGGCTGCCTTGCACAAGGATAGGATTATCGTTGTGCATCCACCGAATCACCAAGGGGATCGTGGGAAGAGAAAATAGGAAGGACCCCACCAAGGTCAAGGACCACATACTGGCCAGGCCGATATGAGTCCATGGCAAGGGAGTAAAGTGCCATCTAGGCACAGACAAAGTAATTGACGCCCCATGGTACCCGCACCTAGCAGGGGAAACTAGAGGTTTGTGAAACTCCTTACGTTACCTAGGTGCCACAGGAGTCACAAAGGAGCATGTATGTTCACAAATGACGGATGTTTCAAATGTGGCCAAAAGGATCACTACTCTAGGGACTGTCCAGGGATGCGCCAAGGAGAAAATGGTCATCCCAACATGCCCAACAAAGTTCAACCGGTCTGCGCTATCCAAGCTCAACCGCTTCAGCAACAACCCCCGGTTCAGTACTTCCAGCCGATCCAACGACCCTATCAACCACGACGGCAACGACAACAACAGTGGTGATCGCAGCAACAACAACAATACCTATAGCAGCAACAACAACCACGGCAGCAACAGCAACCACCACCACAAGCCAGGGCCTACGCCCTCAATCAAGAAATGGAGTTCCCACAGGAACCGCCAAGGAACCAAGGAAACTTGGCAGGTATGGGAACACTCCTCCAATTGCCTGTTATCCTACTTTTGATACTGGCGCATCGCATTCTTTTATTGCTAAAGCATGCGTAGAGAACTTAGGATTAGATCCTGAACGCGCTGAACAAATCATGAGAATTTCTTCACCAATAGGAGGCATAAGAACGATAACCCACACATGTTTGAACCTAGAAATTGGACTAGGCTCACTTAAGGTCATGACAGATAACCTTCACATCATGATAGATGTGGATATAATCCTAGAAATGGATTAGCTAATCGAACATAATGCGACCATACTATGCAATGAAAGGAAAATTTCTTTCCAACATCCCGGAGAGAAACCTACAGACTTGCAGGGGATCAGCATGGGGAGGAGAGTCCCAATCATATCCGTGCTACAAGCAAGAGCATTGCTGAACAAGACAGAGAATCATGTCTACCTTGTCTATCTCTAGGAGGAAGACCAGAATGAGAGAATGATAGAAGACGTTCCGATCGTGAGAGAGTATCCCAATGTTTTCCCAAACGAACTACCGGTGATGGAGTCCAAGGTTCGTTGGCTCAAAACCCGGTTCCTGTTCTAAGTGAGCCAGTTACAAGAACTCGAGCTAAGAAGTTCAAGGAATGATTGCATGGATTAGTTCAAGAAGTTTGGGCTCAAGAATTAACCAAGAAGCCCATAGGAGATGACAAGCCCGACAGCCCACGTTTCGTCTATTTAATTACGTGTGATTGGGCTTTAGGATGAAGAGTATTATTTTGATTTAATTAGTACAGCCTACAAAATCAAGACTTTGTTATTTTCGGATTTATGGGCCTTTATTATTATATAGTTTTTTTCCTTATCAGATTAGGTTTAGATTTCAACCTTATATAAAGGCCTTATTGTCATAGACAAAAATTAGTTGATCAATAATAATTTTCGTGAATTTTATATAAGGAAATATGATTTTAACCCTCTCCCGAGGATCTATCTTGGATGTTTAATTCACCATACATTGATTATATGCCTAGCATGCACCTATATAATTAATTGCAACACGTAGGTGTTTTCTCGTGTTTACCTGCGAATTTTTCGGGAAAGAATGGATCAAGACTCGTGCTTTGATCTTCTGAACTGTATCCCGATTGCCTAAACTCCAATGCCGAGTGAGGACAATCTATGGAGAGTGCTATAGAAATTCGCCTTCTTCCCTTCCCTAGAGTTTTCGAAAATCTCTCTATATCGAATAGTAATTTTCGAAAATTCTTCTCTTAGGATTAGGGTTTGATTTTCTCTCACCTTATATTTATAATGCAATCCTAAATCCTATCAAGATAGAATTTATGCATATCTAATAAATATAATAATATCACTTAAGATAGAGAGGATCAAGTAGAGTCCTAGAGGAACTCTATACGGAGGGGGCGAAATTCACTAAGCTCCAGGCCTGGATGGGCCAGCCCAGAGATCAAATGCAAGGAATAAAGATGGGCCTCAAATAAATTAATTATCATATGTTCAGCCCAGAACATAAATTAATTCATAAACATTTATTCATGCCACTAAAGAATAAATGTCGACTTACCCTTTATTTCCAAGTTGAGTCGGCTTGCACTTAGACTTCATGAATCCCGTATTTAAGATATCAGACGTCCATTAATTATTTACGCTGCTCGACCGCTTAAAATAATTAATATCTTTAATTCCTTAAGTAGTACCACTCAACCTTATTATTGTACTTGAGATAACTCAACCTGCAGGTTTAGTACAATAAACCTTTGAGCTCCTTAAGGGACGCCATCATCCTAAACGGATACGGTGACTGACATAGGTAACTAGCATGACATACAAGACCGCCACCACCCAAGATGTAGAGAATCTTGGTTATCTCATGTAACCTCACCCATAACAAGTCAAAGTGATGGTCAGCAACTTATACTCACCTAATACCTTATCGAGGTTTAGATCAACGTAAGTCTCCGAGATCTAGGTTCTTCACCACGGTCGATAGAAGAACTCATCTCACCGTGATCCATCAATACGCCGAGACGCATCAAAGATAGACAAGCAACTAAGTCAAGTCACTTCATCTATATACATGTTATATACCGACAACTCGTCCTCAAGTTGTCTCACCAGGATTCTTTTATATCTCATTAAGCTTGACCAATCATACGCACTTTTGTGATCTACAACACACAGTATGATCTAACTTATATATGAGATAAGGGGACATACATATACAATCAAGTAAACAATTCAGATAGGAGATTGTAATAGTGGTAACAGGAAACATTGTATACAAGCTCAACTAAACTGCTTCCAGTATACAAATCCAACATTTTATGCCTCTCTTGAGAGTTTTGAATTCCTTTTGATTATTCTAAGACGAATTCTTTATCGACGAATCATTCGAGTTCATCAACCTCGTTTGTGTGTCGTTCAGCGTTTATGAGTTGTTGCGACAACCATCTCTTTGGGATTTAGGATTTCCATTCATGCCTAAATCACTTAGAGGAGTTAGATTCAAAGGTTCAGAAATTCCATTCCTTTTATTTTCATTATTAGAACGATTCATTTTTGTGTGCATCTTCGATCCAACGTTCAATTCAACAAATTGAAGCAAGGATCGTATCAACCGGGATTACCGCCAAACCAACAAATTGAGTTCACGATCTATTTTGAACCAGGTTCTGCCCCTATGTCGAAGGCCCCATATCGGATGGAGCCAAAAGAACTTGAGGGGTTAAAGATACAGCTACAAGAACTCTTGGAGTTAGGTTTCATTAGACCTAGTGTGTCTCCATGGGGAGCACATGTCCTCTTCGTGAAAAAGAAGAATGATGGCACTTTGAGAATGTTCATAGACTATCGAGAGTTAAACAAGATAACTCTTAAGAATAAGTATCTCTTGTCCCGAATCGACGATCTGTTTGATCAGCTTAAGGGAGCAGGAGTTTTTTCGAAGATAGACTTAAAGTCTGGATACCATTAGGTGAGGATTATACCAGAGGATGTACATAAAACGGCTTTCACTAGAATGTATGGTCATTACGAATTCATTGTTATACCCTTTGGACTTACAAATGCCCTAACAATATTAATGGATATCATGAACAGGGTATTTCACCTATACTTAGACAAATTTATCTTAGTTTCATAGACGATATCCTAATATACACCAAGAATGACCAAGAACATGAGGAGCACTTGAGAACGGTGCTTCAAACATTAAGGCGAATACAACTCTTCGCCAAGTTTAGCAAGTGCGAGTTCTGGTTAAACGAGGTGATATTTTTAGGTCACATCATGTCCGCAGAAGGAATCAAGGTAGACCCCTCCAAGATTGATACAGTTCGAGAATGGGAATCACCGAAGAACCCGAATAAAATTTGGAGTTTCTTAGGACTTGCCGGCTATTATCGAAGATTTATAGAAGGTTTTTTCAACGATAGCCCTACCCATGATCCAATTATTAAGAAAAGGAATCAAGTAAACTTGGACCGCCGAGTGTGAGGCAAGTTTCCAGATATTGAAGGAGTTGTCGACGACAAAGACTCATCATCATGATGCCAAGCGAGATAAGGAGTACACAATCTACACGAACGCTTCGAAGAATGGATTAGGATGTGCTCTGATGCAAGAAGACAGAGTTATTGTTTATGCTTCAAGGCAAATACGCCCATATGAGTTTAACTATCCTACGCACAACCTGGAATAAGCAACAGTCGTACATGCCTTAAAGATTTGGAGACACCATCTCTATGAAGTCAGATGTGAGATCTATACTGACCATAAAAGCCTGAAGTATTTCTTTGAACAGAAAGATCTTAATATGAGGCAACGTAGATGGTTAGAATTGGTGAAAGATTACGACTGTGGTATCAATTACCACCCAAGCAACCTAATGTTATAGTCGATGCTTTGAGTCGCAAATCCCACTCTAGCTTGGGATGCCTCCTCAGTCATGAGGAGATGCTTATAAAGGAATTTCAGAGGATGAACATCGAAGTCATAGACCGTCTCAGACGATAGAATGCTGTATTGCAACGTTAATTGCAATCCGAATTTAAGAACCCGAATCTTAGAAGCCCAGAAGAAGAGTGAGAAGCTAGAGGAAGTACGAGCCAAAATCAAGGACAATAACCAAAAAAAATTCAGAGAAGCAACAGATGATGTTTTGCTATATGATGGGAGAGTGTGTATTCCGGAAGACGAAGAGCTTAAGAGCGAGATCTTGAAAGAAACCTATGAGACATCTTACACTGCACACCCCGGAAGCACCAAAATGTATCAAGATCTCAAGGAGAAATTTTGGTGGGATGGAATGAAGCGAGATATAGCTTCATTCGTAGAACGTTGTTTGACTTGTCAACAAGTGAAAGTACTCCACCAGTGACCGTATGGAACCTTACAACCACTAGACATACCAGAATGGAAATGGGACGATATAGCCATGGACTCCGTTATCGGGCTACCCAAATCACAAAGAGGAAATACCACTATTTGGGTCATCCTCGATCGTTTGACCAAGAGCGCATATTTCCTACCGATCCCGATAACACATGGATCAGACAGACTAGCACAGTTGTACGTTCGAGAAGTCGTACATTTACATGGAGTTCCGAAGACTATCAAGTCTGATAGAGATTCAAAATTTACATCCAGATACTGGACGAGCTTACAAAAGGAATTGGGAACTCGACTATATTTCAATACCGCGTTCCACCCACAAACAGACGGACAATCTGAGAGGACCATTCAAACACTTGAAGACATGTTAAGGACCGTTGTCCTGGATAGAGGAGAAAGTTGGGAAAAAGTGTTACCACTTGTGGAATTCGCATACAATAACAGCTACCAAGCAACTATTGGCATGACCCCGTACGAAGCGCTTTATGGAAAGAGATGTCGATCACCACTTTACTGGGATGAAGTGGGAGAAATAAGAGTATTAGGACCTGACTCTGTGGGAGAGATGATCGAGATTATGAGACAGATCCGCCAACGGATCAAGGAGGCCCAAGACCGACAGAAGTCGTACGCCGACAAACGTCGCACAGAGCTACATTTTGAAGTGGAAAACAAAGTTTTCTTGAATATCTCCCCGTCGAAAGAAATTGTGAGATTCGGAATCAAGGGGAAACTGCGACCCGTTTCATAGGACCCTATGAAATTTTGAAAATGATAAGACCAGCAGCCTACAGATTGGCATTGTCGTCAAGCTTTGGGAACGTGCACAGTGTGTTTCATGTTTCACAACTCAGGAAATACATACATGAGCCCAGCCATGTAATACTGCCGACAGATATTGTCCTCGATGACAATATGAGTTATGTAGAATTGCCTACAGAAATTTTGGACCGACGTATCCAAAGGCTAAGGAACAAGGAGATACCATTAGTAAAAGTTCTATAGCGACACCATGGCAAGAAGAAGCAATCTGGGAATTAGAATAAGCTATGAAAGAGAAATACCCATATCTTTTCCAAGGTTAGCAAATTTCGGGAGGGGGATGGTATGTAATAACCCTTAAATTTTAAAACTTTGATTAGTGGTGTTTAAACCAAATACTTATGGTGCTAAGACCTTAAATATATTTAAGGTGACCAACGAAACGAATTAGAATCGATTCGGAGATCGAAAACAAGAGAAATAAAAAACAAGTGACTAGTCCAACCGGATTAGGGTTTCCTGAATAGCCTGAACATAGAATAAAAGATCTAGAACGAATCTCAACAAATCAGGATTGCGTTTCTAGAATCGTCTCATGAAAACATGTGAGAAGCCAATGAGTTAGAATTTTCGGGTATACTTATCCGGTCAGTCTCAAAAGTAATATTCACCAGCCGGATCAAATTCTAGTCCAGGCTAATCAGTGAAATTAATGAGAACAATCAAAATCATGAAGGTATATATTATTATGAATATAGAATTCATAAGCATCAAATTCTGGACGAAATTCCGGAAGAACTTAATCGAACGTCGGGTATATATATCGAAAAAACCCTAATCTGACCCGAATGAACTGAAACTCAAACCAATGGTCTAAATCAATAAGAAATGATTTATATGACTCAAATTAATTATGGAAGCTCAAGAATTCGATAGAAATTCGAAGGAACTTAATTTAATCGACAGACGTTGTTTTTCAACGATAATTCAGAATTGACCTATCTGATGCAATCCGAAATTCATGAAATTATTATAAACTATGAAATAACTCTTTTTAAGGATATTTAAGAAAATAAAACCTTAAGGTTTCAAGAAATCAATCGAAAGCTCGATAAAACTTAAAGAACCGGTATTAACATGCCAAATCGGGAAACTTTGACTAGTTCTCTCTCACCTACCAAAGGGACAGCCATAAGGGCTGTCCCAACAGCTCATTTTTTTCAGTAAAAATCGTGCCCTTTCTCTCTCTCTATTTTAGAACACATATCTCTCTTTGTTCTTCACCATTCTTCACTTTCCTTAAGCTTTAATCCTCCATTCCAACTCATTCCAAACCTCAAAATAAATTTCTAATACCATACAAATGTATATCTCAACACTCTCCATTTATAATGGAGAAGAAGTTTTTTAGATTTTTTTTGGAATTCTTTCATGAAGAACCCTAATTTTTGTTCTTCATTTTCTTCATGACTTTTGAGCCATCAAATACTCTCAAGTCATGAATGAAATATGCTTAAAATTTTATGTTAAGGTTGTGTTTAAAGTTTGGAAATTTTTGGAGCATGTTTATTATTTTCAAATTTTTGTTAGAATTTTTTTTAAAAAAGATGAATCATGATTTTGTGAATGTTAGTTCATATTTTTGTTTGTTGATGTGTTAGGAGCATATAAAATAAAGATGAGAATTTTTTGAAATATTTCTTATACTTATTTTGTAAAGGCCGAAAGGTATATGGGAATTTTGAGGGTTATTTTGATTTTATTTGTTGAAAAATAGTTGAGATATAGTGTTTAATATATGATATTAACATCATATATTAATCTAGAAATTATTGAAATACTTGTCCTATTTTTCTTAAAAGGACCGAAATATATATGTAATTTTTGAAATTTATTTTGATTTTATTTGTTGAAAAATAGTTGAGGAATAGTGTTTAACATATGATATGAACATTATATTTTAATCTTGAAATTATTGAAACACTACTGCTATTTTTTTTGAAAAGGACCAAAACTATATATATATTTCAGGATTTATTTAGATTTTTATTTGTTGAAAATAATATGATATATGATGTTTAGAAATAATATGAATCTATTATGCCTTGTTAGGAATTTATTGAACACATATACAATATATGTGTGAGGATAAAAAGAATTCTAGCATTTAGTTCATATTATAATTATTTAGTTGATGTTTAAAGTTCATATTATATTTTTTGTGGAATTTATTGAACACCAATGTTCAATAAGCCAATATTACCGAAAATATAACAAAATGGTTAAGTATGAGTTTGATTTTAATTGTAAATGATGCTATCATGGTTAATCTATAAGTTTAGAATGAATAGTGTGTGATTATAATGAATGAATGGAACACTCATGCACACATACACAATGGTTGTGTATTATGTTAGAAATTAGGGTTTTCTAATGTTTTATTATGGTATATGTCAGATATGGTGTTGTATAATGTTGTATGGTTATATTTATGTTATGCCGACAAATAAGATCTCAAATGTAAACAACATAGTACATGATGTACGAGAATCCAAAAGAAATCAATAAATTTTGATAACTTAAGAAGAAATTAATGAGAATGAAATTAGACACAAACTAGGGTTTTCTATTAATAATAGGGTACTCAAACGTTAGTTCCTAAGTTAAAGAAACCAAAAGCCGACTTACAAACGTTAATACTCAACAACAACAACCTAATACGATATTAGATTGAGCGTTAAGACAACTCGATACGAATAGCGATTTTATAACTTATACAATCTCCGACGAGTTAAGAGAAACAAACAATGTCGGAAAGTGTAAGCTAAGATTCAAACATAAGATGTTGATCGTTATGTCTCAAAGGTCGGGTTAGTATTCACAAAGAACTTCATTAATTTCTAAGCATTTACTTACGTGATAGTATGGGATAACTTGAATCATAAGTCAAGACTTCCCTTTACTCGTCGTGTTAATACGACAAGCCGTCAAGCATAACCTACTAGGACGTAACTATAATTTTAAGTCTAGCTAGTGGCTTGAGAATATCCTAATATATCAATCATAACTTGTGTACCAACAATCTATAACGTAATAACGCTTAAAAGGACACTAAGGTTAGAGTCGAGGTTAGACTTGAGTATAGGACTCATAAGTTGAGGTTCATCTAGAATGATGAAGGAATATAGTTTGGGAATTAAAATATAAGATAATAGAAATTATCTTTAAACCATCACACGAAATCACAAAGAACCCCTAATTGGGAACTTTAAGTCGTAATTTATAAACGACCCCGATCAATAGAAGGAATCTAAGAAAAGCCATTTTCTTATGAGATATAGTGTTTAATATAGGATATTAACATCATATATTAATCTTGAAATTATTGAAACACTTCTCCTATTTTTCTTAAAAGGACCAAATATATATGTAATTTTGAAATTTATTTTATTTTATTTGTTGAAAAATAGTTGAGGAATAGTGTTTAACATATGATATGAACATTATATTTTAATCTTGAAATTATTGAAACACTACTGCTATTTTTTTTAAAAAGGACCAAAACTATATATATATTTCAAGATTTATTGTCACGACCCCACCCGTATCGACCGGGTGAGCGGACTAATATTAGGAATATAGAACTTAAGATTAAACATACACTTATACAATCTAGTTCAAAAGGGCTTAGCCAACAGATCCAAAAGATATAATGATCTGAAAGACTTCATAGTTCACTTTGTTATAATATCCAACATGAAGTTAAAACAGTTCAGAGTTTGCAGCGGAAAGTGTGTGAATACATATATGACGATATGTATTCAAGGTTATCCATTCCTAACGAACAACAAGGTCATATGGCTTTCTCAACACTCCTCCATTATCAGCAACCGAGCTCAACCTGCACATTTAAAAACAAACATGCAGGGCTAAGTACAAAATTTGTACCCAGTGGACTTATGCCGAAAACATTTTATTATCATTTAATTACTCTGCCAATATAGTGGTAAGACACAAGGGTTTTATTTGAAAATGCCTTGTGCTTACTAAAATATTTTTACGAGTTTATAAAAGTTGCTTGGCCAAGCATTTTCTTGGTGTACGTGATCCATATCCCTCATTATCATTCCATCATGTTATCATAGTCGAAAGTCGTGAAGGAGGCCTCCTTCTACGACCCCGTGACCGGCCGTGAATTGTCCTTACAAAGACACAAATACCATCGGTGTACACGTTAATCCTAGCTGTATAATCCTTCCCAAGATAGGATCCGATATCGATTTTCATTCATAAGTTGGGAATAACCCATCAACATCATATCATACATGGATAGGATACAACATACAAAACGTAAACATTTTGGCAGGTAATCATTTAAAAATTTTAGCATTAGTTGAAAAGTACTGTAAACAAAGACAGTTGAAAAGAGCAGCAAAGTTGTTCCATTTTGCTAATAAAGCCCACCTGGAAATTATTGTTCGCCCTTAACGCTTTCCTTACTCGTCAACGCCCACCGGTGGTGTCGTCCACACACCTTTATATAAAAAGGATGCTTTAGTACGTCGTTTACGTAATTCGAGACTTATCAAGTCTATAATAAATTTCGATATTTCATATCGACGCGAATTGAATTCCTTAATGAATTTAATTCGTTTCTTAGACGCGTATCAATTTAATATTTCTCGTTCTTCGATAGAAACGAGATATGTGTTATAAATGACAATTTACCCCTCTTAGTAAATGGTCCAACGCTTTTCTCACGCCTTCGATTTCATGACTTTAAACATGAAATCTTTTCATATTAACGTGATATCATTAGTAAATGATACGCCTTACGATATTCGTAGATTTATCGAACGCCTTTCAGACGTTGATTTCAAAAGTCAACAATTTTGACTTTTCCTTAGAATTTAATTACTAAGTCTTATTTTAATATTAAATTCTTCAAAATCAATTTCTAATTGATTTCTTTTATAAACTGTTTTAATATGTTTAAAAATAATTTTAAACATATAATTCATTATAAATAATGAATTTAAGGATTTAAAACTTATTTCTATTTTTAAAATAGCTTACTGCTATTTTGGGTTTTGTCAACCAAATATTTTCGAAAATTGTCCATATTTCCAAATATGTCTAAAATAATATTTAGACATATAATTTATTAATAAACTTAGTTTAAAAGGATTTAAAATCCTTAAAATTTTAAATATTCTCGGTAATTATAATAAATTACCAAATGATGTCTAAAAATTTTTCTAATATAATATAGTGTATTAATATACACTATGGTCTTTAATATGTCATAAGATCAACTAAACATTGTTCAATCATCACCCTATTATTTATGCAAGGTCTCGGCATTTTTAAAAAAAATGCCCAATAATTTTCTAAAATTCCAATAAATTATCATAAGGTCCAAATATGAGTCCATAACATACTTATGTCATATAATCCATAATATGACATTTATATACCATGTAATTGGTATATTAACTCTCGGCCCTTTTCACTAAACATGATTAACAATTTTATAAAAATTTCCAAACAATTATGACATGCCTATACATTATAGTGTAACAATATAACATCATAAAATGCATCAAAGACCTCTTGAATCATCACCATTTTTGAGTATATACTCACGGCTTATTTGATTTCAAGGAGTAATTGTTTTGTAAAAATTTCAACAAAATCATAGGATGTTTAATTCATATTTTAGATCACTAAAACACTATTGCATGTTATAAATTAAAATCACACATTAACATATATCATTACACACCTCACGGTTCCTTTGAAAAAAATAGATAGGATTTTTCTAAAATTCCAAGCAATTGGCTATAGATTCACATGATATCATAGATCAATTTTATGCAATTGCATGTCATGAAATAAATTCACACACTAATATATAAATATATACATGTTTCGGCTTTTTTTGAAAAAAATAGCATAGGTTATTCCAAAAATGCCAAATAAATTTCCATGTACTCTCAATACATCATAGATCAATAATTCTACTTTGCATGTACAAATCAAAATCATACATCCACTTATATATATTTATATATGCTTCGGTTTTTATGAAATAAAATAGGAGGAATGTTTTGAAAATTCTCAATTAAATCATATGCACTCTCAATACATCATGAATCAATAATATCATATTGCATGTATCAAATAAAAACCATACATCCACCTATAAATTCATATATGCTTCGGTTCTTTTAAGAAAAATAGCCTAGATTTTTCTAAAATTTTCAATTAAATACCATAGACACATATAACATTATAGATCATAGATTCAAACCCAAATAATTTCTCAAGGCTCTCGGCCATCACTAGCATTTTTCATACTTGTTCAATTAAAATTTTAAAATATGATCTAAGCTTCAAAATAACATGTTACAAAATCTTAGAACCTAATATAGCTATAAGTTCGAAAGTTTTTGAGACTAAAACATACATGCAATACATTTTGAAAACAAGAACACATATCTAACCCTTTGCTTATCATCTATACACATGCAATAGCAAAGCATCACCAACAAAGATCATCTATAACACATGCAATAACTTAGACTTTTTTTTTCTAAATTTTCAAGAACCAAGAATGAACAAGGCTCTTGATCGCCACCTACCTTGGTGATATGGATTAATGAACAAGATACAAAGTATCAAGGTGTGGTATGGAAGATGAAAGGAAGAAAATCAAGGCTTGAAGGGGAAGAAGCTCATGGCTTTTCCGGAAAAAAAAAAAAAAAGAAGATGAATGTTCTTGAGAGAGTGAGAGGCTTGGAGAGATGAAATGTTTGGAGTGTTTGGGGTGTTTGAGTGTAAGTGAGAAATGAAAAATCAGAGGTAATCCTCCCCATACCCCTCCCCCATTCTCGGCCTCTCTCTCTCACACAAGAGACTCTTCAAGTCTTAATAGTATTTTATTCACTAATGGGTTCCCAATCATTAGTGCTTACACAAGATATCTTGGAAATAGGTAAAGTATATGTATTTAGTGGGAGACTCAAGTATAAAATCTGAAATTATACATACATACATGCAAATGTGAGATAAATGAAACAATTAGATTTATATAACTATATATGTAGTTCTCGCCATTTGGCCAACCTATAGGATAAAATTCCTATTTCATGCTAATTATAGATATATAAATCATAATATATGGTTTAGATGATATTTAATATCATAGGTTAATTAAATAGCATAAAGGAAGAAAATAATTCAACCTATGCCAAAGAAAAATGGCTATCGGCCATTTGATTAAATCATAGGTTAAAAATTTCATTTCATGTCATTAATATGTATATATACCATGGTATATGATTTAGATAATAATTATAGCATAGGATAATTAGAAAGAGCAAAATTTTTTCAGAAAACCCTAATTTCAATATTTTAGGGTTTTCAAACTAAATTGAGCTTTTAGTCATTCTAATGTTCAAGCATTAATTAAATGCTTATTAGTACTATAATATCATAAAAATATCATAAGAAATAATTTCCTAAAGTTTCTTGATCATTTAAACCATCGCTCATCTTATCTCTAAACGCTGACGTTTGAAAACGCTCTCAAACGTTACGTATTGACTCATCTTTAAAATGATCGTAAATACTGTAATCTCATCATAAAATATTCCATTATTGATGGAATATAATTCCAAGCTTGATTGCTTAAGAAATATCGTGATATTTCAATAGTCAATATGCATTCGACGTTAAAATATACTGCCGATAAAAGTTAGAACTTCCGATTTCTATCATTCACTAAATTGAGTGAGTGTGTACTAGGAAATTGTTCCTTTGTAAAAATATGAAATCATGTTCGATTTCATATCTGATTTGGTTTCACGGCAAAATTTTATTTTACGGGTTTTAAAGACCGTAATTAGGCTTTCAAAACTGCGGGTTATTACATTTATTTAGATTTTTATTTGTTGAAAATAATATGATATATGATGTTTAGAAATAATATGAATCTATTATGCCTTGTTAGGAATTTATTGAACACATATACAATATATGTGTGAGGATAAAAAGAATTCTAAGCATTTAGTTCATATTATAATTATTTAGTTGATGTTTAAAGTTCATATTATAATTTTTAGGAATTTATTGAACACCAATGTTCAATAAGCCAATATTACCGAAAATATAACAAAATGGTTAAGTATGAGTTTGATTTTAATTGTAAATGATGCTATCATGGTTAATCTATAAGTTTAGAATGAATAGTATGTGATTATAATGAATGAATGGAACACTCATGCACACATACACAATGGTTGTGTATTATGTTAGAAATTAGGGTTTTCTAATGTTTTATTATGGTATATGTTGTATATGGTGTTGTATAATGTTGTATGGTTATATTTATGTTATGCCGACAAATAAGATCTCAAATGTAAACAACATAGTACTTGATGTACAAGAATCCAAAAGAAATCAATAAATTTCGATAACTTAAGAAGGAATTAATGAGAATGAAATTAGACACAAACTAGGGTTTTCTATTAATAATAGGGTACTCAAACGTGAGTTCCTAAGTTAAAGAAACCCAAAGCCGACTTACAAACGTTAATACTCAACAACGACAACCTAATACGATATTAGATTGAGCGTTAAGACAACTCGATACGAATAGCGATTTTATAACTTATACAATCTCCGACGAGTTAAGAGAAACAAACAATGTCGGAAAGTGTAAGCTAAGATT
Organism: Salvia rosmarinus; assembly: GCA_036937905.1. Taxonomy (NCBI): domain Eukaryota; kingdom Viridiplantae; phylum Streptophyta; class Magnoliopsida; order Lamiales; family Lamiaceae; genus Salvia; species Salvia rosmarinus. The sequence goes on from CM072813.1 coordinate 44,884,302, forward strand.
CAAACATAAGATGTCGATCGTTATGTCTCAAAGGTCGGGTTAGTATTCACAAAGAACTTCATTAATTTCTAAGCATTTACTTACGTGATGGGGATAACTTGAATCATAAGTCAAGACTTCCTTTACTCGTCGTGTTAATACGACAAGTCAAGCATAACCTACTAGACGTAACTATAATTTTTAAGTCTAGCTAGTGGCTTGAGAATATCCTAATATATCAATCATAACTTGTGTACCAACAATCTATAACGTAATAACGTTCAAAAGGACACTAAGGTTAGAGTCGAGGTTAGACTCGGAGTATAGGACTCATAAGTTGAGGTTCATCTAGGAATGATGAAGGAATATAGTTTGGGAATTGAAAATATAAGATAATAGAAATTATCTTTAAACCATCACACGAAATCACAAAGAACCCCTAATTGGGAACTTTAAGTCGTAATTTATAAACGACCCCGATCAATAGAAGGAATCTAAGAAAAGCTATTTTCTTATGAGATATAGTGTTTAATATATGATATTAACATCATATATTAATCTAAATTATTGTTAAAAGGATCGAAATATATATGTAATTTTTGAAATTTATTTTGATTTTATTTGTTGAAAAATAGTTGAGGAATAGTGTTTAACATATGATATGAACATTATATTTTAATCTTGAAATTATTGAAACACTACTGCTATTTTTTTGAAAAGGACCAAAACTATATATATATTTCAAGATTTATTTAGATTTTTATTTGTTGAAAATAATATGATATATGATGTTTAGAAATAATATGAATCTATTATGCCTTGTTAGGAATTTATTGAACACATATACAATATATGTGTGAGGATAAAAAGAATTCTAAGCATTTAGTTCATATTATAATTATTTAGTTGATGTTTAAAGTTCATATTATAATTTTTGTGGAATTTATTGAACACCAATATTCAATAAGCCAATATTACCGAAAATATAACAAAATGGTTAAGTATGAGTTTGATTTTAATTGTAAATGATGCTATCATGGTGAATTTATAAGTTTAGAATGAATAGTGTGTGATTATAATGAATGAATGGAACACTCATGCACACATACACAATGGTTGTGTATTATGTTAGAAATTAGGGTTTTCTAATGTTTTATTATGGTATATGTTGTATATGGTGTTGTATAATGTTGTATGGTTATATTTATGTTATGCCGACAAATAAGATCTCAAATGTAAACAACATAGTACATGATGTACGAGAATCCAAAAGAAATCAATAAATTTTGATAACTTAAGAAGAAATTAATGAGAATGAAATTAGACACAAACTAGGGTTTTCTATTAATAATTGGGTACTCAAACGTTAGTTCCTAAGTTAAAGAAACCAAAAGCCGACTTACAAACGTTAATACTCAACAACAACAACCTAATACGATATTAGATTGAGCGTTAAGACAACTCGATACGAATAGCGATTTTATAACTTATACAATCTCCGACGAGTTAAGAGAAACAAACAATGTCGGAAAGTGTAAGCTAAGATTCAAACATAAGATGTTGATCGTTATGTCTCAAAGGTCGGGTTAGTATTCACAAAGAACTTCATTAATTTCTAAGCATTTACTTACGTGATAGTATGGGATAACTTGAATCATAAGTCAAGACTTCCCTTTACTCGTCGTGTTAATACGACAAGCCGTCAAGCATAACCTACTAGGACGTAACTATAATTTTTAAGTCTAGCTAGTGGCTTGAGAATATCCTAATATATCAATCATAACTTGTGTACCAACAATCTATAACGTAATAACGTTTAAAAGGACACTAAGGTTAGAGTCGAGGTTAGACTCGGAGTATAGGACTCATAAGTTGAGGTTCATCTAGGAATGATGAAGGAATATAGTTTGAGAATTAAAAATATAAGATAATAGAAATTATCTTTAAACCATCACACGAAATCACAAAGAACCCCTAATTGGGAACTTTAAGTCGTAATTTATAAACGACCCCCGATCAATAGAAGGAATCTAAGAAAAGCCATTTTCTTATGAGATATAGTGTTTAATATAGGATATTAACATCATATATTAATCTTGAAATTATTGAAACACTTCTCCTATTTTTCTTAAAAGGACCGAAATATATATGTAATTTTTGAAATTTATTTTGATTTTATTTGTTGAAAAATAGTTGAGGAATAGTGTTTAACATATGATATGAACATTATATTTTAATCTTGAAATTATTGAAACACTACTGCTATTTTTTTTAAAAAGGACCAAAACTATATATATATTTAAAGATTTATTTAGATTTTTATTTGTTGAAAATAATATGATATATGATGTTTAGAAATAATATGAATCTATTATGCCTTGTTAGGAATTTATTGAACACATATACAATATATGTGTGAGGATAAAAAGAATTCTAAGCATTTAGTTCATATTATAATTATTTAGTTGATGTTTAAAGTTCATATTATAATTTTTGTGGAATTTATTGAACACCAATGTTCAATAAGCCAATATTACCGAAAATATAACAAAATGGTTAAGTATGAGTTTGATTTTAATTGTAAATGATGCTATCATGGTTAATCTATAAGTTTAGAATGAATAGTATGTGATTATAATGAATGAATGGAACACTCATGCACACATACATAATGGTTGTGTATTATGTTAGAAATTAGGGTTTTCTAATGTTTTATTATGGTATATGTTGTATATGGTGTTGTATAATGTTGTATGGTTATATTTATGTTATGCCGACAAATAAGATCTCAAATATAAACAACATAGTACTTGATGTACAAGAATTCAAAAGAAATCAATAAATTTCGATAACTTAAGAAGGAATTAATGAGAATGAAATTAGACACAAACTAGGGTTTTCTATTAATAATAGGGTACTCAAACGTGAGTTCCTAAGTTAAAGAAACCCAAAGCCGACTTACAAACGTTAATACTCAACAACGACAACCTAATACGATATTAGATTGAGCGTTAAGACAACTCGATACGAATAGCGATTTTATAACTTATACAATCTCCGACGAGTTAAGAGAAACAAACATTGTCGGAAAGTGTAAGCTAAGATTCAAACATAAGATGTCGATCGTTATGTCTCAAAGGTCGGGTTAGTATTCACAAAGAACTTCATTAATTTCTAAGCATTTACTTACGTGATAGGGGATAACTTGAATCATAAGTCAAGACTTCCCTTTACTCGTCGTGTTAATACGACAAGCCGTCAAGCATAACCTACTAGGACGTAACTATAATTTTTAAGTCTAGCTAGTGGCTTGAGAATATCCTAATATATCAATCATAACTTGTGTACCAACAATCTATAACGTAATAACGTTCAAAAGGACACTAAGGTTAGAGTCGAGGTTAGACTCGGAGTATAGGACTCATAAGTTGAGGTTCATCTAGGAATGATGAAGGAATATAGTTTGGGAATTGAAAATATAAGATAATAGAAATTATCTTTAAACCATCACACGAAATCACAAAGAACCCCTAATTGGGAACTTTAAGTCGTAATTTATAAACGACCCCCGATCAATAGAAGGATTTTAAGAAAAGCTATTTTCTTATGAGATATAGTGTTTAATATATGATATTAACATCATATATTAATCTTGAAATTATTGAAACACTTCTCCTATTTTTCTTAAAAGGACCGAAATCTATATGTAATTTTTGAAATTTATTTTGATTTTATTTGTTGAAAAATAGTTGAGGAATAGTGTTTAATATATGATATGAACATTATATTTTAATCTTGAAATTATTGAAACACTACTGCTATTTTTTTTAAAAAGGACCAAAACTATATATATATTTCAAGATTTATTTAGATTTTATTTGTTGAAAATAATATGATATATGATGTTTAGAAATAATATGAATCTATTATGCCTTGTTAGAATTTATTGAACACATATACAATATATGTGTGAGGATAAAAAGAATTCTAAGCATTTAGTTCATATTATAATTATTTAGTTGATGTTTAAAGTTCATATTATAATTTTTGTGGAATTTATTGAACACCAATGTTCAATAAGCCAATATTACCGAAAATATAACGAAATGGTTAAGTATGAGTTTGATTTTAATTGTAAATGATGCTATCATGGTTAATCTATAAGTTTAGAATGAATAGTATGTGATTATAATGAATGAATGGAACACTCATGCACACATACACAATGGTTGTGTATTATGTTAGAAATTAGGATTTTCTAATGTTTTATTATGGTATATGTTGTATATGGTGTTGTATAATGTTGTATGGTTATATTTATGTTATGCCGACAAATAAGATCTCAAATGTAAACAACATAGTACTTGATGTACGAGAATCCAAAAGAAATCAATAAATTTCGATAACTTAAGAAGGAATTAATGAGAATGAAATTAGACACAAACTAGGGTTTTCTATTAATAATAGGGTACTCAAACGTGTGTTCCTAAGTTAAAGAAACCAAAAGCCGACTTACAAACGTTAATACTCAACAACGACAACCTAATACGATATTAGATTGAGCGTTAAGACAACTCGATACGAATAGCGATTTTATAACTATACAATCTCCGACGAGTTAAGAGAAACAAACAATGTCGGAAAGTGTAAGCTAAGATTCAAACATAAGATGTCGATCGTTATGTCTCAAAGGTCGGGTTAGTATTCACAAAGAACTTCATTAATTTCTAAGCATTTACTTACGTGATAGTATGGGATAACTTGAATCATAAGTCAAGACTTCCCTTTACTCGTCGTGTTAGTACGACAAGCCGTCAAGCATAACCTACTAGGACGTAACTATAATTTTTAAGTCTAGCTAGTGGCTTGAGAATATCCTAATATATCAATCATAACTTGTGTACCAACAATCTATAACGTAATAACGTTTAAAATGACACTAAGGTTAGAGTCGAGGTTAGACTCGGAGTATAGGACTCATAAGTTGAGGTTCATCTAGGAATGATGAAGGAATATAGTTTGGGAATTGAAAATATAAGATAATAGAAATTATCTTTAAACCATCACACGAAATCACAAAGAACCCCTAATTGGGAACTTTAAGTCGTAATTTATAAACGATCCCCGATCAATAGAAGGAATCTAAGAAAAGCTATTTTCTTATGAGATATAGTGTTTAATATATGATATTAACATCATATATTAATCTTGAAATTATTGAAACACTTCTCCTATTTTTCTTAAAAGGACCGAAATATATATGTAATTTTTGAAATTTATTTTTATTTTATTTGTTGAAAAATAGTTGAGGAATAGTGTTTAACATATGATATGAACATTATATTTTAATCTTGAAATTATTGAAACACTACTGCTATTTTTTTTAAAAAGGACCAAAACTATATATATATTTCAAGATTTATTTAGATTTTTATTTGTTGAAAATAATATGATATATGATGTTTAGAAATAATATGAATCTATTATGTCTTGTTAGGAATTTATTGAACACATATACAATATATGTGTGAAGATAAAAAGAATTCTAAGCATTTAGTTCATATTATAAATATTTAGTTGATGTTTAAAGTTAATATTATATGTTTATTTTATATTATAAACATGTTGTGAAGTGGGTAGAATTTATTGAGCCTAAATACACTTATAGTGTAATTATCGAAAATATTACTAAGTATTTACGCATGTGTTTTAAATTTTAATGTATGATATGAAATGATATTTCATGTTTAGTATATGATATAAACATGATATATTTTCTTATGAAGGGCCTGTTCGTAAGTAGTCACCGAGGAAGGACAACCACACCTTGTTTTGCAACTAGCAGGTGGGCTCTCTTGAAACAAAATGATATGTATACCTCAAAGCATGATTTACAAAAGCTTTATGAAATATTATTGCATGAACTATTATTGACTGCCAAATATTTATATTTTGTTGTGATCCTATCTGAGTTTGGTATATCCAACGTGGTATGAGAATGTGTTGGTCCACCAATGTTAAAAAAGGGTAACGATCGGATCTGACTTAGTTAAGGACTAACTCGGATTGTGTACACGTGTGATTGTGTGTTAAGGTTAGCTACCTCGATCGGTCACGAAGACTATGTGTAGGTGGCCACCTCCATAGTTCGCACATGAATGAATGAATGAATGATCAGATATGGAACAACGTGGATGAAATAGTCCGGTCGGACACTTTGAAAAATGATAAAATATTTTGATAGGCATGAGTCTTTTCCACTAAAATCCTCATGCACTATTGTGGATAGTTCAATGACTTTTACAAATAAACTATTTTCAGTAATGTGTCCACTGAGTACTTTTGTACTCAGCCCTGCGTTTCGTTTTTGGTGTGTATGTTGAGCAAGGAATGACGATGAGTGTGAGGTGGTGCAGAGTGACAAGCGTTTTGTTGCCATAATAGAAAAGTTTCTAGAACTTTGGGCATGCATCGTCATATGTATGTCCACACGTTTTTGCTGCCAAACTCTGATATTGTTTTGGTATCTTTTGATTATAACTGTCATTCACTTTCGTATTGAACTTGGGGTCGTACCTCGTTCCTTGAATTGCGCTCTGATTTGGTTATATTTGGATATTGAATCTTTTGACATGTCCTTCTGTGACTTGGATTTGTATTGAAACAACATATTCCTTTCAGTTCATGCATTTATGAGTAGTTGATAGTTAATTGTATTGATTTAGTTATGTATGTATCCGCTGTATTATCATACTAGTGGCGCCCGTTTAATCCGTACTTCCTCGAGAAGTCGGGTCGTCACACATATGCCACTGTAAACAATTCATATAGGAGATTGTAATATTGGTAACATGAAACATTGTATACAAGCTCAACCATTCTGCTTTCTGTATACAAATCCAATAAATATCTTGTATCATTTGATGTCATCTTATCCAAACATATACCTTTTTTAAATCTATATTGTCCCATCTCCCAATTCAACTTTGGACATCTAGTATTACATAGCAACTTCCCTTCATCTGCTACTATTACTTGCAACAAATTAGTATACTCCACCTCACATCCAACCTTCTTAGCAGTGAGAGCATCTAAGAAACTGTGCGTACTGCATGTATCAATTAGTATAGTCATCTTATGTTTCCCAACCTTTCCTTCCAATTTAATAGTGTCGAAAGCCACTTGCTCTGTGCACTGAAATTTGATAATCATCTTCCTCCGATCCCACATCTTCTAGTATTAGTTCAGTTCCCTCTTCAGTCTTAGTTTCACAAATTATGGTGAAGACCTTCTTACACTATGCTGTAAGGTTAATCACAATTAAAACATAAAATTTTCTTCCTTCGAATCTCCATCTCTTCTGATGTAAACTTTTTGAAGACAGTTGATCTACTCAGATTAGTCTGATTTGTAACTCTTCCTGATAATTCTTCGTTATTCTTTTTTCAGATATTATCCCCTCCATTAATCATAGGTTTACTAAAGTGTCTTGGACCTCTACCCAAGGAACTGATTAGTAATTCTTGTTTCATGGCTAATTGTACAGTTGAGCTAAGTGTTTTGGGGCCAATCATTCTAGCCACCTCATCTTTTAAGCCACTTATATAGCTATGTGCAAAATATTCTTCAGTCAAATTTCTATTACTAGCCATGAATGATTTTAATTCCTCAAATTTGATCGTGTAGCTTATAACATCAAAATCATGTTTGAGTTTATTGAATTGTACTATCATATTCTTACCTTCTACATTCGAGAACCTATCAACAATCATTTTAGTAAATTCTTTCCAGTTCAAATCAACCCTCCCCTCAACATATTCAAGATACCGACTATCAGCTATTCCTTCCATATGCATCTTAGCAGTGATCAAACTATCCGCATCTGACTTGGATTAGACATAAAATATTTATCGCATTTTATAATCCATTTTCGCGGTTTATCACCCAGAAACTTGAAAAATTCTAGCTTAGCTCGTTTCGCAATGCTTCGAATTGCTGCTGGACTGTTGCTATCATCATTTGATTCATCTATGTTTGCTATTGTTGAATTTGAATCAGTTGAGCCTCCAAACTTTCTACCTTTCTTCCATCTTTGAATTTATCTGTTATGTTTTGGCATGCGCGGTTGCGCGATAGCTCTAATACCAGTTGCCAACGGACAAGCTCTTCCTACATAAGCTAGCAATACTCACGATGAAATCAGTGAAAGTGATTCTAGTGTGCCCGTGTGGAATGAGGATAGAATGAGTGGAACAATAGAAATGAAATTTTATTCAACTCTGAGATGATTTACAAAGTCTTAAGCATGATCTGTTTATAGATCTAATATAAAACTGATGTGCTCATCCTAACCAATTTTGTTAGAACTACTTGCTGACATGGTAAACTAGCAACTAATTCAGTTAGTACTATTAGTTCAACACGTTTCTTTCTTCTTTATGCTTTCCTAACACCTCATTTTGCCATTAATCAGATTACTTGTGGCAAAAACCCTACACAGCAACTTCGAAATGACAAAAGGCTTCAACTAAATTGAAATTTCATTTCTTAATTTGTTCTTACAAAATCCTATACTATGCCTAGATACAGTAAAACCTCCAAATATAGATCACAAATCACAAATATTGCCTGTACCTCTACAACTATGATGTTCTGTCTCCTGGCTGCCAGTGGCTGGAGATGAATATATATATAAATATATATATATATATATATATATATATGTATGTCTATATCTATTCGACATCATGATCTTTCTGTGTGTGCGTCCGGCAGAATTTCATCACATACTTTTTCCAACACCAGTGCTTGATCCGCTTCATCATCGTTGACTTCTAAGCTAATATAATCCGGGAAGTGTCCTTCATGGACAGCTATGTCATCCTCACCTTTTGAGGAGAGCTTCTCTATTGGATGTGGTGGTGCTGCTGTGCTCCAGTCATCAACTCCAACTAGTCCACCATCAAAGTAGCGGCCTCTTACAACCTTTTGCTCGATCGTGGGTTTCTTTTCTGTCTTCTTCTTAGGATGGTGTAGCTTGCAAGTCGATTCTTGAGGACACACTCCAGTTGCTTCAAAAGCAGGACAGACATAGGTGTGTTTCTTCTGGCACTGCAAGTTCAGAAACATGATCACTAGCATGTGAAGCGTGTTGCGTCTTAAAGTATCATGTGCCAATGAACCGAATATGTTCTTCAAAATCCAGCACTCCAGCTTGAGGATGTGAATGCAAACATATGCGGGGAGGTGGGGTGAGGGGGGGGGGGGACTTTTTTAAAACAGGCAATAAGTTATTCTTCAAATTCCAAAAATAGCTTCAGGGGAAGGATGCTGGAAGATGCAACAAGGAGGCGAAAGAGATAGAAGAGATCCTAAATCTGAAACTGGTGCAATAAGCTAAGGTTGTTATTCCCGTGTTTTCTGAAAAGAACACCTCTTGTAGAATAGCAAAAACCCAAAAGAAATTGATCAGTTAAAACTTTTAACATTAAGACATGCAATAATACCTCATTGCCATCAGCACAGTAACCTCTGAGGAAACTTTCACAAACACTTGAACCAGGATTGACATGTACATGTCTGTAAGGACAATTTTCATTGGAGCACGAACCTATAAAAACAAGAATGAGATACAAAGACGTTGATTTTAGTCCAACACAACCAAAATATGCACCGCTCAGTACCTTTCATAAAATATGAACAATCCTGCATCCTCTCGGGGATAACCTACACCACAAATAGTGTCATTGCATAAATACACAGAGGTACCATACACTAAGAACCATAAGACAAAAATCACTTATCACCTTGTGGGTCAATTTACAGTTGATATTGGTGCATGAACCAGTCAGGAATTTCGTACAGACTACTATTTTAGAGGGATCATGGATGTACGGACACTTCCCACCATCCTTGTTGCATTTTCCAAATCTAGTGAAGAACTGACAATATTTTCTCTTTCTAGCCAATCGCAATCGGGCAGTTCGCAAACTCCAGCGAACTTTCTCACTTGCAAGGACACGAACACGTTTCTTTGGATCTCTAATCAGCTGGTTACCATTTCCAATTCGCACATATCTAGACAAAATGCAAGGTATCAAAAAGACCACTAAAATATGCTCAAAGACTGTCTCGGAAATTTTCATCTCCATTACTAGAATTAGAAGTTTATTTCATTCATAAAGGAATTCTTCAATAAACTGCAGAAGATTAGCAGAGCCCTGCAAGAGGACTTACTCTTCATTGCCAATAAATAATCTCCTGGGAATAAAAGATCCCTTAACAGTCTTTTTAGATTGAAGAGCAACTGATGATGATGATTCTTTTTCTGCTGGATATAAATGAAGAGATGAGATCAGATGATTAGATTTCTATAAATAATGTCAACAGAGATGATCCGATTACTGTGACACACAAATAACTGAAGTGAGTTCCTTACATTCAATGGCAAGAGAACCAACAACCACATATATATAAATGTCTAGAGGCAGTTGATCAGATTTGCTTCAGGTTCAAGTAAATTATACATTCAAACTATGGAAGAGCTCATACAAAATACAATTCATCAACAGCATTACCCACTAAATTTGGCACGTAAGAGAAGTCAGACAAATAATGCCTTTAAATCAGGATGAAATCAACATTCTACTAGAGGAATAGAACTCCATTAATAAAAAATCACATAGGAAGAAGCCTAGAAGCCTGTGTAATACACACACACACATACGTATAAATAAATAAATACTTTCATGAAGTAAGTCAAATATATTTGCAAAAATGGTAAAAATAGGCTGGTTAATCTACACAATCTAGAAGTAAATGACAAATTGGCCAACGCAAATGGCACAGAAGAAAATGAAAGGGCATATAAAGCCACCTGTGATCCTCTGAAGTGTCCTCCTTGTTGGATCCATTCTGTAGCGCTCTGAACCAATACGAAATATTCGCTCTCCTGTTTATGTGATCCAAAAATGTACAGTAAGTGTTATATAGTATATACAATGAGGGAATATAAAACTGAACCAATATAAAATTATCATTCACAACAATTAACAAGCATTTCACATATTGTATAGCTTAATTATCTAAAATCATATTTTTTTCAACATATTGCATATTTGAAATGCCACACCAGGATTGCAGAGCAGCGTACCTGGACACAGCTTTACACTATGAACCCACTTACGAGAAACATGATTTCTGCTCTTTGAAGCAATGTGAACAGCACCCTTTTCTTCCATTTTCCTCTTCTCATCAGCAGCAACAGCTCTTGTAGCTTCCTATTAATAAAGCATATATAACATACTCACTTACATTATTTAAACTGTATATCCATGAGTACTTGAGCTCAACCAACCTCATTGGCTTTCCTCGAGCTCTTTTCAATTGATTTCGACCATTTTAAACTAGAGCCACCAACACTTAAGACTTTCAACATCCTAAGAGAATATCCATGACTTGATCTAGTGTAAATTGCACCTCTCTTTCTTGACACCAGCAGTTTTTGGCTACACAACTCAGAGAGAGAGAGACATGCAGCAGATGCATCATTAGTTTAGCTCCAACCAGCTCAGAGAAAAAGGAAAAAGGTATGCAGTTGCAACTTGCAGCAATGAACAAGAGAGATGCAAAGATAACCACATACCTGATGTTGGAAAGGGACGGTTTTATACCCAGTATAAGACTTCTCCAATAAGCAGTTCTTTTAGGGGAAAACAAATACGGCCAGACTTTTCGAGGCCCCAAAGAATTCTTATGCTTTTCTGAAAACTGTATATCATGTAATTTCCACACAAATGAAAATTTTGAATATCTGCAAGTCTTGGTAAAACCAGATTGCCTCCTGGTAGAAGTTTTAGAAATAATTGAGTGAGGCACCAGTCCAGATGCAGTAGCATTTTCATTCCCTCTTTTGACATGATTTTCTGGTGATGCTCTTAACAGCTGGTTTTCCCTACTCTTGTAGTAACCATCAGATAATCGTGATTGGGTATTACCCACCGCTACTATAGACATATCATCAGAATTAGAAGTCGCAACCAATTGATAAGATCTCCTCTTGACATAGATTATCATCTTCTCTGAATTCCCTTCTACAGCTGTACTTTGGCTATCTGAATTGATGACTGAATCAGTTCGGCATTCAGGGACCTGAGAAGACCTTATCCTCTCCTCTGTGACATCTAAAGTTTTAGAAGGATAAACATTGCTGTGAGGATTACTGACGGCCAAAGGTTCCTCCAAGTTGCAAGGACTGCAACTTAATGAGTTCCAACTATGATTTTGGGTCAGTGCTTTTGTCATTTCAGACGTGTTTACCTGCCCTCTTCTCTTCAGAGTTAGTAAATCAGCATCACCAGTCTTATAATCGGATGCCAGGTCATTCTTTATAGTATTGGCGCAAGGACTTAGCCGATAAACTGAGCAACTTGAACCAGGGAATCCATATGAAGCGTCATCTGATAGGAAATGTTTCCTCAATAGACTATTACCTTTCCGTACATATGAACCCTGTATAGGACTGGCTGCCTTTGTTGTATTACTCTCAGGAACGGGAGGTTTTACTTTAGGTTCTGCAACTGCAGCAGTGGAATCAACAGTTCGACACCACGTCCTTGATTTTTTAGCATGAGAAGAATATGGTTTCCTTGTATCATTGAAATATAAAGGATGTTGCACAGGAAAAACTTTAGTAACAGCAGAAGGAACCTGGTCCTTACTCCAAGTTAGTTTACCATGTACTGGATAAAGTTTCTTGACAACTTGACTGGTATCCTTATGTAGCGATTGTAGAATGCCAGGATTAGTTTGATATTTGTTTACAGCTGCATCTAAACATCCCCCAAGAGAACTGGTATATGGATCAGCAAACACATGCTTTTTGTTAGATATTTTTTCACTCCGACAAATCATTTCAGTATCTGATAAGCAGGCTAATGTCTTAATGTTTTCCACAAAACATGAATCCGAGTAAACATCCAGCCCTTCAGGAGAAGACATGCAAGATCGCGTGTCAAAGCTAGATGCTAATAATTCATCTCCAGTATCAGAAGCACTGGGACTATTTCTGTCAGAACACGACATACCACTAGCAATTATAGCCAGATCATCACTCCCTAGTGATCTGTCGCCATCTACCAGATTCTCATCCTGCTTTGCAACATTTAAATCATTAATACCAACTTCACCTCGCACATCAGTGGTTCGACATTTTGTGATGGTTATGGATGCTGATGAAGTATTCCCGCTGTGCTCAGCTCCCAATTCAGATGGCCTGGTGGACTGCTCAAGAATTGGGGGATTACTGAACCCTTCTGAAATTGTATCATCTTTGGAAAGAGATGAGAGGCTCGATCTTGGGCTGGAAAGTTTCTGCTTCTTCCGGTAGCCTGGGAATGAGCCATTTGCAGTAGAATGAACCTCTAGGTCTGAATCTTCAACTCCAGAGGGCCCTTCTTGTAAGCAGGCAACCTCCTTGCATCTATCTTTCTGACCAACAAAATCACCATCCATTGCAGGAACAATGTCCTTTGCCAAACACCTTGTAACGCCACCATCAATGAATCTAACTGTTTTGACATTCCCATTGATCTTTGTACCAGAAAGACCCATCTGAGCACCTTTACGCTTCCTCTTCCTAATAACGCAAGTTTCTTTGTCGCTTATCACCTTGGAGGATGAATTATGAATAGATAAGCAAGTTTCTCTGCCACTTATCATCTTGGGAGATCCTTCAACAGAGTAACCGTTATGTGAGAGAACACTTCCCACATTATCAGAAAAAGATGCTTCAAACTCAGGTAAAGTCTCCTTATAATTTGCCGAAAGAACACAGGAACTGACTGAAATGTCAAAAGCAACATTCGGATAATCTGTAACAGCAGCACCTTCTAAACTTCTGAAATGCTTAGCATCTAACATAACTTGGGGCGTGTAAGCCTGGTTTAGGAAAAAGTCCTCTGAGTTGGCATCTTTAAATCCTACATCAGAGAATAGAGCAACCTCTTTCATTTTCATTGCCTCACCCAGATTAGGATGTTCGTTAACATCATCTTCCACATCGCTAACCAATCTAATATATTGGCTAACGGGCTTAATTGCACCCCTATCTGCATCACAAACAAAAGCTTTATCATGTCCATATTTGTTGGAAATGTTCGCATTCTGATTGAAGCCCAAACTGTCTCCATAACCAGCATTCTCTTTAGGTAAAAAGTTCTCATGTGCATGATGTGTGAACCCATCAGCTCTCAACTGGTGCTCACGATCAGCATCCTCAGTAGTAGTTACCAATCCCTCTGCACGACCAGAGCACTTAGTAACTCCATTATGGGCCACATATGACAAAGCAGGTCTTCTGTTCAAATTACTCCTTTGCCTGCTCAGCTTACGAACCAAGGGTTTACAAGCACCAACTTTAATGGCATGATTATCTCTTTCCATCCGCAGATTGGCTCCAAGAAAATGCTGATTTGTTCCTCCTTTATCCTCTTTTGAAGTTTCCTGTGAATAAAATTGAAAATCTGAAACAACATCTTGTTTGGCTGCAGGCAGAGCAGACACATTACACCCTATTCCTTCTTTCACCGAGTTTGACGTTACACTTAATTCAGTAGCTGAATGAGATGGCACCTGAATAACCTTTGCCACAAGTGCATTTGTCTTTAATGAAATAGCAAGCTCCATAGGACTCTGCTCCCTCTCTATTTTAACTTCTATTCTTGTCCGCATCCTCACAGATCCTCTTTCCTTGATCTTGAAACTACCTCTACTAGAGTCGTTTGCAAAGTATTGAGGCTTAAAACCTCCACCATGCCTGCTGCGAACTTTTCCTAATTGAGTCCTAAGTAATGTATTCCTTTTCTGCAATCTCTTCTTCTTATCAGGCCAGATTAACTCCCCCTTACTAACCCCAGTCCATAATCTAGTTTCTTCGGCAAATTCTGGTTGCCTGTTCCCCAATTGAGACAAAACTCCACCCGCACTCAGATCATCCTCAACAAATTCCGGTTGCCTGTTTTCCAATCGAGACAAAACCCCACCTAACCTTAGATCATCCTCAAAAACTTTTGGTTGCCTGCTTCGCAATCGAGACAAAACTCCAGCAGACCTGCTAGAGTCCTGTCTCCTCTCATCATCATCCACCTGAATATACAGCTCGTGACCCTGATTGTTTACGCCACTATCCCATCTCCTCTCATAATAATCACACTCCCTGTACAAGTCACGTCTCCGATCATACCTACCACCATCCCATCTCTTATCATAATAGTCCCTCCTTCTGTCCAAATCAGAACCCCAATCACTAAGTCGACTATCCCATCTCCTGTCATCATCACTTTTTCTACACAACTCAAAACTCTCAGAACTTACATCACGGTATCTATCACGACCCCCTCTATCAGTCTCAGGAACCCTGCTATGAACTCCCCAACGCAAATCTCGATCCAAATTTTCAGGTGATTCACGAATATTATCAATACGACACCGAGAATAATTTTCATTTTTGAAGACAAGATTTCTCTTGGGTGAATCATGAACGATTCGCAAGGGTATGTTTTCTCTAGGAGGTAGGGGTGGTGGAGGCGGAAGAAGGGTGGGGTGGAAATAGGGTTTTGGTGGTGGATAGAATTCGTAAATATGGGATCGCTCAATAATAGGGTACCGCGGCGGGGAGAAAGCAAAGCGCGGAGGATGAGGGGTTGGCGACATGTGACGCATTGGTAGGGGAAGGAGAGGAGGAGGAGGCAGCGACGGTGGTGGTGGAAGATGAATATTCAACGAACGGGTTTGTGATGGAAGCAGTGGTGGGGGGAGGTGGTGGGGATAGGGTGAGGGAAGGAAATCGGGAGGGCGGAGCACGTTTTCATACCTGAGTTGGTCGTGGTGGTAGTAGCGGCGGCGGAGGCGGCGGCGTATCCATTGCGCGCGGCGGCGATTCGTCGGCTTTTACGTGAGCTAGAATTATATGCCTATTCTTTTCTTTGTTGAGTTTTTCCAATTAGACAGCGGAAAAGAGAACAGTTTACTTTTTGAGAATATCCACTTATTTTTGTGTGTGGACTCTGGAGTCAGCATGAGGTCATAATTACAGCATTACATAACCATTGCCGATAGATAGAAATAAAATTATATAAAAATAAAATAGACTATCAAATTAAATAAATATGAAATAAATTTTTTTAATTCTTATTATTGGATTATACAAAAAATTAACGAATTGGAATGAAATGAAATAAATAGAACAATTATTATTTTTATAATTTATCTTATAATACTAAAATAATAACAATAACAATAATAATTAGTTTTATTATTATTATTATTATTATTATTATTATTATTATTATTATTATTATTATTATTATTATTATTATTATTCCTCACTTTGTCCTGCTAAAAGTTGTACTTTACTTCTGGGCATGTAGATTATTGAGGGTTGTATTTTGTACATAAATAATGGTTCACGAAATTCGAGATACGTTTATATGTAAAAATGATTCTTTTTTTATAGTATACCACTTTTAGTGGGACGGAGGTAGTATTATCTTAATATTATTATTTAATGTATTTATAACTATTATTATTATTATTATTTTATTATAAATAATATTTCCTCCGTCCATCAAATACATTCATTTAATTTCATTTTAGTACGTCCACAAAAAATATTCAATTTTTTTTAAACATGAACTTCACATTTTTACCTTCACTATCCATTTATATATTCATTTATTATTCATATGATGCATCTTTTAATCTCACTATCTATTAATCTATTTATTTATTATTTCCACTCACTTTACAATCATTACAATTTATTAAAACTCGCACCATCAAAATCAAGGAACTGTTTTGCATGTTTTTGTTGTGTTTTTAATTGGTTGTTTTTGTTAACTTGATTCCTTTTCGCTTATTTTTTAATATATTTTATTGGAATCATGTTATGTTTCGGTTTGTGCAGGGTGTTTAGTATGTTTAAACAAAGTGGAGACAAAAAGCGCGACCCAGCACCGGACTCGGTATAGCCGGCGCTGGGTGTTCCGACCAAATTGTTCTTCTAAGTTGCTCGCAATAGTACGAGGTCCCTATAGCGTGGTAAGGTCGATCCAAGTCGAATCTCTCGAAGAAGACTTAACAGGGCTTATGATGTGTTACGATTAAAACAGTAAATCTAAATCCTAAACTTGTTTGGGGATGATGCTTAACTAAAATTAACAGGAAATTAAATCACGAAGATGATTCAAACCAAGCGTTCAAAGCAATTCAATTGCAAAAGGAGTAATTCAAGATTGTGAGAAAGACTGGGGCATTAGGTTCTTCGCCTTGATTAATTGATTAATGCTTGCTTAAGAAATTTACCTACTCATGCAATCCTCTAACCTTTAATTCAAACACTCGACTTTCGTTCCGTGGATTAAACTAAGTTATAAGATTTCACAAATGCATAAACTATTAGAGTACTCGTTTCCGGTAACCTCTAACCCAATTGATTCATATGGATGCAACGTATCTATCTCTCGATAAAACACGTAACATAAACAATTAAATGGTGATCAATCACTTAACAGTAAACCATATGATTCAATTGGTATACTCAATCAAAACAAATAATCAAATAATCAATCAATCAATTTGAATCACTCAACCCTAAAAGAATATTAGTTCATGCTCATCTCACGGATCAAACAATTGAAATCAGTAAAAATCATTAATTCAATAATCCAACTGAAAAAAGAGAATAACAATCCTTACAATAGCAATAGTTGTTGATGAATCTCTTCAATCAATGTTCTTGAATCACAAATAGCAAAGGAAATAGAATGAACAACTTGGAAGATCAAGTTCGCGTGGAGGAGGCTCACGCAAACGGAAGTAAGAATGAATAGAACTAGGGCTTCAGCATTTTAAAACATATATATAGCGCCCGAAAATTCACGAGCAGCGCCAGACGCGCGCTATTAAAAACACGGCAAAACGCGGCACGCCCAGCGTCGGATGCGGGGCAGCACCGGACTCGTCGGCTCTCGGAACGAGAATCTAGCGTCGGATGAATGCCAGCGTCGGACGCGTGGACTCTCTGGAGGATCTTCAAATCTTACGCAGCGTCGGACGCAAGAAGTCTCTGGACAATATCACTTCGGGCACCCAGCGCCAGACGCGAAAGCTCTCGGGAGAATTCAGCCTCGGGCGCCAAGCGCCGAACGCGGGCGCTCTCGGGACACTTCAACTTCAGCGCCTAGCGTCGGACGCGGGAGCTCTCTGGACTTCAGCGCAGCGCCGGACGCGTTGGTGCGCCAGATGCGATCTTCTCGATCGCTTCCTTGCGACGTCAAGACGCACCCAACGCCGGCTACGCCGAGTGCAGCGCTTGGGTGCGCTTTTATGCACAAAATGCTTTAAACGCGATCATTCCCTACACAAAACGAAAACGAACATGATTCCAACAAAAGATATTAAAAAATAAACAAATATAAACCAAATCGTCTAAAACAACCAAAGAAAAACATAACAAAAACATACAAAACAACTCCCCCACACTTAACTATTTGCTTGTCCTCGAGCAAATTTTAGTTTCTTGAAAAGAATGGTACACATCGAATCAATACTTCAAATAGAATCAATCACATATCCCCATCCTTTCAATGCATCTTAATAATATAATTCTCAATACAATGATCCTCATTCATCAATCCAGGCATGTGACTTATCATAGAATAGCTATGCTTCGACTCAAATATGTTTTCAGAAATCAATATACAACTCACATTGTTCCATTCAATTTAAGACATCCCAATGATAAAAATAAATAAAACATGTGGAACTTAAAACCGATTATAGGACAATTATCGTTCGGTGAAACCTTCAAGTTATACACTCGAGTATCCTAACGTAGTTATCTATACCTATCGCATAGAGTCTCCATTCGAGAGACAACACAAGCAAGAGGGGTAGAGCCCCTTATTCGAATTTTAAGCCAACTTATTTCACAATATCACTTCAATTATTTTCAGATTTTCTTTTTCTTTTCTTTTTTCTTTTTTTTTCAACGAAAAAATCACACAAGAAAATGGTCCTATGTATGAAGTATATGACAACCGATCACACACATTGTCTAATCACAGCTTCCTAATCATGTCCCACATTTCAAATTGAGACCTAAGTTTCATCACACTAAAAACCATATATACCAAGACGAAATGAAATTCAGATCAAAACACAATTAATCCAACTTTTAGCATAATTCTTCACTCACCATTGATTTCAAGAACATAAAATCCTCTCTTATCCAAACACAAAGCTAAGAACAAAACACAAACGACAAAACATAAACAAAACAAAAAATGAAACCCCATCCCCACACTTAAAACAAGCAAGGTCCTCATTGCAGCTAAATATATAAGAGAAAAGTAGAGGCGACTTCCCTGAAAGCGAAGAAACGGAACGGTGGGGCATCAAACACAAGACAAAACATACAAAAACAGCAAACAAGACAAGCAAAACTACTAAAGCAACATGACGCACACAAAACAAAATAAACATACACTCCAATAGTGATGAATCACTATTGATCAGACGGCGGGGGTGGAGGAGGAGCGTCATGAAATGTGGTCCAAGCTTTCCACTGAGCCTCAAGAGCAGACATGCGCTGATTCTGCTCGATCATCTGATTGTTATACTGATTCCAGCGCTGGTTTTGCTCATGCCACAATTGATTCTGTTCGTCAAGACGTTGGTTTTGCTCATCAAATCGGGAATAGATATCTTGACGAAATTCAGTCCAGTGGCCAGCTAATGCACTCCTAAACTGGCTCAACTCTTTAAGAATGAAGTTGTACCCTTGTCTCGATGCTCCTTGCTGATAAGGAAATTGTGGATGATTGGGATCGGCATTGCTCTGAACGGGCTCTGTATCCCCTCTTGCCTAGGTATGCTCGTCGCCTTCATCTTCGGATGCAAGAGTAGTATCAAAAATGACCATATCGCTCGAAGGCGCATGAGATGGTCCTGCACCTGCTGCTTGGGCTTCTGCGAGCTGCGCATGCATATATCTCTTCACACAATTCCTCGAATGATGAGGTACAAGAGTTGTCTCATTATACGCAAAAGGGGCGCCTCAAAGCTCACTAAGATCAATCATCTTAGGTCGGATAAGATCTTGCCCTGGAATATGTCGTCCTTCATTATTAATGATCCCTAAATGTACTGATTGACCAGTAGGGATTTGACATAAGGTTGGCTGACATTTCTTACGTCGCTGAACCAGCTGCAAGTGTTCCCATATGAAGAATGTCGGCGAAACATTTGTCTTATTAATCGCGTATGTGAGCAAGAAGACCTCAGCAGTGTTGACCTTGTTGGCCTGCTCATTCCCGAAAACATTAAACACGATGAATTTATGCACCATAGCCAATGCTGAATCCTTAATGAATCCACTCGGCATTCCTACCGATGACCAGTTGTTAAACCCTGACAATTCTTGCCACGCCTCTCTAACATTAAATGATGATGGTACTCAGCGTGCACCTGAAGTCGGAAATCCAAACATCCCCTTCATAATACGAGGCGTAACAACATATTCTTGACCAAACAATCGACATTTCATAGAATTGGATTCATCATCAAAGTTCATAGTGCAAAAGAATTCAATCAATAATGGAGAATAACCCGACAATTCCATCATAGCATATTGAAGAAGTCCTAAGTTCTTTAAATATTTCTTTATCTTATCTTCAATACCCAAACTTTGCATCAATTGCCAATTGAATTGACGCGCTGGAGTTATCTCTTGATGTATAAAACGATGATAAAATGTACCTTCCACTGGATTGTAAATAGGAATTGTGGCTGAGTACATTCTACTGATATCTTCCACAGATTCCTCCATAGGAACATCATCATCTCGAGGATGACGGGAGCTGGACCCGTCCGCTTACTTTGTTCGAACCATATCGTTATGCGTGCGAATGGGCACTGGACGAATGTTGGAAAATTCGGACGGAGGCTGAGGCTCGGAGGGAAACGTCGGACGGAGGAGAACGGGTGCTGGGGAGCGAGGCGCGCGGCACTTCCGGTAGCGTCGGACGGAAGGAGATGGGCGCTGAAGGCGCGGAGATGAAACGCGGCGTTGGCGAGCGCAGCGCCAGACTGAGATGGCGCGCGGTGCTTCGGATAGCACCGGACGGAGGTGCGGAAGCGGGCGCTGGGCACAGCGGTGCGGAGCGCGGAGCGTCGGACGGAGGAGCGTAAGCAGGCGTTGGGTACGGCGGTGCGGAACACGGAGCATCGGACGGAGGTGAGAGCGCCGGATGGAGGAAAGGATGAAGCAATGCTTGGGCGCGGACAGGGCGAAACGCCGGACGAAGGAGGACAAGCGGGCGCTTGGGAGAGAAGGAGAGAGGCGCTGCATTGAAAGCGAAAAAAATGACGAGAGTAAACCCTAACCCTTGTATAATATATATAAATAATTATTTATTTATTTATTTATTTGTATTTTTTTTTATTATTATTATTTTTTAATGGACCCAGCATCGATTTCATGGCGTCCAGCGCTGGGTGACCTTCTTTGCCCATTTCGTAATTTCGCACCCAGCGCCGGTTTCGCCGCGTCCGGCGTTGGGTGAACTCTCTGTATTCTTTTTCAATAGTACCCCAGTGCCGATTTCGGTGCGTCCGTCGCCTGGGGTACTTCTCTGGACGCTATTTTTGAATGCTCGCAGCGCCGGTTTGGGTGTGTCCGGCGCTTGGGTGCATTTTTCGACTGCAAAAATGTTGTGTTCCACCCTTCGTCTTTTCCAATCCATATTCCATTGACTCTAGATAAAACAACTCCTAATCCTGCACCACACAAAACCAAAACAAAAAACAAAAACACAACCAAAAACAAAATGAAAAGAAAACAAAAACGAAGCATAAAGAAGCGTGGGTTGCCTCCCACGTAGCGCTAGTTATAACGTCGCCAGCCTGACCATTGATTCCTCATTGTGTTAAATTTTGTCGGGCGAGAAGCTTCGATCCGACTCTCATTATCCAACGCGCCTCTGCTAGGCGATAACCATACTCCGGTAAGTAAGGTGGTGGCTCATTCAACTTATTCTTAAATTGTACTTCACTCCGATCTTTCTTACACTTAGCTTGGAGCTTGGGGTTAGTCTTTTCGCTGTCGATTTCTTTATGACATGATTCTTTGTCAACTTCTTCTTTAGATACCTATACCTGCAAGACCTTATTCTCGTCCGAAATATCAAGTGCAGTTATAGAAAAACATGACGCAGTAGTAGAAACAGTAGAACTATCATTAGTACTACTAATTTGAAATGTCTTCGTCATTCCCAACACAGTTAAAATTATCATTCCCTTATTAAAATCAATAAGGGTATTTGTTGCAGCCATAAATGGCCTACCTAGCAACAACGGAAGTCCACTCTCATGTTTTCCAGTCCCTTCTCCCATATCAATAACAACAAAGTCAACTGAGACTAGAAGATTACCCATTCTTATTAGGACATCTTCGATCACACATTTCGGGTGTCGAATAGTCCCCTCAGCAAGTTCTAACCGCATGCGGGTTTGTTTTAAATCTCCAAGTTTTAATGAGTTAAACAAAGAGAAAGACATTAAATTGACCCCAGCACCTAAATCAAGCATCCCCAATGCAGATTTTCCATTACCAAAAGCAACATTTAGAGTAAAACTACCTTGATCATGTTGCCTTTGTTTTGGATGGTGCTGAATATGCTTCTCTGACTTAACCTCTGCTTTCTTCATGTCCCCTGCTTTATGCTTATCGACTATTAAACGACTCGGGAATGGAACAGGTGGCTCATAAACTCTGCGAGGCTTAACTTCTCCACTTTGATCTCTGCATCAACCTCACACTTCTCATTGTCACTTGCATAAGCAGTAATAGCCTTGGCATGCTCCGATTGAATAGGAAACTTTCCCTTTTGGTCTCGTCGCACTAATTGTTCAACAGTCCCAGCCATCTGTCCCACTTGAGTTTCTACTATTTTCATAGATGTTTCCAAAGATTCAAATCTCAAGTTACTTGCCTCAAGCGTTGGTTTTTAGGTGCATCAGTTTCTTCCGAGGTTGTCGTCTCGAACTGGGCTCCCTGACTTGATCCCCCTTGATTTTGACTCCAAGAGAAATTAGGATGATCTCTCCAACCAGGGTTGTAAGAATTCGAAAAGGGTTCATATCTAGGCCTCGACTGATAGCCTTGCTGATTGCCTCTTTGGAACCCTTGCATATCATTAACTTGCACTTCGTCGTATGCTATCTCATTGGCTCTTTGGCACATGTTGGCTTCGTGCCCCGCTTCACCACAAATACCACAAGTTTCCATTAACGTTACTTGTTGTTGTTGGAATTGAGGTGGTGTCTGAGGCTCGTTTGCTCTCAATAGCTGAACTTGGCGAGTGAGATCCGCCAATTGCTGTGTCACTTCATAGTTGAGCGTCACCTCATTTTCTGCAGCCGGTCTTCGTCCTACACTTCTCCTTTGCGAGTTTGCAGTTAGCGTCTCCAAAATTTCACTAACATCATCGGCAGTATAATTACCAATGTCTCCTCCAGCCGCATTGTCTATCATGTATTGGAAGTCCATCGTCAATCCATCACAGAAAAACTGATTAAGGAGCTCAGCTGGGTAATGGTGATGCGGGCATTGCTGTTGTAGCGACTTGAAACGATCACATGCCTCATGCAGAGGTTCTCCAGCCATCTGCTTGAAGGTAGCTATCTTAGCTCTCAGCTCTTATGTTTTCTGGTTCGAGTAGTATTTTCCCATGAATTTATCATATATGGCTTGCCAACTCGTCAGTGAACCAGGCTGTAGAGATATCAACCATGTCTTGGCTCTATCCTTTAAGGTGTAAGGAAAACACCTCATTCTCGGCGTATCTTCTGTGAGCCCGTTCAACAGAAAAGTGTGAACCACGTCATAGAACTCCCGGATGAAGTTCAAAGCATCCTCACTAGGCATCCCATAGAAAGAAGGTAGAAGGTTGAAGTGGATAGGCTTCAACTCGTAGTTTCAGGCCAGATCCCCTAGGACTATGCATGATGTTGTCACCCCAATGACGGGTCGAGCAAAGTCATGCATCAGCGGGTTTCCTTCCTCGTTGACTCATCAATTTGCTGCCATTTCCTCTAGTACAAATTCCTCACTCGAAGATCTAGTCTCCAAATTCTCGTGCTCAACTGTCGCTGAACTCGTCTCACTTTCAGACGAGCTTTTTTCTTCCGAGTTCGAAAGATTAAAATCTCTCACCATGTGAATGTTGTCTATCACTGGTGCCAACTTCCTTTTAAGACTTGACGACCTAGCATACACTAACACAAGACAAGAAAACGAATTATGCGCACCTGTGGGAAGAAAAGAACCAAACGAAAATAAAATAAAGAAAAATAGAAGATAAGGAGGAAAAAATAACACAATAAAAAATGCCTAAAGCCTTCCCCGGCAACGGCGCCAAAATTTGTTCCAACCAAATTATTCTTTTAAGTCGCTCGCAATAGTACGAGGTCCTTATAGAGCGGTATGGTCGACCCAAGTCGAATTTCTCGAGGAATGCTTAACGGGGCTACGGTTCTATCTAAAACATAAAAACAGAAAAGAAATACTAACGTCCTAAAATAAGGGATCTGTCACGGAACGGACGAAAGCACGAAATAAAATAAAGCAGATAAATGGGATGCACTTGGACAACAAGAGGAATTGGCAGATACACGGAATTGGGGACGGTGTTCTAGGGTTCAAATCTATCTTCGCTATTAATGAATCAAGGACCGGTACACAATGCATAAAACACCCACGCCTCTCACCTAGCGTTCAACACTAACTAATCTCTCGACCACGTCAATGTTAGACTCGAACTTAATAGTGGGGAATCTCTCAACCCAACCGCCATCTACTACGAAGGATATTTAACTACAAATGCACACGATAGCAAAAACCCTATCAACATATATTAATTACTCAACAACAAATCAATCTCTCGATCTCGTTCATTGTCAAACTTATATCTAACATAAATCTACTCTCGCATTACTTCATAATCAAACATAAGCACATAATCAATCTACACTATTCTCTCGAACACCATGTATGAAGATCATGAAATAAACAATTTATATGGATAAGAAAATTGCAAATCATCAACACAATTAATTGCGATTCAAGACAAGAACAATCCAACATTTATTTCTCAACAAATCAATAATTCATCTCATAGTAGAAATTATCCCCGTAACAATTACATAGACATAATGGAACGAGAAAAACTTACATACCATTCATAGATAAATTCATCTTCCAAAAATCCAGAATCGTTCAATCCAATTGTTAATCCAAATGCACAATAATTAAATGGAAAGGAAAAGAAAAGAAAAGAAAAGAAAAGAAAAGAAAAGGAAAAGGGAAATAAATCATGCGTCTGAGAGTTGTGTGTGAGAAAAGCGGCTGAGAATCTATTTATAAAACCCTTGAAAAGCCCATTTAAAACACCGAAAATAGGCCCAGAAATCATGCCTAGCGTCGGGCGGGTCGAAACGTCGGACGTGAGTGCTCTTTGGAATGAACAGTGGGACGGAGCGGAGCGCCGGACGCAAGCGGCTGCTGGAATGAACAGAGAGAGGAGCCTAGCGCCGGACGGAAGTAGAGCGCCGGACGCGTGGGTCAAGATCGCCAACCCCAGCGTCGGACGGGAGGGTAGCTCCTGACGCGGCTGGGCACGAGGCGAGGCGCGACGTCGCGTGGTGTGGCGCTGGAGAGGCCAGCGCCAGACGAGCATGCGAGAGGGTGTTGGATGGTTGAACGCGCGCTGGGAGGCCATGGAGTGGGGGCTGATTGTGAGGAGGGCGCTGGGGCGAGCTCAGCGCCGTGTGAGCACTGGATGGCTTGCGAACGCGCGCTGGGGCGTGCCCAGTGCCGGACGCATTCGCGTGTGAGCGTGCGTGACTTCGCAGTTTCGCTCCGTTCTCTCTCGTCCGAACTCCGAATTACGATCCGTTTGCGCCTATGGACTCCTATCGAGATGCTCTTCAATATAGAATAGTTCTTGAAAGATTAATTTATTCCTATTTAATGTCATTTTTCTATAAAACATCGAAACAGACCAAATAAGTCCACTTCGATAAATACTAATCAAACCAACAACATAAATAGGACAAACTATTGAAAATGACATACAAAAGAATACCAAGAATAAGCACAAAATCATACTAAACACCTACTACTATAGACTGTCCTGGCGGAAGACTGTAGTTACATTAGCGATCCATCGTATGAATGTGGATTAAATTGGTAAACCAATTAATAGATTAATTGTGTGAATCTGGTTAGGTTAAGTACATCCCTGGGGTCAGTCTTTCATACCTGAGTTTATTCTTATTTAATTTGAGTCTAGTTTAATCATCACCTCTCTTGATATTTCTTGCCTGAGTAATAATCAAAGATTCTGTGTGAATTATTCGTTGTGTTTTCGAGTATCAGTCCCTGTGGGTACGATAATATACTTATTGTTTTTACTATCATTTATTTGTTAGGAAAATAAGCGATCAAATTTTGGCGCCGTTCCTGGGGACTGTTTAGATTTCATATGATAATTTTCTGGATTGTAGTTATTAATTTATGCTTTTATAAATTAAAAAATAAAAATAAAAAAAATAATTTTTTTTTGTGTTTTTACTTGGATCTGATCTGGTTTTTTGTCTTTTTGCGCAGTGAATGATTACAAGGTCTCAGAGGAAAGAAATTATACCATTGAATATTGAAATCGAAAGATCGCACAAAAGAGAGCGTAGAGAAAGAAGACAACAAACAATGGCAGATAGACAACCTCACGGGAATGATTGTATGGCCGAAATGGAGGCAATGATAGCAGAGATGCAACGCCAACTGGTGTTACAGAATCAAATAGGCCAAGTTGGAGGAAGACCACCATCCATACCGCTCAACCATATGTACAGGCCACCGACTGATCATATTTCAAGGTAGAGGATGGGACCCGAATGTCAATGCTAATAATTTTGAGTTGAAACCTGCCATCATCAGTATGATACAAGCATAACAGTTTGGTGGAGGGGTTACTGAAGACCCTAATGCACACCTGGAGGCATTCCTTGATATCTGTGATACAATCAAGCAGAATGGAGTGCCAGCTGATGCTATCCAGATGCAGATGTTTATTTTCTCACTATGGAGTCAAGCGAAAGAATGGTTCAAGAGTTTGGACCGCTCAAGAATCACTACATGGGAGCAGCTATGCAAGAAGTTTTTGTCCAAATACTTTCCACCTGCTAAGGCTCAGAAAATCATTACTGAAATCTCTCATTTTTCACAATTGGGAGATGAATCATTATTTGAAGCTTGGGAGAGGTTCAGAAACCTTCTCCGAAAATATCCACAGCATGGGTTCTTCCCCGAGCAACACGTGACCCAATTCTACAGTGGACTTAATGCTAACACCCGTAATATTGTTGATGCTTCAGCCAGAGGATGCCTTCTTAACAGAGATATCAATGAAGTGTTGAAGATTATTGAGGAGATGGCATCCAACAGTTACCAGTGGCCGATGGAGAGACAACCGATCAGAAAAGTCACTGCTGACGAGCTTGATAACAGATATGATGATTTGTTAGAGAAATTCACAGCATTGCAGAAGGAGTATGAAGCCGAAATGAAAGGGCAGATGACTGTTGCCATGGCGAAAAATATTGAGGAGACTAGTTATGTGAATCAATGAAATAATTTCCAGGGGAATCAGAGTGGGAATCCAGCCTATCATCCCAACAATAGGAATCACCCAAATTTTTCCTATACAATTACACAGAATGCTCAACAACCACCACCTGGTTTTGCTGTTAATAATGAGATGAGTGTGTAGCCAAAGAAACTCAGTCTGGAAGAGATGATGCAACAGGTATTAGTGAGTAATCAGCAGATTGCAGCGAGCCACCAACAAATTGTGGCTCAACAAAATACTCAGATACAACAGATGGGGAACAGAATGAATGCTTTGGAGAGCACAGTCAATGCCATCAACAATATTGTCATATCCATTGGCAAACAACTGAAGATGATGGAGAATCAAGTAAGGCAGATGGCCAATGAGAGAGCCGGGACACACAAGCAGGGCCAATTTCCAAGCAACACAGAGTAGAATCCGAAGAATCATATGCCTCCAAATCAATGCAATGTCATTTACTTGAGGAGCGGAGCATCATATAAAAATCATCTTGAATATAAAGGAGAGAAGGGAACAGTGAAAGAGTCGAGGAGGACGAGCACGGCGAACTGACGAAATCTCACCTCGCGAGCAATCCTCGCGACACAACGTCGCGAGGTAGCCTCGCGAGGAAAGACGTATTAGAAACAGAATGTAATAACAAGAAAAATTTAAAACTTTTATTAGTAAGGATTAAACAAATTTTTTATGGTGATAAGATCTTAATTATGTTTAAGGTAACCAACGAAACGAATTAGAACCGATTCGGAGATCGAAAAATAGAGAAATAAAAAACTAGTGACTAGTCCAACCGGATTAGGGTTTCCTGAATAGCCTGAACATAGAATGAAAGATCTAGAATGAATCTCAACAAAAGGATTGCATTTCTAGAATCGTCTCATGAAAATATGTGAGAAACCAAAGAATTAGAATTATCGGGCAGACTAGCCTGGCCAGTCTCAAAAATACTATTCACAAGCCGGATCGAATTCTAGTCCGTGCTAATCATTGAAATTAATGAGAACAATCAAAATCATGAATGAATATATTATTATGAATTTATAATTCATAAGAATCAATTTCTGAACGAAATTCCTGAAGAACTTAACCGAACGTCAAGAATATATACCGAAAAAAATCCTAAACTGATCCTAACGAACCAAAAATGAAACCAATGGTCTAAATCAATAAGAAATGATTTATAAGACTTAATTTAATTATGAAAGCTCAAGAATTCGATAGAAATTCGAGTGAGCATAATTTAATCGTCGGACGTTGTTTTCCACGATAATTCAGAATTGACTTACCGGATGTAATCCGAACTTCATGAAATTATTATAAACTATGAAATAAGTCTTTTTAAGGTTATTTAAGAAAATAAAACCTTAAGGTTCCGAGAAATCAATCGAAAGCGCGATAAAACTTAAAGAACCAGTATTAACATGACAAATCGGGTAATTTGACTAGTCTTTCTCCCAACTACCATAATGGGCACGCCATATGAGCTTACAACAGCTCATTTTCTGCAAAATACAGTAGCAAACCAAGCCCTCTCATTCTCTCTCTTTGGAACAAACTTTCTTCTTTTTTTTCAAATTTCTTCACCATCTCCAAGCTTCAAACCTCCATTCCAACCCATTCCAACTCTCAAAATACGTTTCTAAGACTATACTAAGGTAGTATTCATCATCCTCTTGCATCCTAATGGAGTAAATAAAATTTAGAATTTTTTTAATTTAAAACCCTAGTTTTGGCCTCCCCCATTTTCGTGGCTTTTGAGCCACCAAATGCTCTCAAGCCATGAATGAAATATGCTTAGAAATATATTCCAAGATTTTTTTTAAAGTTTGAAATTTTTTTGAGCATGTTTGGTAATTTTTTTATTTTTGTTAGAATTCTTTTTATAAAAGATAAAACATGTTTTTGTGAATGTTATTTCATATTGTTGTTTGTTGATGTGTTAGGAGCATATAGAATAAAGATTGGAATTTTTGAATTATTTCTCCTATTTATTTTGTTAGGGTTGAAATATATATATATAATTTTTAAAAATTATTTTTGATTTTATTTGTTGAAAAATAGTTGAGGTATAGTGTTTAATATATGATATGAACATCATATATTAATCTTGAAATTACTGAGACACTACTCCTATTTTTCCAAGAGGGCCGAAACTATATCTATATATTTTAAGATTTATTTGATTTTTATTTGTTGAAAATAATATGATATATGATGTTTAGAAATGATATAAATCAATTATGCATTGTTGGGAATTTATTGAACACATATGTAATATATGTGTGAGGACAAAAAGAATTCCAAGCATTTAATTCATTTTATAAATATTTAGTTGATGTTTAAAGTTAATATTCCATGTTTATTGCATATTATAAACATGTTGTGAAGTGGGTAGAATTCATTGAGCATATATATATAAGGATATTACCAAAAATTTTATATAGTAATAAGCATGTGCTTTAATTTTAATGTATGATATGAAATGATATTTCATGTTTAGTATATGGTATAAGCATGATATGATTTTTGTAGAATTTATTGAACACCAATGTTCAATAAATTTGTATGACCGAAAATATAATGCATTTTTAACTCATGGTTAAAATTTTATTCGATGGTATTGAGTTGGTAATTGAATTCTATAATATGATATGAGCATAACATGATTTTATTGGAATTTATTGGATACTTATGCTAATTATCGAAAATATAACAAAATGGTTAAGTGTGAGTTTGATTTTAATTGTGAATGATGCTATGATAGTTAATCTCTAAGTTTAGAATGAATGCTATGTGGTTATGATGAATGAATGGAACACTCATGCACATATACACAATGGTTATGTGTTATGTTAAAAATTAGGGTTTTCTAATGCTTTAGTATGGTTTATGTTGTGGATGGTGTTGGATGATGTTGTATATTTTATTTATGGTATGCTGACAAACAAGATCCCAAGTAAACAACATAGTACCTAATGTACGAGAATCCAAAAGAAATCGGCAAATTTCGATAACTTAAGAAGAAATTAATGAGAATCGAAGTTAGACACAAATTAGAGTTTTCTATTAATAATAGGATACTCTAATGTGAGTTCCTAAGTTAAAGAAACAAAAAGCCGACTTACACCATTAATGCTCAACAACGACAACCTAATACGATATTAGATTGAGCGTTAAGATGACTCGACAACAAATAGCGATTATATAACTTACATAATCTCCGACGAGTTAAGAGAAACAAACAATGTCGAAAAGTGTAAGCTAAGATTCAAACATAAGATGTCGATCCTTATGTCTCAAAAGTCGAGTTAGTATTCACAAAGAACTTCATTTATTTCTAAGTATATACTTATATGATAGTATGGGATAACTTGAATCATAAGTCAAGACTCTCATTTATTCGTCGTGTTAATACGACAAGCTGTCAAGCATAACCTACTAGGACGTAGCTATAATTGTTAAGTTTAGTTAGTGGCTTGAGAATATCCTAATATACCAATCATAACTTGAGTACTAACAATCTATAACGTAATAACGTTTAGAAGAACACTAAGGTTAGAGTCGAGGTTAGACTCGGAGTATAGGACTTATAAGTCGAGGTTCATCCATGAATGATGAAGGAATATAGTTTGGGAACTGAAAATGTAAGATAATAGAAATTTGGATATTGAACCTTTGGACAAGTCCTTCTGTGACTTGGGTTGGTATTGAAACAGTTTATTCCTTTCAATTCATGCATTTATGATTAGTTCAATGGTTAATTGTATTGGTTAGTTATGTAAAATCCGCTGCATTATCATACTAGTGATGATCCATTTGATCCGTACTTCCTTGAGAAGTCAGGTCATCACACAGAACCTCGCCTGGCGACCTTCCCTCGAGAGGAAGTGTCGTGAGGTAATCTCACGAAGCCACACGGAGAGGACCTTGTGAGGAAAGGACGCAAGCCCTCAGACGCATCTTTAATAGCCCGACTACTTTGTCAAGTAATTAGGCCGTGACATGGGGTAAGAAAGAAATTCTAGTAATCAATAATAATAAATATGACCAATAATTTATATTAATAACAATGTATGACCGCAACTTTCATCACAAAGTAATCAAATATTTATAGTTCAAAGAAGTAGAATGAAATTTGATAAAGGTGGATTCTAGGTCTTCAATCACAATAAAGGATCAAATGAAGAAAAACAACGGCTGAGGACGGATAATCACAAAGGAATAACCAATATCAAGAATGTACATTTTCAAGCATGCTTCGACAACATTGAGAATTTATCGACGATTTAAAACATGGTTTGACAATGGTTCAATGGCATTATATTGGGTTCAACAAAAATATTCTGAGCATTCAAGTAAATCTTTGTTCATCCAAGTATTTCCAATAAATCCATGTTCTCATAAGCAAGTCGGCAACACAACAACAATGCTGAGATCATATCAACAAAATAATGACCATCATCAAGATTAGTTCAGTCGATTCGGCACAACAAAACACAACAGTAGGTGAAGGCCAAAGTTCGGCAACGAGAAGTGTGGCTGAGAATTATGTATGATGACATAAAACTTTGGGCAACAAAACATATTAACATCAAACGAACAACATTAATAATTGAACATATCATCATGAATCAAAACATCTAGAGAAGCTCCTTTGCACAACATTCGATTCTAGCATCCTCTCGAGCTCAACCTGCACGTTTAGAAATACATGCAAGGCGTGAGTACAAAAATACACTCAGTGGTTATATGCCGAAAACATTAAAACATTGCTCTTAGAGCTATAAGATTGACTTGCCATACATTTGCAACACACAGGGGTTTTAGTGAAATAACTTGTGCATGCATCATAAATAAACACTTACTTGCTTTCATATTCATAGCATCATAACAAATGCATATGCATGTTCTATGTCCGCAGACAACTTTCTCTTCCCATATCCACAGATTCTTTCTATGTGTTGAGAAGTAGGCCTCATTCTCAAACACGCCTTGACCCGAAGGTCACTACCCGACGTTGGTAAAATTCTTTCTTTCTTTCTTTATTTCTTTTTCTTTCTTTCTTTCTCTTCCGTGGATAGGTAAATGCATCATGCTCATGCTCAAAAACAGGCAAGTCGGTCAACTTTTTCAAATAAATGCATCTCATAACATTTGAAAATATATAAAAGCATATCATTTCATTTTAGAAAATATTTATACCCACCTGACAACAGTCACTCAGATGGATCTGTTTTTTCTATCTTTCATTTCTTTCTTCTTCTCTCTTGGTCCTTCAATCAACATAAAGCGGCATAAAAGCTTATCATGAATCAAATAAGAAATAACTCTTTACTAAATCGTCAACATAACTATAACTTCTTGATACTTAAGACTTTACGGTCTATAAATGTTGGATTTGTATACTGAAAGCAGTTTTGGTTGAGCTTGTATACAATGTTTTCTATTACCACTATTACAATCTCCTATCTGAATTGAACACTTGATTGCATATATCTGTGTCCCCTTATCTCATATATAAGTTAGATCATACAGTGTGTAGAAGATCACAGAAGTCTGTATGATTGGTCAAGCTTAATGAGATATAAAAGTTTCACACCGAGACAACTTGAGGACGAGTTGTCGGTATAGTCATGTATAGATAAGAAGTGACTTGACTTGGTTGCTTGTCTATGCCGGCACGCCTCGACGTATTGATGGATCACAGTGAGACGAGTTCTCCTATCTCGACCGTCGTGAAGAACCAAGATCTCGGTGACTTACGAAGATCTAAACCTCGATAAGGTATTAGGTGAGTATGAGTGGCTGACCATCACTTTGACTTGTTATGGGTGAGGGTTATATGTTCTAACCCAATATTCTCCGCATCTTGGGTGGTGGCGGTGCTTGTATGTCATGCTAGTTATCTCAGACGAGTCATCGTATCCGCTAGGATGATGACGCCCCTTAAGGAGCTCAAAGGTTTATTGTACTAAACCCCGCAGTTGAGTTAGCTCAAGTACAATAATAAGGTTGAGTGGTACTACTTAAGGAATTAAAGATATTAATTATTTTAAGCAATGTAATGCTATAAATAATTAATGGACGTCGCGATATCTTAAATACGGGATTCGTAATGTCTAAGTGCAAGCCCGACTCACCTTCGGCAATAAAGGCGTAAGTCAGCATTTATTCTCTAGTGGCATGAATGAATGTTTATAAATTAATTTATGTTCTGGGCTGAACATATGATAATTAATTTATTTGAGGCCCATCTTTATTTCTTGCATTTGATCCCTGGGCTGGCCCATCCAGGCCCGTAGCTACTGTGAAAATCGGCGCCACCTATGCTCTCTAAGGATAGGATTTGATCTTCTTTATCCATAAGGATATTATTATATTTATGGGATATGCATGGATCATTTCCTAATGGGATTATGGTAATGCATTATAAATATAAGGTAAGAGATAAGATCAATGCTAATCCTCATTATTATTTTAAAAAATACTAGGGTTTTCCTTGGGAGAGATTTTCGAGAATTGTAGAGTGGCTTAGGGTGATTTTCTGTAGCATTCTCCATAGATCGTCCTCACTCGACGTTGGAGATTGGGTAACCGGATACGATCCGTAAGATCAAAGCACGAGTCTCGATCCGCTCATCCTGCTCATCCCCGATGATTCAAAGGTAAACATGAGAAAACTCCTACGTGTTGCAATTAATTATATAGACGCATGCTAGGAATATAATCAATCTATGGTGAATTAAACATCCAAGATAGATCCTCGGGAGAGGTTAAATCGATTTTCCTTCAATTGGTATCGAGCCCGGGATCGTGATTCGCTCTGCTGGATTAATTCACGCTTGATTATAACGCGCAATTAATTAATTGTGAATGCTGCTCATCGTGGCTCGTTTTATTTTTGTCGGATTTTTTTTCACCACGAGAAAATCCGTGGTTAGATTAGATTTTTCCGTAAATCTTATCTGTAAAAGAAGAACGAAGATGAAAGCATGAAGAACGAGACGACGAAGACTCGCCGGGAGAAACAGACGCGGCGACATTTTCGGCGCCGCGCGCGCTTCTCGGCGGCATCGGAGGAAAGGCGGCGGGCGCGGGCAGGCGGTGGGCGGCGCGCATGGCTCGGCGGCCAGTGGTGCGGGCGCGCGCTGCGCGCAACGCCAGGCACCACTCGGCGCGGCGTGCACGCCGGCGTTTCGGCAACTCGGCAGCGAAAGGAGCGACGCGGGCGGCATGCCTCGCCGGACGCGGCAGCAGCCAGCAGCGCCAGCGCGTCTCGGCGGTTACACCAAATACGGGCGACGCAGCCGACGGCCGGGCGCGCGCGCGCACGCTGGAATCTCGGCATAGCTCGCTCGAGCGTGCGCGCTCGGCGGTGCTCATCGTAGGTCGCGGCTGCCTTCACGGTTGCTACGTGGCACACGCATCGTGCGCGAGATCTGCGGCGCTTCACGCACGCGCGGGCGACGGGGCGCGCGTTTGTCGCACGAGATCCCCGGTGCCTCGCGAGCACTCTCGCGACCGCGAACGCGACTGCGAGGAAACGCACGCGATGAGCGCGCGACGTGCGCGCGGATTTTTCGACGGCCTTAGCGCGAGATTCGCGCAGGAAACCTCAGCCTGCGCGATTTTCTCGGCAGGCCTTGCGCGCGCGAGGATGGGGCGTTGGCTCGCGCATGGGCTGTGCCCTAGCGCGCGCGGCCCAGCTCAACTTGGGCCGACCCGGCCCAGACCCGATTTTTCATCCCGAACCCGCTTTTGTTTTCGGCGAATCCGTTTGACGAATCCGGTCCGTGCACGCGAGGCCTGTTTTCAAAGTTGATGAAGATCAGACTTTGCAATTCTATGTAATAGATTAGGCGGAGTGTGGGTTCCACGAGTGGGCCACGATGAACGTTTTTATTTTATTTTTAATTGTTCATTGCATGTCGTGGATGTTTAAATAATGCAGAAGAATTCTATGTATGTTTAAATTACGTAGACAAAAATATTATATGTTTTCGTGATTGGATGCGCATAGTAAGCATGCTAGGTTTATCGCGTTTTCAAGTTTTTTTTTAGAATTCTGCGAGCATGTTTTACATGTTGAGTTCTATAGAAAAGCATGCTAGGATTACGTGATCTGCATGGACAAACCTTTTGAACAAAAAGACTAAGCAAGTAACCCGACATATTAGTTTTCAAATTAAATTGTTAAGACCTCCACTTTTTGATCTCTATACAAAGTGAGACTGTAATATCCCGTAATTTTAATACTGAATTACGATAATAAATTCCGTAATTAGCATTATTAATTCAATAATTAAAATCTTAATTAGTCAACTCTTGACTTTGACCAAGCATAATTAGATAATTTCTGTATGAGATTCACTGATGCTTAGTGAATTAAGGAATATGATTTTAATATTCATTCGAACGATGCTTAGTGAATTTATGATTTTTAATAACGTAATGAATGAATTCGACGCTTACGCCTTACAAGATTATTAAGCTTCGTCTTAATTTCAAAATTCCTATTATTATAGGAATAAATAAAGTTGTAACAAACTTTATTTTGAACATTTTAGAGATAATCAAACTATGAGAGTTTAGAGACGTTTCAAACGCTCACGCTAGAGATAATGCGATAACTTTAGATATGATCTCTAATTATAAAATTCAAATTCCTATGATTATATTATTATATAAGAGCATTATTTATCATTAAATAATGCTAGAAAATTTAAGGAATGCAATGTACCTTATTTAATGGGTTTCGAAAACCCTAAGTATTTAAATTAGGGTTTTATGATCTAAAATTATTTTTAATACTTTTCTATGATTAAATTTATTATCTAAGACATATAATATGTCACATAGCTATGTATTAGCCATTTGTTACAAGAAAATAAAATGTTAGCAATTGAGAATCATAATTCTCGAAAATGCTTATATGTGACATTAATAAATTTTAATTGTTATCTAAATGATAATATATGATATTAATTATAATAATATGACATTATTATGGATAATGTGAGTTGTATATCAACTTGTACAAGTGGGGTGCCAACCTTAGGATAAGTGGCGAAATTTTCATGCCTTAGGTGTGATATTATTAATTAATATCATACTATAATTAATGAATGATCATGAGTTGGATCTTATCCTATATTAGGTGTAAAGTAGTAGTAGTTAACAAGTTAAACAAGTAATCTAATGTTCATTAATTGAGGGAGCCGAAAACTTTGAAAAAGATTGAAGGATATTTGATTTCATACTATGTAATATGAACACAAGTGTAGTTGAAATTGTTGACTTTTAATTATGATCATATGATATAATAATATTATAGTATATAATATGGAAATAAAATAAAAATTTACCCTAATATACTAAGCATAGCCGTGAATAACACATGTATAATATAATGTGTTAAATTCTTTAATTCTTGTTAATTATGGAATCAATTATTAAATAAAATATAATGTGACTTAATAAATGTATATAGCATAAGAAAAACAATAAAAATCAATCCAAATTTTGGTGGCATGGTCGACGCACACACACATGTATAAGATGTAAATTTAATTAATTATTACAACTATGATCCAAGTTGTTAAATATGGATAAGGATACATGATAAATTATATTAGATAAGAATTAAATTTTTGTCTTACACCATATGGAGGTGCCGATTTTGTAGACTTTAATTAGCAAGTGTATAAGATATTTATCATGTAATAATTATACTACAAGTGGGTTAAGCTTATAAATATAACCTAAGCCTTTCATTTCTCCATTTACAAACCCTTAGGATCGAAAATAAGGAGAGCAAAATTTAAGAGTGTTCTTCAATTTCATTCCCAAACCTTAGACAAATAAACGTTGCCGATCAAAATCGAAACCGATTAAAAGGTTAGAAATTTTACGAGCTTCGTATACATACTAGAATTTTCGATTTTCGTCCGTTAGAATTTATGTTATGATCTTAGTTTATATGTATCATTTTCGAAAATCTTAGAACATATATTAATATGTTTAGATATTATGTTTATATGATGTTATTAAGCATGTATATTAATTATATCATGAAATTAAGCATGCTATTAAATTTATTCATTTGACCGAAAACTTAGGGGTTATATATGTTGTTGATTTTAATTTTTAATTGTTGATTTAAGCATGGAATAATAATCTAGGGTATTAAATATGCTTATATGAATTTATGTAGAATTTTTGGAAAACTATAGCCTATGATTTGATGAATACCGAAAATTATAGTATATGGTATTATGTTGTGATATAATTCATGTTTAAGTGTTATAATAGCATATCAGTGTGTAGATTCATAATATATAGTTGTGAGAATTTATTAAAATTATAAAGAATTATTTGACCTAAGTCGAAAATTTAGAAAGTGACTTAGGTAAATTTTATTCAATAAGTCACAATAAATAACAATTATGTTGTAGTAAGCATAATTGAGGGTGATTAATCGAGATATGATTTTATCGAATTTTTAAAATCATTCATGGGTTATTTATGAAAAACCAAAACTATAGGTTAAAAGACCATGGTGTATAAATTTTATTTGACTAAGGTAATTACATATTATTAATCACATGATAAAATAGTGTGACATGAGAATTTATAAGAATTATCGCACAAGTCTAAGCTTATTTAATTAATAGTGACCGAAAACTTTATATTATGTGCATTAATGTTATAAATTTATTTTATCATATAATTACATATTATGATCTAAAATAATGTTTTAGACATAATATGATTTTATAGAATTTTGGAACAAGAATTGCACATAAAATGATAAGAATTTCATAATAGTTGAAAAGTCAAAATGTTGACTTTTGTCGACCAAAGTCAAAATTGTTGACTTTTGGTTGACTTGGTCAAAATAGTTGACCAAAATCATCGACCAAGGTCAACGGGCACGCATTCGATAACGCGTGATCAATGTAACGTAACACGCTTAGTAACAATGCTACTTACGCTACGTAAGTACATTAAAACGCACACTATATACTAAAAAGGTAGAATACCCTTTATATGTCGAGAAATTTCATAATCAACATCAATCGATTAAGAAACGCCAATTAAGTCCAACGTTAGCCTTATTTGATCGTAGAACGTTATAGACTATGATTCGCCTCATCAAACGCGACCGACGTACTAAAATAATTCTTACGTAAAGCGATACGTGGACGGGACATCGACGTAGAAAAGAGACCCTAGTATAAAGACCCACGTTATGCGGGTGGGCTTTACTCGAAAACCCTTTTATTTACGACGCTTTCTTGAAAAGTATTTATTTACAAAGCTTTCACTTGAGAATGTTTATGAACCGTTACATGCCCAAAATATTTATGTTTTAACGTATGGATCCTATCATGTTGTTGGGCGAGCCAACGATGTATGTGAATCGCCATCGGGTCGCTCCCAATTTTTAAATCGATATCGGATCTTAGTCGATGCGAAATTCGCTAAGATTAACGTGTACACCGCCATGTATCGTGAGCCGTTAGCAACATCATCGGCGGTCGTGGATCCTAGTCGGATGAAGAATCCCGACTATGTGATTGGGAGCCGTTAGCAACATCTTCGTCGATCACGGCGTCGGTAGAAGGAGGCTACTTCTACGCACGTGAGATCGCCTTATGAGATGAGTTATGAATAATTATGTGGATGATACGGATCATACGAAGCGTAAAATGCCCGCCGGCGAATCTTTGAGAAATGATAAAGTATTTTGGTATTCACGAGTTATTTCAACTAAAATCCTCGTGTTATACTAACGGGCGATGTAATTTTATGAAATGATTTTGCATGAGTCCACTAAGTGCAATCTTGTACTTAGCCCCGCATATTTGTTTTTAAATGCGGGTTGAAATGATGATGGGATGGACAAGTGTTGAGCGATCGGAGTTTTTGTTGCTAATAGTTCACCTTGAATGTATATCGTCATATATGCATTCACATGCTTTCATTGCTCAAAACACTTTATTATATTTTGGATATTACTTACGCTACCTCCGCATCAGTTGAATCCTTTTGTTAATGATCTGTTGGTCTAGTTTGTATGAAACCGTTGTGTGTTTATCTATAAAAGTTTGAAGTCTTGAAAGGTTGTTGGTCATTATGTTCTTAATCCTCGCTAATTGGTAACAATCCGCCTAATCCCTACTTTAGATTGGCGGGCTGCTACAGAGACGACCGTGAGTAAACGCCCACACGCGTGGCTTTCTTGCACTTTATTTATCATAAGTTTGTTAGATGAGATTTCTAAATAAAACATTTTAAATCTATTGAGAGTTGGGAGTTTCATGTAAACGCCCACACGCGGCTTGCATGTGCGATTTTCATAAGTTCTCTAGAGATGGATATAAAATGAGATAACAAAAGAATTTGGATTGAAGCGGTATGGTCCTAGTGAGTATGCCAATTCTAAGAATTCATTTTCTTTTTAAAATTGTGGTCATTGCTTAGACATCACCTCGTACAACTTCCCGCCAAGTCCTTCTTGCGATAGTGATGTGGTCTAGTAAGGTCCAATCATTAATTTCATTTGTCATAAGGATAAGTTGACATGGATTGAAATTAAACGACTAAAAGGTATATTTTAGTCTGCTCGGGGGTTCATGTAAACGCCCACACGCGTGGCTCGTATGTGGGAGTCCTCAGGCGATTGGAGTTTCAATCAATATTGTTTTATCAAAATGTTACAATATTGTTGATACGAATTATGTGCGATCGTATGCTTATGTGTTTACATTATCTTTTCAGATATGTCTCTTACACCGATTATCAATATGCTCACACAAAATCCCTTATCCGGTCCGAATTTTATCGAGTGGAAACGAAACATTGAGAATGTTCTTACTGCGGAAGAAAATCTATTTGTACTCACTACACCACGTCCAAAGCCTCTAGACGATTCATCTACTGATGAGGAGCACAAGGAGCACGAGAAATGAGACAAATCAAATAGAATGTCAAAGTGCCTTCTTTTGGTCACCATGTACGAGTCCTTGCAACTCCAGCATCAAGAGATGGAAGATGCAGCCATGATATGGCTAAGTCTTATGAAATCGTATGAGGAGTCGGACAGAATCGCTTGTCATAATTTGACAAAATCAATAATGTCAAGTTCAATGAAGGAAAGCGATTCGGTGCATGACCATGTAGAGCAAATGATCAATCTCTTCGAGAGCTCGAGTTGGTTGGAGCATATATTGATGACGAGTCGAATCGATATGATCTCAACACTTTGCCCAAGTCTTTTGATGACTCCGTTATAAAGCGCCTTTATGATAAGAGTTATACTCTAGATTCATTGCAAGAGGATCTTGTAACGGAGAACGCAAATGGGCAAGGTGCACGTTTTAGTACGCACCTCAAAGAAAACCACCGCTTTATCGAAGAAAAGAAAAGTGGAATTCAAGAGATGCTAAGGCTAAAGAAAAGAGTGGGAGTAATACAAAGGGCTCTACCAAGGCTTGAAAAGCCAAAGGAGAAGGGCAAGTGCTTCAAGTGCGGTGAGACTGGCATTGAAGGCTAAGTGCCCCAAGCTCATGCTCAAGGTACGCCATTTGCTTTAGTAACTAAACATGTTTAGCGACTTGTTCTACCCATTCTTGGGTAGTAGACACGGTGCGATCGATCATGTTTATTACACCTGCGTGGATTCCTCGGATAAGGGAGTCCGATGATGGCGAGATAACGATCTCCATGGGCAACGCGCGCGAAAGTCGAGGCCGCTGCGCAATCGGAGATGTTTCTTTATGTTTTGATAGAACTGCTTTAGTTTTAAAGGACATTTTGTATGTGTCGGAGTTTCGTGAAACCTTGTTTCAGCTTTCAAACTATTTATTCATGGATATTCGTTATTTTTGATAGTGGTGTTTCTATCATAAGAAATGACGGTTATCTGTAGCACATTATATAATTCGCTTTATACTATCTCTCGCTAAACATAATACCTATAACTATGTTGCATCTACATCAAACCTTAAACAGAAAGTTTTCTTAGCAAGATGACACCACATTTCTCCGGCATCTTAGATTAGGTCACATCAATCTAAATAGGATCCAAAGACCTGCTAAGAATGGAGCGTTGGGTGATCTCACGATTATCTGCTCCCGCCTACGAATCCTCGTATAGAAGGAAAGATGTCGATCGACCTTCAAGGCGAAGGGTTATAGAGCCAAAGAAGTGTTGAGCTAGTCCATTCGACCGTGGACCGATGTCCACACAAGCTCGTGGAGGGTATGAGTATTTTGTCACTTTCATTGACGATTACTCAAGGTACGGATACATATACCTGCTTCACCACAAGTCCGAATGCTTTGAGAAATTCAAAGAGTTTAAGGCGGAAGTGGAGACGAAACTTGGTAAGAGTGTCAAGTCATCATGGTCCGATTGCGGTGGCGAATACCTCAAGAAGGAGTTTATGGACTATCTAGTGAAGTGTGGGATTACCTCCCAACAAGACTACACCGGCACACCACAAAAAATGGTGTGTCGAGCGAAGAACAGACTCTTTTGAAATGGTTAGATCAATGACGAGTTATGCAACATCGCCTATTTCGCTCGGGGTATGCCTTAGAAACGCGGCATACTTGCTAAATCTAGTACCATCCAAGTCACCGAAAAGACCCCTTTCGAGTTGTGGTTTGGGCGCAAGCTCAGTTTAAGCCACATAAGGATATGGGCGATCCAAAGACATGTGCCGAACAAGAAGGCGACAAGTTGGAGGTTAGATCCGACGCAAGGTCGTTTATCGACTATCCTAGAGGACGAAGGTGGTTTATTCTATAGTCCTAGGATCGGAAGGTCATTATTAGCACTAATGCCCGATTCTTAGAAGAGGATTATATGACAAACCATAAATCCAAAGTTGAAATCATTCTTCGTGAATTAGAAGATGATCGATTCCACCACCGATTAGGCCAAAGGTACGAGATGTCGAGTCTAGTGGGAAGGATCGACACCGATACTTCAAGAAATTGATGTGGGTCGAGTTCCACCGAGATACCGACCGCATAAGTGGTACCTACCCGAGAAGTTGTGCAAGATAGAGAACCACAAGTATCTGCACCCACCGCCATTGTGCCGATGGTGCCTCGTCGTAGTGGGAGGTTGTTCGTCAACCCGAGCGATTTATGTTCGAGGGTGAATCTTCGGATTTAGTCCCGGAAATGAACAGCAATAATCGACCCATGGACGATAGCGGCGATCTGAAGACATTGATGCAAGATCATGGCACACCGCTATGGACTTAGAAATTAAGTCCATAACAACTATGGATGTATACGAAAGACACTCTACCGGATGGCAAGGAAGCCATAGGTAGTAAGTGGATATATAAGAGGAAGAGAGATTCGAGATGGAGAGGTTTCAATTTTAAAGCCGTGCTTGTGGCGAAAGGGTACACTCAGTTGAGGGCATCGATTTCGATGAGACCTTTCACCGTAGCAATGCTCAAGTCCATCGTAATTCTTCCGCCATAGTAGCTCACTCAACCTCGAGGTTTGGCAATGGATGTGAAAACCGCTTTTCTAACGGTTACCTCGAGAAAGGTAGAGACATCTATACGCAAAGAACCCAAAGGTTATGTGGTGAAGGGTGAAGAGCATCTAGCATCCCGAACTTACGCTTTGACGAGGTGGTAAAGTCCTATGGATTTACCCAGCTTGCTAGCGAGAGTTGTGTGTATCG
Organism: Salvia rosmarinus; assembly: GCA_036937905.1. NCBI lineage: Eukaryota > Viridiplantae > Streptophyta > Magnoliopsida > Lamiales > Lamiaceae > Salvia > Salvia rosmarinus. The sequence continues at coordinate 44,927,751 of CM072813.1, forward strand.
CTTAGATGTCAACGTGATGTGGTATTTCTTGCACTTTATGTAGATGACATTCTTCTAGTCGGCAACAATGTGAAGTTGTTATCGACGAAAGAGTTGGTTATCCGATCGCTTCAAATGAAAGACTTAGGAGATGCAACAGCACATTCTGGGATCAAGGTTTACCGAGATCACAAGAGGAAAATGTTGAGCTTATCTCGGCGCCTTACATCGATACCGTGATTACTGCTTTAGTATGCGCACCGCCAAGAAAGGATTGCTACCTTTCGGACATGGCGCTCCTTTATTCAGGCATCACCATGACCGCAAGGAGATAGAGGAATGAGACAAGTTCCTGCGCTTCGCCGTAGGAAGTCTCATGTACGCAATGCTATGTACGAGGCCCGATATCTCGCTATGCGGTAGCATAGTAGCTAGATATCAATCTAACCTCGACAAGCTCATTGATCGCAAGAAGCATATACTCAAGCACCGAAAAGGACTCGAGATTATAGGTCGGTTTACTATGCGAGATAGTCTAATGCCTTTGGGTTATCTGCACTGGATTTCAAAGTCGACCGTGATGAGAAAAGTCTACCTCGGCTATGTGTTTACCTTGGGAGGTGGAGCCGATCCTCAAGTGAGTGCAAAGCAATATGCATTGCGGACTCTACCATGGAAGTCGAATATGTAGCCGCCGGAGGTCTGCTAAGAGGTCAGATGGTTCAAGAACTACCTCATGGATCTAGGTGTGGTACCGGTTTGCCCAAGAGTATCATAGTTTCTCGTGATAACTCGTGTAGTGGCAAACTCGAAGGAACCACGGACCCACAAGCGACCAAACACATAGAGAGAAAGTACCATGTCATACGAGAAATCGTTAGGCGAGGGACGTCTTGATTGAAAAGATTGATACGACGGATAACCTAGCGGATCCATTCACGAAGAGCTCGCCGCAAAAGTCTACGACGGACACGTTAGGGGACTCGATTGCGCTTGATGGCACCCACTGAAAGGAAACTTTTGTATAAGTGGGAGAAGCAAAGTGATGGTTTTGTTTGTAATAGCTAGTAGAGACACATTGTATACTAAAAGTTTGCTTTAGTATAAGTGGAAGATTGTCGGATTTGTATACGAAGCGCTTTGGTTGAGCTTGTATACAATGTTTCTCGTTACCACTATTACAATCTCCTATCCGAATTGAATACTTGATTGCATATATCCGTGTCCCCTTATCTCATATATAAGTTAGATCATACAAAGGTGTAAAAGATCACGTAAGTCTTTATGATTGGTCAAGCTTAATGAGATATAAAAGTTTCACACCGAGACAACTTGAGGACGAGTTGTCGGATAGCTCGGCTGTAGGAAAACAAGGTTTAGCCCTGCCGAGGATCTATCTTGATATTTAATTCACCATACATTGATTATATTCCCAGCATCGCTATTTAATTAATTGCAACACGTAGGGTTTTCGTGTTTACCTTTGATCCGCCGTGGTCGAACGGAATGAGCGGATCGAGACTCGTGCTTTGACCTTCGATCGATCCTGTTACCCAATCTCCAACGCCGAGTGAGGACGATCTATGGAGAATGCACCGAAAATCACCCAAGCTCTCACAATTTTCGAGAATATCACAATGATGATGGACGAAAATTATGCTCTATAATGAAGCATTAACCTAGACTTTATCTCTTACCTTATATTTATAATGCATTACCATAATCCCACAAGGAAAGGATTTATGATATTCCATAAATATAATAATATCCTTATAGGATAAAGAGAATAAAATCTTTCCTTTGAGAGCTATGGGCGCCGATTTCCTTAGTGCTACGGGCTGGATGGGCCGGCCAGGATCAAATGCAAGGAATAAAGATGGGCCTCAAATAAATTAATTATCATATGTTCACCCGTAACATAAATTAATTTATAAACATTCGATCATGCCACTGAGAAAGAATCTTGACTTACCCTTTATTACGAAGTTGAGTCGGGCTTGCACTTAGACATTCGAATCCCGTATTTAAGATATCGAACGTCCATTAATTATTTATAGCATTACATCGCTAAAATAATTAATATCTTTAATTCATAAGTAGTACCACTCAATCTTATTATTGTACTTGAGCTAACTCAACCGCAGGGTTTAGTACAATAAACCTTTGAGCTCTCATTAGGGACGCCATCATCCTAAACGGATACGGTGACTGTCTGATAACTAGAATGACATACAAGACCGCCACCACCCAAGACGCGGAGAATATCAAGAACATATAACCTCACCCATAACAAGTCAAAGTGATGGTCACAACTCATACTCATCTAATACCTTATCGAGGTTTAGATCATCGTAAGTCACCGAGATCTTGGTTCTTCACGACGGTCGATAGAAGAACTCATCTCACCGTGATCCTTCAATACGCCGAGACGCATCAAAGATAGACAAGCAACCAAGTCGAGTCACTTCTTATCTATACCGCAGCTATACCGACAACTCGTCCTCAAGTTGTCTCACCGTGAAACTTTTATATCTCATTAAGCTCGACCAATCATACGCACTTACGTGATCTTCTACACACCGTATGATCTAACTTATATATGAGATAAGGGACACGATATATGCAATCAAGTATTCAATTCGGATAGGAGATTGTAATAGTGGTAATAGAAACATTGTATACAAGCTCAACCAAACCGCCAAGATACAAATCCAACAATGTATAGATAAGAAGTGACTTGACTTGGTTGCTTGTCTATGCCGGTACGCCTCGACGTATCGATGGATCACAAGAGACGAGTTCTTATATCCGACCGTCGTGAAGAACTAAGATCTCGTGACTTACGTAAGATCTAAACCTCGATAAGGTATTAGGTGAGTATGAGTGGTCGACCATCACTTGACTTGTTATGGGGCGAGGGTTATATGTTCTAACCCAATATTCTCCGTCTTGGGTGGGTGGCGTGCTTTATGTCATGCTAGTTATCTCAGACGAGTCACCGATCCGCTAGGATGATGACGCCCCTTAAGGAGCTCAAAAGGTTTATTGTACTAAAGCCCGCAGTTGAGTTAGCTCAAGTATAATAATAAGGTCGAGTGGTACTACTTATGAATTAAAGATATTAATTATTTTAAGCAATGTAATGCTATAAATAATTAATGGACGTGTGATATCTTAAATACGGGATTCAGAATGTCTAAGTGCAAGCCCGACTCATCTTCGCAATAAAGGGGTAAGTCAAGATTTATTCTCTAGTGGCATGAATGAATGTTTATAAATTAATTTATGTTCGGGTCGAACATAAGATAATTAATTTATTTGAGGCCCATCTTTATTCCTCAGCATTTGATCTCGGTCGGCCTATCCAGTCCGTAGCTACTGTGGAAAATCGGCGCCCTATGCTCTCTAAGGATAGGATTTGATCTTCTTTATCCATAAGGATATTATTATATTTATGGATATGCATGGATCATTTCCTAACGGGATTATGGTAATGGATTATAAATATAAGGTAAGAGATAAGATAATGCTAATCCTCAATCATTATTTTCGAAAATACTAGGGTTTTCCTTGGGAGAGATTTTCGAGAATTGTAGAGTGGCTTAGGGTGATTTTCTCATGGCATTCTCCATAGATCGCCCTCACCGACGCCGGAGATCGGGTAACCGGATACGCCCGTAAGATCAAAGCACGAGTCTCGATCCGTTCATCCTGTTCATCCCCGATAGATTCAAAGGTAAACACAAGAAAACTCATACGTGTTGCAATTAATTATATAGACGCATGCTAGGAATATAATCAATGTATGGTGAATTAAACATCCAAGATAGATCCTCGGGAGAGGGTTAAATCAGATTTTCCTTCAATAAACACTTGGGTCATTGCATCCTCTAACATCTTAAACATATAACATGACTTAACTAAGTCATACATGATCGAACAAGCATAGAATACTCAACGACACGCTTAAACCGTCTAATCTTAACCGAAAACCAACAATACCATACAAACATAGCGTATGTCCAACGTGAAAAATTGCGCAAGACGTCATCTATCTTAGACGAACCTCTATATATTCTCAACTATCATCAAAGATCACTAATAAATCATCAAAACCCAAAGATCGAAGCTTTAACATCAAAAATCCAAACTTGACGTCAAACTAAAATTTTCCAATTTTTGAATACGTCGGCCGAAAAATCCGAATAAATCATTTTAAGTTTTATTCATATCATAGAATCGAAATATGAAGTCAAAATGATCAAACAAAATAAAAAATCTAACATTATAAGGGCTTAGGGTTCGGCCACTTTAGGGGTTTTTGCATAGGTTCGATTTCAAACGTTTTTCTTGCTCAAAACATATTTATATCAACCCAAAAACACATATATGAAGGAATATCAAGTATATAAACATCATAAATTCAAGATCATAGCCTCCATAATTTCGAAATTCACCAAAATTTCAAGAATAAACACATGCTCAAAAATTCAACGCTAAACAACTCGTCGACAATTAATCTAACATAATATCAAGAGATAATTGAACAACAACATATTCCTTCATAAATAGATGAAAACATAGCATGCTCAAAAGTTCATGTTTTTCAATTTTTCAAACCGTAGATGTGTTATAAGGATGAAATTATACCTGAATACGAAGACGGATCGAAAACTCAACATTTGGATCTTACAAAATTGGAGCTTGAAATTTTCAAAAACTCTAGTGTGTGTAGAGTGTGTTGGACGAAAAGTTTGGGAGAAAAATCATGAAGATGATGAATAGTAGCATATATATAAATTTACAAATTTTCTATTTTATTTTTCCTTTTCTTTGATATGGTTATTATTCACCACATTCTAGACTTTTCTTTTTCCAATTTTTCATTTTCTTTAAATCATGATGAATATTCATGTTCTAGAAAATGCACGTTTTTCTAGAAATAATACTGATGTTATAAATACATGCTATTAATTCATACCGTTCTGATTCCAAAACTCAATTTTTGATAAATCGTTCTCTTCTTCAAATTCTCTTTTAAAACTCAAATAACATATTATAAACATCAAAATTTGATTATAAAAATATTTTTGGCTTTAAAAATCATTTTGGGTATTCTGCCGACGATTCGGGTTTATACGGCAACACTTATATATCAAAGTGCCAAAAACTTTGAAATTCGAAAACTCTGAGATCAAGATTTCTATGAACGTATATCTATAATCTCAAGACTCTTGAAATCCAAATCTTCTTATTCTAGACAAGACCTAAGAATCTTATCTTAGATTCTATTTCGAATATATCTCAAATTCTATTTTCTCGATTCGAAGCTTAACATAAAAGCTTCTAACTTAAACAATTCTTTCTTAAGGATGCAATGCCCTTCTTATAACCTCTTAGCCATGAGTTAATCAGAAAATATGGGGTATTACAGCCTCCGATACCTGCAGCCCCGTTCCCTCAGCGTCTTGGGAAGCAAACATCTGACTAGAAGTTTACTCGATTCATGGAGATGTTCCAAAAAGTCAATATCAACATACCGTTCCTAGATGCACTTCGAGACATGCCCAGATACATCAAGTTCCTCAAAGATGCAGTGGCGAGTAAGAAGAAGTTGGGAAAATTTGAAACAATCAACCTGTCTAAAGAATGCAATGTTATCATACAGAGGAAGTTGCCGCTCAAACAAAAAGATCCTGGGAGTTTCACCTTGGAATGCCAGATTGGAGAGCATACATTCCCCAACGTATTGTGTGACTTGGGAGCGAGTATTAATCTAATGTTGCTATCTGTTTTCAATTGTTTGAAGATTGGGGAGAAGAAACCGACTACTATTTCATTGTTGATGGCTGACAGATCAGTTTCGTATCCTAAGGGAGTAGTCGAAGATGTGTTGGTAAGAATTCAAGATTTTGTTTTTCCTGTTGATTTTGTGATATTAGATATACCTGATGATAAAAATCAACCATTAATATTGGGTCGACCTTTTCTAGCTACTGGCCGAGCTTTAATTGATGTGCAGGATGGTGATCTCACTTTCCTTGTGAACAAAGAGGAGTTAAAAATTTCGATCTATGATGCCATCAAGAGACATGATAGTTCAGATTATGAGGATTGTTGTTCCATCACCACTCCCACAGCTAGACCAGTCTCACATTTGGATGTCAACCGACCAGTTGATGGAGATTCTACAAGGAAAAATTTGACTCGGTATGGAACCCTGAATGTTTTGTTCAAGTTTAGGGGAGCCACTTCCACACTCAGTGGTTGTATGCAGGGCACGCTAAATATAGGGGCAAACACAAGTTTTTGAAGAAGTCAGTTATCAACAAGCCAGATTGATTGAGGTATTGGTCTAGTTAAAGACATTAAATTAAGCACTTGTTGGGAGGTAACCCAATGTTTTACTTTGGTTTGTTTTTGCTTTTGGTTTTGTTTTGTTTTGTCTCTGTTTAGGGTTGAGTTGAATGACGAGTAGCCGATGATGAGAATTATTTTTATTAGAAAATTTGTTTGCAACTGATTTTGTGAGATGACACATGTTATGATTATTGTAAGTATTGAGCCTTTGAGAACTTGATCACATGTTTGAAACTTGTGAGACTTGAGTTTTTGACTGTCATATAATTTCAGTCTTGTTTATTTCTGTGTTGAGTGGTTTGAAATAACATGTGTTACTCTAGAACTTGCTCTGGATCTTTTTCGAGGTTGTATTGATGTGCTTAAGAATTGGGAGATGATATTAGGCATTCTTTTCTTAGCCTATATACTATCCAAACACTAACCTGTTAATCATTTTATCTTTTGATGAGCCCGTTTGAGCCCGCCTTATTCTTTCATATAGCCGTGAGTTGGGTTATGTAGTTAGTGTGATGTTTGGTTGCTAGAATTGAAAGGTTGAGAAAAACAAAGAAAATAAAAAGTAATAAATGATGAGAAAGTGATAAATCAAAAATAGTTGATTACCCATATAAGTTATAAAAAAAAAAGTTGACACAAATGTGCAAAAAGAACATAAATGGGTAAGTAGCTAGAGCTTAGGATGAGTATATCACTTAGATAATGTTGAATTTGTATACTGAAAGCAGTTTGGTTGAGCTTGTATACAATGTTTCCTGTTACCACTATTACAATCTCCTATCTGAATTGTTTACTTGATTGCATATGTATGTCCCTTTATCTCATATATAAGTTAGATCATACAATTGTGTTGTAGATCACGTAAGTCCGTATGATTGGTCAAGCTTAATGAGATATAAAAAGTATCACACCGAGACAACTTGAGGACGAGTTGTCGGTATAGTCGGTGTAGATAAGAAGTGACTTGACTTGGTTGCTTGTCTATGCTTTGTGCGCCTCGACGTATTGATGGATCACGGTGAGACGAGTTCTTCTATCGACCGTCGTGAAGAACCTAGATCTCGGAGACTTACGCTGATCTAAACCTCGATAAGGTATTAGGTGAGTATGAGTTCTTGACCATCACTTTGACTTGCTATGGGTGAGGGTTACATGAGATAACCCAAGATTCTCTCGCATCTTGGGTGGTGGCGAGCTTGTATGTCATGCTAGTTACCGTGTCGAGTCACCATATCCGCTAGGATGATGACGCCCCTTAAGGAGCTCAAAATGTTTATTGTACTAAACCCCGCAGTTTGAGTTATCTCAAGTACAATAATAAGGTTGAGTGGTACTACTTAAGGAATTAAATATATTAATTATTTTAAGCAATCGAATCAGTAAATAATTAATGGACGTCGATATCTTAAATACGGATTCAGAAAGTCTAAGTGCAAGCCGACTCAACTTCGTAATAAAGGGTAAGTCAAGATTTATTCTCTAGTGGTATGAATAAATGTTTATGAATTAATTTATGTTCGGGTGAACATAAGATAATTAATTTATTTGAGGCCCATCTTTATTCCTTGCATTTGATCCCTGGGCTGGCCCATCCAGGCCTGTTGATAAGATGAAATTCGATCCTCTCCTTATAGAGTCCCTCTGGGACTCAGTCTTGATTCTCTCTATCTTAAGTGATATTATTATATTTATTGGATATGCATAAATTCTATCTTGATAGGATTTAGGATTGCATTATAAATATAAGGTGAGAGAAAATCAAACCCTAATCCTAAGATAAGAATTTTGAAAATTACTATTCCAAAAGAAGAGATTTTCGAAAACTTTAGGAGAAGGAAGAATGTGAATTTCTATAGCACTCTCCATAGATTGTCCTCACTCGACATTGGAGTTTAGGCAAACAGGATACAGTCCAGAAGATCAAAGCATGAGTCTTGATCTATTCATCCCCGACAAATTCGCAGGTAAACACGAGAAAACTCCTACGTGTTGCAATTAATTATATAGGTGCATGCTAGGAATATAATCAATGTATGGTGAATTAAACATCCAAGATAGATCATCGGGAGAGGGTTAAAATCAGATTTCCCTACAGATAATTATTGTGAAGTTCTTAGAATCAAATGACTTCTTGGTATTGAGAATTGGAATGAATTAAGAATGTTTGGGATGTGTGTCTTATGATACTTGTTATGTTTTTCATTGTGGGTTTATGAGTCACTTAGCCTAGATATATCCTACCTTACCAAAGAGCCTACATTATAACCCTTTATAAGACCTTTTTTTTTATCTTAGTTCTTGAGTACATATTTGAGCAATGGAGAATTAGACGATTTGCAAGCTTATGGTAGATTCCGTGTGTTTTTTTAAATATTGAGAGTATACACATCCTCCTTGATATACTTGAGTGTTTGAGAGTTCTTATATATATCCATGTCGTGAGGATTAAGGTTTGAGAAGGCTTGTGCTTATGATTATTATGATATGTGGAGTTTAATGGAAGATGTTGTGATTCGATTCATTTGATGTGAATCTTGTGTTGCTCTCTGAGGCTTATTACTTTTGTCGTTCAACTCACCGCCTGTTCTTTTGGTCGTCTCTCTTTTGTTCTGCTTTGTTTGGGGACAAACAAAAGGTTAAGTTTGGGGGAGTTGATAAACCTCATTTCTACCTGGTTTATGAGGCTGTTTCCATTCATTTTATAATAGTTAAGTGGTCATATGAGCTTTCGTTTGATACGTTTATGTTTACCTTGAAAGATATTATGTCATGTGTATTTCGTGTCATTTTTGCACAGGTTTGGATGTCAAAAAGGTGGATCATGAGAAAGAGGGTTTTTTTCCCAAAGAGGCCTCACGACACAGCCTAGAGAGGCCTCGCGACATAGTCTAGAGAGGTAGTGTCGCGAGGAAAGACGAAAATCAACCAAGTTACGCCTCGCAACATTGGCTCATGACGAAGTCTCGTGAGCTAAACTCGTGACGAAAGATGGAGGACGATTCGCGAGACTGACTCGCGATAAAGTCTCACGAGGAAGAGGAAGATCACGAGGAAGGACGGTCATTTGTTCGACTTTAGCTCGCGAGTTGTTCTCGCGAGGATGGGTCGCGAGGAAGAGCGGACCTAGAGCTACAATTATCTTGCGTTGTCGAGAATTTCAGTTACACCTTTTGCAGGAGAGAATTAGAGCAAAACACTTTATTTAGCTTTTGAGAATTAGAGAATTGAGAGCAAAACACTTTATTTAGCTTTTGAGAATTATTAATAATTCTCAAAAGCTAAATAAGTGTTTTGCTCTCAATTCTCTCCTACAAAAGGTGTAACTCTTGTAGTTTATTTTTCGTGTCGCGAACATATTGTCCATTCAATTTCGTAGTTTATTTTTCTTTAGGAGTGTAGAATTATTGTTCATTCAAGTTGCTACATTATTCATTGTGGATCTTCACGGTTTTATTCAATTAATTACTTTTATGTTTTCTTTATTTAATTCTTGTTTTGGTATTTCAATTATGAGTAGTTAAATCTTGTATTGATCCTAGGGATTGTATGTCTGACTATATTCTTGTGATTTATTTGTTGATGTTGTTTTGCCGTCTCATTTATGATTTATCATTCTTGGCTTTAATTCTCATGTGTTGGTACCTGATCAATATTGATGCATGCTAGTTATGTGATTGATGTCCTCACAGAATTAATTGCATAGTCGATATCTTGAATACATAATACAGACCTTACCTTGAGACCTAGCGGAGATAGGTGAACTGTAGGAGGTTAATCTTTGTGTGCTTTTGGTAATTAGCTTACTTCTCTTGAGACCTGACGGAGATAGAGTTTAGGCTAACCTACTACTATAGACTGTCCTGATGGAAGACTATAGTTACATTAGCGATCCTTCATATGAATGTGGATTAAATTGGTAAACAGATTAATAGATTAATTGTGTGAATCTAGTTAGGTTAAGTACATCCCTAGGGTCAGTCTTTCATACCTGAGTTTATTCTTATTGAATTTGAGTCTAGTTTAATCATCACCTCTCTTGATATTTGTTGCCTGAATAATAATCAAAGATTCTGTGTGAATTATTCGTTGTGTTTTCGAGTATCAGTCCCTGTGGATACGATAATATACTTGTTATTTTTACTATCATTTATTTGTTAGGAAAATAAGCGATCGAGCACGCCGCCCCCGTCTCACCCGCGTCTGACGCTTTGTCCCCGTCCGCAGACCGCCACCTCTTCGTCTCATTCCGTGCTGCTCGCAATGGTGCTCCACTCCATCCGGTGTTGGGTGCCCTCTCTGACCTTTCCAGAGAGCCACACCTAGTGTCGGTTTCATCTCGTCCGACGCTGGACGTGCTTTTTGGGCCCATTTTTGGTGTTTTTCATGGGTTTTTTGAGGGTTGTTTAAATAGATACTCAATCGCTTTTCTCACACATAACCTACAATTCTCACGCACGCGATTTATTTTCCTCTCTTTTCTTTTTCCCTTCCATTTAATTCTTGGATTTAGACTAACAATTAGGATTGAACGATTCCAGATTTTTGGAAGACAAATTTATCTATGAATGGTTTGTAAGTTTTTATCGTTTCATTATGTCTATGTAGTTGTTATGGGGATAATTTCTACTATGAGATGAATTATTGATTTGTTGGGAAATAAATTTTGGATTTTTCTTGTCTTGAATCGTTATTAATTGTGTTGATGATTTGTAATTTCTTATCCGTATAAATTGATTATTTCACGATCTTCATACATGGTGTTCAAAAGAATAGTGTAGGTTGATTATGTGCTTATATTTGATTATGAAGTAATGCGAGAGCAGATTTATGTTAGATATAAGTTTGACAACGAACGGGGTCGAGAGATTGATTTGTTGTTGAGTAATTAATATATGTGGATAGAGGTTTTTGCTATCGTGTGCATTTGTGTTAAATATCCTTCGTAGTTGATGGTGGCAGGGTTGAGAGATCCCCCGTTATTAATTTTGAGTCTAACATTGACGGGGTCGAGAGATTAGTTATTGTTGAACGCTAGGTGAGAGGCGTGAGTGTTTTATGCTTGTGCACCGGTCCTTGGCTTATTAATAACGAGGATAGATTTTTAACTCTAGAACACCATCTCCAATTCCGTGTATCTGCCAATTCCTATTGTTGTCCAAGTGCACCCATTTTACTTGCTTTATTTTATTTCCTGCTTTCGTCAGTTCCGTGACAGATCCCCTTATTTTAGGACGTTAGTATTTCTTTTCTGTTTTTGTGTTTGACATAGAACCATAGCCCTGTTATGTCTTCCTCGAGAGATTCGATTTGGGTCGACCTTACCGCTCTATAAGGACCTCGTACTATTGCGAGCAACTTAAAAAGAAAAATTTGGTCGAAATAAATTTTGGCGCCATTGCCGGGGAAGGCTTTATGTTTTTTGTTGCTTTATTTTCCGTGTTTCCTTTTATTTTTCTATTTCTCCCACCGTGTTTCTTTTTATTTCTTTATTTTTCTTTTTCTTTGTTACTATTTTCTCCCAGAGGTGCGTGTGATCTTGTTTTGTAGTTGGTGTCTGTTAATGCAGAGTTATCAGCGATACGAATATGGTCAGACAAGCCTGGAGGAGGAAAGCTCGTCGTATTGGGCAAATTCTTCTTACGAAGAAGAAGCCCAGTTCGACTATTTTGAGGGATACCCGTCAGGCTGTGAGCATCAAGCCTATGATCCCTACTGGAGGAATCTTCCAAGTTTTTCATGTAGTGAAGACCTCTTGTTCCAGCAACATCATGTTCAGCCGACATTAGATGATACATTGCAGGTTTTCATTCAGGCGAGTCAGTCGGTGAAGCCAACATTGGAAGACACACTGACGTCTTTCATACAGACTAGTCAACAAAGGTTCGAGATGGTGGAAGCATATATCGAGCGTTTAGAGACCCAAGTCAGTCAGTTAGCCGGGATAGTGGAAGAATTGGTACACAACCAAAGTGTGGAGGAGATGCCGAGTCAACTGGAGCAGACTTCTTCTATCATATTCCTTGAAGATGATGAAGTTGAGGGAAGAATCAAGGAAGATGATGAAATTAAAGAGCCAAGGTTTCATCAAGTCGAGACTAAGTATGGACAACCTAATATCTTCCCGAACCAGTTGAAGGATGAGGAGATGACAAACGTTGAGGTAGCATCTATAATTTTTCAACATCCTAATTCACCAAAGTATTGTGCTTTAGGAGTTGAAGTTATCTATTTTTCTTTGAAGAATAGGATGTTCGATTTGAGCTTAATTGATTTATTATTTGCTTCCTTGACTGTCCTTTGTGCTTACATTGTTACTACTGATGCTCTGGTTGAGATGGTATTCCTACATGTGAAGGACTATGGATAGTCCGTTTTTAATTGGTGGAGCTCGTGCCATAAAAACGAGCATTGCATGGGAGGAAACCCACGAGTTTATTTGTTTATCTGTTTTATTTCTTTTTTTTTCTTTTCAGATTTTTAAATAAGTGAGATGAGAATTGTGGCGAGCTGCATATCATGAACACTAAAGCCACTAGAGGTCGTCACCGCCATACCTAGTTGACATGCTCCCCCAATTTCAGGGAAGTTAACTTCTATATTTTATCTTTTTAATTTTTGTCTAAAGTGTGGAGGTGTGCTTGCCGTCTTTGTGTGTTTGCATGTGACTTGTGTTTGTTTGGGTGTGTCGTCCTCCCTTTTATTTGGATTTGAGTATGCTTTATCGTCTAGTATACGAGTAGAGTTGAGTGAGCATGATTTGATTGGGTATGCATGTCTGAACTGATTTCTAGTAATTCTTATCGATGCGTGATTTGGCTTGATAATTGTTGACGATTGATCTAGCTTGTTGAATGCTAAGTGAGAGGCGTCAGTGTTTTATGCTTGTGTACCGGTCCTTGGCTTATTAATAACGAGGATAAATTTTGAACTCTAGAACACCATCTTCAATTTCGTGTATCTGTCAATTGCTATTGTTATCCAAGTGCACCCATTTTACTTGCTTTATTTTATTTTATTTCCTGCTTTCGTCCATTCCGTAACAGATCCCCTTATTTTAAGACGTTAGTATTTCTTTTCTGTTTTTGTGTGTGACATAGAACCGTAGCCCTGTTAAGCCTTCCTCGAGAGATTCGACTTGGGTCGATCTTACCGCTCTATAAGGACCTCGTACAATTTGCGAGCGACTTAGAAGAACAATTTGGTCGGAACACATTGTACCATTATAGGTAACATATTAAATTGAATATTTAAGAAATATAATATTCTCCCTCTTCTTGATATTTATTTATTTAATTTCATTTCGGTACGTCCACAGAATTCGTACATTTTTCTTTTTTAGATATGGACCCCACTCAAAAGTCAACACTTTTATCCACACTTAATCCAATTATCTACCAAAAAAAACCCACCAATGACTCACCTTTTTCACTCATATAATATATTTTATTATGTGGATCTCATTCTCCATTCACTTTACACTCATTGCATTTATTAAAAACTGTGTTAGCAAAAACTAAGACCGTATATTATAGACGGAGGGAGTAATGAGCAAGATATTAACAAAATTTTATTTAAAAAAGTCTATACCATGCATAAAATTGGCCTTTTCTGAAAGTATTTTGATAAATAATAAGTAAATTTAAATTTGTATAGTAAACACATAAATATTTAATTCTATGTATTTTTATAGTGTAAGGCCATCTCCAATGCAAACTCAAAATGCAGTAAAAAGTAAGTCCAACATAATTGCTAAGACAAACCCATATTATTGTTTTATGACTCTTTGTTCTCCTCCAAACGCATAAATGTATTTGTATTGTTCACAAATGAATTTCTTCTTAAGTTGAAAATTTTCAAATTAATCCATGAATTGAGGAGGTATATATAGAGGATATTCTTTTGAATTATAATTTGAATTTGTAGATTGAGGATAAATTAATGTTTGATGAGATAGTTATTGAAAAATTGAGTTAATTTTAATGTTGAGCATTGGAGATTATCAAAATAATGGCTTACAATATACCATATGTATGTAATAACCCGAAAAATTTAAAACTTTTATTAGTGATGGTTAAACCAATTACTTGTGGTGCTAAGACCTTAAATATGTTTAAGGTAACCAACGAAACGAATTAGAATCGATTCGGAGAACGAAAACTAGAGAAATAAAAAAAACTAGTGACTAGTCCAACCGGATTAGCGTTTCCTGAATAGCCTGAACATAGAATGAAAGATCTAGAATGAATCTCAATAAAAGGATTTCATTTCTAGGATCTTCTCGCGAAAACATGTAAGAAGACAAAGAATTGGAATTTTCGGGCATGCTTGCCTGATCAGTCTCAAAAGTACTATTCACGAGCCGGATCAAATTCCAGTCCGTGCTAATCATGGAAATTAATAAGAACAATAAAAATCATGAATTAATATATTATTATGAATTTAGAATTCACAAGAATCAATTTATGAACGAAATTCCTGAAGAACTTAACCGAACGCCGGGAATATATATCGGAAAAACCCTAAACTGATCCGAACGAACTAAAACTTGAACCAAGTGTCTAAATCAATAAGAAATGATTTATAAAACTCAAATTAATTATGAAAGCTCAAGAATTCAATAGAAATTCGAATGAGCATAATTTAATCGTCGGACGCTGTTTTTCCGTGATAATTCAGAATTGACTTACCGGATGCAATCCGAACTTCATGAAATTATTATAAACTATGAAATAAGTCTTTTTAAGTCTATTTAATAAAATAAAACCTTAAGGTTCTGATAAATCAATCGAAAACGCGATAAAACTTAAAGAAGCGTTATTAACGTGCCAAATCGGGTAATTTGACTAGTCTTTTTCCTAACTACCACAAAGGGCACCCCATATGAGCCTACAACAGCTCATTTCCAGCCACAATACAGTAAGAACCGAGCCATTCTCTCTCTCTCTTTGAGAGACAAAATTCTCTCTTATTTTTCAAATTCTTCACCTTCTCCAAGCCTCAAATCCTCCATTCCAACCCTCCAATAATTTTTATAATACCATACAAAGGTAGAATTTATCATTCTCTCCATTTTTAATGGATTAGAATTATTTTTAGATTTTTTTGGAATTATTTCATGAAGAACCCTAATTTTTGTTCTTCATTTTCTTCATGACTTTTAAGCAACCAAATGCTCTTAAGCCATGAATGAAATATGCTTAGAAATATGTTCTAAGGCTGTATTTAAAATTTGGGAATTTTTGGAGCATATTTGTTTTTTTTATTATGTTATAATTTCCTTTTATATGAGATAAATCATGCTTTTATGAATATTATTAGATATTGTTGCTTGTTGATGTGTTAGGAGCATGTAGAATAAATATGAGAATTTTTGAAATTTTCTTGTATTTATTTTGATTTTATTTGTTGGAAAATAGTTGAGGTATAGTGTTTAATATATGATATGAACATCATATATTAATCTTGAAATTATTGAAACACTACTCATATTTTTCACAAATGGGCAGAATTTATTTAAGTATTTTTAAGCCGTTGTTTGATTTTTTTGTTGAGAAATAGTTGAGATATAGTGTTTAATATATGATATGAACATCATATATTAATCTTGAAATTTTTGAGACACTACTCCCATTTTTATGAAAAGGCCGAAACTATGTATAAATATTCTAAGATTTATTTGATTTTTATTTGTTGAAAATAATATGATATGTGATGTTTAGAAATAATATGAACCTAATATGCATTGTTGGGAATTTATTGAACACATATACAATATACGTGTGAGGACAAAAAGAATTCCAAGCATTTAGCTCATATTATAAATATTTAGTTGATGTCTAAAGTTAATATTACATGTTTATTGCATATTATAAACATATGGTGAAGTGAATGGAATTTATTGAATATATATGTATATATATTATAATTACCAAAAATATACATGTAGTAAAAAACATGCGTTTTAATTTTAATTTATGATATGAGATGATATTTCATGTTTAATGTATGATATGAGCATGATATGATTTTTGTGGAATTTATTGAACACCAAAGTTCAATAAATTGAAATTGCCAAAAATATAATGCTTATTTACTCATGGTTTAAAATTTTATTTGATGATATGGAGTTGGTAATTAAATTCTATAGTATGATAGGAGTATAACATGATTTTATTGAAATTTATTGGATACTTATGCTAATTATTTCTAATTATAAAAAACATAGCAAAATGGTTAAGTATGAGTTGATTTTAATTGTGAATGATGCCATAGTAGTTAATCTATAAGTTTAGAATAAATGGTTGTAATTATGATGAATGAATGGAACACTCATGCACACATACACAATGGTTGTGTGTTATGTTAGAAATTAGGGTTTTCTAATGCTTTAGTACAATATATGTTGTGTATGGTGTTGAATGGTTATATTTATATTGTACCAAGAAACAAAACCCCCAAACGTAAACAACATAGTACTTTATGTACGAGAATCCAAAAGAAATCGATAAATTTCGATAACTTAAGAAGGAATTATTGAGAATCGAAGATAGACATAAATTTAGGGTTTTCTATTAATAATAGGATACTCAAACGTGAGTTCCTAAGTTAAAGAAACTAAAAGCCGAGTTACAACGTTAATACTCAATAACGATAATCTTAAGACAACTCGACAACGAATAGTGATTTTATAACTTATATAATCTCCGACGAGTTAAAAGAAACAAACAATGTCGTAAAGTGTAAGCAAAGGTTCGAACATAAGATGTCGATCCTTATGTCTCGAAGGTCGAGTTAATATTCCCGAAGAACTTCATCTATTCCTAAGTATTTATTTATGCGATGGTATGAGATATCTCGAATCATAAGTCAATACTCCCTTTCATTCGTCGTGTTAATACGACAAGTTGTTAAGCATAACCTACTAGGACGTAACTATAATTGTTAAGTCTAGTTAGTGGCTTGAGAATATCCTAATATACCAATCATAACATGAATACTAACAATCTATAACCTAATAACGTTTAGAAGAACACTAAGGCTAGAGTCGGGGATAGACTCGGAACATATGACTCATAAGTTGAGATTCATCTATGAATGATGAAGTAATATATTTTGGAAATTTAGAATGTAAGATAATAGGAATTGTTTGGTATGATTTTGTGATGATTCTTGGTATTGTTTTACGTGTCATTTTCAGTAGTTTGTCCCATTTATGCCGTTGGTTTGATTTATATTTATCGATTCGACTCACTTGCTCGTCTCGATGTTTTGTAGGAAAACGGCATAAAATAGGATGAATTGGATCCACCAAGAATCAAATATATTGAAGAGCATTTCGACAGAGTTCAGAGGCGAAAATCGTATGTAAATCGGAGTTCGACGGCGAAGAGACGGGTCGAACGACCAAAGTCGCGACGGCACCCCGTCGCATGGCCGCGCGCCACCACACCCACGCCTGGCCCGCCGCCACGCACGCCGCCAAGACACGCCCGCGCCGCGCCAAGACTAGGTTACCCACCGGCCGCTCGCCCGAGCGCAGATTCACCACTTCCTCCAACGCCATATGAACCGCGCCACACGCCTAACGCAGCTCCCGCCCTCGCTGTCCGGCCCAGCGCAGCCCTCGCCAACAAGACATTCCTTCGCGCCCGCGGCTCCGAACACCCAGCGCCCGCTTTCACTGCGCCCGTCCGCGCGAGCACCCAGCGCTCGCCACTGCCGTCGCGCCGCCATGCGCATCCCAGCGTGCGCGCCGGCCTTCCACCCGCTCGTGCTCGCGCGATTCATCACGCCAGCGCCCGCCGCTGCTCCGTCCGGCGCTGGCTTCGCCAGCCAGCCGCTGCTTCCACTCGCCCGTCGACGAGCGCCGCCGCCGCGTCGCTTTCTCGGCGGCGCTCATTCCAACCGCGCTCAAGTTGAAGGCGTAACGCTTTCAAGCGTCGCTTTCGGTCGTAACCGCGCCACCTTTATTTTATATATATATGCGCATTAGGTCGCCGCTTGGGTCTTCAATTTTGGGTTTTCTCCGCGCGCGGCCGTTTCTTCTTAATTTCACCGCATTTCTTCGAGCAACATTACGTATACAATCCTTGTTTTAATTCTATTCTCTTTGTCATCATCAATGTTTAGTTCATCAATTTATGCTCGATCATCGCCTATCGATTTAATTTCGTAGTATTATTATTTGATGATTTATGTTGAATTCAATTCCATAGTGACGATGGATTATTTCCATGTTCCGCTGATTTATATCGCTCATGATTTCTGCTTTCGTTTATTTGCAATTAGATTTAGATTAGGATCGACAAACCCTATGAATAATATGATTGCATATGCTTTATTTACCGCTGATTTATCCTTTCAGATTTCAACTAGGGATCGACAACCCTAGTCTAGATTTATTGCTTTATTAGTATAGCTCGGGATTGACAACCCCGGCTTAGGATCGCTGTTTATTTCTCGTATTTCATTTCTTGCATGTTCAACCCCCGCTGATGTTAGAATGTTTAGGATTTAATCGCTTTACATGCAACATGAACAATGGCCCCGTTAAGTTTTCCTTGAGAGACGACTCGTGTTAACTTATCACGCCACGATTACCTCGCATTTATCATGAGTAATTTGGGTGTGTTTTAGCATCGATCAATTTTGGCGCGCTGTCGGGAAAACTTTAGGCGTATTGTTTGTGTTGTTTGTTTTCCGTTTTTTTTTTTTCTGCTTCGCTATTTTCTCCCAGTGCGTGTGATCTTGTTTTTGTTGTTGGTGTCATTAATGCGGGGTTACCAGCAGACGAATGTGGTCAAGGTGGGTGGAGAAAGTTCCCATATTGGGCAAATTCTTCTTCAAGAAGGAGCCCAATTCGATTTTTCCGAGGGATGTCCGTTAGGCTACGAGCATCAGCGATGATCCCTATCCCGAGCAACAAGCCTATAATCCATATTGGGATCAACCACCTCCACCGCACTATGAGGATCAAGCCTCCAATCCCTATTGGGAACAAGCGCCTCCGCAAAGACTATGAGGATCAATCCTACAATGCCCACTTGGGAGCAACCACATCCTCCACCTCAATATGAGTACCCACAATAATCACCTCAAGACTATATCCACAACACCGCCTCGCTTCCACCGCAATCATACCCGCAGCAGCCACCTCCACCTCAAATGCCACTTGGGATGATAAGTTCACAAAAGTCGGATGCCGACGACACCAAAATCGGCGCTTGCAAGCAAAATTAGAAATGATGACCGAGAAGTCGGACGAGTTGTCTGCAACAAGATGCAATAGGGAGCTTCAAGCTCACCCTATGAGGCTCAAAGCGACCACCCACCATCGAGTTCGCCATTAGATGATAGAGATGCAACTCTTGAGCGCTTAGAGGAACAAGTGGTACCGGGTTGTCGCAAGTGGTTTGAGTATCAACAACGTGCGCGAGGGAACTTCCAAACCAATCCGGTCAGTCCAAAGCGGTCACCGCTTTGAAAGTGACCCAATTATTGAAGATGTGGTGGAAGAGCCACCAAGAGTCAGCCGCAGCGGAGGAGGTGGAAATGGTGGAAAATGGGCACGTGAGGATAAGGAGCAAAATCAGAGCCAAAAGGAAGTTGATACTGTATGATCGACGAGGAAGAGTGGGCGTGCAAAGTTGCAAACATGCCAAAGCCCACTCGGGAAGTAATTGCACTAACTCAACTATTGGAGTACGGGATCCCCGAGGAGGACACAGTGATAACAAAGATTGAGGTAACATCCATGATTTGTCAACTTCCTAATTCTCCAAAGTATTGTGCTTTGGGAATTGAAATTATCTATTTCACTTTGGAGAATAGGATGTTCGACTTGAGCTTAAATGATTTGTTATTTTCTTTCTTTACTGTCCTTGGTGCATATATGGTTACTACTGATGTTCTGGCCGAGATGGTATTCCTGCAGATGAAGGACTATGGATAGTCCGTTGTTGTCTGGTTTACGTCGTGCTCACGACGTTAAACTGAGTACTTCGTGGGAGTTACCCACGGTTTTTTATTTTCTTTTTTCTTTCTTTCTTTCTTCTTTTTGCTTGTTTCGTTGTTCTTTGATCTGTCTGTTGTCTTTGTGTTAGTCTTGTTTGAATTTGGGAAGGAAGGTTTTGCTTATTTTGATCGCGGTGAGATGAAGTCGATGCTCCAACTCTACATCGCATATCTGCCGATTATCGTGAAGTATCATCCTCTATGGTTATTTTGAGCTTTTAATGTTTTGAGCACCGGGACGATGCTCGATTTAAAATAATGGGGATGTTTGCTCGCTTTTGTATGCGTGATGTATTGTTTTGTATGCTTAATGACGTGCCTTTGTGCTTATTTTGATTGTTTGACTTGAGTTTGTGTCTATGCGAATAAGTTAGGATTTTGATTTGTGCAACTGAACTCTGTGGTATTGATCGGACCTTGATGTATTTCTCGCTTATCTTGATGTCATGTGATTAAAGTGCAATGTGAATTGACGAGATTGTGTGAATTGATTTTAAATCGGTGGTTATTGACGTGATTTGTCCGGCTAATGCTAGGGGAATGTTAATGTGGTGGTTACCTATATACTGCTTCAAATATAAAAAAAAAAAAAGAAAAAGAAAATATGTGTGAAAAAGAAAATAAGGAGAAATAAAACTCCAATGTTGTTGAGATTGTATAAATGGAGGATGGGATTCTGCCCCTCTTTCTCGTAAATTGAGAAATGGGCATGGGAAACCACGATAGGAGACTCGAGTTCATCGAGACTTCACCTTCGAACATTGTTCCAAAATTTGTTTATACTTTCTTTGTGTTATCAAAAGAAACTTGTTGCTAAAGGTAACCATTTTAGTTAATTCACCTCTAGCGGAGAGTTGGGTCTGAACAAAAATAACCTACCTGTTTGTTTGATATTTTCACAATCTTAGATTTGTTTCACATTAACTTTTATTATGTATTCATCATGTTTGGGGAATTGCAAAAGAGATTTGATTGATTGACTAAGAGTGATGTTGCATGAGTTATCTTTCAACCTTATTAGTATAGACTTTGCTTGAGGACAAGCAAATGGATAAGTGTGGGGGAGTTGTTTGGTATGATTTTGTGATGATTCTTGGTATTGTTTTACATGTCATTTTCTTTGGTTTGTCCTATTTATGCCGTTAGTTCGATTAATATTTATCGATTCGAACTTACTTCGTTCGTCTAGATGTTTTGTAGGAAAATGGCAGAAAATAGGATGAATTGGATCTTCCAAGGATTAGATATAATTGAAGAGCATCTCGACAGGAGTTCATAGGCGAAAGCGGATCGAAAATCGGAGTTCAAACGAGGTAGAACGGAGCAAAACGTCAAAGTTGCGCACGAGCGCCCGACACCCGTGCACCCGCGCCCGAGCGCCCGCACGCAACGCGCGCCTAGCTCTCGGTCGCCCAGCCAGTGCGCTAACCGAGCGTGCGTTCGTGAATTTTACTCGCAACAACAACAGCGCTCGCACCACGCCGCCTTCCATCGCCCCCAACAAGACCTTACCCAACACATGATCCGCGCCCCCCCCGCTCTCCAACAGCGCGTTGCGCGCCAGCGCGTCGCCCCGACAGCGCCCTGCGCCGCTTCGCTCCCCAGCGCCCGCTCCATGCTCAGCCGGCGACGATCTCCCAGTGTCGGCGAAGCGTCTCCGTCCGGCGCTGAGTGGCGGCGCCCGCTTAGCGTGCCACTTCCGGCGCTGGGAACCAGCGCCGCGCCTTCGCTCCAGCCGTGCCTCGCCCGCCTGAGCCCCGCCCGCCTCCTTCCCAAAGACCGGTTTCGCCCTCCCGCCGCTGCTTTGCCAACCGGCGCCGATATGAGCGCGCCCAGCTTCAATTTACCTCGCGTTCACTCGATCCAACGCCATTTCAAGCGGTGAGTTTTCGAGCCTCGCCAACCCCAGCGCCACTTTCAAGTCGAACGTTTTACAACTCGCGCCATTCTCATCCGTTGCTCACATTCATTTAATATAAATATACGCGCTTAGGGTTGAGTGCAGGGGCCGTTCGTCAGTCTTCAGTTTCTGATTCTTCTCCACGCAGCCGTGGCGCAGCTCTCCATCGCCTTTCCTCCGATTTCTTCAGCAACATATTAGATACAATTTAGTTTCACCGCTTATTGTTTTATCATTGAATAATCTTGTTATCAATTTAAGCTTTGGATTATCGCCTTGTGGATCAATTTCATAGTGTTTGGTTTGATGATTTATGTTGAATTCAATTTCATAGTGACGATGAATTGATTTTCATGTTCCGCTGATTTATATTGCGAATGATTTCCGACTTTCGCTTATTTGCAATTAGATTCAGATTAGGGATCGACAAACCCTATGAATAATAGAAATGCATATGCTTTTGTTTATCGCTTTCATAGTTCAACTAGGGATTGACAACTCCTAGTTTAGATTTATCGCTTTATTAGTTTAGCTCGGGATTGACAACCCCTAGCTTAGGATCGCTGTTTTATTTCTCGTATTTCAATTCCAGTATGTTTCAAACCCTTGTTGGCATTAGAATGTTTAGGTTTTAATCGCTTTCTGTGTGCGACACGAACAATCGCCCTGTTAAGTTTTCCTTGAGAGACGACTCGTGTTAACTTATCACGCTACGATTACCTCGTACGATTGCGAGTAATTTGAGTGTGTATTTAGCTCGATCAGGAATTATCTTAAGACCATCACATGAAATCATAAAGAAACCCTAATTGGGAACTTGAAGTCGTAATTTATAAACGACCTAAGATCAATAGAAAGAATCTAAGGAAGACTATTGTCGCAACCCGACTCCTTAACCAAGTAATTAGTCAAGTAATTAGGCCGTGACGTGGGTTAAGAAAGAATTTCTGATAATCGATAACAACAATGTGACCAATAATTTATATCAATTCGTATCAATAGCAATGTGTGATATCAAATTTCATCATGAAGAAGTCAAACGTTTATGGTCCAAAGAAATAAAATGGAATTTGACAAGGGTTAATTTTAGGTTTTCAGTCCATAATAAGAATCAAATATAGAAAGACAACGACTGAGGATGGATAATCACAAAGGAATAACGAATATCAAGAATATACATTTTCAAACATACTTTTACAACAAGGGGAATTGATTGACGTTTCAAAGCAAGTTTTAACAATGTTTCCAAGCCATGGTATAAAACTTATTGGGTCTAACAAAACAATTTTGAACTTTCAAGTAAATGACGTTCCAAAGTATGGTTAAAAAATAATTCAATTACATCATATTGAATTCAACAACAATATCTCTGGACCTTCAAGTAAATTCTTGTTCATAGAGGCATTTCAATGAATTCATGTTCTCATAAGCAAGTCGGCAACGTAACAACGATGCCGAGATCATAACAACAAAACAATGACCGTCATTAAGATTAGGTCGGTCGATTCGGCATAACAAAACATAACAACAAGTGAAGGCCAAAGTTCGGCAAAGAGAAGGGTGGCTGAGAATTATGTATGATGACATAACTCTTTGGGCAACAAAATAGGTTGACATCAAATGAATAACATCAACAATTTATCAATATCATCATGAATCAAATTACTTAGAGAAGCTCCTTTGCACAACATTCGATTACAGCATCCTCTCGAGCTCAACCTTCACGTTTAGAAATACATGCAGGGCGTGAGTACAAAATTGCACTCAGTGGGTATATGCCGAAAACATAAAACATTGCCCTTAGGGCTATATGAATGACTTGCCATAACATTAGCAACGCACATGGGTTTTTAATGAAATAACCTGTGCATGCATCATAAATAAACACTTACTTGCTTTCATTTCATAGTATCATCATAAAGTATGCATATGCATGTTCTCTTGTCGGCCGATAATTTTTTCTTTCCCATATCCACGGATTCTTTTTGCGTGTTGAGAAGTAGGCCTCCTTCTCAAACACCTTAACATTACATACCCGTATTGGACCCGAAGGGTACCAGCCACGGTCATACCCGACGTCGGTAACATTCTTTCATTCATACTTTCTTTCTTTCTTTTCCGTGGATAGGTAAATGCATTATGCTCATGTTCATGCTCAAAACAGGCAAGTCATTTAACTTTGAAACTTTCCTCATAATGCAATTCATTTAATTTTGAAAACATAAAAAGCATAAACATATCATATTAGAAAATATTTATACCCACCTGGCGATAGTCACTAGAATGGACTGTATTTTCTTCTTTCATTTCTTTCTTCTTCTCATGTGGTCCTTCAATTGACAATAAGCGGCACAAAAGCCTATCTAGCATCAAACAAGAAAATAACTTATCTTAGTCGTCGATACGACTATATTGTCTCAATACACAAGACGCTAAGGTCAATAAACATTCGGGTCATTGCATCCTCTAACGTCTTAACATATAAAAACACTTAACGAAGCCTCATATGACTAAACGAGCATAGAAAACTCGACAACAAGCTTAATCCATCCAACCTTCGCCAAAAACCTAATGACCCCTTAAGACCTAGCTTATGCCCGACGTAAAAAAATCGCGCAAGACATCGCCTAACTTAGACGAACCTCTATACATGCTCAACTATCATCAAATATCACTAATCAACCATCAAAATTCAAAGATCAAAGCTTTGGCATTGAAAACTTAAACTTGACGTCAAACTAAAATTTTTCAACTTTCGAATACGTTGGTCGAAAAATCCGAATAAATCATTTTAAGCTTTATTCATATCATAGAATCCAAATATGAACTCAAATTGATCAAATAAAATCAAAAATCCAACATTATCAAGGCTAAGGTTTTCGGCCATTTTAGGGTTTCAACATAGGTTAGATTTCAAACGTTTTTTCTTGCTCAAAACATATTTATATCTATCTAATAACACATATATGAAGGCAATACAAGCTTATCAACATCATATATTCAAGGTCAAGACCTCCCTTTTTTCAAAATTTATCAATATTCCTGTAATAACCCGCAGTTTTAAAAGCCTAATTACGGATTTTAAAACCCGCAAAATAGAATTTCACCGTGAAATCAAATCAATTTGAAATCGAATATGATTTGAATTATTTACGAAGGCATGATTTCCTGTTACACATTCACTCAAATTCGTGAATGTAAGAATCGAAAGTTTTAAATTTTATCGGCAGTATATTTTTAACGTCGAATGCATATCGACTGTCGAAATTTCACAATATTTTTCTAAGCAATCAAGCTTAGAATTATATTCCATTATTAATGGAATATTTTAATAATGGGATTTACGATTATTTATGACCATTTCAAAGATGAGACGATACGTAACGTTTTGAGACGTTTCAAACGTTAACGTTTTGAAATAAAACGAAAGATGGTTTTAATGATCAATAAATTATAGGAATTTATTTCCTATGATATTTTTATGATATTACAGTATTATTAAGCATTTAATTAATGCTTGAACATTAGAATTAATAAAAATCACAACATAGTTTTCGAAAAACCCTAATTCTCGAAAACTAGGGTTTTTATTATGCAATAACATCTTTTAATTATCCTATGATATTAATTATCATCTAAATCATTTACCATGATGTATATACCTATTAATGACATGAAATAAAATTTTTAACCTATAGTTTGGCCAAATAGCCGAGAGATATGTATATATTGTGCAATGTTGAATTAATTTATTTTCTCCACTCTTACATATATATATGATGTATATATTCAGATTTTATACTTGAGTCTCCCACTAAATATATATACTTTAGCTATTTCCAAGATATATTGTGTAAGGCACTAATGATTGGGAACCCATTAGTGCATAAAATATTATTTGAGACTCAAAGGTCTCCTGTGTGAGAGAGAGGGCCGAGACATGTGTATAGGGGAGGGGCTTATTCAGATTTTTACAACACTCAAACTCTTACACACCCCAACACTTCCAATTTCACTCTCTACCTTCTCTCTCAACTCTCTCTTCTTCTCCATTTCTTTTCCCCCATAACCGAGAGCTTCCTCTCCTCTCCAAGCTGTGAAATTCTTCTTCTCATCTCCATAAAACACCTTAGTACCTTGCATATTGTTCCATTAATCCATATCACCAAGGTAGGTGTCGATCAAGAGCTTGTTTGTTCTTGAAGTTTTAAAAAAAAAAAAAAATGTATGGTTCTTGCATGTGTTCTTGATGAACTTTGTTGGTAATACTTGGCTATTGCATGTGTTTTGATGAGGAGAAAATGAGTAGATGTGTATCCTTGTTTTTAAAATGTATTGCATGTAAAATTTTTGTTCAAAAATTTTCGAATCAATGGCTATATTGTGTACTAAGGATGTGTAGCAATATATTGTGAAGCTTTGAGCATGTTTTAAAAATTTATTCAAACATGTATGAAAAATTATTGAAATGGCCGAGACCTATGAGAGGTTATATGGTTTTGAATCTATGATTTATGATGTTATATGTGTATATAGTAGTTATTTGAAAATTTTAGAAAAATCCATGCTATGTTCTTATTAAAACCGAGACATATATAAATTATAAGTGGAGGTATGATTTTTATTTTGTACATGCAAGGTGAAATTATTGATTTGTGATGAATTAAGAGTGCATAACAATTTGTTGGAAATTTTTAGAAAAACTCTTGCTATATTTTTATATATGACCGAAATATATATATAGTTCTATGATAAATGATTTTTATATGAGACATGCAATGACATAACTCTATGATATTATGAAAATCTATAGTGATTTAATTAGAATTTTTAGAAATTTCTATCTATTTCTTTTAAAATGGACCGAGACCTATATATATGTGGTATGATGATTAATTTTTATTTAAGGCATGCAATTACATAGAAGTGATCTATGATGTTATGTGAATCCATAACCACTTGGTTGGAATTTTAGAAAAATCCTATCTATTTTTTTCAAAAAGAACCGTGAGGTATGTATTGGTATACATTGATGTATGATTTTATTTTATGACATGCAATAGTATATTATTGTTCTATGATGTGAATTATACACTATATGTTTTAATTAGAAATTTTGAAACATTCCTATATTGAATATTAAGGAAAAACCGAGAGCTTATATATATATAAGTTAATGTGTGATTTTTATTTAGTACATGCAATGCTAAATTATTAGCTTAGAATATGTTTTATGCATTTTATGTTGTTATTGGAAAACTTGAAAATCAATTACCTATTTTATTCAAATAAACCGAGAGCTAAGCTCACTATGGTGATGAATAAATTGGTTTTGATAGTTGTTATGATGTAATGTTGCTACAATATAATTTATGAGCATGTAATGATTGTTTGGAAACTTTATAAAAATGTTTGATAAATATTATGAAGAGGCCGAGAGCTATGGTGCTATTTGTATGATATAACATTGTTATATCATGAATTATATGACATAATATGTCATGGACTAATGTTTGGACCTTGTATTAATTTATTAAAATTTTAGAAAATTGTTGGGCATTTGTTTCAAAAATACCGAGACCTTATGGAATAAATAAGATGATGTTTGAAAGTTGATTAGTTGATATTATAATGTATTAATGACCATAGTGTATAATAATACACTATATAAAATTAGAAAAAAAATTTGGACACCAATTGGTAATTTTTAATAATTACCGATAAATTTCAAGGATTTTTAAGGATTTTTAAATCCTTTTTAATTAAGTTTATTAATAAATTATATGTCTAAATATTATTTTAGACATATTTGGAAATTTTCGAAATTATTTAAGTTATAAAACTTAAAATAGTCTTGAGCTATTTTTAATTTCGAATAAGGATTTTTAATCCTTAAATTCATTATTTATAATGAATTATATGTTTAAAAATTATTTTTTTAAACATATTAAAACAGTTTATAAAAAGAAATCAATTAAAAATTGATTTTCGTAAGAATTTAATATTAAAGTATGACTTAGTAATTAAATTACTAAGAAAAGTCAAAATTGTTGACTTTTGAAATCAACGTACGAAATACGTTCGATAAATACGCTAATACGCGTAAGACGCATCAGTTACTAATGACATCATGTTGATGTGAAAGGATTTCATAATTGAAGTCGTGAAATCGAAAAACGTGAGCAAACGTTGAACCATTTACCAAGAGGGGTAAATTGGTAATCCTCAACACATATCTCGTCTCTACCGAAGAACGAGAAATGTTAAGATGATACGCGTTTGAGAAACGAATTAAATTCATTAAAGATTTCAATTCATATCGATATAAAATATCGAATCTTATTATAGACTTGGTAAGTCTCGAAATACGTAAACGACGTACTAAAAACATCCTTTTTATATAAAGGTGTGAATGACCGACGCACCACCGGACGCCGACGAGTAAGCGAACATTAAAGACAAACAATAATTGTTCAGGTGGGCTTTATTACTAAAAGAACAACTTTGTCGCTCTTTTCAACCGCCTTCGCTTCTGATTTTCAAATATTGATAAAATTGTTTAAATGATTACCTGCCAAAATGTTTACGTTTTGTGTATCGTATCCTATCCATGAATGATGTGATGTTGATGGGTTGTTCCCAACTTATGAATGAAATCGATATCGGATCCTATGCCGGAAGGCTTATACCTGGCTAGGATTAACGTGTACACTGATGGTGACTGTGTGCTGTAAGGACAATTCACGGCCGATCACGGGGTAGTAGAGGGAGGCCTCCCTCACGACTTTCGACTATGATAATATGATGGAATGATAGTAAGGGATATGGATCATACACACCAAGAAAATGCTTGGCCAAGCAACTTTTATGAACCGATGAAAATATTTTAGTAAGCACAAGGCAATTTCAACTAAAACCCCTTGTGTCTTACCATAATATTGGCAGGGTAATTCAAGAAAATAAAATGTTTCCGGCATGAGTCCACTGGGTGCAAATTTTGTACTTAGCCCTGCATGTTTGTTTTTAAATGTGCAGGTTGAGCTCGGATGTTGATGATGGAGGAGTATTGAGGAAGTCCAATGTCCTTGATATTTTGTTAGGAATTGTTAACCTTGAATACATATCGTCATATATGTATTCACACACTTTCCGCTGCAACTCTGAACTATTTTATTATTATGTCTGATGATAAGATAATATGAACCATGAAGTCCTTCAGATCGTGATATCCTTTGGGATCTGTTGGCCTAAACCTTTTGGTCCGAGATGTTATAAATGTATGTTTGATCCTAAGTATTATATTCTCATGTGATAAGCCTTGTTGTAATAGTCTTCCGCATCCATGAATACTATTCCGAGTACTAGTCCGCTCACTCCGGGTTATCCTGAGTGTGGTCGTGACAATTCCAAACAATAAACATATGCTTCACAAATTCAACGTTAAACAACTTATCGGCGACGAATCGAACATAATATCAAGAATTAATCAAACAAAAACATATTCTTTCACAATCATCAAAATGACCGAAAATCATAGCATGCTCAAAGGTTTATGTTTTTCAAAATTTCAAACCATAGATGTGTTCTAGAGTTAGAATTATACCTTGTTTCGAAGACGGATTGAAAATACAACGGTTGGATCTTCTAAATTGAAGTATGAAATTTTTAAAATTTAGTGTGTGTAAGTGTGTGTGAGGCACGAAAATGAGGAAGAAAATGGAGATGAATAGTGATCTCCAAGCATTTATGAGTATTTAATAACAAAATTCTATTTATTTTTCATTTTCTTTAATAAATGATTATTCATCATAATCTAGAAAATTCCATAAATTTCTCCATTTTTCTTTTGTTTAAAACATGATGAATAATCATGTTCTAGTAAATTACAAAAATGTACACTTTTCTATAAATAATACCAACGTTATAAATGCATGCTATTAATTCATATCGTTCTGATTTCAAAACTCAATTTCTGATAAAATGCTCTCTACTTGAAATCCTCTTTTAAAACTCAAATAACATATTATAAAAATCAAAATTTGATCATATAAACATTTTTGTCCTCAAATACCATTTTAAATATTTTGCTCTTAATCGAAGCTTAATCGGCAAACGCCGATGTCACAAAAGCATAGATTTTGAAATTCTTAATTTTCTGAAATCAAGATTTCATTGAGCATGTATCTATCATCTCAAGACCCTTGAAATCTAGGTCTTCTTATTCTAAACAAGACCTAAGAATCTTATCTTAGGTTCCAATCTAGAATCGATCTCGAATAAATCTCAAATTCTATTTTTGTCGATGCGAAGCTTAACATAAAAGCTTCTAGCTTAAACAACTCTTTCTTAAGGATGCAATGCCCTTCTCATAAGCTCTTAATCAAGAGCTAATCTCTGCTACAGGAATGCGGGGTATTACAACTATTTTCTTATGAAGGGTTTGATTGTGAGTGGTTGCTGAGGAAGGACACTCACACCCTACCCGCTTAGAACTATTAACTTCGGATTAGCAGATGGGGTCTCTTGAAACAAAAATGACATGCATGTCTATCTCAAAGCATGATTTACAAAAGCTATACGAAATATTATTACATAAACTGTTATTGACTGCCAAATGTTTATGTTTTGTTGTGATTCTATCTGAGATTGGTATATCCAATATGGTATGTGAATGTGTTGGTCCACCAACGTTAAAAAATGGTAACGATCGGATCCGACCTAGTTAAGGACTAACTCGGATTGTGTACACGTGTGACTGTGTGTTAAGGTTAGCTACCTCGATCAGTCACGGCGACTATGTGCAGGTAGCCACCTCCATAGTGCGCGAATAAATGAATGATCAGATATGGAACAACGAGGATGAAATAGTCCGGTCGAACACTTTTGGAAAATGATAAAATGTTTGATAGGCATGAGTCTTTTAACTAAAATCTTCATGCGCTATTGTGGGCAGTTCAATAACTTTACAAAGAAAATGTTTTTGGCAATGAGTCCACTGAGTAATTTGTACTTAACCCTGCATCTCATTTTTGATGTGCAGGTTGAGCAGGGATTGACGATGAGTGTCAGGTGGTTTAGAGTGGCATGTGTTTTGTTGTTATAGTAGAAAGGTTTCTAGTAACTTGGGCATGTATCGTCATATGCATGTCCACACGTTTATTGCTGCTTAACTCTGATATTGTTTTGGTGTCTTTAAATATAACTGCATTTCATTACCGTATTGAACTTGAGGTCGTACCTCGTTCCTTGAATTGCGCCCTGATTGGGTTATATTTTGATGTTGAACCTTTTAACAAGTCCTTTTATGACTTGGGTCTGTATTGAAACAACTTATTCCTTTCAGTCCATGCATTTATTCGTAGTTTAATGGTTAATTGTATTAATTAGTTATGTATATATCCGCTGCATTATTATACCAGTGACGATCCTTATGATCCGTACTTCTTTGAGAAGCTTGGTCTTCACAAAGTGTTATCAGAGCACTTGATAGCTCTGAACCCTAGAAATCCTTTCCTTGAATCCTAAGTTAAAAGTTGAGTCTAGAAATTGTTTGTGTTTGACTGCCGCTGCAGTGCACTCCATCGTCGTCCTGCTCAACGAGGAAGAAGGTAACTATCTCAACTAAAAGTTGTTTTGAAATATGGAAGTTTATGAAATGTGGATTAGAATTTCAATATTGCCTTGTTAGGAAGTTGAAACACATTTTGGAAAAAGGGATGTTGTGAAATTGAAAAGTTGTTTCAAATGATTGGTCATTGGTTTGAAAGAAAGTTGCAAACTTTAAGAGTTGGTAAGGGAGTAATGTATGAATACTTGTTTGTCGCAATACTTGTTATGATCTATGTTTACTGCTACATGCAAAGCATGCTAGAAGCAGAATGTAAATGAGTATGTTTCACCATGAGAACATAGACTCTTAAGACGCATGATCCCTTTGCGTCGAACTTAGTATGAGAACATAAGGTATCCCCGATTGAACGAAATACTAAGGAAGAACGAGAACATAGAAATCTTAAGAATCACAATCCGAACGAATTTGAGGATGAGAACGCGACAAGTCTACAATGACGAAACGATTGCTTAACTGGAGGTTCGCACTGCTATGAGTCCCAACCTCTCTACACGAAGGAATTCCGAACACCATGCGTGTTGCCTCTATCGTGGCGATGATGAAAAATTAAAGTATAATGTTAAGGAAGTATAAAAAGAAAGATAAATTATAAGTACATTATGGGAACTAATATGATCGAATGTTATAATGCTAATAGAAATAGGGAATCCCGAACCTAATAATATAGGGTGACCACTTAGCCTTTACCCGAATGCTAGACATCGAACGTTTGTTCTGTCCTAAGAAACCATGCAGTCTCTTCCCAGAGACCAAACCATGAAAGTAGTTTCATAAGAACTTAGAAATATAAGATGGTTCGGACGGTCTTTACAACTAAGCGCCCTTTATCTTCTAGAGCCACACCCTAGGAGGTGGTACGCTCCTACCGTTCCTACCAGATATACCGAGGAGACTACATCAGCGAGTTCTTAACTCATTTCATACGTCATTGACTGCACATGCCCATGGTACGTTATATTATGACGGTGTGCTTCGACTGATCAATAGACTGCCATCCGACTGGCAGGGATATGCCCATGAGATATCGGCGTATTACATCTATCGACGTCGGGAGGGCTTCGATCTTGAGGTGGACTTGCCTCATTCCGCTAGTCACCTGAGCTACGTATTCATGGTATACGGAGCTGCACCCTATGGACTGTATCTCCCTGAACGGGAATACACCTGGCGTGATGATATTTAAGAGTGGCTTCACCTGGAGGTGCCTCGTTTGGCATCTGATGGACCCGTATTCTTGTCTGGCTGTGGTAGGAACATGTTCGAGGTGGGAACTTTCTGTCCCCGATAGCTCACTTTTTCGATCCTACCACCAGTAGGATTCGAGCCCCGTCATTAACAGCCCAGACCATCACCACCGATCATTCTATATCAGCATCCACCTCTATCTACCGGAGCTCTCCTAGCTCAGCCGCCGCCACTCCCGCATGGACCCCTGTACCATGATACTTTGGAGGTTGATGATCCACGTGGCCTAGCTACAAGCACCGTAAAAGAGCTTGTGCCGCCTTCTTCTTTTCTGTGCTTCCGGCCCGCTTCGAAGGATCACAACTGAGATCCGCTGAGACCTGGTTGTTATGGAAGAAGCTAGGGTCATTAGAGTCCAAGAGCCCGTGGCTCCCACACTCGATGCTGAGGTCGAAGTCCCAAAGGAGGACTGTTTGGTATGAATTTGTGCTTATTCTTGGTATTGTTTTACATGTCATTTTCAGCAGTTTATCCTATTTATACCATTGGTTCGATTATTATTTATCGATTCGGACTTACTTGGTTCATTTCAATGTTTTACAGAAAATCGGCATTAAATAGGATGAAATGAATATGCCAAGGATCAAGTATAATGAAGATCATCTCGACAGGAGTTCGTAGGCAAAAACCGTGCGTAAATCGGAGTTCAGACGAAGGAGAACGGGCCAAAAGAACGAAGTTGCGCACGTGCGTGCGCGCCAGCCCCGTCGCACGGCCAGCGCCGCACGCACACACGTCGTCCAACGCGCACGCACTGCTTTCTCCCTGCGCGCCCGCGTCATCCAGCGCTTCGCGCCGCAGCGCCAGCGCCCGTAAGCGCCACGCGCGCCCCTTTCAGCGCCAGCGCTTCGCTGCTGCGCTCGCCTGTCGCGCGTCGCCAGGCAAGGCGTGCAGAAGCACCCGCATGCGCGCCGCCGTCGCCGCCGCCCAAAGAATGCACCCACCAGCGCCCGCCACCCCGCGCCCGCTTCAGCCAGCCCTTCGCCTCGCCCTGCCGCTTCGCGCCAGCCGCCTACGCCTGCCGTGCTACTTCGCCGCCCGGTGCTCGTTGTGCCCGTCCGGGCATCACCATCGCCAGCCTCCAGCCTCATGCCCATGCCCGCCTCGCTGTGCCCCATCCGGGCTGGCATCACCCAGCCTCCGCCCAACGCCCGCGCCCGCCACCTCGCCCGCCGCCTTCGCCCGTCCGCCGTTTAAGACGCCTCTCACCGGCGCTGAGTTGCCCAACCGGCGTTCAACTCCGTAGCCCAAAGCGACTATTTCCTCGCTCGTTCTCACCTCGGCCGGCTTTCGATTACGGCGAAACTCTTCACCCATCCGTGCTCAACCCGGCCGGTGCTCGATTCTTACGAAATGATTTCTCAATCGGTATCACTCCAAACCAGCGCTCAGTCTCTCATTTAATATATAAACGCGCTAGGTCATTTTTATTAATGAGTCCTCAGTTCTGGTTTTTCTTCACGCAGCCGCGGCGTTCTTCAAGGATTTCTTCCGGGAGTTCTTCAGGCAACATAATAGATACAATTTCAGTATTATTTCATGTTCTTTATTTAATCGATCGAATAATTTAGTTTATCAGTTTATGCTTTTCGATTTATCAGTTTTATCGGAATCAGTTTCTTAATGATATTGTTTGGTCATTATTATTGAATTCAATTCCATAGTGACAGTGGATTATTTTCATCTTCATTTAATTTACACTGCTTAATGATTTCTTACGTTCGATTAATTCATGTCTTGTTGGTTGATTGGTATTTATGGTTTATTTGCAATTAGAATTGGATTAGGGCTTGACAAACCCTATGAATTGGATTGTTATTGCTTTTGTTCATTTCTTTGATTTATCCTGCTTTCGTAGCTCAACTAGGGATTGACAACCCCTGGTTTAGATTCATTGCTTTATTAGTTTAGCTCGGGATTGAAAACCCCTAGCTTAGGTTTGCTATTTATTTTCCGTATTTCAATTCCCGTATGTTTCAACCCTCGTTGGCATTAGAATGTTTAGGATTTAATTGCTTTCTGTGTGCGACACGAACAATCGCCCTGTTAAGTTTTCCTTGAGAGACGACTTGGGTTAACTTATCATGCTACAATTACCTCATACGATTGCGAGTAAATTTGAGTGTGTTTTTAGCTCGATCAATTTTGGCGCCGTTGCCGGGGAAAACTTTAGGCGTATTGTTTGTGTTGTTTGTTTTCTGTGTTTCTTTTTGTTCTGTTTGGTTATTTTCTCCCCGGTGCATGTGATCTTGTTTTTGTTGTTGGTGTTGGTTAATGCAGGGGTATCAGTAGTACGAATGTGGTCAAACAGGCTGGGGGGAGGAAAGTTCGTCGTATTGGGTAAATTCTTCTTACGAAGACGGAGCCCAGTTCGACTATTCCGAGGATACCACAAACCATGAGTATCGAGCCCACGATCCCTACCCCGAGCAACAAGCCTATGATCCCCACCGGACCAACCACCTCCACCGCAAATGACGAGGATCGCTTCACGATCCCTACCCCGAGCAACAAGCCTATGATCCCTACTCGACCAACCACCT
Organism: Salvia rosmarinus; assembly: GCA_036937905.1. Lineage (NCBI taxonomy): Eukaryota > Viridiplantae > Streptophyta > Magnoliopsida > Lamiales > Lamiaceae > Salvia > Salvia rosmarinus. Next base: position 44,963,422 of record CM072813.1, read on the forward strand.
CTACCGCAGATGCGAGGATCAAGCTTCACGATCCCCGCCCGAGGATCAAGCCTACAATCCATCTTGGGATCAACCACCTCCGCGCCACGAGGATCAATCCTACAATCCATCTTGGGATCAACCACCTCCGCGATATCCGTACTCACAACAACCACCTCCACCTCAAGATTCATACCACAGCAGACCACCTCCACCTCAAATGCCACTTGGGATGATAAGTTCGTCAAAAGTTTGGATGCTTATGACGCCTCACTTCAGCGCTTGGAGATCTGAGTGGGACATGTTAATAGCTTTGGTTGATGAGTGTTGCGGCGATGGAGGAACTTCCAAACCAATCCGATCAGTCCAAAGGTCACTATTCTAGAAAGTGACCCAATTATTGAGAATTGGTGGAAGAGACATCGATGAGCAGCTGCGATCACGGGGGTGGAAAGCGAGAAAGTGATGAAGTCATAACTTTCCCACACCAACCCGATCAAGCTCCGACGGTCATTACTCTTGAAAGTGACCCAATTGTTGAGAATGGGGTGGGAGAGAAACCTGACGAGTCGCTGCACAGAGAAGGTGGAAAATGAGAAAGAATGGGCACGTGAGGATGAGAAGCAGGATCAGAGCCACGAGGAAGTTGTTACAAGGACGACTGACGAGGAAGAGTGGGCACATGAAATTGATAACACATCAAAACCCACTCTGGAGGTGAAAGAACTACCCAAACACTTGGAGGAGGATGAAGAAATGATGAAGCAAGAGTGGGCACGTGAAGTTTCTAGCATGCCAAAGCCCACTCTGGAAGTGAAAGAACTGCCTCCACAATTGAAGTACGTGTTCCCAGAGGAGGACAAAGTGAGGACAAAGGTTGAGGTAACATCAATAATTTGTCAACATCCTAATTCAACAAAGTATTGTGCTTTGGGAATTAAAATTATCTATTTTTCTTTGGAGAATAGGATGTTTGATTTGAACTTAAATGATGCATTATTTGCTTTCTTTACTGTCCTCTGTTCTTATATGGTTACTACTGATGCTCTGGCTGAGATGGTATTCCTGCAGGTAAAGGACTATGGATAGTCCGTTGTTGATCGGAATACGTCGGGCTCACGACGTTAAACTGAGTACTACGTGGGAGTTTACCCACGGATTTTATTTTCTTTTTCTTTCTTTCTTTTTTGTTTTGTTTCGTTGTTCTCGTTGATATGTCTGTTGTTGTTGAGTTTGTTTTGCTCAGAATTGGAACGTTGTAAGCAGTGTGGTGAAGCCGTGACACTCCAACTCTGCCGTGCACGCTCACATTCCAACCCTGCCACTGCCATCTATTATCAGGGAAATCTCCTCCTCTATTGGCTATTTTTTGTGTTATTAATGTTTTTGAGCACTGGGGACAGTGCTCGAATTTAGTGTGGGGAAGAGAATATTTGGTTTTGTGGGCGTGACATATATATTTTTTGTATGCTTAATGATGTGCCCATGTGCTTATTTTGATTGTTTGGACGTAAGCTTTGTCTATGCGAAGGATTTTGATTGTTGCATCTGAACTCTGTGGTATTCGTCAAACTGATTTTGTATTTCCGAGACTTTTGGTGATATATGATTTGAGTGTAATGTGAATTGACGAGATTGTGATTGATAGAAAATGAATAGGGGAAAATTGATGTGATTTGTCCGACTAATGTTAGGGGTAGTGTTAACATTGTAGTCATCTATATACTTGTTTCCTTAAAAAAAAAGGTGTGATAAAGATGAGAAAAGAAGGAGAATGAAACTCCAATATATTGTTGAGATTGTATAAATGGAGGATGAGATTCTGCCCCTCTTTCTCGTAAATTGAGAAATAGGCATGGGAAACCACGATAGGCGACTCGAGTTTATCGAGAATTCACCTTTCGAACATTGTTCCAAAATCTGTTAATACTTTCTTTGTTATCAAAGAAACTTGTTGCTAAAGGTGACCACATTAGTTAGTTCACCCCTAACGGAGAGTTGGGTCTGAGCAGAGTTTACCCTTTTATTTATTGGAAATCGATTGTCATCCTAGATTTATTTCACATTATCTTTGAATTCGTAAACACCAAGTGTGGGGGAAAAGAAATAAGGTTTGATTGATTAGACTAAAAGTGAAATAGCATGAATTATCTTCCTTATTCTTATTGGTATAGAGTTTGCTTGAGGATAAGCAAATGGATAAGTGTAGGAGAGTTGTTTGGTATGAATTTGTGCTTATTCTTGGTATTGTTTTACATGTCATTTTCAGTAGTTTATCCTATTTATACCGTTGGTTCGATTATTATTTATCGATTCAGACTTACTTGGTTCGTTTCAATGTTTTACAGAAAATCGGCATTAAATAGGATGAAATGAATCTGCCAAGGATCAAGTATAATGAAGAGCATCTCGACAGGAGTTCATAGGTGAAAACCGTGCGTAAATCGGAGTTCAGACGAAAGAGAACGGGTCAAAACAACGGTCGCGCGCGTGCGTGCACGCCAGCCCGTCGCCACGGCCAGCGCCGCGCACACACGTCGCCCAGCGAGAGCGCACCCGCTCTCCCCACGTGCCCGCGTCGGCCAGCGCCGCCGCCCGCGCGCCGCCGTGGCGCCAGCGCGCGCTCGCTCGCCGCCGCCGCTTCGCCCGCGTCGCGCCGCCCGTCGCGTGTCGCCCAGCGTCGCGAGCCCGCAGCACCTGTAGCGCCCGTCACGCTGTCGCCCGATGCGCGTGCCGCCAGCACCCGCCACCCCGCGACGCCCCACGCCGGCCCAGCGCACCTCGCCGCCATGCCGCCGGCACCGCGCTTCGCCGCCGCCGCCGTGCTACTTCGGCCGCCGGTGCTCGCTATGCCCCATCCGACGCAGGCATCACACGCGCCAGCGCTCCGCACCCAGCGCTTGCTCCCCGCTGCATGCCTCGCCTCGCCGCCGTGCTCGTTGTGCCCGTCGGTCTTGGGCATCACCCGCGCCAACGCCCACGCCAGCGCCCGCCGCCGCCGCGCCCGGCGCCGCGCCATCCGCCATCGTTCGTACGCCTCTCCACCCGACGCTGGGAGTTTCCCAACCGGCGTTCAACTCCAGCCAGCTCAAAGGTTTATTTCCTTGCGTTCCTCCTCCTCACCGGCGCCGATTACAAGGCGAACTCTTCACCCATCCGGCGCTCAACCCCAGCCGGCGCTCAGTTCTTTACAGAATGATTTCTCAACCGACGTTCACTCCAAACCGGTGCTCAGTCTCTCATTTAATATATAAACGCGTGATAAACGCGCATTTTACACGTTTATTATTGATTTTTAAAGATGATTTTAGATCGATAAAGTGCGTTTATGTCTTGGATCTCAATGCTTTTACATATTTTTGGAAGATACTGCTCTTGGGTTCTGTTTTGATGTTTTGTAGGCTTATAAGTTGAAAACCGAAACATGGAGCGAAGAACGAGCGAGCGAGGGCAAAAACACGGCCTAGCGACCGCCGCGAACGCCAGCCCGACCGCATGAAGACCAGCCGGCGCTCATATCTTGCAAGAATGATGGCTCATGACCGCCTAGCGATCGCTAGGTCGGCCGCGAGGCAACGCCATGGCACGCGAGGAGTCCCAGCGACCGCGAGACGTGGCCGCGACGATTTTCCATGCGACGCGACCACACCTAGCGACCGCGAGGTGTTGCCGTGAGGTCGACGAGTGCGCGCGCCTCTGCCGAAAAGACGAGGATGGCCGAGACGAGGATGTTCCCTCGCGACCGAGCTCACGACCGTGAGCCCGACCGCGATGCATGGCGGCAGACGTGAAAATTAGGTTTACGCCTAATTCTATAAATAGGGCATTACCCCTCGCCCCAAACCTTCCCAAAGCGATTTTACGTTTTCCTCAGTTTTTCTCTATTTTCCATTTATTTTCACATTAGTTTTGATTTAGATTAATTCTAGCAATAGTTTTCCATCGTTCTAGCTTTAGTTCTTCGCATTGTTAACGTTTTGGAATGATTTCGTCCGAAGGAATTCCATCGTTTTCCCGTTTTCTGTTGGGTTTGGATACGAACCCAACCATTGTTCTTCAGACATTTCCCTACGGGTTTTATCAATTTAATTTCTGTTTTTATGATTATCTCGTATTTTATTTCGTTATTTATGTCTAGCTAAATTTATGTTCTAATCCTAGGGTTTGCATGATTCTATCCTATATGTTGTGATTCCAGCTATTATTATTTACCTTCCAGGCATTGATTTATGATTCTTGGTGCTTATTTATATGTGTTGATTTCTGATCAATCTTGATGCATATCATAGTTGCCAGTTAATTACGTAAAAGTTTTAATTGTCAATCGATCTTGAATGCATGATACGGATAAGCCTTGAGTCGTAGCTGAGATAGGAACATTCGTAGGAAGCATATTCTTTGTGATCCTTTTGGAGTTGCTTATTTTCCTCTAGAGACGTAACAGTAATAGGGAAAATTAGTAATCAACTGTCACAATTGTCGTAACTGAAGTTGTTGGCTACTTATGTGATCTTCCATCTTGTCTGGATAAAACGGTTAATAATAAGCAGGATAAACATCGTAGTGGATAGGATTAGTGCATCCCTAAGGTTAGTCTTTCTTCATAGTTATCTCTTTGAGTATTTATTGCTTTAGTTTATTTTCTTGTTGTCACCTTTGCTTTGGATTTAATTATCTGAAGCCATAAACCTATACAAACCAAATTTGTTCTTGGATAATGATGAAGTTTCGTTGAATTAGCTTCGTGTTTTGGATTGCAATCCTCATGGATACGATACTCGACTTACCTTATACTTGCGCGTTTCGTGTGAGAAAAGTGGCGATCAAATTTTAGCGCCGTTCGGGATTATTAAGATCACATAGGAATAATTTGTGATTTGGATTTATTAATTCAAGTTATATATTTAATATTATTTATTTATTCTTACCAGAGTTAAGTTGTCTCTTTTTCTCCAGGTAGTATATGATTACAAGATCTCAGGGACCTCCTGAAAAATATTTAGATCCCGAGATCAAAAGCACTTTCGAGAGAGGAGGAGGCGAGAAAGGAGAGGCAAGAAATGGCAAGCAATTCCAACAACGGGGTGTTCCTCCCAATGGGGTATACCTCCCAGCGGTACCGCACGTCTCTGGTGAATTTACAGAGATGCAGCGATGCGAATGGCGAATATGGGACTCCTTGTCCCTGTTCCAGAGACGAGACCTCAGAACTACATGTACCGACATCCCACTCAACAATTCCAAGGAGGATGATGGGGCCCGCAAGTGGGCGCGAACAATTTCAATTAAAGCCGTACCGATCGGTATGGTGCAAGGAGAGCGGTTTGGGGAGGAGTTCTGAAGACCCGAATGCACATCTCGAGACTTATCTCGACATTTGTGACACCATCAAGCGAATGGGGTGCCACAAGACACAATCCGGATGCGCATGTTCGGATTCTCTGCTTGACAGAGCGAAGGATTGGTTCAAGAGCTTGGACCGCCTTTGGATAAGCAGTTGGGGAATACTGTGAAAAGTTTCTCTCAAAGTATTTCCTCCACCCAAAGCACGTAAGATTATCACAAATCTCCCACTTTTGCCAACAAGGAGGCAGTCGTTGTTCAAGCATGGAAGAGATTTAGGGGCTTATTGAGAAAGTGCCCACAACATGGTTTCTCCAGAGAGCAGCAGATCACGCAGTTCTATAGCGGGCTGACACTGCATATGAGGAGTATTGTAGATGCATCGGCAGGAGGCTGCTTACTGAATCGCCGAGTAGAGGAGGCCAGCCGCATCATAGTAGAGATGGCGGCCAATAGTTATCAATGGCCGATGGAGAGAACGCCTGTGTTTAAAGCAATTGCTGTTGAGAGTGACTCGAAATACGACGATCTTATGAAGAAGTTCACTCTTTTGAAGAGCCAGATCGAGACAGAAGATGTCAGCTATGTCAATCAGAGGAATAATGGAGGAAACCAGGCGTACCATCCGAACAACATGAATTATCCTAATCTATCGTATGCCAATCCCAATAACTTCCAACAACCTCCAGCAGGCTTCGCTGTGCAGAATGGTATGATTCAAGAGCCGAAGAAGAAGGGTTTAGAGGAGTTGATGCAGCAGCTTGGTTGTGAGCAACCAACAAATGACGACAAATCGAATCGATGGCGCACTGTGTAACTCGTTCATCAATAGCACTACTCGTAAAGTTGCACATCCGAATCCACCATGACAGCCATGGGCAAACACTTGAAGATCTTTGGAGAATCGATCGGTCGGATGGCGCACGGTGAGAATGCACACCAAAGACAAGCCAATTTTCGAGTGTCTGAGTGAACCCAAGAATCGGTGCTTTGCTATCCGGTTGAGAAGTGGAGCAGCGTATCAGACCCACCCGGACGAAGAAGGAGCGACGAAAGAGCACCTCGCGACCAAGCTCACGACCGCTAGCTCGGCGCGAGACATCACACGTTCGGCCGATCGAGGAATACGCGGCGACCCGCGTCATGAACGAAAGCACCTCGCGACCGTGATCCTAGCCGCGAAACCGTGCAGCGGCGAGAGAGAGAGCCCGCGATCGCGTGTCCACCGCTACGAAGACGGCGGTAGCGCGGTCCCTAGCGATCACCCTCGCGGTCGCGAGGGCGACCGCGAGCACGCCCGAGGATGAAATATCCTACATATACTCCTCCTGATCCGTTTCCAAGTCGACTAGCTAAGTCGAAATATGACGAGGAGTTCACCCGATTCAAAGAGATATTTCGAAAGTGAATATCAATCTACCTCTCTTTGAAGCGCTCCAAACATGCCGGATATGTGAAGTTTACGAAAGATGCATTAGCAAGCAAAAGAAATTGGGTAAATTTGAAAAATTAACCTATCTCAAGAATGCAAGGCCATCTTACAACGGAAGTTGCCTCACGAGCGAAAGATCCGGGAGGTTCACACCGAGTGCGAGATTGCTTGCACACATTCCCCAATGTGTTGTGCGATTTGGGAGCAAGCATCAATCGATGTCACCGAATGTATTCAACCGCCTGGAGCTAGGGAAGATGAAGCCAACAAAGATATCATTGATGATGGTGACGTGTCATCACATATCCTAAGGAATTGTTGAAGACGTGTTGGTAAGAATTGGGACTTTGTCTTTCTGCTGATTTTGTTATATTAGACATACCCGAATTCAAGCATCAACCACTAATCTTGGGTAGACCTTTTCTAGCAACTGGTCGTGCTTTGATTGATGTATAGGAAGGTGACCTCACGTTTCGTGTCAATGATGAGGAGATAAAGATTTCAATATATGATGCCATCAAGCAACACGATAGTTCAGAGCTTGAAAATTGCTATTCGATCACCACTACCACAGCCAGCACATTCTTGAGCTCGAATTTCAATAGACCATCAGACGAGCATGCTGCAAGGAAGAAGTGGACTCGGTATAAAAATCCGAGTGATTCGTTCAAGCTCAGTGGAAGCCATTCTTATGCCAATTGGTGGGCTGTTGTAAATGCTAAGTACAAGGGCAAATCGAAGTTTGGAAATCTGTCAGTTGTCAAATCGCTTGATTGAGGAGAGGTACCGTCGAGCTAGCGACGATAAATCTAGCACTGGTTGGGAGGTAACCCAACGTTTTTTACATGTTTTATGTTTTTCGTTTTGTTTTTCTTCTTTTTCTTTGTTTTGTTGTGTCTTGTTTGTTTGTTTTTAAGTCCCAAGGTATAGCATCAATGGCGAGGATTCTATCCACCGCCGGAGTAGCGCGACATTTGAGGTAAGATCTCTCCCAATCACTCTCTTCTGCAAACATTATTGCCTCCATTGCACACTGTTGACAATAAGTTTGGGGGGGAGTGGTCGAGTGTGAAGTGGTTGAGAGTCCTTTTTATATTTTGCGTTGTTTTGTTAAGTTTTTATATGTTGGGGCTTTTGTCGTGTCTTTTGTGTTTTTTTTGTGTCGGTCGATCAACGAGTTGAAGTGAAATGTGTTAATCCATGTAGCCAATGATGATAGAAATTTTCTGTTAAATATGTGATAGTGCACATGATATGTTAGAAAATAACCCATAGATAACTTGAGATTGCTTAGCTTGTTGTTTTTAACCATTTGCTAAAACCGTGAGACTTGAGCTTCACTATATACACATCTTGTTACAGTTTCTTTTATTTGTGTGATATCGTGCATGTAATTATCTTCTAGAACTTGCCGTTTTTTTCTGTGTCGAGGCTGCAATATGTGTTTTGAATGTGGAAAGGATAAAAGACCATCTTTGTTAAACCACGTATTTACCCAAACACTAGCCCAATGATATATACCATTTGTCGCCTTCTTTGAGCCTTTATTAGACTTTATTCTTTTGTTAACCGGATGATAGGAGGTGAGGATGGATATGGGAATCAAATGGGAGAAAAATTTGTTTTGATATGCAAAGTGGGGATAAAAGATAAAGTATGGTACCCGTGTGAAAAAGAATAGACCCTATAAGCTCTATTACAAAACCTAGAAAAGAAAAATTTTGTAAATAGTATGAGCATAAAGGAAGTCAATTATCATAGTATATGGTACCTTGAGTGAATAAATGTCGAAATATCATGTTGGAAAGGAAAAGGAAATGGACAAAGTCCATATGAGCTGATTATAGAGAAGAAAGTACTTGGAATATATTTGAGTCACTTAGCCATATATTATCCTACCTTAACCAATGTGCCTACTATACAACCTATGAAAAGTCCTTTTTGATCCTAATTTGAATGCATTTGACGTGGTGGAGATATTAGAGAAATGGCAAGCCTATGGTGAGATTTTTGCATTGCATTGATTATTGAGTGAATACACGTCCTTTATTTCTTTATGAGTTGAGTGTACTCTATATATTACGCACATGCCATTGTGAGGGTTGAATTGAATGTGATTTTGCTTTCAATGGTTGTACATTGTCGATTTGACTAATGTCGCCGTGTGCACTAATGATTTTGAGCTTTGAGATATTTACGAGGCTTTATTGGTTAATCACCTTTCTTGACGCCGTTGATCTGTTTTGTGTCTCTCTTTCTTTTTGGTCTTGTTTTTGTTTGAGGACAAACAATGATTTAAGTTTGGGGGTTGATAAGCGTGCATTTTACACGCTTATTGTTGATTTTAAAGATGATTTTAGATCGATAAAGTGCGTTTATGTCTTGGATCTCAATGCTTTTACATATTTTGGAAGATATCTGCTCTTGGGTTACTTTTGGTGTTTTGTAGGCTTATAAGTTGAAAACCAAGCATGGAGCGAAGAACGAGCGAGCGAGGGCAAAACACAGGCCTAGCGACCGCCGCGGCCGCCAGCCCGACCATGAAGACCAGCCAGCGCGGCGCGCCATATCTTGGCAAAATGATGACTCGCGACCGCCTAGCGATCGCTAGGTCGGCCGCGAGGCAACGCCATGGCACGCGAGGAGTCCCAGCGACTGCGAGACGTGGCCGCGATGATTTTCCATGCGACGCGACCACACCTAGCGACCGCGAGGTGTTGCCACGAGGCCGACGAGCGCGCGCGCCCCTGCCGAGAAAACGAGGATGGCCGAGACGAGGATGTTCCCTCACGACCGAGCTCGCGACCGCGAGGCATGGCGGCAGACGTGAAAATTAGGGTTTCTGCCCTAATTTTATAAATAGGGCATTACCCCCTCGCGCCCCAAACCTTCCCCAGCGATTTTACACGTTTTTCCTCAGTTTTTCTCTATTTTCCATTTATTTTCACATTAGTTTTGATTTAGATTAATTCTAGCAATAGTTTTCCATCATTCTAGCTTTAGTTCTTCGCATTGTTAACGTTTTGGAACTATTTCGTCCGAAGGAATTCCATCGTTTTCCCGTTTTCCGTTGGGTTTGGATACGAACCCAACCATTGTTCTTCAGACGTTTCCCTATGGGTTTTATCAATTTAATTTTTGTTTTTATGATTATCTCGTATTTTATTTCGTTATTTATGTCTAGCTAAATTTCTGTTCTAATCCTAGGGTTTGCATGATTTTATCCTCTATGTTGTGATTCCTGCTATTGTTATTTACCTTCCAGGCATTGATTCATGATTCTTGGTGCTTATTTATATGTGTTGATTTATGATCAATCTTGATGCATATCATAGTTGCCAGTTAATTACGTAACAGTTTTAATTGTTAATCGATCTTGAATGCATGATACTGATAAGCCTTGAGTCGTAGCTGAGATAGGAACATTCGTAGGAAGCATATTCTTTGTGATCCTTTTGGAGTTGCTTATTTTCCTCTAGAGACGTAATAGTAATAGGGAAAATTTGTAATCAACTGTCCCAATTGTCGTAACTGAAGTTGTTGGCTATATATGTGATCTTCCATCTTGTATGGATTAAAACGGTTAATAATAAGCAGGATAAACATCGTAGTGGATAGGATTAGTGCATCCCTAGGGTTAGTCTTTCTTCATAGTTATCTCTTTGAGTGTTTATTGCTTTAGTTTATTTTCTTGTTGTTACCTTTGCTTTGGATTTAATTGTCTGAAGCCATAAACCTATACAAACCAAATCTGTTCTTGGATAATGATGAAGTTTCGTTGAATTAGCTTTTGTGTTTTCGGATTGCAATCCCATGGATACGATACTCGACTTACCTTATACTTGCACGTTTCTCGTGTGAGAAAAGTGAGCGATCAACGCACTAGGTCATTTTTATTAATGAGTCCTCAGTTCTTGTTTTTCTTCACGCAGCCGCGGCGTTCTTCAAGGATTTCTTCTGGGAGTTCTTCAAGCAACATAATAGATACAATTTCAGTATTATTTCATATTCTTTATTTAATCGATCGAATAATTTAGTTTATCAGTTTATGCTTTTCGATTTATCAGTTTTATCGGAATCAGTTTCTTAATGATATTGTTTGGTGATTATTATTGAATTCAATTCCATAGTGAAAGTGGATTGTTTTCATCTTCTTTTAATTTAAATTACTTAATGATTTCTTGCGTTCGATTAATTCATGTCTTGTTGGTTGATTTGTATTTATGGTTTATTTGCAATTAGAATTGGATTAGGGCTTGACAAACCCTATGAATTGGATTGCTATTGCTTTTGTTTATTGCTTTGATTTATCCTGCTTTCGTAGCTCAACTAGGGATTGACAACCCCTGGTTTAGATTTATTGCTTTATTAGTTTAGCTCGGTATTGACAACCCCTAGCTTAGGTTTGCTTTTTATTTTCCGTATTTCAATTCCCGTATGTTTCAACCCTCGTTGGTATTAGAATGTTTAGGATTTAATTGCTTTCTGTGTGCGACACGAACAATCGCCCTGTTAAGTTTTCCTTGAGCTACGTATTTATGGTATACGGAGCTGCACCCTACGGACTGTATCTCCCCGAACGGGAATACACCTGGCGTGATGATATTCACGAGTGGCTTCACCCGGAGGTGCCTCGTTTGGCATTTGATGGACCCGTATTCTTGTCTGGCTGTGGTAGGAACATGTTCGGGTGGGACCTTCGTCCCCCGATAGCTCACTTTTCGATCCTACCACCGGTGGGATTCGAGCCCCGTCACAATGTTGAGACCATCACCACCGATCATTCTATATCAAGATCCACATCTATCTACCGGAGCTCTCCTAGCTCGGCCGCCACTCCCGCATGGACCCCCGCATGCCGTGATACTTTGGAGGTTGATGATCCACGTGGCCTAGCTACAAGCACCGTGAGAGAGCTTGTGCCGTCTTCTTCTTTGCTCCGTTTCCGGCCGCTGCTTTCGAAGGATCACAACTGAGATCCGCTGAGACCTGGCTGCTATGGAAGAAGCTAGGGTCATTAGAGTTCGAGAGCCCGTGGCTCCCACACTCGATGCTGAGGTCGAAGACCCAAAGGAGGACCCTGAGGAGGACCTGCCATCTAACGATGAGAAGTCCTCGTATAGACATTTGATTTGATATAATGATAGTTCCCCGAGAGCTTTGGTTTTTTAGGTTGCGATATGTGGTGTTCGATGACGTGCTAGATTTTATGTTTATGATTATATATACATACCGTGCTAAGATATTTATGATCCTGACGGATGGTATAAGAAGATATCTTATTACGTATATTTATGAAAGCTAGAATGCCACCGATAAGAAGAAACCGTGAGGTAACACCCGAAAGAGATGACACCCCTCAACCACCACCACCGACAAGATGGATTGAGGAACTATTCCTCAGATAGAACCCGCCCACTTTCAACGGGACTAGGAATCCCGTGGATGCTAAACTTTGGATTCGCGCGCTGGAGCGAATCTTTAACTTCCTTCACTTCACCTATCAAGAACGCTTGTCATGCGTTGCTTTACAAATGACCGGTGTCGCTGACTTTTGGTGGGAGGCAAAGAGGAAGACCTTATCGGTAGAAAAAAATTGGATGAATATACCTGGGAGGAATTCAAAGAGGAAGTGTACGAGAAGTACATTCCTAAGAGCTACCGGAAAAGAAAGGAACATAAATTTTACAATCTGCGCCAGGGAAAGACAACGGTCACGGACTACGACCGTGCATTTTGCGAGATGTCACGGTATGCGCCTCAGCTGATCGACACCGATGAGAAGATGATAGAGAAGTTTCGGACGGGACTTCGTCATGAAATCAGGGTTTCGCTAGCTGGCCATGGAAATCTGACTTACCGTGAGGCCCTCAGCAGGGAAATGGACATCGAGGTTGCCTTGCCCGAGGATATGAGTGTCGTTGTGCATCCTCCGAATCACCGGAGGATCGTGGGAAGAGAAAGTGGGAAGGACCCCAACAAAGTCAAGGATCAATGCTGGCTAGGCCGAAAGGATGCCATGGCAAGGGAATAACGTGTCATCTGGGCACGGGCAAGGTAATGGACGTCCCATGGTACACTCACTTAGCAGGGGGAAAACAGAAGTTCGTGAGACTCCCCGTGTGCCCAAGGTGCCATAGGAGTCACAAGGGGGAATGCGCATTTACGAATGACGGATGCTTTAAGTGTGGCCAGAATGGTCACTACTCGAGGATCGCAGGATGCGCCAAAGGGGTGGTGGTCGTCCAATGTGCCCAACCGAGTCCAACGGTCCGGCTATCAAGCTCAACCATTTCATAGCAATGCCTCCGATTCGGTGATTTCCAATTGATCCAATGACCGTATCAACCACGACGACAACGACAACAACAGTGGCGACAGCCGCAACAACAATACCGACAGCCCCAACAACAACAGCAACAACAACCGCAACAACAACAACAACATCATCAACAACAGCAACCGCTACCGCAAGCCAGGGCCTACGCCCTCAACCAAGAAAGGAAATTCCCGCAGGAGCCTCCAAGAAACCAATGAAACTTTGCTGGTATGGGAATACTCCTCCAATTGCCTATTAGTATTTGATACTGGCGCCTCGCATTCTTTTATTGCTGAAGCATGCGTTGAGAACTTAGGATTAGATCCTAAATGCGCTGAACAAATCATGAGAATTTCTTCTCCAGTATGAGGCATAAGAACGGTAACCCACATATGCTCGAACCTAGAACTTGGACTAGGCTCACTTAAGGTCATGACAGATAACCTCCACTTCATACCTATGACAGATGTGGACATAAACCTAGGAATGGATTGGTTAACCGAACATAATGCGACCATCGTGTGTAATGAAAGGAAAATTTCTTTCCAATATCCCGGAGAGAAACCTACAGACTTTCACGGGATCAACATGGGGAGGAGAGTCCCAATCATATCCGCACTACAAGCAAGGACGTTGCTGAACAAGACAGAGAACCACGCCTACCTCGTCTATCTCCAGGAGAAAGAGCGGAATGAGAGGAGGATAGAAGACGTTCCGATAGTGAAGGAGTACCCCGATGTATTTCTAGATAAACTACCGGGATTACCGCCAAACCGATAGATTGAGTTCACGATTGACCTCGAACCAAGTTCTGCCCCTGTGTCGAAAGCCCCATATCGGATGGCACTAAAGGAACTAGAGGAATTGAAGATCTAGCTGCAAGAACTCTTGGAGTTAGGTTTCATTAGACCTAGTGTGTCTCCATGGGGAGCACCTGTCCTTTTTGTGAAGAAGAAGAATGGTACACTGAGAATGTACATAGACTATCGAGAGTTAAACAAGATAACTCTTAAGAATAAGTATCCTTTGCCCCGAATTGACGATCTGTTTGACCAGCTTAAAGGAGCGGGAGTCTTTTCAAAGATAGATCTAAAGTCGGGATACCATCAACTAAGGATTAGACCAGATGATGTACCTAAAACGACTTTCCGTACAAGGTATGGTCATTTTGAATTCATCGTTATGCCCTTTGGACTTACAAATGCCCCAGTAGTATTTATAGATATCATGAATAGGGTATTTCACCCATACTTAGACAAAATTGTCTTAGTATTAATAGACGATATCGTAATATACTCCAAGAATAACCAAGAACACAAAGAGCACTTGAGAACTGTGTTGCAAACATTGAGGCAAGAGAAACTCTTTGCCAAGTTTAGCAAGTGTGAATTCTGGTTAGGCGATGTGAAATTCTTAGGTCACATTGTGTCCGCCGAGGGAATCAAAGTAGACCACTCGAAGATCAATACAGTTCGAGAATGGGAATCACCAAAGAACCCGAATAAAATTCGGAGTTTCTTAGGACTTGCCGGCTATTATCAGAGATTCATCGAAGGATTTTCAACGATAGCCCGACCCATGACCCAACTGTTGAGAAAAGGAATCAAGTACACTTGGACCGCCAAGTGTGAGGCTAGTTTCCAGAGATTGAAGGAGTTGCTAACAACAAGACTGTATCATGATGCAAGGCGGATAAGGAGTACACAATCTACACGGACACTTCGAAGAATGGACTAGGATATGTTCTGATGCAAGAAGGCAAGGTTATTGCTTATACTTCAAGGCAATTACACCTACATGAGTTGAACTATCCTACGCACGATCTAGAATTAGCATCGGTCGTACATGCCTTAAAGATTTGAAGACACCATCTCTATGGAGTTAGATGTGAGATCTACACTGACCATGAAAGCCTGAAGTACTTCTTTGAACAGAAAGATCTTAACATGAGGCAACGTAGATGGTTAGAACTGGTGAAAGATTACGACTGTGGTATCAATTACCACCCAGGCAAGGCTAATGTTGTAGCCGATGCTTTGAGTCGCAAATCTCACCCTAGTTTGGGATGTCTCCTCAGTCATGAGGAGACACTTATAAAGGAATTACAGAAGATGAATATCGAAGTCATGGACCCGTCTCAGACGATAGAAGGCTGTATTGCAACGTTGATTGCAATCCCGGACTTAAGAGCCCGAATCTTAGAAGCCCAGAGGAAGAGCAAGAAGCTAGAGGAAGTACGAGCCAAGATCAAGGACAACAACCATAAAAATTTCAAAGAAGCAACAGATGACGTTTTGTTGTATGATGGGAGAGTGTGTATCCCAGAAGACGAAGGGCTTGAGAGCGAAATCTTGAAAGAAACCCATGAGACTTCTTACACCGCACACCCATTGAAGCACCAAAATGTACCAAGATCTCAAGGAGAAATTTTGGTGGGATGGAATGAAGCGAGACGTAGCTTCATTGAGAATTTTTTGTGGGATGGAATGAAGCGAGACGTAGCTTCATTCGTAGAACGTTGTTTGACGTGTCAACAAGTGAAGGCACTCCACCAGCGACCGTATGGAACCTTACAACCGTTGGACATACCGGAATGTAAATGGGATTATATAGCCATAGATTTTGTTACTGGGCTACCCAAATCACGAAGAGGAAATACCGCTATCTGGGTCATCATCGATCGTTTGACCAAGAGCGCGCATTTTATACCCATTCCGATAACACATGGATCAGACAGATTAGCACAATTGTACGTTCGAGAAGTTGTACGTTTGCATGGAGTTCCGAAAACTATCACGTCTGATAGAGATTCAAAATTTACCTCCAGATTTTGGACGAGCTTGCAAAAGGAATTGGGAACTCGACTACATTTTAGTACCGCATTCCACCCACAAACGGATGGAAAATCCGAGAGGACCATTCAGATGATCGAAGACATGTTGAGGACCGTTGTTCTGGATAGAGAAGAAAGTTGGAAACACGTGTTACCACTTGTGGAATTCGCCTACAACAACCACTACCAAGCAACGATTGGAATGGCCCCGTACAAAGCGCTTTATGGAAAGAAATGTCGATCACCACTTTACTGGGATGAAGTGGGAGAAAAAAAGAGTATTAGGACCTAAGTGCATGGGAGAGATGATCGAGATTATGAGACGATCCGCCAACGGATCAAGGAGGCCCAAGACCGGCGGTAAGTCGTCTGACGACAAGCGGCGCATGTAGCTACATTTGAAGTGGGAAACAAAGTTTTCTTGAAGATCTCCCCGTCAAAAGGGATCGTGAGATTCGGAATCAAAGGGAAGTTGCGACCATGTTTCATAGGACCCTATGAAATTTTGCAAAGGATAGGGCCAGCGGCTTACAGACTTTCATTGCCGCCAAGTTTTGGAAACGTGCACAATGTTTTCCATGTTTCACATCTCAGAAAGTACATACATGACCCCAGCCATGTGATACTGCCGACAGATATTGTCCTCCATGACAATATGAGTTATGTAGAATTACCTACGGAAATCTTGGACCGACGTATCCAAAAGCTAAGGAACAAAGAGATAATGTTAGTAAAAGTTCTATGGCGCACACAACATGGGAATTAAAATTAGCTATGAAAGAGAAATACCCGGATCTTTTCCAATGTTAGCAAATTTCGGGACGAAATTTATTTTAAGGGGGATGGTATGTAATAACCCAAAAAATTTAAAACTTTTATTAGTGATGGTTAAACCAATTACTTGTGGTGCTAAGACCTTAAATATGTTTAAGGTAACCAACGAAACGAATTAGAATCGATTCGGAGATCGAAAACTGGAGAAATAAAAAAAACTAGTGACTAGTCCAACCGAATTAGCGTTTCCTGAATAGCCTGAACATAGAATAAAAGATCTAGAATGAATCTCAACAAAAGGATTTCATTTCTAGAATCTTCTAACGAAAACATGTGAGAAGCCAAAGAATTGGAATTTTTGGGCATGCTTGCCTGATCAGTCTCAAAAGTACTATTCACAAGTCGGATCAAATTCAAGTCTGTGATAATCATGAAAATTAATAAGAAAAATCAAAATCATGAAGGAATATATTATTATGAATTTAGAATTCATAAGAATCAATTTATGAACGAAATTCCTGAAGAACTTAACCGAACGCCGGGAATATATACCGAAAAAACCCTAAACTGGTCCGAACGAACCGAAACTCGAACCAAGGGTCTAAATCAATAAGTAATTATTTATAAGACTCAAATTAATTATAAAAGCTCAAGAATTCAATAGAAATTCGAATGAGCATAATTTAATCGTCAGACGCTGTTTTTCCGCGATAATTCAGAATTGACTTACCGGATGCAATCCAAACTTCATGAAATTATTATAAACTATGAAATAAGTCTTTTTAAGTCTATTTAAGAAAATAAAACCTTAAGGTTATGAGAAATCAATTGAAAGCGTGATAAAACTTAAAAAAACGGTATTAACATGCTAAATCGGGTAATTTGACTAGTCTTTCTCCCAACTACCACCAAGGGCACCCCATATGAGTAGGGCTGTAACCGAGCTAAACTGTTCATGAGCTACTCAGATCTCGATTCGAAAAAAGCTCGTTCGAAATTTCGTTCGTTTCGTAAACGAGCCGAACTCGAGCCTCAAACCGAGCTCGATAAGATTTTCGAGCCGAACTCGAGCTTAGTGATGTTTGACTCGTAGGATCGCGAACATGTTCAGTTCGAACTCAAACGAGCCAGTTCACAAACATGCTCGCGAGCCTTCTAGTCGAGCCTTGTTCGCGAGCCTGAGCACTGAGCTGAATCAAGATGGATAATGGAGCTGTTAATTTTTTAAAAAACAATTGTAAGAAATAAGATTCGAACCTGGGTCAAAAAGCTACAAAGAACTTGTTCGTGCTCTATTAACCAATTAGGATGCATGTTTATTGTTGAGTGTGGTGTCTAATTTATATATGTGTACATACAAACAATGTAAATTCACAAAAAATATTTATAATTAATAGTATTTTCAATTACTTACTAGTTTATTACTGTATCGTCACATTTATATTATACATAATACATACTATATATATTAACGTACATTTCCAAGTAGTTATAACTACTTGGATCTTCAAGAATTAGGCATACGAAAGTCGCTTCATCCTCAGAGAGAAGGTGATAAGTTTTATCTACAATCTGCCTGTTTCACATTGAGTAAAAAAGAGAAAGATGTATTCTTACAAGTCCTAAAGAATGTAAAGGTACCAGATGGTTATGCATCAAACATCTCAAAGTGCGTTAATTTAGAAGAACGGAATATATTTGGTCTTAAAAGTCACGACTGCCACATTCTAATGCAACAACTGTTGCCAGTTGCTTTAAGAAGATCCGTTCCTAAGCATGTTTGCCAAGCAATTATTGGCTTATGTGATGTTTTCAAGCAATTGTACTCAAAAGTGCACACTATGGCTGATTTTGAAGGTTTACAGGATCGAGTTGCGCTAGTGCTTTGTGAGTTGGAGAAAAATTTTCCACCTTCATTTTTTGATGTTATGGAGCACTTGCCTATTCACTTGCCGGAAGAGGCTAAACTTGCTGGACCTATTCAGTTTCGTTCAATGTATCCCATTGAGAGGTAATATTTAATATTTGTTTTATTTCAAATTCATATTGTATGGTTTGGATGAACTATGAAAAAATACTTTTCTTATTTAGGTATTTGTGTACATTGAAAAATTATGTCCGCACTCGAAGTCACCCAAAAGGATCTATAGCTGAGGGGTATCTAGCTGAAGAATGCATGACATTTTGTTCAATGTATTTAAGTGATGTCGAGTCAAAGATGAATAGACCAAATAGAAACAATGAAGGCATGGAGAATGGCTCAACCCAAGATGGTCGTCCTTTGGGAAAAGAAGCAATATTTTTGTTGGATGACATCGAGTGGATTCAAGCGCATAGATATGTGCTGAATAATCTATCGATTGTCGATAATTTTAAAAGGTTTGTACGAAAATGTTAGATTTGATTTATGTTTCTTAAATATTTTACCGAAAATTAATAATATTCTAATATTGCGGGAACATTTGCGTGTACTACTGACGTAAAAATCGGCGTATTTCAAGTTATGATAGGCAAAAGCTTCACACTGAAACCTTTCATGAATGGTTTAAAAGTCATGTAAGTTCATAAATAGATTCAACAATGCTCTAGACTATTTATTTATTTTTAATATGTTATCTAATGTATTTACATTACCATTTTTTCTTAAAACATATAGGTAACTGAAATGGCAAATAGAAGTAGTGGTACTAGTGTACACCAAGATATTAAAGTTTTAGCTGCTGGACCAAGTAAATGGGCTCGTCGTTACACTGGGTATCTTGTAAATGGATTGCGTTTCCATACTAAGATGCGAGAGATGAGAAGAAAAACACAAAATAGTGGAGTGTTCTTGACTGCTACTACGAATAGTTTCTCAAGTAGCAAGGACAAGAATCTATATCGTGGATGTGTCATTTTATGGTGTTTTGAAGGATATAGTTGAGTGAGGTACACCAATGATTTGAAATTTATATTGTTCAAGTGTGATTGGGTTGACTATAATGTAGGATTGAAACATGGCGAGTTTAATTTCACTTTGGTAAACTTTTCTCACTTACTATATAGAGGAAATAGGAAAATAGATGAACCATTTATACCGGCATCTCAAGCTCGGCAAGCATGGTATATTCAAGATCCAGTTGATCCAGTTGGCATGTAGCTTTGAAGATGACTCCTCGAGCTATATTGAATGTTGACCACGAGGTTAATGAATTTGAAAGCATTGAGGATGAGCATATTTCTTGTCAACAAGATGAAACATATATTGACAATGAAAATATATCATGGGCTAGAGCGGATGTTGACGGGATGACGATCGAGCAGTAGTTGATCCTATCGGTGAGGATAATATTGATGATTCAGATAATGAAGATGACGAGCGTAATACTTTGCAAGTGATTGTTCGACTTGAATGATGATGGTGATGATTTTTGAAGATATTATACCATCAGATGAGAATGAAAATGTTTAAGAAATCTGGTATGTTGTATCAATTTCTTATATTTTAATATTACTAAAATTTGGATTATTTTATGTCTTATGTTATGTCATTTTTGAATAACTTTAAATTATATCATGTAATTGAAAATGTGTGTTGAATACAAAACATCTCGTTGGTTGTTCTGAATCGAAAATGTGTCTTGAATATATCTGAGATGAGAATGTCTTGAATACAAATGAGAATGTGTCTTGAATATGATGTTATGTCATTTTTCGACTAACTTTGAATTATATCATGTCTTGAAAATGTGTCTTGAATACAAAACATCTTTGTTGGTTGTTCTGAACCGATAGGAGCAAAAGGTCGGTGTGAAATTTTGCTTAAACTATTTTTAGCAATTTGTCCATCTTGAAAGTCTCGATTCACGTTAACTTTATCGAGGTTTGTGTTACATGGATTACTTGACTTATGAATTTCGAGACATTGTTCTATGGAAATTTTCACTTATTTCACATGATTCTTTTGTTCAACTTCTTTATCTTCTCCTTTGTTTGCAACTTTGCGCACTATAGCACATATGATTCTCCGCAGCCATCTAAGACCGAAAGTCCAGGATTCGAAGGACTAGATGCGCTTGCTTCATCCCTTAATAATATTGGTGGCACCATTGGTAAATCTCTTGAGGTAGCTTTTAATCTCTTGTTTCGGATGCATTGTTACAGGAATATGTGACTGTAACTTGTTGTAAGTGGGTTTTGTCATGTTAAGCCTTTTAACTCTAGTTTAATCTTTTTGGAGATGTTCTTGTTAATTATTCTTTGTAGTCAATTAGCTTCATCAGACTACAGCTGGTGGTATCTTAAAACCTCTCTTTGGCTTATTTCACCCATAAATGAATCTGGGTGTTGAGCGAATATATTTCGTAATCATGACTTCTATTCAAAGGAATATTAGAAATCCAAAACTGCCTTGATTTCAAAATGTAAGTTGCACGGCTGAAAGTACTCAAAGTAATCCATAATCAACATTGTTTACAAATTATTTATCCTAAAACCTGGAAGTACTGAGCTAAGAATCTTCAAAGTAAGGCGTTTTTTTCATTGACAAAGAAAAGAAGATAAACATCAATAGTTTTAATGTTTACCTTCTGCAATACCATCTTAAACTCAAACAACTCATTATATGTTTGCTGTAGTTTCTCACTATTAGCATTCATTTCACTTAGCCCATGCTCATGTTCAGCAAGTTGAATCTAAGATCAGTA
Organism: Salvia rosmarinus; assembly: GCA_036937905.1. Lineage (NCBI taxonomy): Eukaryota > Viridiplantae > Streptophyta > Magnoliopsida > Lamiales > Lamiaceae > Salvia > Salvia rosmarinus. The sequence continues at coordinate 44,984,787 of CM072813.1, forward strand.
TAAACATATATAATCAGTCACAGCAGGAGGAAAATCTCATCAGAATTATTAATCTTTAGATGATGACAAAACGAAACAGACCTCTAATTCTTCTAAATCAATATCAGATTGGGAAGATGACATTTTCTCTGTACTGGACACATTGCAGGAGGGTATCACAGCCGTTGAGAACCGTACTGCAGGATTAATTCAAGAGACTCGTACAATTCAGATAAGGAAAAAGAATAATAGCTCGGATCACAGAACCAGGCTTCAAACTATGACAACCCGAGGCGACAACCTTTGCAATGTAGTCATGTGCAATCGAGAATCACAAGACAGTTGAAACACAAATGAAGGCATCTCGCGACGTAAGGTTGCAATTTTGTAGTGTTAGTTTTAGAACACGAGAATTTTAGCGCAAACTTATTTTTTTCTTTATTCCATTATGTCAAGTCCAGCATGTCTGAATCCATGATGCATCTCTACCATTAATAAATAAAACTTTCACACAGTTAATGGGGTTCAAGATACCATGGATGCTTATTCAACTAGCCCTAGGATCCAAGAAGGATTTATCTGAGATGATTGCCTTGGTGATATGTTGTAGAATAACTTATTAACACCATGCTTGATTAAAGGAAGCAAGATTTAGAAAAATGCATTCAAAGAAAGCTTGTATTGGTTTTAGATACGCAAACTTTTGACTCTAATGATGATGGTGATGATTTTTTTGAAGATATTATACCATTAGATGAGAATGCAAATGATTAAGAAATCTGGTATGTTGTAAATTTAATTTCTTATATTTTAATATTACTAAAATTTTGATTATTTTATGTCTTATGTTATGTCATTTTTTGACTAACTTTGAATTATATCATGTACTGAAAATATGTGCTGGATACAAAACATCTTTGTTGGGTCTGAATATCAAAAGTAATATACAAATACTTCTTTTTTTTAATTTATATATTTTCGCATAGTTATTGGAATGCTATTAAAAATATTTATTTTTATTACACTTTGTAAAATTCAATTATGAGGAGGTTAAGCCATGATTATAGCTATACAATCACATGATGTGGTATCAGCGGCGTCCCAAAGTTTATGACTTATGTTGTGAATTTACGTCGTAATATAAAATAACAAAATTATGTTACTATTAGCAACACTATTTTAAATGTGTTGTATACCCATGATATTTTATTGAAATGTTGCAAATAATTTTTGCAGTTTTGATACATAACAAGGAGTGTTGCATTAGTGTCTCTAAACTATGACACACTAATTAGATGATGCACAATTGACGTAAATATACAACACTTAATGCCACACTATTTTAAATATGTGATATAATTATGATATTTTATTCAGATGTCACAAATGAATTGTTGTAATTTTGAGACATAAAAATGAGTATCGCATTTGTGTCACTAAACTACGACACATTATTTAGATGACGTACAACTGACGTAAATATACGACATTAAATGCTACGTTATTTTAAATATGTGGTATAATTATGACATTTTATACAGGAGTCGCAAATAAATTATCGTAATTTTGAGACATAAAAATAAGTGTCGTACCTATGTCACCAAAATACGTCACAATATTTAGATGATGCACAAATGACGCAAATATACGACACTAGTAGCATAAGTGCGGTACTTTTACGACGCATGCATATAATGTCGCATGTGCATATGTCGCAATAGGTCTGTTTTGTTGTAGTGTTAGTTACAATCCAATAATATAATACATGGTAATTGATAAATCTAGTGTTTGAGTTTGTGAAAACGATAAAGAACACAGGAGGTTTTTACGTTGTTCGATCAAGGTAAAGATCTACGTCCACAGAGGTATGATTCCTCAATACTTTCACTATGTTTGATTAAATTGAATGTATCTAAAAACTCTAGTATTCGATAGTTGCCAACCTCTTCTACCTTCAATCTAACCTCTATTTATACATGTTGTGGATCCTTAAGATTACCATGGATCCTCGCCTTGTGTGATCCGATCTCGATCATAGGCTCGATCCTGAGTATCTCCTTTAATATCTCTTCTTAGATTTGATCTTGAATAGGGTTTAGATGTTGGGCTTTGGGCGAACCGTGTAGGAATTGCTAGGTCAGCCCAGTTCGCTTGGGCTCGCTATTGGGCTTGAGCGTTAGGCCATATCCCATCATAGCCCCCAATTAGTCGAGTAACAACTAAGCCGAGGTGATGTGAAGGATGTCTTTGTCGATGATGGTTGTTGCTCACCGAGGTTATTATCGAGGATTTTCCTGCGTTTTGGATGACGAGGTGGAATCGTATTATCTCATCCGAACTGGATTGGAAGATTTGCCAAGGTCCGAACTGAGTTGGACGATTTATCGAGGTCCGAACTGACTTCGACGATTTGCCGAGGTCCGAACTGAGTTGGACGATTTGCCGAGGACCGAACTGACTTGGATGATTTTGCGAGGTCCGAACTGAGTTGGACGATTTGTCGAGGTCCGAGCTGAGTTAAGGATGATTTTTTGAGGTCCGAACTGAGTTAGACGATTTGTCGAGGTCCGAGCTGAGTTAAGGATGCTGAGGTGGGGTACCGTGCTGGATCTAGAGTGATGATTGCGATTAGACCGGTACGCTCGAGCGTTTAGGATATCACGTCATGTGTGCCGACCGCTTAGTTGACGTCGAATCACGCTCGTCTACCTCACGTCAAGTCATGGTTAACCACGTGGGAAGTTGAATAGGCAGTTTTTAGGCGCCTATTATACTTTAAATAGGCCAGAAAAATGTGGAAACTGTTCATTTCCTTCTTCATCCATTTTAGCTCCAGAGAGATTTTCAAATCTTCTTTCAGAACTTCGTCGAAGTTGAAGCAAAATCCCGCTTTGAAAAAGTAAGTGTGTCTTCCTCATCCTCTTCTCAGTCTTCTCTGGTAGAGGTTTCTGAATATTCCCGATCATCCTCTTCCCCTGATAGTGAGGTGGAGATTCGGGATTATACCTGTTATACCCTGTCGGGTAGGTCTAGGAACATAAGTGCCAGGGTTCCGGTGATACCAGCCGTCTGGGATAGGTATAATATCAGGGACGTTAGTTCATCTTTGACCGCTGCGGATATGTGCACGATAGCCTCAGAATTTCATATTCCGGCGGAGTCATGGTGGTGTTTGCCGCAATCCGGGGATAGAGCGATGGCCCCTCCGGAGGGATTTATGACTGTTTATAGTGATGTCTTGAAAGCCGGCCTTAGATTTCCCTTGGCTCCTATTTTTTTGAGCATTCAAGAAATTACCAAATTCTGATATGCCAGTTGACCTCAAACTCCATTAGGTCGGTGGTAGGGCTAGGGCTTGCCTGCTATGGCATCGGTGAGAAGCTTTCTTTTAAAGTTTTGATGCATTTTTTTAGCATTAAGAGTATAGGAGGTGTGTACTACTTGTCACCTCGGCAAGCGGTTAAAGTGACTGCCTCCTCGAAGGTGTCCCATTGGCAAACGAAGTTCTTCTTTTTGCGGGCTGAGGGGCAACCAAGGTATGAGTGGGGCATAGGTAAGATGAGGGATGTGAAGTGCAAAGCCTTGGGTGCTATAGAGGATGAACTGAACATGTTGGGTGAAATATCCTTTAACTTTACTGAGGATGACCTGGTTGATGCCGGGCTGAGCACATATAGATCGGAAGCTTTGGGATCTGGGTCAGATCGGGGTGAGGGCACCCCCCTTTTTCTTTATCTCCTCATATTTCTGATGTCTTTGTGCTAATCAACTCCTATTCTTATGGTGTAGTGAAGCTCGATGCACGTAAGAAGGCGAAGGTGGCGGCTTCGTCGCCACCAGCACAGTCGCCGAGCCCGAGGCCGTCGGTGAAGAAGGCGAGGTTGGCCGAACAGAAAGGGCCCGAAGTGGTGGCCGACCTCAGTCAGTTGGTGACGAAGACCATGGCACCTTAGCCGAGGTCAGGTCCGACCTCGGCGGAAGATACCCGTACTCGTATCACGTACGAGGTGCCGATTCAAAGCTCCCCTATATCATTTCCGCAGGTATAGGTTTATTTCGTATTCGCTGTTATCTCCTTTTGCGATGTGTTTCTAACGGTATGATTTTCAGGATGCGACTTCGGCAGCGGGGGATCTGCACCGGATCGCCGGACTCATTATCGGGCGCCTCGATATGATCTTGTGGAGAGGAGAGGGTCATTGCTTGCCGCGCGAGGCCGATCTTGAGGCCGGAGGGCCATTGCTGAGGCCACTTTGAAGGAGAAGACTCAGGCCTTGGAAGTGGCCCAGGATGAGGTGAGGAAAGTACGGGGGGAGACGGCAGCGGCCGTGGGCGAGGCGGAGAAGAAGTTCGCCGAAGAGAAGGGTGCCCTGCTGGCAGGGCAAGGGCCGATGCTGAGGGTCTTTGCCAGTAGGCTTATTCAATCAGAGACCTTCTCCGCCTTCATCTCGGACCTGGCCGTCGCGCTCAGGACACAGATGGTGTCCGACCATCTAGAGGAGTTGGCGGCCGAGATGCCTGACTTTGACAAGGTCAGGCATGGTTGGGTTGAGGTCGATCCCAAGGTGCAGCAGATGGACTACGCTCGCATAATTGCCGAGGCGAGGTCCTTACCTCTACTGGAGACCTTGGCGGCCTCCACTTCTCTGCTGACGGCCGAGGTCGTCTCCCAATGCAAGGAGGATGAAGTGCCGATCTTCAGAAACTCCTTGCCGTAGTGCGAACTGAAGCTGGGCCGAGCTCGAGGATTCCTTCTGAAGGGCAGGCTGGTGATGCCGAGCAGAGCCTGCAAGAAGGTTCTAGTGAGCCCCGCCAAGAGGCTCAGGTCAGTTGACCTTTTGTAATAGGCTTGATCTGTCGGGATCATTAGGATCCCGATCTTTGTACAAACTTCCACTTATAAATGACAAATGCATATTTTTGAAATAAATTTGTTGGTTCTTGCTTTAGCACTCGTCCTCTCGATACATTGGGCTAGATCACAATCTTATGACCAAATTGAAACAGGTCAGGGGTGCCCTTACTGAGAAGGATGAAGAAGTAATGTTCTGGAGAAGTCGCTCGCGGTGACCCAAACCTTGCATAACATGAGCGATTGGAGTTCTTTGAGGTCGGTAGCAGTCGTCACCAATGGGACCGAAAAGCGACCGGTGTCAAACGCGAGGTGGTTCGTCTTCAGGCAGACAATGAAGCCTTAAAGCTCAAGATTATCAATCTCGAGGTCCAGAAGGTGGATGTTTCTGCCGATGGCCTACAAGTGCGTTTGATACAATGTGAAGAGCAGCTTGAACTTGCCGAAGAGAAGTTGCGTGGATCTCTGAAGAACATGCTGAGTATGAGGCGGTGATCCGCCGATCTGGTGGTATTACCATTTCCGAGGCCGATGACCGAGCTCAACTGTTGCTAGCCAAGGGTATGGTACTGAGGGATGGGGAGGGACCCAACAGCAAGAGTTTTAAAGACTGCCTCGAAGAGCTGGTCAAATGCCTCCAGCTGTATGAGATCGTTCGCAAGCGTCGCATGCTTGAGCCACGTAGCCACGGTCCAACCGATGTGAGGATTGAAAAAGTTGAAGTGGGTGGCGGCTACTTGGGCCACGCCGAGGTCGTCCGACTGATGGGTTCAGATGTGACAGCAACGTTATCTCGTGGTCGGGCCCTATTATCGGGAGCTCGGCGAGGAAGGATGTCAGGTCGGGGCGAGGTCGTAGCCCTGGCAGGATGGCGAGGTCAAGAGGCAGGAGTTCGGCCTCGGCCCCAAGAGTATCCACCTCAGTCAGGGCACCTCTGCGCCTGATCAAAGAGTCTCGGGAGTAGGTCGTGACAACGCCGATCTCATCGACTGGGTGGAAGGCACCGAGTTCATTCCGGGTATTCACTGTCGACCCGGAGATTTTGTTTCGAACTGGTGTAGCTTTAGCGAGTCTTGGCGGTCTTTCTCGGAAACCGAGTGATATGTATATAGCTTAGAACTTGGTTTTTAGTCATAAATGTATTTAGACTTTGTATAGTCATAAATGTATTTAGACTTTCTACCGAAGTGTATATCTTCCCAATAAAGAGGTATAAATTGTACGAGATCCGATTTGGACGTCGTTTGCACGTGGATGTTCAAATTAATGAGTAATCTGTATGTGCTTGCACGTAGATGTTCAAATTAATGAGTAATCTGTATGTGCTTGCCTTATTTGTCGAGAAATATCGATAGGGGTGGTCCCCTGGCGCGCGCTTAGTTTGAGTACCCTACTTTGTAGGTTTGTCATCCTCATGAGGCGTCCCTTTTGAAGGTAAGTTGTGTTTCACCCGAGGTGAGAACGGATTTTCACATAGATATAAGATGGGACGAAGTAATCCACTCATAATAAAAAAAAGATGTTTTATTGATAAGTAAATAACATCGTGCCTTGAAAAAATAGAAAGAGGGCTAACATAACGCCGACGTGAAATAAAAGCTATGTAAAGTACCTCCTCAGGTGAGTAATATGCCAGGTTCGGGGGATAAGTGTACCGGATAGGTAAGCAAGCTTATAGGCCCCTTTGCCGAGGTCCTCGTGGATGCGGTATGGGCCTTCCCATGTTGGGTCTAGTTTATTAAGGCGCTCGGCTTTACTAGCTTCATTGTTCCGTAGGACGAGGTCGCCCACGTGGAGTGTGGAGGCTTTCACCCTCTTGTTGTAGTACTTTGCTACTTGGCATTTGTACTTGGCTTCATTGATGAAAGCGAGTTCACGCCTTTCCTCTAGAGCATCGAGATTGGCTCGTAGGTTCTCCTCGTTGCCATGCTCGGCAAAGTTAAGAGTTCTTGGGCTCGAGGCACCGATCTCAGCTAGTATAACAGCCTCGGTACCATAGACTAGGCTGAAGGGTGTTTCACCGTGGGAAGTCCGAGGTGTCGTTCTGTATGACCAGAGGACTTGAGGGAGATTTTCAACCCAATCTCCTTTAGCTCGATCTAGCCTCTTTTTTAATCCTTGTATGATCGTACGATTTGTCACTTCGGTCTGACCGTTCGCCTGTGGGTGTGTGACCGAGGTGAACTGTTGCTTAATCTGGAGCTCTTCACACCATTCTTTGAAATTTTGTAGATGAACCGGGTGTCGTTGTCCGAGATCAAGACATGTGGTATGCCAAGCGGAAACTATACTTTTCCAAACAAAGTTCAATCCTTTTGCTTGTGAGGTTTGAAAGAGGCTCGGCTTCACCCATTTTGTGAAGTAGTCTATGGCTACTGACCCAAATACAAGTTGTCCGGTGCTCGGTCGAAGGGACCAACGATGTCGATTCCCCACTGCATAAAAGGCCATGGACTTTGTAGGCTACTGAGGTCGGTTTGAGGTAGCTTTTTCTTGTGGCGTGAAGTTGGCACTTCGGACACTTCTTGACGAGCTCGGCCGAATCTAGGATGAGGGTGGGCCAATAATACCCGACCTCAACATTTTCTTTGAGAGAGCTCGTGATCCGATGTGGCTTCCACAAGATCCCATGTGAATTTCTCTAAGTACATAGTCCGCCTCTTCTGGCCCAAAGCATCTCGGGAGGGGTTGAGGTATGATTTCTATAGAATTCCTTCATGAATAAGGTATATTTGGGACTTGACCATCATTTTTTGCTTTGAGCCGATCCTGCCAGTATACGCCTTCTTCCGTGTATGCCCTTATAGGAGTCATCCAGCTCGGTTCGGTCTCGTGATGATGCCGATGTGGGGCTCCTCGATATACAGTATTGAACTTCCTCCACTGGTGGATTCGTTGATGACGAGGCTAATTTGCTGAGGACGTCAGCTCGGCTATTCTCTCCTCGTGGGATTCGATTAATTGTGAAATACCTGAAGCAGTTTAGCATCTCTTTAGCTTTCTCAAGGTATTGCTTCATCCTATCCTCTTTGGCCTCGTATTTCCCTAAGACCTGGTTTACCACCACCGGGAATCTCCAAAGATCCGGATTTTTCCACTTTCAATTCTTTTATAGGCAAGTCACGAGATTAGTGCTTCATACTCCACCTTGTTGTTTGTGGTCGGAAGGAGAACCGAAGTGCATAGGTTACCTCTTGCTTTTCGGACCGAGAAGCAAGATGCCTTCCCGCCACTGTTTGCATGAGGCTCCGTCCACGCACATTTGCCAACAGTAGTGAGGTAGGTTGAGGTCGGTTCCTCCATTGTTAGGGGCGGAGGTCGGGGTGACCTCGCCGGTAGGATTGACCTCGGTAAACTTTCTACCAGAAATCATCCGAGCTTGCCCTTTATGGCGGTCGGGGAGTATATGATGTCATGCTCGCGAGCTCCAAGTGCCCATTTAGCGATCGTCCCGACGATTCGAGTTTCGACAAGACTTGCCTCGGGGTAAGTCGGTTAGTACTGGATGGAATGGGCTTGAAAATAAGGTCGGAGGCGTCGCTTGGCGTTCACCGATTACCAACGCTATTTTTTTGGAATATCTAGTCTCGGTCCTTTGAGAGCTCGGTGATGAAGTAAATAGGAAGTTATCGTCGAGCTTATCTCGCACAACTACCGCACTGATTGCTTCGTCCGAGGCAGCCAGGTATAAGGAAAGGAGTTCGCTCTTTTTTGGGGCGGACAGTGTGGGCAGATCGGCGAGGTACTCCTTTAGTTGTGTAAAGGTGGTATGGTGCTCTTCCTCCCAGGAGAAGTCCGGGGCTCTCCTCAAGATTTTGAAAAAATGGAGTTGTTTTTCGGCAGCCCAGGATAGAAACCTACTGAGGGCGGCTAAACATCCGGTGAGTTTGTGGATTTTACGAATTGTTTTTGGCACTTGCATGTCAAGTATCGTCTTCACTTTGGTGGGATTAGCCTTTAACCCTTCTTGAGAAACCCAGCATCCCAAGAATTTCCCGTTTTACTACTTAACGCACTTTTGAGGTTGAGCTTGAGGTTGACCGACCTGAGGAGCTGGAGGATAGTTCTGAGATCCTTGGCACAACTTTCAATTTTTTTGCTTTTGACCATGATGTCGTCGACGTAGACCTAGATGATCTTTCCTATGTGGTATTTGAATATTGCGTCCACCATTCGTTGGTATGTAGCTCCGGTGTTTTTCAACCCAAAAGACATTTTTCGGTATGCAAAGACACCAAAGTCAGTGATGAATGCTGTTTTTGGAGCATCTTCCTTGCTTATCAAGACTTGGTGGTATCCCTTATATAGATCCAAGCCAAGATCTCATGGCCCACCAATGCCTCCACCTTCTTATCAATATCGGGAGGGATACTTGATCCTTTGGGCGGTGTTTATTGAGATCGGTATAGTCGACACACATCGCCACCCTCTCACGGCTTTCGAACTATGACGGGATTAGCCATCCAGGTTGGGTACTTGACCTCGAACAGGATCTTGGCTTCCTGGAGTTGGGTCACCTCGTCCCTTATCACCTTGCTGCGCTCTACCGCAAACACCCTCTTCTTTTGTCGAATTGGTTTGGTAGCCGGATCGATGTTAAGTCGATGAGTGATGAGCTCGGGTGACACTCCTGTCATGTCGAGTGGTGACCATGCGAACACGTCCCGGTATTCCCTCAGAAGTTACATAACATGTTGTCGAACGTCAGTGGGACCCTGGGTGCCGACCTTGACGACCTTAGAGGGATCGTCGTCATATAATTGGAGGTCGTCAGTCGGATCGTCCGGGGTGATAACCACGAGGGTTTTGTAATTGCTAGGCTTGAGGTAAGGCCCGATCTTGGGTTGAGATCCTCAGACATTCTTTCGCTGCAGCTTGATCACCTTGGATACTTAATACTCCTGCCGGAGTGGGTATATTGACGGTAAGGTGGTAGACCGAGCAGACGGCCTTGGTGGCAAAGAGCCAGTCTCTTCCGAGGATGATGTTATACGGAGAGGGAGCCTTGACAAGGAAAAATTGAATGGCTTTGGTGATCGACCTGGGAGCACGTCCTACAGTGACCGGAAGGATGATGATGCCTTCTGGTTGTATCGCCTCCTGAGTGAAGCTCCGTAGTTTAGATGGTGCTGGAAGAATGTGAATCCCTCCGACATCAAGTTTGTCTAAGCAACTTTGGAAGATGATGCTGACAGAGGCACCGATGTCGATGTAGACCCTGTGGACGTTTTTGTTACCCACTACTGCTTGTATGGTAATAGCATCTTGATGGGGCATGATCTTGGGTACCGGGTCGTTGTTGGAAAACACGACGCTCTCATCGTCCCGAAGTCGTTTGTTTTTTGGCTCCTCGGGGATCGGTCTCCGAGCTTCGTTTCTTAGTGATGACCTCGTCGCACCCATAGGAAGTCCGGTGATGGCATAGACTTGTTCCATTGCGTTGGGTGAGCCGTCGTCCTCGTCATCATCAGGGTGCATCATCTTCGAGGTCTGCCCACAATTGTTGCCACCTCTGTTCTTTCCTTTGCGCTTCTTGCTTCCCGACTCAGTTGTGGTGCGATCGAGGTATTTCTTAAGCGCCCCTCTTTTAACGAGCTCGTCTATCTCCGAGCTCAGACTTCTGCAGTCGTCGGTATTGTAACCGTACCCCTGGTGGTAGTCACAATACTTGTCCTTTGACTTTTTCTTGGATCCTCCTTTCATGGGAGGTGGTTTCGGGAAGTGCTCCGTGTGGAGTTCGAATATCTCCGCCCTTGACTTGAGCAGATTATGCATATTATTGCCAGGATTTGGCCGAGGTCCCAGTCTAGACTCCATTGGGCCTTTTTTGATTATGTCGAAGGCACTTCGTCGATCGGTGTCTCTTTCTCGATCATCCGGCTTCTTCTTCTCGATTTTCTGTTCGTCCCATGTCTCTCTCTTTTTACGATCCGACTCGTCCCCTTTAACATAGTTATCCACCAAGGTCCAAAGGCTACTCACCGTCTTCGGTTTCTCCCTGGTGATTTCTTTGTTTAGTGCGCCAGGTCGGATCCCATTTTTGAATGCATTGATGATGTAGAGGTCGTTGCTCTCATCGATCTTGAGGGATTCTTTGATGAACCTTGAGACGAAGTTTGACATCGTCTCGTCTCGTCCTTGGCGGATGGTGAGCAGGTCGGATGAAGGTTGCTGAGGTGGCATCTTTTGATAGAAGCGCCACTTGAATTGATCCATGAGATCTCTAAAGCTATGTATGCTGTTTTGGCGAAGTGAGGTGAACCAACGCCGGGCGTTGGAGACCAGCACCTCGGGGAAGATTTTGCACATGTGAAAATCTTTCATCCCCTGATTTGCCATGTTAGTAGTATAGGCAAAAAGGAAATCTGAGGGATCTCCCAGACCGTCATAGGCAGCGATGTTGGGTGCTCGATATCGCTGCGGCAGGGGTGTATCCAGGATTTCTCTGGAAAAATGGGAGATGATCCGTCCATGTCGGTCGAATCCCGGGAGTTCGTTGCCATCCCTCCCAGGAGGAGTGGGAGACCGGTAGCGATGTCTATCGTCTCTCTGATGAGGGGATCGACTCTGTCTTTCCTCTCTTCGGTCCCGTTCGACGCGCGGGACGTGTCAGCGAACGGCTTCAGAATTGTGCCGAGGTGATCGACTTCACGGGTGACGCCGGGGTGAATAGTTATGGGTGGCTTGCCGAGGTGATCGACTTCGGGCATCATGCCGAGGTGATCGTTCTCGGCTATCTCGCCGAGGTGAACGTTCTTGGCTATTTCGCCGAGGTGAACGTCCTCGGCTATTACGGAGAGGTGAGCGACTCCGGGCGCCCGTGATTGCCAAACTGGGCGTTCTATTCATGGTTCTTGAGGTTCCCGCACCGTTCGCCCTTTGGCTTAGAAAGGTTTGAAATTGGCCCATATGTGTTGGGAAAACTAGGTTTAGCCCTTGCCCCGAGGATCTATCTTGGATATTTAATTCACCATACATTGATTATATTCCTAGCATGCGTCTATATAATTAATTGCAACATGTAGGGGTTTTCTCGTGTTTACCTTTGGATCTGTCGAGGTGGATCGGGATGAACGGATCGAACGGATCGGACGGGTTGAGACTCGTGATTTGACCTTCTGGACTATATCCCGGTTGCCCAATCTCCAACGTCGAGTGAGGGCGATCTATGGAGAATGCTTGGAAAATCACCCAATGCTCCCTCAAAATTCTCGAAAATATCTCCCAATCCTCTTGCCCATTCTCAAAATAATGTGTTCGATAATGAAGAATTAACTAAACACCCAATCTCCTCAAACCTTATATTTATAATTCTCTAATTTAATCCCATATGTGTTCAATAAATGAAGCATTAACTAGAAATTACCTTATATTTATATCTACCTTATATGGATAATTACCATAATCCCATATGGAAATTACCATAATACTTTATGGAAATTACCATACTCGAGATTATTACCATACTCCCGTGATTATTACCATAATCTTATATGGAAAGGATCCATGCATATACCATAAATATAACAATATCCTTATAGGATAAAGAGAATAAAATCTTGCCATAGAGAGCAACATGGGCCACCAATTTTCCTTCTAAGCGACGAGCCTGGATGGGCCAGCCCAGGGATCAAATGCAAGGAATAAAGATGGGCCTCAAATAAATTAATTATCTTATGTTCATTTCGAACATAAATTAATTTATAAACATTTATTCATGCCACTAGAGAATAAATCTTGACTTACCCTTTATTACCGGGTTGAGTCGGGCTTGCACTTAGACATTCTGAATCCCGTATTTAAGATATCGAACGTCCATTAATTATTTATAGCACTCATCGCTTAAAATAATTAATATCTTTAAATTCCTTAAGTAGTACCACAACCTTATTATTGTACTTGAGCTAACTCAACCTGCAGGGTTTAGTACAATAAACCTTTTGAGCTCCTTAAGGGGACGTCATCATCCTAAACGGATACGGTGACTCGATATAGATAACTAGCGTGACATACAAGCACTGCCACCACCCAAGATGCGGAGAATCTTGGGTTAGAACATATAACCTCACCCATAACAAGTCAAAGTGATGGTCAGCAACACATACTCACCTAATACCTTATCGAGGTTTAGATCATCGTAAGTCATTTGAGATCTAGGTTCTTCACTACGGTCGAGATAGAAGAACTCATCTCATCGTGATCATTCAATACGTCGAGACGTATGAAAGATAGACAAGTAACCAAGTCAAGTCACTTCTTATCTATATCTGCGGCTATCCGACAACTCGTCCTCAAGTTGTCTCACCGTGAAACTTTTTATATCTCATTAAGCTTGACCAATCATAAAGACTTCTGTGATCTTCTACACACTGTATGATCTAACTTATATATGAGATAAGGGGACACAGATATATGCAAACAAGTATTCAATTCAGATAGGAGATTGTAATAGTGGTAACAGGAAACATTGTATACAAGCTCAACCAAACTACTTTCAGTATACAAATCCAACAATCTCCCACTTATACTAAAGCAAACTTTTAGTATACAATGTGTCTCTCTACTATCTATTACACACAACCATCACTTTGCTTCTCCCACTTATACAAAAGTTTCCTTTCTAAGTGGGTGCCATCTAGCGCAATTCAAGCCCTCTAACGTCCCCGACGTAGACTTATTGCGGCAGGCTTTAGTGAATGGATCCGCTAGGTTATCCGTCGTATCAATCTTTGCAATCAGCACGTCCCCTCGTCTAACGATTTCTCGTATGACATGGTACTTTCTCTCTATGTGTTTGGTCGCCTTGTGGGTCCGTGGTTCCTTCGAGTTTGCCATTGCACCTGAGTTATCACAGTAAACTATGATACTCTTGGGCAAACCAGGTACCACATCTAGATCCTTGAGGTAGTTCTTGAACCATACCGCCTCCTTAGTAGCCTTCGAAGCGGCTACATGTTCGGCTTCCATGGTAGAGTCCGCAATGCATCGCTGCTTTGCACTCCAGATATCGGCTCCACCTCACAAGGTAAACACATAGTCGAGGTAGACTTATTCTTATCACGGTCGACTTGGAAATCCAGTCAGATAACCCAAAGGCATTAGACTATCGCATGGTAAACTAGCCTATAATCTCGAGTCCTTTTCGGTGCTTGAGTATATGCTTCTTGCAATTCGATGTGCTTGTCGAGGTTAGGCGATATCGCTACTATGCTCATCGCACAATAGATATCGTGCCTCGTGCATAGTATTGCATAAATGAGACTTCCTAAGGCGAAAACTTAGGGAACTTGTCTCATTTCCTCTATCTCCTTTGCAGTCAAAAGTGACTGCTCCTTAGATAAAGGAACGCCATGTCTGAAAGGTAGCAATCCTTTCTAGGCGGTCTGCATACTAAAACAGTAGTCACAGTTATCAATGCAAGATGCCTGAGATAAGCTCAACATTTTCCTCTTGCGATCTCGGTAAACCTTGATCCCAAGAATGTACGTTGTATCTCCTTAGTCTTTCATTTGAAACTGATCGGATAACTAACTCTTTATGTCTGATAACAACCTCACATTGTTGCCAATAGAAGAATGTCATCTACATAAAGTGCAAGAAATACCACATCACCGTTGACATCTAAATGATACACACAACTTTCGCTAGGCAACTGGGTAAATCCAAAGGACTTTACCACCTCGTCCAAACGTAAGTTCCATGATCTTGCATCATTGTCTTATAACGCCTCTCTATGCGTCCATGGGTCGATTATCGCCTGTTCGTTTTCTAGGACTAAATCCGAAGATTCTCCCACGAACATAAATCGCTCGGGTTGACGAACAACCTCCCACTACGACGAGTGCTATAGACACAATGACAACGGTGGGTGCATTAACTTGTGGTTCTCTATCTTGCACAACTTCTTTGGGTAGGTACCACTTGTGCGGTCGGTATCTCGGTGGAACTCGACCCACTTCAATTTCTTGAAGTATCGGTGTCGATCCTCCCACTAGACTCGACATCTCGTACCTTTGGCCTAATCGGTGGTGGAATACGATCATCTTCTAATTCTTGAAGAATGATTTCAACTTTGGTTTTATGATTTTCATGTAGTCCTCTTCTAAGAATCGAGCATTAGTGCTAATAATGACCTTCCGATCCTTGGGACTATAGAATAAACCATCTTCGTTCCTCTAGGATAGCCAACAAACAGCCTTGCGTCGGATCTAGCCTCCAACTTGTCGACTACTTGTTCAAAGACGTGTCTTTGATCGCCCATATCCTTATGTGGCTTAAACTGGGCTTGCGCCCAAACCACAACTCGAAAGGGGTCTTTTTGACTGACTTGGATGGTACTAGATTTAGCAAGTATGCCACCGTTTCTAAGGCATACCCCCAGAACGAAATAGGCAATGTTGTATAACTCATCATTGATCTAACCATTTCCAAAGAGTCCTATTTCTTCGCTCCGACACACCATTTTGTTTGTGGTGTGCCGGTGAAATCTTGTTGGGAGGTAATCTCACACTTCACTAGATAGTCCATGAACTTCGTTCTCGAGGTATTAGCCACCGCGATCGAGCGCAGCGACTTGATACTCTTACCAAGCTTCGTCTCCACTTCCGCCTTAAACTCTTTGAATTTCTCAAAGCATTCGGACTTGTGGTGAAGCGGTATACGTATCCGTACCTTGAGTAATCGTCGATGAAAGTGACAAAATACTGCACCTCCACGAGCTTGTGTGGACATCGGTCCACACATGTCGAGTGGACTAGCTCTAACATTTCTTTGGCTCTATGACCCTTCGCTTTGAAGGTGCTCGTCAACATCTTATCTTCTATACAGATTCGCAGATCGGGAGCAGTAACGTGAGATTACCCAACGCCCATTCTTAGCCGCTTTGGATCCTATTTAGATTGATGTGACCTAATCTAAGATGCCGAGAAAAGAGGTGTCATCTTCTGAAGAAAACTTTCTTTTTAAGGTTTGATGTAGATGCAACATAGTTATAGGTATTATGTATTGCGTAAATAGTATAAAGCGAATTATATAATGTGCTACACGATAACCGTCATTTCTTATGATAGAAACACCACTATCAAAAACAATGAATATCCATGAATAAACAATTTGAAACGAAACAAGGTTCCGTGAAAATCCGGCACATATAAAGCGTCTTTTAAAACTAAAGCTGCTTTCTCAAAACATAAAGTAACATCTCCGACCGCAACACCTCGACTTTCGCCGCGTTGCCCATGGAGATCGTTATCTCACCATCATTCGCCTCCCTTATCCGCAGAACCCTCGCAGGTGTAACAAACATGATCGATCGCACCGTGTCTACTACCCAAGAATGGGTAGAACAAGTCGCTAAACATGTTTCCGTTACTAAAGCAAATGGCGTACCTAGAGCCTTGAGCTTGAGCACTTAGCCTTCCAATGCCCGCCTCACCGCACTTGAAGCATTTGCCCTTCTCCTTCGGCTTTTCAAACCGTGGTAGAGCCCTTTGTATTACTCCCACTCTTTTCTTTAGCCTTAGCATCTCTTGAATTCCACTTTTCCTTTTCATCTTTCGATAAGCGGTGGTTTTCTTTGAGGTGCGTACTAAAGACCATGCATCTTTACCCATTTGCGTTCTTCCGTTACTAGATCCTCTTGCAATGAATCTAGAGTATAACTCTTATCATAAAGGATCGCTTTATAATGAAGTCATCAAAGACTTGGGCAAAGTGTTGAGGATCATATCGATTCGACTACGTCATCAATATATCCTCCAACCAATTCGAGCTCTCCAAGAGATTAATCATTTGCTCTACATGGTTATGCATCAATCGCTTTCCTTCATTGAACTTGACATTATTGATTTTGTCAAATTATGAGCGATTATGTCCGACTCCTCATACAATTTCATAAGACTTAGCCATATTGTGGCTGCATCTTCCATCTCTTGATGCTGGAGTTGCAGGGACTCGCACATGGTGACCAAAAGAAGGCACTTTGCCATTCTATTTGATTTGTCCCATTTCTCATGCTCCTTGCGCTCCTCATCGGTAGATGAATTGTCTAGAGGCTTGGGACGGGGTGTAGTGAGTACAAATAGATTTTCTTCCACAGTAAGAAAATATTCCATGTTTCGTTTCCACTCGATAAAATTTGGACCGGATAACGGATTTTGTGCGAGCATATTGATAATCGGTGTAAGAGACATATCTGAAACGATAAAATAAACACATAAGCATACGATCGCACATAATTCGTAACAATAATATTGTAACCTTTTGATAAAACAATATTCATTGAAACCTCCAATCGCCCAAGGAATCCCACATGCAAGCCACGCGTGTGGACGTTTACACATGAACCCCTCGACCAGACTAAAATATACTTTTTAGTCGTTTAATTTCAATCCATGTCAACTTATCCTTATGACAAATGAAATTAACGATTGGACCTTACTAGACCACATCACTATCGCAAGAGGGACTTGGCGGAAGTTGTACTCGAGGTGATGTCTAAGCATTGACCACAATTTTAACAATGAGAATGAATTCTTAGAATTGGCATACTCACTTGGACCATACCGCTTCAATTCAAATTCTTTTGTTATCTCATTTTATATCTATCTCTAGAGAACTTATGAAAATCGCACATGCAAGCCACGCGTGTGGGCGTTTACATGAAACTCCCACTTCTCAATAGATTTAAAATGTTTTATTTAGAAATCTCATCTAACAAACTTGTGATAAGCAAGGTAAGTAAGCCACGCGTGTGGGCGTTTACTCACGGTCGTCTCACTTTGTTTAGAGATCAAAAGTGGAAGTCTTGACATTTTAATTAAAATTAATATGTCGGGTTACTTGCTTAGTCTTTTATTCAAAAGGTTTGTCCATGCAAATCACGTAATCTAGCATGCTTTTCTATAGAACTCAACATGTAAAACATGCTCGCGAAATTCTAAAATTTTCTTGAAAACGCGATAAACCTAGCATGCTTATTATGCGCATCCAATTACGAAAAACACATAATGGTTTGTCAACGTAATTTAAACATACATAGCATGCTACTGCATAATTTAAACATCCACGACATGCAATGAACGATAAAAATAAAATAAAACGTTCATCGCGGCCCATTCGTGAAACCTGCACTTTCCTGTCTAATCTATTACATAGATTTGCAAAGTACAGTATTAAACTTCGAAAACGGGCCTCGCGTGCACGGACACGGACCGGATTCGTCAAACGGGCCTCGCGTGCACGGGCGGACCGGATTCGTCAAAACTGGATTCGGGCCAAAAATCTAATATCGGGCGGAAAAATCGGGTGCGGGCGGGTTTTGGGCGGGTCGACCTAAACGATCTTTGGGCGCGTGCTGGGCACGGCCCGATCGCGCGCCCACCATGCGTGCGCCGCTGCGTGCCTAGCGAGCTCCCTCGCGATCGCGGGCGCGACCGCGACCCGCTTCGCATCGCGGCTGCCGAGCGCCGCCGAGCCACGTTGCCGAAGCGCCGGCGTCTGCGCGATCATCGCGCGCCCGCGCCGCCCGCCGCCCAACCCCGCGTGGTTTGAGGTTCCCGCGCGCTTGCTCGCGCACCACCTCGCGGTCGCTGCCGAGCACGCCGGCGTGCACGGCCAGCGCCCAGGTGGTGCCGGGCATCCACGCGCCGCGCGCGCACCCCGCACCCTGCCACCGAGCCGTGCCGCCCGCCGCCACCGCGTCCATACTCGCGCTCGCTTGGCCTTCGCGGCGCTGTCGAGCGCATGATGCGCCGAGTGGTCTCGGCCACTTTGAGGTTTCCGGCACCTCGGCGCGGCGTCTTTGGCGTCCGCTGAAAAACGCTACGCTTCGCATGCCCGGCTGCCGAGCCGTGCCACCTTCCCCTTCCTGCCCGCCGAGAAAAACACGCGCACGCTGGCGGCGTGGCTGCGAGCGCCGCGCACGCTCAGCGTGCCGTCGCCCGCACGCCGTCCGGCCGTGCGCCTAGGTTTCCCGATGTCCTTCGTCGTCTCATTCTTCGTACTTTCGTCTTCGTTCTTCTTTTACAGATAAGATTTACAGAAAAATAAATCTATTCTAACCACGGATTTTCTCGTGGTGAAAAACAAAACCCAACGAGCCACGATGAACGACAGATCCACAATTAATTAAGCGCACGTAATAATCAAACGTGAATTAATCCAATGAGCGAATCACGATCCGGTGCTCGATACCAATTGTTGGGAAAACTAGGTTTAGCCCTTGCCCCGAGGATCTATCTTGGATATTTAATTCACCATACATTGATTATATTCCTAGCATGCATCTATATAATTAATTGCAACACGTAGGGGTTTTCTCGTGTTTACCTTTGGATCTGTCGAGGTGGATCGGGATGAACGGATCGAACGGATCGGACGGGTCGAGACTCGTGCTTTGACCTTCTGGACTGTATCCAGGTTGCCCAATCTCCAACGTCGAGTGAGGACGATCTATGGAGAATGCTTCGGAAAATCACCCAATGCTCCCTCAAAATTCTCGAAAATATCTCCCAATTCTCTCTTGAATTCTCGAAAATAATGTGTTCAATAATGAAGCATTAACTAGACTTTATCTCATACCTTATATTTATAATGCACTACCTTAATCCCATATGGAAATTACCATAATCCTATATGGAAATTACCATAATCCCATATGGAAATTACCATAATACTTTATGGAAATTACCATACTCAAGGATTATTACCATACTCCCAGGATTATTACCATAATCATATATGGAAAGGATCCATGCATATACCATAAATATAACAATATTCTTATAGGATAAAGAGAATAAAATCTTGCCATAGAGAGCAACATGGGCCGCCAATTTTCCTTCTAAGCGACGGGCCTGGATGGGCCACCAGGGATCAAATGCAAGGAATAAAGATGGGCCTCAAATAAATTAATTATCTTATGTTCATTTCGAACATAAATTAATTTATAAACATTTATTCATGCCACTAGAGAATAAATCTTGACTTACCCTTTATTACCAAGTTGAGTCGGGCTTGCACTTAGACATTACGAATCCCGTATTTAAGATATCGAAGCGTCCATTAATTATTTATAGCACTCATTGCTTAAAATAATTAATATCTTTAAATTCCTTAAGTAGTACCACTCGACCTTATTATTGTACTTGAGCTAACTCGACTGCAAGGTTTAGTACAATAAACCTTTGAGCTCCTTAAGGGGCGTCATCATCCTAAACGGATACGGTGACTCGTCATGAGATAACTAGCGTGACATACAAGATCGCCACCACCCAAGATGCGGAGAATCTTGGGTTAGAACATATAACCCTCACCCATAACAAGTCAAAGTGATGGTCAAGAACTCATACTCACCTAATACCTTATCGAGGTTTAGATCATCGTAAGTCATCGAGATCTGGGTTCTTCACTACGGTCGATAGAAGAACTCATCTCATCGTGATCCTTCAATACGTCGAAGCGCACCGGCATAGACAAGTAACCAAGTCAAGTCACTTCTTATCTATACATGCCTATACCGACAACTCGTCCTCAAGTTGTCTCGGTTGTGAAACTTTTATATCTTATTAAGCTTGACCAATCATACGGACTTACGTGATCTTCTACACACCGTATGATCTAACTTATATATGAGATAAGGGACACGATATATGCAAACAAGTATTCATTCGGATAGGAGATTGTAATAGTGGTAACAGGAAACATTGTATACAAGCTCAACCAAACTGCTTTCAGTATACAAATCCAACAATATGGGCATTGAGGAATTCAGACACGGCTCTGCCGATGACCTCATGAGATTGGTGAGTTGCTTGTTCACCGGAGTTGAGGTCGTCTTCTTCCTCTTCGGAAGGGCGACGGTCCTGAGGGTGTATAGGTAGGTCCTCTATGTAACCCTCAAGCGTGTTGTTGTTATCGGCAGCGGCGACTTCTTTTCCTCGGCGCTGCGTAACAGCCTGGTTGGGGTCTTCAGTCCGTCCGTTGCCAGCACCACCGGCGGCGCTAATATTTGCACGAGTCCTTGCCATTGATTTTGTGTAGAAAACGAAGCTTCTTGTTCAAAGTTTCCCACAGACGGTGCCAATGATAAATCTAGTGTGTGAGTTTGTGAAAACGATAAAGAACACAGGAGGTTTTTACGTGGTTCGATCAAGGTAAAGATCTACGTCCACGGAGGTATGATTCCTCAATACTTTCACTATGTTTGATTACAATGAATATATCTAAAAACTCTAGTATTCGATAGTTGCCAACCTCTTCTACCTTCAATCTAACATCTATTTATACATGTTGTGGATCCCTTAAGATTACCATGGATCTCATGCCTTGTGTGATCCGATCTTTGATCATAGGCTCGATCCTTGAGTATCTCCTTTAATATCTCTTCTTAGATTTGATCTTGAATAGGGTTTAGATGTTGGGCTTTGGGCGAACCGTGTAGGCCGAATTGCTAGGTTGGGCCCAGTTCGCTTGGGCCTGCTATTGGGCTTGAGCGGTTATGCCATATCCCATCAGTAATTTAACAATTGAATACATCTTATTTTTCTATTAAATTATTTATATCTATCTAAATATAAATAATATAACAATATATATATATATATATATATATATATATATATATATATATATATATATATATATATATATATATATTCTGTGAAAATGGAAATAAGTGTAAGAAATAAGAATAAATCTAATACATTGAATTTAGTAAATTAATGGACAAGATTTATTTTCATTGTGCTACAAATTATAACCATATGTGCTACAATTTTTTTTTCTATATTTATGCCAACAGTTAAATAAGTAATTTTATCTTTTAAAATCAGTCTTTTTCCCTTAATTTAAGGGAAAACACGGTTTTATACTTAATTTAAGGGAAAACAAGTTAATTTGTCACAATCCTATCAGTAAATTTAATATCGTTCAACTTGCATTTGTAAATTACAGTATATTTTAGCATTCCCCATAGGTTAAAACAATAGAATATAGGGATGGTCTCCTGTGCGCGTGCACGCACAGGGAGACCACCCCTATTAATTAATTATTTAATTAATTAATTAATTAATTAATCTTAATTAATTATTTATTTAATTCTAATTAAAATTAATTAGTTTAATAAAATTTAATTGTAAATTTATAAATAATAATTTTGAATTAATATATCTTAATTTTGAATTAATAAACCATAATTTTGAATTAATAAACCCTATTTTGAATTAATAAACCCTAATTTGAATTAATAAACCTTAATTTTGAATTAATAAACCCTAATTGAAAATAATAAAACCTAATTTTGAATAATAAACCCTAATTGTGAATTAATAAACCCTAACTTTGAATTAATAAACCCTACTTATGAATTAATAAACCTTAATTATGAATTAATAAACCATAATTATGAATTAATAAATTTAATTATACATTAATAAAATCTAATTATCTTTACTCACCATAATTAATATATAATCATTTTAACAAAAAACAGGGGTGAGCTCACGGTGAGACGGAGCTCACCCAAGTTTTTGTCTAGAAGCGTGAGCTCACCCAAGTTTTTGTCTAGAATATAAGGCTAAAAAATTACAAAAAAATAGATAATGAACTATATGAGTTAATTATGTGCCATTATTATATATATATATATAGTCTACTAGTGAGTTGAATCAAAGATTATGATTTTAAGGTATTAATTATTTGGAAAATCAAATATTTGTTAGAAGTAACTTGTGTAAAATATAATATATCGAGTATTATTCACACATATTTTTATATACTCTAAAATTTGAACAAATGCTAATATAACTAAATAATGAAATGATATAATTATATATATAGTTTATAAACATGAATCCATAAGTGCAACTCTAATATTTAATCTGATCTATTGAAATGAGAAATAAGAAATAGAATGTATACTATCTAAGTTCATCATAGAAGTTTAATAATGAGATATTTGTGATTTTTCATTATGTACTACGTTGAATCATAACTACAACTTTAATCCGATCTATTAAAATGAGAAATGCAAAATAGAATGTAATTATAGATTATTTGATAAGTTCATCCTAAAAGTTTAATGATTGAATTTTTCTCATTTTCATTAATTATTCCATTTATATCTTCAGAAATACTATAAATATCCTTATATTATTAATTAAGTAGATGCTATTATTTTATTAAATCTACATTTTATTGTTACTGTTATGAATTGATTACACATTTTACTTAAAATATTCATTGAGATAAGTACACATCAATTTATTGGTTACATATTGCATTAAAATATCAAATTTTAGTAATTATTTAATAAGTAGCTCTATTTTATACTTATTATTCTAAATAGATTACATAAAGTATATATAGCCCACAAAATATACTATATATACATAAATTAAATAAAATATATATTGCATATAGAATTAATAAGGTACCTTATATATGCATAATAAATATAATAAGATTTATACATTCTACACGCTTTTATTAGAAGCGTCAAATGAAGAATAATCGTTGTATGTAAGAAAACAAATACAAAATATAATATTGTATTTCCCAAACCCTAATATTTTATCTCCCAGGCGCCGCCTCCCACATCTCACGCTTCTCCATCTTTCTTCCTCTGCAACTAACAACGCCATCCACCGGCCAAAATCAATCCCCCAAGGCCCCAACATTCATCTTCTCTAGTTTACTCAGGCCGCTGCCACCCCACCGACTGAAAGAAATTCCATTTCCCCTCCCTCCGCCTCTATTTCTCGTTCCTTACCCATCGGTGCTTGCTCCGTCTCCACTTCCTAACAATCTCTTTCCAAGTCGGCGGCCACTCCCAATTCCCACCGCCAGTTGTTTTCTTTTGGAGTGAAATGAAGGAACGTCGCAGAGGTCGATGATTCATCTTCAAGACAGTGGCTATTGGATTGCATTCGTCGCGTTGTCGATTCTTATCAAGCTCGAGCTCGGCTCGTGAAGTTCACTAAACGAGCATGAAACGAGCTGAGCTCGAACTGCTCCCGAGCCAAAAAAAATTCACAAGAACCGAGTTCGAGCTCAAAATAAAGCTCGAATTCGAGCTCGAGCCGAGTTCGAACCCACTAAAATTTCCATGAGCCGAGCTCGATACTGCAAGTGTTCGGCTCGGCTCGGCTCGGCTCGTGTACTCCCCTGCGTATGAGCCTATAACAGCTCATTTGCTGCCACAATACTGTAAGAACCGAGTCATTCTCTCTCTCTCTTTGAGAAACAAAATTCTCTCTTATTTTTCAAATTCTCCAAGCCTCAAATCCTCCATTCCAACCCTCCAATAATTTTATAAGACCATAAAATGTAGAATTTATCATTCTCTTCATTTTTAATGGAGTTGAATTTTTTTTAGATTTTTTTGGAATTATTTCATGAAGAATTCTAATTTTTGTTCTTCATTTTCTTCATGATTTTTGAGCCATCAAATGCTCTCAAGCCATTATTAAAATATGCGTAGAAATATGTTCTAAGGTTGTATTTAAAATTTGAGAATTTTTAGAGCATGTTTGTTTTTTTCCGATTATGTTATAATTTCATTTTATATGAGATAAAACATGTTTTTATGAATATTATTTGATAGTTTTGTTTGTTGATATTTTAGGAGCATGTAGAATAAATATGAGAATTTTTGGAATTTTCTTGTATTTATTTTGATTTTATTTGTTAGAAAATAATTAAGGTATAGTGTTTAATATATGATATGAACATTATATATTAATCTTGAAATTATTGAAACACTACTCCTATCTTTCACAAATGGACAATTTATTTAAGTATTTTTAAGCCATTGTTTGATTTTATTTGTTGAGAAATAGTTGAGATATAATGTTTAATATATGATATGAATATCATATATTAATCTTGAAATTTTTGAGACACTACTCCTATTTTTATGAAAAGACCGACACTATGTATAAATATTCTAAGATTTATTTGATTTTTATTTGTTGAAATAATATGATATATGATGTTTAGAAATAATATGAACCTAATATGCATTTTTGAGAATTTATTGAACACATACAATATATGTGTGAGGACAAAAAGAATTCCAAGCATTTAGTTCATATTATAAATATTTAGTTGAGGTTTAAAGTTAATATTACATGTTTATTGCATATTATAAACATATGGTGAAGTGAATGGAATTTATTGAATATATATATATATATATATATATATATATATATGTGTGTGTGTGTTTATTGCATATTATAAACATATGGTGAAGTGAATAGAATTTATTGAATATATATTATAATTATCGAAAATATAAATGTAGTAAAAAGCATGTGTTTTTAATTTTAATATATGATATGAGATGATATTTTATGTTTAATGTATGATATGAGCATGATATGATTTTTGTGAAATTTATTCAACACCAAAGTTCAATAAATTGAAATTGCCGAAAATATAATGCTTATTTACTCATGTTTAAAATTTTATTTGATGATATGGAGTTGGTAATTAAATTCTATAGTATGATAGGAGTATAACATGATTTTATTGAAATTTATTGTATACTTATGCTAATTATTGCTAATTATAAAAAACATAGCAAAATGATTAAGTATGAGTTGATTTTAATTGTGAATGATGCCATAATAGTTAATTTATAAGTTTAGAATAAATGGTTGTGATTATGATGAATGAATGGAACACTCATGCACACATACACAATAGTTGTGTGTTATGTTAGAAATTAGGGTTTTCTAATGCTTTAGTATAATATATGTTGTGTATGGTGTTGAATGGTTATATTTATGTTGTGCCGACAAACAAAACCCAAACGTAAACAACATAGTACTTTATGTACGAGAATCCAGACAAATTTCGATAACTTAAGAAGGAATTAATGAGAATCGAAGATAGACATAAATTTAGGGTTTTCTATTAATAATAGGATACTCAAACGTGAGTTCATAAGTTAAAGAAACCAAAAGCCGAGTTACAATGTTAATACTCAACAACGATAATCTAATACGATATTAGATTGAGCGTTAAGACAACTCGACAACGAATAGCAATTTTACAACTTATATAATCTCAGACGAGTTAAGAGAAACAAACAATGTCGTAAAATGTAAGCAAATGTTCGAACATATATAAGATGTCGATCCTTATGTCTCGAAGGTCGAGTTAATATTCCCGAAGAATCATCTATTCCTAAGTATTTATTTACGCGATGGTATGAGATATCTCGAATCATAAGTCAATACTCCCTTTCATTCGTCGTGTTAATACGACAAGTCGTCAAACATAACCTACTAGGACGTAACTATAATTGTTAAGTCTAGTTAGTGGCTTGAGAATATCCTAATATACCAATCATAACTTGAATACTAACAATATATAACGTAATAACGTTTAGAAGAACACTAAGGCTAGAGTCGGGGATAGACTCGGAACATATGACTCATAAATTGAGGTTCATCTATGAATGATGAAGTAATATAGTTTGAAAATTGAGAATGTAAGATAATAGGAATTATCTTAAGACCATCACATGAAATCATAAAGAAACTCTAATTGGGAACTTGAAGTCGTAATTTATAAACGATCTTCGATCAATAGAAAGAATCTAAGGAAGACTATTTTCTTATGAAGGGTTTGATCGTGCGTAGTTGCTGAGGAAGGACACTCACACCCTCCCCGCTTAGAACTATTAACTTCGGATTAGCAGGTGGCTCTCTTGAATAAGTATATATGTAATTTATTTTACCAATTAGAAACCACATTATATTTAACTAAATATAATTAAAAGTCCAATTTCTCTCAAATGTCTTGGATAAATAAATAATTCAATATAATAAATATGGTATTCGTTATTCCAATTCATTTATTAGAATATTAATTTACAAAGTGAAAACTATTACAGTCAAAATCATAGAAAAACTAAGTTATGTGTTCAAATGCTTCTAATTACATATAATGTGCCATGAAAATTGTTATATACATTATGGGACAAATAGGCATGCAAAATTGTTATATTCAAATTTCTTGCATCAATATCCTTGTATTCTCAACAAAAGATCAATTGCAAATTTAAAAGATGATACAAAATATCAACTACAAAAGATGATTTGTGACGGTCCGCATATTAAACATATGATACAATTGATACGATTCTCGCTGTATAAAGGATCTAATGACATGCGAATGGAAGATTTCTCTTGAAACGATGGAATATCCCAAAACCTCTGAATCTAACATAAGAAGTGATATATGCCAGTATGTAATCTATACCCCAACGTGAAGTTGACGCAGCAACTCGGGGACGATGAATGACACACAAACGATGGATGAATGTCTCGTTGATACGTCGATAAATGAATTACTTGGCAAATCTCAAGAAATTCGAAGAGCTAATGAAGAGAGAATAAAACTCACATATATTGAAAATCAAAAGCTGAATATTTTCGTATGCTTACAAGCCTTTATATAGGCTGAAAAATGAACGCTAATCCATATCAAAGAAGGAGTCCTTATCAAAATAGGAATCTAACTTAGAAGAGACCTAATTAAACTAGGAAACTAGATAGCCTATAATGGGCTACGAAAATGCATCAAAACGTGCCCCACACATGCCACAAAAATAAGATACTAAAAGTCTTCAAACATCAAGCACATTCGTCATAATTAAATTGACTACTTTGGGCTGCTCGGTCCAATCTCTCCAATGGGCTTCTTGTACAGCTCTTGCTCCCACACTTCTTGGATTAAGCCCATCAAACTCTCCTTGAACTCATTAGCTCGTGCTCTTGTAACTGGCCCAATAGGAACACGCGGGTCTGGAATCAACGAACCTTGGACTGCACGGGCTGTATCAACAATTATGTTCTAAATTCATGTCCATCACCAAGAAATATCCAAACAACAACAACATTAATCTCACAGATCGTGTCAATTGTAGTGTTAACAAAGAAATATAAAATTACTGCAACCTAAAACCAACCATATCAATGGTAATACAAAAACTAATTAACGCTCTAATGTCGAATTACAACATCAGGGATGGAAATCGGTTCGTTTTCGGTTAAACGAAATCGAACTACAAGAAATGTTGATACCAAATACCGAATCGAGCGATTAATCGGTTAACCGATTAATCAATCGGTCGGTTAATCGGTTAACAATTTCATTTTAAAAAAACTCAATTCTGCTCCAAGTAAGGATTGAACTCACGACCTCGGTGAAAAGACACAGGCACCTAACCAACTAAGTTGCAATAGTTTCTTGTAATATATCAATTTTAACTATATTTATAATTATTCGTTATCATAAAAGCAAAAAGGTTGATTTTCGCTGGATTCGAACAAGGGCAAAAGGTTTAGGCTTGCGCCCAAGCCGCAACTAATCTACAATAGAATTTGATAGAATAATATTTTGTAATACATATATATACAATAGTTTCGTTTTATTCGGTATACTCATTCGGTTATCGGGTATACTGATAGCCAATTTTTCTAAAATTATGATATCAAATACGAACCGAATCCAAATTTATCGGTTATTCGGTTAACCGATAACCGAAAATTCAGTTCGGTTATACTAATAACCTAATATCCAATACTAAACTCTCACCCCTATATCAGAAGACAAACTCATATGGAGCCTTCTCTGAAAGAAGCATCTACCGAACAACCAAAGCCTTATACCTGAATTTCTAAGCCGAGTTGATAGCATCATAGCAGATGCAACAATCTCATAGTATTCCCAGACATGGTGTGTCCTAATAGGGAAGACGGACTATTCATAAGCACCAACTACCTCAATCATACGTTTAACATCAACACCTCCACCATGATCGTCACGATGGAGAGGCAACTCATCAACAATGCCGCTCGAGCCAATATGTACAACACATGGATAGTTACAAAATATATTTATGCATGGATATTAATTGTAGTCAATATAATTTCAGATTTTCAGGAACTAATTAATCTAGATTTATAAACATATATAGAACATAATTGTTGTAACGCCCCACTTTTTGCTTGATTTATTTGCCTAATTTTTTTAATAATTTACGTTGGATTTGTGAATAATTGTCAGGCTCGATTTTGTGTTGGACTTGAGGGAGTCCGTAGTTGCCCCCCTAGCTAGAAAACGAACTTCGGAATTTATTTTAGGGCCTTCAAATATTACTTTACAAATATGAGCTAAGTAATAGAATAAGTTTTGGGCTTATATAATTGTCAAATTATATTGTTAAGTTTTGGACTTATATAATTGTCAAATTATATTATTTATTCTCAAATTGGGCTTTGTAGAATATTATTTTGTTGAGCCCAAGTTTTATTTTATATTTATCTAGGATTGAGATTTAATTAACAAGAGTCCAAGTAGTTTAGGACTCTATTAGGGTTGTATTCATGTAGCTATATTATATATGTATATACACGACGCACACACACAAAATCACAACACACGACGCACACACAAATCACACACACATACGACGCACACACACAATATATATTATATATACATACTTTCAATAAGACAAATTTTGGGGGGTTGTCGTGGAGTGCATAATCGAAGGAAGCAATTGTAAGTGTTAATCAAAATTCCAAATTTCATGCATTTATTAAGCATTTAATGCTCTGGTACGTTTTGGCATATTTGTTGTATGCTTTTATTTTTTTTATTTTATCTTAAAGAAAAACATACACTGCCCATAGAAGAAGTCCCTCAAACAATTAGAGACACAACTTGATTCACCAATTGGCATGATTCGTACATAGATATAGATGAGAGGAGAATCCGATAACCATTGCTATATTAATCTTCTCCTTTATATGTAAAATAAAATATTTTCATTCATGGGCGTTGTTGGACTGTGTGTATGGTAAAAAAATGTTTGGAGTTGTGGTCACTGTCATATAGAATGTGTTAATATTGATAATAATCTTAATGTGTACTGCAATGCTGTTTTTGTATGGGTTTTGAGAGATTAGTTTTATTGTTTTTTAAATTTTTTTATTTTCGATTAAATATCTATGTTAATTTATTGGGGGTGACCGAATGGTTTTAAAATTTTAATGAGATAAGCCTATTAATGTGAGTCATGCATTTATGTCTGCTTCAATTTCTTTTAACTACTGATATCAATGATTATTCATGCACTATTAGCATTCACGCATACTTTTCATCAACTAACTCAGTTTATAATTAGTCAAAGTATTAGTTATTATTGTTAACTGAGTTGTTTTATCAAGTATATCAGTTTTAAATTTTATTTAAACTTTAGAAAGTTTTGTTTAAAAATGCCTACACCTCTATAAAATTAGAATTTATTGAACTAGGTGCGGCGCAACTAGGACCCTCGTCCCAAAATTGATTGATTTGGATTTGTTGTGCTCGACAAAACAAGGTGAGTGAAATCATCTTTAACTTGCAAATATGAGATTTGGAATAAACATATTTATTGTGGGTGAAATCATCTTTAACTTGCAAATATGAGATTTGGAATAAACATATTTATTGTGGGTGAAATTTTCTTTAACTAGCAAACATGTGATTTGGAATAAACATATTTATTGTGGGATTTACTTTATCTGTAAGTTTATGATAATATACCTCTAGTTTATGAACATGCTCTTACCGTCGATGGTAGGAGTGGACCTCTGATTTTAGAGGAATAGATAATGGAGCTCGAGAGAATTTTTGAGCACATAGAGTGTACTGATGCCCACAAGGTGTCGTGCGCGGTCTTCCAATTCACTGAAGATACAGGCCACTGGTGGAAGTCTTTTAGAAGTTGTTTGACTGAAACGGAGCATCAGAACCTAACATGGGAAAGGTTCAGAGAAGTAGTTATGGAGAAATACTTTCCACGTTCCTACCGCAATCAGAAACAAGCGGAGTTCCTTGACTTAAAGCAGGGCGGTATGACTGTGATTGAATACGAGAGGAAGTTCAATAAACTTGCTCGTTACGCTACACGACTGGTCGATACTGATGACCAAAAGGCTTATCGTTTTCTTCGTGGGCTTAAACCTGAGATACGGGGCATCCTTGCAGTTCACGAGATTGTAAGTTATGGGGTTCCTGTCAAAAGAGCGCATGAAGTGGAGGCTGGACTCGAAGTGGATAAGAATACAAGAAATGTGGATCATCCAGTAAAGAGGAAGTCGGACAACCGAAACCGGGGAAACATCAATGTTCCCTATAAGAAGGGGAGAATGATTAACACTCAGCATGCTCCTAATGAAGGGAAATACGATTTTAACCCTCTCCCGATGATCTATCTTGGATGTTTAATTCACTATACATTGATTATATACCAAGTATGCACCTATATAATTAATTGCAACACGTAGGTGTTTCCTCGTGTTTACCTGTGAATCTGTCACGCAACGATTGGATCAAGACTCGTGCTTTGATCTTCTGGACTGTATCCCGATTGCCTAAACTCCAATGTCGAGTGAGGACAATCTATGGAGAGTGCTATAAAAAATCGTCTTGCTTTCTCTTCACAATTTTCGAGAATTATGAATTGATCAACACTTTTATTTTCTCTCACCTTATATTTATAATGCAACCCTAAATCCTTTCATGATAGGATATATGCATATCTAATAAATATAATAATATCTCTTAACATAGAGAGGATCAAAACAAAGTCCCAGTTGGACTCTACATGAAAGGGACGAAATTTCTCTTAGCTCCAAGCCTGGATGGGCCAGCCCAGGGATCAAATGCAAGGAATAAAGATGGGCCTCAAATAAATTAATTATCTTATGTTCAGTCCAGAACATAAATTAATTCATAAACATTTATTCATGCCACTAGAGAATAAATGCTAACTTATCCCTTTATTTCCGAAGTTGAGTCAGGCTTGCACTTAGACTTCACGAATCCTCGTATTTAAGATATCGTATGTCCATTAATTATTTACAGTGTTCTGACTGCTTAAAATAATTAATATCTTTAATTCCTTAAGTAGTACCACTCAACCTTATTATTGTACTTGAGATAACTCAACCTGCAGGGTTTAGTACAATAAACATTTTGAGCTCCTTAAGGGGACGTCATCATCCTAAACGGATACGGTGACTCGACACAGGTAACTAGCATGACATACAAGCACTGCCACCACCCAAGATGCAGAGAATCTTGGGTTATCTCATGTAACCCTCACCCATAACAAGTCAACGTGATGGCCATCAACTCATACTCACCTAATACCTTATCGAGGTTTAGATCAACGTAAAGTCACCGAGATCCAGGTTCTTCACGACGGTCGATAGAAGAACTCATCTCACCGTGATCCATCAATACGTCGAGACGCACCGGCATAGACAAGCAACCAAGTCAAGTCACTTCTTATCTATACCGCAGCTATACCGACAACTCGTCCTCAAGTTGTCTCGGTGTGATACTTTTATATCTCATTAAGCTTGACCAATCATACGGACTTACGTGATCTACAACACAATCGTATGATCTAGCTTATATATGAGATAAGGGGATATACATATGCAATCAAGTAAACAATTCAGATAGGAGATTGTAATAGTGGTAACAGGAAACATTGTATACAAGCTCAACCAAAACTGCTTCCAGTATACAATCCAACAATCTCCCACTTATACTAAAGCAAAACTTTTAGTATACAATGTGTCTCTCTACTAGCTATTACAAACAACACCATCACTTTACTTCTCCCACTTATACAAAAAGTTTCCTTTCTATGTGGGTGCCATCTTGCGCAATCAAAGTCCGCGAATATGCTCTTCGTAGACTTTTTGCGGCAGGCTCTTCGTGAATGGGTCAGCTAGGTTATCCGCAGTACCAATCTTTTCGATTAGCACGTCTCCTCTCTAACGATTTCTCATATGACATGGTACTTTCTCTCTATGTGTTTGGTTGCCTTGTGGGTCCGTGGTTCCTTCGAGTTTTCCATCGCACCGAGTTATCACGAGAAACTATGATACTCTTGGGCAAACCAGTACCACATCTAGATCCATGAGGTAGTTCTTGAACCATACTGACCTCTTTAGCGACCGCTGAGCGGCTACATATTCGGCTTCCATGGTGGAGTCCGCAATGCATCATTGTTTTGCACTCCGCCAGATACGCCTCCTCCCAAGGTAAACACATAGCACGAGGTAGACTTTTTCTCATCACGGCCACTTGGAAATCCGAATCAATAACCCAAAGGCATTAGACTATCTCGCATGGTAAACTAACCTATAATCTCGAGTCCTTTTCGGTGCTTGAGTATATGCTTTACCGCAGTCCAATGAGCTTGTCCAGGGTTAGACTGATATCTAGCTACTATGCCTACCGCATAGAAGATATCGGGCCTCGTGCATAGCATTGCATACATGAGACTTCCTACCGCGGAAGCGTAAGGAACTTATCTCATTTCCTCTATCTCCTTTGCAGTCATAGGTGACTGCTCCTTAGATAAAGGAACACCATGCACGAAGGTAGCAATCATTTCTTGGTGGTATGCATACTAAAGCGAGTAATCACGGATCAATGTAAGGCGCTGAGATAAGCTCAACATTTTTCTCTTGCGATCTCGGTAAACCTTGATCCCAAGAATGTATGCTGCATCTCCTAAGTGTTTCATTTGAAACTGATCGGATAACCAACTATTTACTTTGATAACAACTTCACATTGTTGCCAAGTAGAAGGATGTCATCTACGTAAAGTGCAAGAAATACACATCACCGTTGACATATAAACGATACACACAACTTTCGCTAGGCTACTGGATAAATCATTAGGACTTTACCACCTCGTCAAAGCGTAAGTTCCAGGATCGGGAAGCTTGCTTAAGTCCATAAATGGACTTCTTAAGCTTCCATACTAGATGTTCTTCACCCTTTACCATATAACCTTCGGGTTGCTGCATATAGATGTCTCTACCTTCTTCAAGTCAACCGATTAGAAAAGCGGTTTTCACATCCATTTGCCAAACCTCATGGTTTAAGTGGGCTGCTATGGCCAGAAGAATTCTGATGGACTTAAGCATTGCTATAGGCGAAAAGGTCTCATCGAAATCGATGCCCTCAATCGAGTGTACCCTTTAGCCATAAGCACGGCTTTAAAAGCGAAACCTCTCCATCTGAATCTCTCTCCGCTTGTATACCCACTTACTACCTATGGCTTCCTTGCCATCCGGTAGAGGTGTCTTTCGTATACATCCATAGTCATTATGGACTCAATTTCTAAGTCCATAGCGGTGTGCCATGATCTTACATCAATGTCTTGTGTCGCCTCACTGTATGTCCATGGGTCGATTATTTCCTGCTCGTTTCCTGGGACTAAATCCGAATATTCACCCACGAACATAAATCGCTCGAGTTGACGAACAACCCTCCCACTACGACGTGGCTCTACTGGCACAATGGCAACGGTGGATGCAGTAACTTGTGGTTCTCTATCTTGCACAACTTGCTGGATAGGTGCCACTTGTACGGTCGGTATCTCCAGTGGAACTCAACCCACTTCAATTTCTTGAAGTATCTGGTGTCGATCCCTCCCACTAGACACAAAATCTCGTACCTTTGGCCTAATCGGTGGTGGAATACGATCATCTTCTAATTCTTGAAGAATGATTTCAACTTTGGATTTATGGTTTTTCATATAATCATCTTCTAAGAATCGGGCATTAGAGCTAATATTGACCTTCTGATCCTTAGGACTATCGAAATAACCACATTTCGTCCCTCTAGGATAGCCAATAAACAGCCTTGCATCAGATCTAGCCTCCAACTTATCAGCCTTCTTGTTCACTCATGTGTTTGGATCGCCCCATATCCTATGTGGTTTAAACTAGGCTTACCAAACCACAACTCGAAGGGGTCTTTTCGATGACTTGGATGGTACTAGATTTAGCAAGTATGCATTGTTTCTAAGGCATACCCCGAATCGAAATAGCAACGTTGCATAACTCGTCCTCGATCTAACCATTTCTAAAATAGTCCTATTTCTTCGCTCTGACACACCATTTTGCTGTGGTGTGCCCAGTCTAGTGAGCTGTGAGGTAATCCAACACTGCACCAAATAGTCCATGAACTCGTTACTGAGGTATTCGCCACCGCGATCAGACCGCAGTGACTTGATACTTTTACCAAGCTTCGTCTCCACTTCCGCCT
Source organism: Salvia rosmarinus (assembly GCA_036937905.1). Taxonomy (NCBI): domain Eukaryota; kingdom Viridiplantae; phylum Streptophyta; class Magnoliopsida; order Lamiales; family Lamiaceae; genus Salvia; species Salvia rosmarinus. Next base: position 45,019,762 of record CM072813.1, read on the forward strand.
TAAATTCTTTGAATTTCTCAAAGCATTCAGACTTGCGGTGAAGCAGATATATGTATTCGTACCTTGAGTAATCGTCAATGAAAGTGACAAAATACTCGTACCCTCCACGAGCTTGTGTAGACATAGGTCCACACAGGTCAGAATGGACTAGTTCCAACACTTCTTTGGCTCTATAACCCTTCGCTTTGAAGGGTCTGGTCGACATCTTTCCTTCTATACAGGATTCGCAGACTGGGAACATATCAACTATGATATCACCCAACGCTCCATCCTTAGCAAGTCTTTGGATCCTATTTAGATTGCTGTGACCTAATCTAAGATGCCAGAGAAATGTGGTATCATCATGCGAAGAAAACTTTCTCTTTTTAAGGTTTGATGTAGATGCAACATAATTAAAGGTATTATGCTTGGCAGAAATAGTATAAAGCGAATTATATAAAGTGCCACAACAGATAACTTCGTTATTTCTTATGATAGAAACACCACTATCAAAAACAACTAAATATCCATGAATAAATAGTTTGGAAATGGAAATAAGGTTCCGCCGAAACTCCGGCACGTATAAAACGTCTTTTAAAACTAAAACTGTTCTATCAAAACATAAAGAAACATCTCCGACTGCAACGGCTCGACTTTCGCCGCGTAGCCCATGGAGATCGTTATCTCGCCATCATGCAGCTCCCTTGTCCGCAGGAACCCCTGCAAGGTGTAACAAACATGATCAGTCGCACCCGTATCTACTACCCATGAATGTGTAGAACAAGTCGGTAAACATGTTTCCGTTACTAAACCTTGAGCCTTGAGCATAGGGCACTTGGCCTTCCAATGCCCAGTCTTGCCGTACTTGAAGCACTTGCCCCTCTCCTTTGGCTTTTTCAAGCCTCCGATGGCAGACATGTTCTTGCTCCCACTACTCCCACTGGTTCCTTTGCCTCTACCACCTTTGGGGCCCCTTTTTCTTCTTCCATTGTTCAACGGAAAATTTGGGCCCCTAGATGTGCTAGCAAGGGCATGTGCTCCTTTGCCCATAACTCCTTCCGCGGCCACGAGATCATTAAGCAACTGACTAAGTGTATACTCGGTCTTGCTCATGATCGTGTTCACGCGAAAATTCTCAAAAGACATGGGCAGTGTGTTGAGGATGATATCGACCTTGGCTTTGCCGTCAATACCTCTTCCCAACTGATCAAGACTATCCATGAGATGAGTCATGTGGGAGACATGTTCATGGACCGAACTTCCTTCTTCCATCTTACACGCCAAGATTTCTCTCATTGTGTGGAAGCGGATCGTCGATCCATTGCCCAAACTTACTCTCGAGACTTGACCATATTTGATCGCGTCTACCATTGATGATCTTTAATCGCAAGCCTTTGGACATAGTAGTCATCATATAGCATTTGGCCATATTGTTTGACTTATGCCAAAGTCTGCTTGATTCTCGCTGCTCATTAGTCGATGCGTCAGTAAGGGCATCGGGTTTGGGAGTAGTGAGAACAAACATGTGTTCTTCAGCGATAAGATCATATTCCATGTTTCATTTCCACTCGATAAAATTTGTGCGAGCATATTGATAATCGGTGTAAGAGACATATCTGAAAAGTAATGTAAACACATAAGCATACGATCGCACATAATTCGTAACAATAATATTGTAACCTTTTGATAAAACAATATTAATTGAAACCTCCAATCGCCCAAGGAATTCCACATGTAAGCCACGCGTGTGGACGTTTACACATGAACCCCTCGACCAGACTAAAATATACATTTTAGTCATTTAATTTCAATCCATGTCAACTTATCCTTATGACAAATGAAATTAATGATTGGACCTTACTATACCACATCACTATCACAAGAAGGGACTTCGCGGGAAGTTGTACTTGAGGTGATGTCTAAGCAATGACCACAATTTTAACAGCAGAAAATGAATTCTTAGAATTGGCATACTCACTCGGATCATGCGCTTCCAATCCAAAATCTTTTTTCTTCTCATTTTAAATCTATCTCTAGAGAACTTATGAAAATCGCATATTATCACGACCCCACTCCGGACTACCCGGACTGGAGGGCGACTAATACTAGGAGTAGTATTTTAGGGGTTACACGGCTAAAATAAAGATGCATAACAACAATAAACTAGCATGCTCGAACATAATATAAGATAATGTCATAACGAATCAAAGGGCTGAGCCATGGGACCCCAAAAAATCTTAACCATGGTCCATGGACCTCGGAGTTCATAACAATAAAGCATAAATAAATGAGTTCGAGTGTAGCGGCGAAAGTGTGTGAATACATATATGACGATATGCATTGAGTGAAAACCACAAATTCTAGATAAATTGGTCGAGGACACCGGACTCCTCAACACATTCCCATCACCATCGTCAAGCTCAACATGCACATTTAAAACAAACATGCGGGGCTAAGTACAAGAAATTGCACTCGGTGGACTTATGCGAAAACATTTGATATAAGATTCTGTTGCCAATATCGAGTAAGTCATGAGGGTTTTAGTTGAAATGCTTGTGCTTACTAAAACATTTTCGGTTCATAAACATAGCTCGGCCGAGCATTTTCTTGGTGTGTATGGTCCGTATCTCATAGTAACAATTCATAACATATTAAAATTAAGCGTCGAGAGGCCTCCCGTCTGACGCCGTGACCGGCCGTAATCCGTCACAACACACAAATCGCTCTCACAAGCATATGTTAACATTGCGATAGTTCCAACCTTCATGCCAATCTGGCGGGCATTTATCATCCGACCACGGGACCCGACATTTAAAAGGTTGGGCGCGACCCAAATGACATAACTTTGTCACAATATAGTTCCAACCATCGCCACGCCCTACCCGGCATAACAGATAGGATCCATACACAAAGCAGAATATTTTTGGCGGTGTCTGCATAAACGTTTATCAGCAAAGTAGAATAAAATTGTAAAGAAACTCATTTTGGAAGAACGGTAAAATCACATCTTAGTGGGGTAAGAAAAGGGCCCACATTTTGAAGATAAAGCCCTTTGGACTATGGTTCGTTGTAATTTGAGTCCCAGTTTGTTAAATGCGTCGATATCCGATCGCATGCGTTTGCGTCCACCTTTCTGGCGAGGTTTTAGTATCGTCGCTCGAGTCTCTCGAGACTTTCAAAATTTAAGATGATCTTCGATATCGATATCGGGTGAATCAATTCCTTAATGAATTGAATACGTTTCAATCGTATATAATTGAATTATCCTCGTTCCTCGAGATACGTTCAACGTATAAGTACGTTTTTCGATATACGGATTTCATTTGTGCAACCTTTTCTTACTAATGAGGTGTCATACTCAATTAGTATATCATACGCGTGCTGACGTATTTATCAATCGTATAATCGTATGTTTGACTTAAAAAGTCAACAAAGTCAACACTGGTCAACAAAGTCAACAATTTTGACTTTCAAATAGTAATTTCTTACTATTTCGTTTTATAAATCGAATTGGATCGATTTGAAATCGTAAAGTCCTATTTCTCGATTTATCACGTAAATCAAGGACTTATAAATAATTTTCGTAATTTATTAATCCTTTTAATAATAAAAACGTATATTTTTTATTTAAAACGTTATAAAATAAACGTTTGTCTCAAACATAGCAATCTATGTTTATAAAATTTCAAATATGTCCAGAATATTAATTAGACATATATTTTATTAATAAACTGAATTAAAAAGGATTTAAAATCCTTATTAATTATCGAAAATCTCGATAATTAATTTAAAAATAATAAATGACTTTTGAAAATTTTTCTAAATTAATATAGTGTATTATTATACACTATGGTCCAGAATATGAATTTATAAAATCCATATGATATTGTTTGCCATTTATTAGTATATATACATATATATAATTCGGTAATTCCATATAATATGGAATAATTATCTAAAAATTCCCAAAATTGATATACACATAGTATAATATCCCAACATCAATATATGTCACAAATATAATCTATAGTTCATCATAACCATTCATTCAACAATATATAGCAATATTTATGGTAATTTCAAGATAATTACCCAATAATTATCAAACAATTTCTAAAAATTCTAAATAATTCATGACATGATTAAACATTATACTATAACATTGTAACATCATAATATTAACCAAACCAATTTAAATCGTCACCATATGAGCTTGTAAGCTCTCGGCTTTTTCGATTTCCATAGGCATTTGGTTTTCAAAAATTCCAACAATTATATACTATGATTATACACTATAATATACTAATATAACATCATAATATTTATCAAAACTAATTAAATCATCACCTTCAAGGGCTTGAAGCTCACGGTTTATTTGATTTAAATTAGCATTTGATTTCCAAAAATTCCAACAAATTCATACAATACATAAAAAATATACTAAAGCATTAATACACCATTGCATGATTAAAATAAAAATCATACACCAACCTATACATTCATAATGCTCACGGTAATTTCAAAAATTATAGCATATGGTTTTCAAAAATTCTAAATAAATCATAGAGCATATAATCAAGGTTCTAAAGCATTAATATGTCATTACATGCTTGAAATAAAAAATTATTCACCAAGGTACATACATATTATCTCACGGCATTTTTTTTTTTAAAAATAAAGCCTAGGGTTTTCAAAAATTTTCTAAATGATACATATGAACTCTAAACATGATATAGAACAATAATCAATCCTTAAAACATCTTCACAAGTGTTCGGTCATCACTAGTCATTTTATACTATTTTCGAAAATTATTTTAATTCATGCTTAGGGTTCGAAAATCATATATAGGCAAGATACATTCATACATTTCATATACCATATCCTATGTTCATCTAAACATATTTCCTCATATTTTTGTAAATAAATCTTCAAGAACATCCAAGCAACAACATCATATATTTAAGAACATTCAAATACATACATATATACTATGAACATGCTCTCGGTTTTTCGAACAAATGAGGAGCAAAATCGAAACTATGGTCCATGTATTACCTTAGGAATGGTGTTGAATCACAAGGACAATGCTAGGTATCAACTTTGGTGAATGAATGAAGAAGGAGAAGGAAGGAAAATTCGAAAATGGAGGAGAATGGCTTTCGATTTTTCTGCTGCAAATGGGAGAGGAATGGGGTGTTTGAGAGAGTGTTTACTGTTGGAGAAGTGTATAGGAGAGGGTGAAGAATGGGAAGGGTCTCCCTATGTTATCTCTCTCTCTCCCTCTCGCCGGTTCTCTCTCTCTCTCATTCCCACCCAATGAAAAAATTTGCAGCCAAATGATGGAGTGAGAGAGTGATCATTAGGCTAGGTAAAAAGGTAAGCCATGCATTGGCCAAAATGAAAGGTGGAGTGCATGCCTTGTTCCAAGGTGGCCGGCGCATGGGGGGGGGGGGTTTAAGGGCTGATTTTATTTTAATTTTTACACATAATACATTATATATATCATACATGATCATAGACATATAATACAAGTCATAAAAATAATTAAATCATACATATAGTGCATAATCGAAATTACCGATCAAAATTGGAAAAATAGGATTAAAAATATAAATTACACCTATTATTGATACTCATATAATTTTCGATCATATATATCATAATATATGATTTAGATATTAAATAATATCATAGGATAAAATAATAGCACATTTCAAGCACATAAAACCCTAATTTCGAATTTAGGGTTTCAAAATTTTAAAAATTGAAACCATCGAGTTCTATGTCTTAAGAATTTGATTTTAATGCTTAATAATATCCATATATATCATAATATATAGTTTAGATACCATATGATAATTTAATGGTATCATTTCATGTGAAAAACCAAAGTTTAGAAAACTAGGGTTTCGAATTGTAACATTCGAAGTCATCGTGTTTTAATAACTCAAAAATTGGTTTTAAATAATTAATAATACTGTAATTATATAAATTAATAATAGGAAATTAATTATAATAATTTCCTGAGCATTAAACTCATTTTTCATAACGTCTCTAGACGTTTACGTTCAAAACGTCTCAAAACGTTCAAAATCGACTCATCTCAAAATTGTCGCAGTAAGTTCATACTTACTAAATAAATAAATATCATTATCATAGGAATTAAAATAGAAATTAATTCCAAGTTTTACACCGAAATTTCCATAAGATACGGGGCGTTCGATGCGCGATCGGCGTTAAAATAATCTTGCCGTATTATTTCATAAATTTCAATTCGCAATTCACAATCCTTAGTGAATTATAAAAGGAATTAGTTATATGACACCGAACGAAATACAATTCGATGTCATACGATAAGAATATTAGGAAAAACCTAATCACGGGTTTAGAATACCGTAATCGTATGTTCGTTTCTTTGGAATATTACACATATGCAAGCCACGCGTGTGGACGTTTACACATGAAACTCCCACTTCTCAATAGATTAAAATGTTTTATTTGGAAATCTCATCTAACAAACTTATGATAAACAGTGCAAGCAAGCCACGCGTGTGGACGTTTACTCAGAATGCGTATCACTTTATTTAGAGATTAAAATGTGGAGGTGTTGACATTTTAATTTTAGAAATTAATATGTCGGGTTTCTTGCTTAGTCTTTTTATTTCAAAAGGTTTGTCCATGCAGATCACGTAATCCTAGCATGCTTTTCTATAGAACTCAACATGTAAAACATGCTCGCAAAATTCTAAAATATGCTTGAAAAACGCGATAAACCTAGCATGCTTACTATGCGTATCCAATCACGAAAACATATAATATGTTTATCTACGTAATTAAACATACATAGCATGCTTCTGCATAATTTAAATATCCACGACATGCTTTAAACGATAAAAATAAAATAAATTCGTTCATCGCGGCCCATCGTAGATCCTGTACTTCCCTGCCTAATTTATTACATAAATTTACAAAGTACAGATCTTTAAAATCTCGAAAACGGGCATCGCGTGCACGGGCACGGACCGGATTCGTCAAAACTGGATTTGGGCCGAAAAAATGAAAATGGTCCAAAATAGTGGATCGGGCCAGATTGGGCCAAAAATCTGGAACCGAGTCGAAAAATCGGGTCTGGGATAAAAAATCGGGTTTGGGCCGAAAATCGGGTGTGGGCCGAAAACGAGCCGGGTCGGGCCGAAAACGGGCCGGGTCGGGGCCAAAAACGGGCCGGGTCGGTCCAATGTGAACTAGGCCGTGTGCGCTAGGGCCCAGCCCATGCGCACACAGCCGCACATCCGCAGCCCAGTCGTCGCGCCTCCTGCCGAGAGCTACCGAGGAGCTCGCCGCCCAGTCGCCCAAACCCTGCCGAGACCTGCCGGGACTTCTGTCGAGAAGGCTCACTCAGGTCTGACCGAGAAAAGCTCACCCAGGTCTGCCGAGAAAACCGTGCCGAGTCCGCCGAGGAAACCGTCTTGCGACTCGCATGCCGTCGGTGAGACACGGCGGCGTCGCCGAGTGACCGCGTGTGACTCTACCGTTTGTCCGAGTCTGCTGTCGCGATCTGCCTAGAATCGTGCATCGAGACCCACCGATGCTGTCGAGAATTTCGAGCGCTGCCGGGACCTTCCACCGAGCGTTGCCGCACGTTGAGGTTTCCGTGTGCACGCTCGCACCGAGGCCGCCATGCGGTCGTGTCCGACCAACCTCTCGTCGTCTCGTTCTTCGTGCTTTTATCTTCGTTCTTCTTTTACAGATAAGATTTACAAGAAAAAATCTAATCTAACCACGGATTTTCTCATGGTGAAAAACAAAAATCCGACAAAAATAAAACGAGCCACGATGAACGACAGATTCACAATTAATTAATTCTGCACGTTATAATCAAACGTGAATTAATCCAACAGAGCCAAGATTCTGAACCTCGCTCTGATACCAATTGAAGGGAAATCTGATTTTAACCCTCTCCCGGGGATCTATTTTGGATGTTTAATTCACCATACATTTATTATATAACTAGCATGCACTTATATAATTAATTGCAACACGTAGGTGTTTTCTCATGTTTTACCTGCGAATCTGTCAGGCAAAGATTGGATCAAAACTCGTGCTTTGATCTTCTGGACTGTATCCCGGTTGCATAAACTCCAATGTCGAGTGAGGACAATCTATGAAGAGTGATATGAAAAATCGTCTTTCTTTCTTTTCACAATTTTCGAGAATTATGAATTGATCAACACTTTGATTTTCTCTCAGCTTATATTTATAATGCAACCCTAAATCTTATCATGATATGATTTATGCATATCTAATAAATATAATAATATCTCTTAAGATAGAGAGGATCAAAACAGAGTCCCAGTGGGACTCTACATGAAAAGGACGAAATTTCTCCTAGTGCGCAGGCTGGATGGGCCGACTGAGGGATCAAATGCAAGGAATAAAGATGGGCATCAAATAAATTAATTATCTTATGTTCAGCCCAGAACATAAATTAATTCATAAACATTTATTCATGCCACCAAAGAATAAATGATGACTTACCCCTTTATTTTCGAAGTTGAGTCAGGCTTGCACTTAGACTTCACGAATCCTCGTATTTAAGATATCGTATGTCCATTAATTATTTACAGCGTTCTGACTGCTTAAAATAATGAATATCTTTAATTCCTTAAGTAGTACCATTCAACCTTATTATTGTACTTGAGATAACTCAACCTGCAGGGTTTAGTACAATAAACCTTTTGAGCTCCTTAAGGGGACGTCATCATCCTAAACGGATACGGTGACTCGACACAGGTAACTAGCAAGACATACAAGCACTGCCAACACCCAAGATGCAGAGAATCTTGGGTTATCTCATGTAACCCTCACCCATAACAAGTCAAAGTGATGGTCATCAACTCATACTCACCTAATACCTTATCGAGGCTTAGATCAACGTAAAGTCACCAAGATCTAGGTTCTTCACGACGGTCAGATAGAAGAACTCATCTCACTGTGATCCATCAATACGTCAGAGACGTACCAGCATAGACAAGCAACCAATTCAAGTCACTTTATTATACATCAGCGGCTATACCGACAACTCGTCCTCAAGTTGTCTCAGCTGTGATACTTTTTATATCTCATTAAGCTTGACCAACCATACAGACTTATGTGATCTACAACACACTGTATGATCTAACTTATATATGAGATAAGGGGACATACATATGCAATCAAGTAAACAATTCAGATATGAGATTGTAATAATGGTAACAGGAAACATTGTATACAAGCTCAGCCAAAACTGATTCCAGTATACAATCCAACAATCTCCCACTTATACTAAAGCAAAACTTTTAGTATACAATGTGTCTCTCTACTAGCTATTACAAATAACACCATCACTTTACTTCTCCCACTTATACAAAAAGTTTCCTTTCTAAGTGGGTGCCATCTTGCGCAATCCAAGTCCGCGAATATGCTCTTCGTAGACTTTTTGAGGCAGGCTCTTCGTGAATGGGTCAGCTAGGTTATCCGCAGTACCAATCTTTTCGATCAGCACGTCTCCTCATCTAACGATTTCTCATATGACATGGTACTTTCTCTCTATGTGTTTGGTTGCCTTGTGGGTCCGTGGTTCCTTCGAGTGCCACTGCACCTGAGTTATCACAGTAAACTATGATACTCTTGGGCAAACCAGGTACCACATCTAGATCCATGAGGTAGTTCTTGAACCATACAGCCTCTTTAGCAGCCGCCAAAGCGGCTACATATTCGGCTTCCATGGTGGAGTCCGCAATGCATCGCTGTTTTGCACTCCGCCAGGATTCGGCTCCTCCTCCCAAGGTAAACACATAGCCTGAGGTAGACTTTTTCTCATCACGGTCAGCTTGGAAATCCGAGTCTGAATAACCCAAAGGCATTAGACTATCTGCATGGTAAACTAGCCTATAATCTCGAGTCCTTTTCAGGTACTTGAGTACATGCTTTACCGCAATCCAATGAGCTTGTCCAAGGTTAGACTGATATCTAGCTACTATACCTACCGCATAGCAGATATCGGGCCTCGTGCATAGCATTGCATACATGAAACTTCCTACCGCGGAAGCGTAAGGAACTTATCTCATTTCCTCTATCTCCTTTGCGGTCATAGGTGACTGCTCCTTAGATAAAGGAACACCATGCCAGAAAGGTAGCAATCCTTTCTTTGCGGTCTGCATACTAAAACGAGTAATCACAGTATCAATGTAAGACGCCTGAGATAAGCTCAACATTTTCCTCTTGCGATCTCGGTAAACCTTGATCCCAAGAATGTACGCTGCATCTCCTAAGTCTTTCATTTGAAACTGATCGGATAACCAACTCTTTACGTCACATTGTTACCAAGTAGAAGGATGTCATCTACGTAAAGTGCAAGAAATACACAACACCGTTGACATCTAAACGATACACACAATTTTCTCTAGGCTACTGGGTAAATCCATAGGACTTTACCACCTCGTCAAAGCGTAAGTTCCAGGATCGGGAAGCTTGCTTAAGTCCATAAATGGACTTCTTAAGCATCTATACTAGATGTTCTTCACCCTTTACCAAATAACCTTCGGGTTGCTGCATATAGATGTCTCTACCTTCTTCAAGGTAACCGTTTAGAAAAGCGGTTTTCACATCCATTTGCCAAACATCAAGGTTTAAGTGGGCTGCTATTGCCAGAAGAATTCTGTTGGACTTAAGCATTGCTACAGGCGAAAAGGTCTCATCGAAATTGATGCCCTCAATGCAGTGTACCCTTTCGCCATAAGCACGGCTTTAAAAGCGAAACCTCTCCATCTGAATCTCTTCCTCTTTATACCCACTTACTACCTATGGCTTCCTTGCCATCCGGTAGATGTGTCTTTCGTATACATCCATAGTCAGTTATGGACTCAATTTCTAAGACTATAGCGGTGTGCCATGATCTTGCATCAATGTCTTGTGTCGCCTTACTGGGACTATGTCCATGGGTCGATTATTTCCAGCTCGTTTCCTGGGACTAAATCCGAAGATTCACCCACGAACATAAATCGCTCGGGTTGACGAACAACCCCCCCACTACGAAGAGGCGCTACTGGCACAATGGCAACGGTGGGTGCAGTAACTTGTGGTTCTCTATCTTGCACAACTTGCTGGATAGGTGCCACTTATACGGTCGGTATCTCCAGTGGAACTCCACCCACTTCAATTTCTTGAAGTATCTGGTGTCGATCCCTCCCACTAGACACCACATCTCGTACCTTTGGCCTAATCGGTGGTGGAATACGATCATCTTCTAATTCTTGAAGAATGATTTCAACTTTGGATTTATGGTTTTTCATATAATCCTCTTCTAAGAATGACCTTCTAATCCTTAGGACTATAGAAATAACCACCTTTCGTTCCTCTAGGATAGCCAATAAACAGCCTTGCATCAGATCTAGAGTCCAACTTGTCAGCCTTCTTGTTCAGCACATGTGCTGGATTGCCCCGTATTCTTATGTGGCTTAAACTAGGCTTACGCCTAAACCACAACTCGAAAGGGGTCTTTTCGACTGACTTGGATGGTACTAGATTTAGCAAGTATGCCGCCGTTTCTAAGGCATACCCCCAGAATGAAATAGGCAATGTTGCATAACTCATCATTGATCTAACCATTTCTAAACGAGTCCTATTTCTTCGCTCTGACACACCATTTTGCTGTGGTGTGCCCGGTGTAGTGAGCTGGGAGGTAATCCCACACTGCACCAAATAGTCCATAAACTCGTTCTTCGAGGTATTCGCCACCGCGATCGGACATGATGGACTTGATACTTTTACCAAGCTTCGTCTCCACTTCCGCCTTAAATTCTTTGAATTTCTCAAAGCATTCAGACTTGCGGTGAAGCAGATATATGTATCTGTACCTTGAGTAATCATCAATGAAAGTGACAAAATACTCGTACCCTCCACGAGCTTGTGTAGACATAGGTCCACACAGTTCAGAATGGACTAGTTCCAACACTTCTTTGGCTCTATAACCCTTCGCTTTGAAGGGTCTGGTCGACATCTTTCCTTCTATATAGGATTCACAGACTGGGAACGGAGCAACTATGATATCACCCAACGCTATATGTGCTAGCAAGGGCATGTGCTCCTTTGCCCATAACTCCTTCCGCGGCCACGAGATCATTAAGCAACTGACTAAGTGTATACTCGGTCTTGCTCATGATCGTGTTCACGCGAAAATTCTCAAAAGACATGGGCAGTGTGTTGAGGATGATATCGACCTTTGTTTTACCTTCAATACCTCTTCCCAACTGATCAAGACTATCCATGAGATGAGTCATGTGTGAGACATGTTCATGGACCGAACTTCCTTCTTCCATCTTACACGCCAAGATTTCTCTCATTGTGTGGAAGCGGACTGTCCGATCCGACTGCCCAAACTTACTCTCGAGACTTGACCATATTTCAGTCGCGTCTACCATTGACTGATGCTGCAACTGCAAGCCTTTGGACATAGTAGTCATCATATAACATTTGGCCATATTGTTTGACTTATGCCAAAGTCTGCTTGACTCTCGCTGCTCATTAGTCGATGCGTCAGTAAGGGCATCGGGTTTGGGAGTAGTGAGAACAAACATGTGTTCTTCAGCGATAAGAACATATTCCATGTTTCGTTTCCACTCGATAAAATTTGGACCAGATAGAGGATTTTGTGCGAGCATATTGATAATCGGTGTAAGAGACATATCTGAAAAGTAAGGTAAACACATAAGCATACGATCGCACATAATTCGTAACAATAATATTGTAACCTTTTGATAAAACAATAAATTGAAACCTCTAATCGCCCAAGGAATTCCACATGCAAGCCACGCGTGTGGACGTTTACACATGAACCCCTCGACCAGACTAAAATATACCTTTTAGTCATTTGATTTCAATCCATGTCAACTTATCCTTATGACAAATGAAATTAATGATTGGACCTTACTAGACCACATCACTATCACAAGAAGGGACTTCACGGGAAGTTGTACTTGAGGTGATGTCTAAGCAATGACCATAATTTTAACAGCAGAAAATGAATTCTTAGAATTGGCATACTCACTCGGATCATGCCGCCCAATCCAAAATCTTTTTCTTCTCATTTTAAATCTATCTCTAGAGAACTCTAGAGAACTTATGAAAATCGCATATAACAAACTTATGATAAATAGTTCAAGCCACGTTTACGCCACTCACAATGCGTATCACTTTGTTTAGAGATTAAAATGTGGAGGTCTTGACATTTTAATTTTAGAAATTAATATGTCGGGTTTCTTTCTTAGTCTTTTTATTTCAAAAGGTTTGTCCATGCAGATCACGTAATTCTAGCATGCTTTTCTATAGAACTCAACATGTAAAACATGCTCGCAAAATTCTAAAATATGCTTGAAAAACGCGATAAACCTAGCATGCTTACTATGCGTATCTAATCACGAAAACATATAATATGTTTATCTACGTAATTAAACATACATAGCATGCTACTGCATTATTTAATATCCACGACATGCTTTGAACGATAAAAATAAAATAAATTCGTTCATCGCGGCCCATCGTAAATCCTGTACTTCCCTACCTAATTTATTACTTAAATTTACAAAGTACAGATCTTCAAAATCTCGAAAACGGGCATCGCGTGCACGGGCACGGACCGAATTCGTCAAAACTGGATTTGGGCTGAAAAAATGAAAATGGCCCAAAACAGTGGATCGGGCCGGATCGGGCCAAAAATCTTGAATCGGGTCGAAAAATCGGGTCTGGGCCAAAAAATCGGATTTGGGCCGAAAAATCGGGTCTGGGCCGAAAATGGGCCGGGTCGGTCCAATGTGAACTGGGCCGTGTGCGCTAGGGCACAGCCCATGCGCACACAGCCGCACATCCGCCGCCAAGCCGTCGCGCCTCCTGTCGAGAGCTATCGCCGCCCAGTCGTCCAAACCCGTCGAGACCTGCCGGGACGTCTGCCGAGAAGGCTCGCTCAGGTCTGCCGAGAAAAGCTCGCCCAGGTCTGCCGAGAAAATCGTGCCGAGTCCGTCGAGAAAACCGTAGGCGACTCGCACGCTGTCGGCCGAGACGGCGGAGGCCACCGAATCGATCGCACGCAACTCGCTACCGTTTGCCGAGTCTCGCCGCGCCGATCTGCCGAGAATCGCACACCGAGACCCGCCGAAGCTACCGAGAATTTTGCGCGCGTGCTGTCGGGCCCTTCCGCCGAGCATTGCCGCACGTTGAGGTTTCCACGTGCACGCTCGCACCGAGGCCACCGTGCGGCCGTGTCCGACCAATCCCCCGTCGTCTCGTTCTTCGTGCTTTTGTCTTCGTTCTTCTTTTACAGATAAGATTTACAAGAAAAAATCTAATCTAACCACGGATTTTCTCGTGGTGAAAAATAAAAATCTGACAAAAATAAAAAGAGCCACGATGAACGACAGATTCACAATTAATTAATTGCGCACGTTATAATCAAACGTGAATTAATCCAACAGAGCCAAGATTCTGAACCTCGCTCTGATACCAATTGAAGGGAAATCTGATTTTAACACTCTCCCGATGATCTATCTTGGATGTTTAATTCACCATGCATTGATTATATACCTAGCTTGCACCTATATAATTAATTGCAACACGTAGGTGTTTTCTCGTGTTTACCTGCGAATCTGTCAGGCAAAGATTGGATCAAGACTCGTGCTTTGATCTTCTGGACTGTATCCCGATTGCCTAAACTCCAATGTCGAGTGAGGACAATCTATGAAGAGTGCTATGAAAAATCGTCTTTCTTTCTTTTCACAATTTTCAAGAATTATGAATTGATCAACACTTTGATTTTCTCTCACCTTATATTTATAATGCAACCCTAAATCTTATCATGATAGGATTTATTCATATTTAATAAATATAATAATATCTCTTAAGATAGAGAGGATCAAAACAGAGTCCCAGTGGGACTCTACATGAAAGCGACGAAATTTCTCTTAGCTCCAGGCCTGGATGGGCCAGCCCAGGGATCAAATGCAAGGAATAAAGATGGGTCTCAAATAAATTAATTATCTTATGTTCAGCCCAGAACATAAATTAATTCATAAACATTTATTCATGCCACTAGAGAATAAATGCTGACTTACCCCTTTATTTCCGAAGTTGAGTCGGGCTTGCACTTAGACTTCACGAATCCCCGTATTTAAGATATCGTACGTCCATTAATTATTTACAGCGTTTTGACTGCTTAAAATAATTAATATCTTTAATTCCTTAAGTAGTACCACTCAACCTTATTATTGTACTTGAGATAACTCAACCTGCAGGGTTTAGTACAATAAACATTTTGAGCTCCTTAAGGGGACGTCATCATCCTAAACGGATATAGTGACTCGACACAGGTAACTAGCATGACATACAAACACTGCCACCACCCAAGATGCAGAGAATCTTGGGTTATCTCATGTAACCCTCACCCATAACAAGTCAAAGTGATGGTCAGCAACTCATACTCACCTAATACCTTATCGAGGTTTAGATCAACGTAAAGTCACCGAGATCTAGGTTCTTCACAACGGTCAGATAGAAGAACTCATCTCACTGTGATCCATCAATACGACAGAGACTTACCAGCATAGACAAGCAACCAAGTCAAGTCACTTCTTATCTATACCGCAGCCTATACCGACAACTCGTCCTCAAGTTGTCTCAGCTGTGATACTTTTTATATCTCATTATGATTGACCTATCATACAGACTTCTGTGATCTACAACACACTGTATAATCTAACTTATATATGAGATAAGGGGACATACATATGCAATCAAGTAAACAATTCTGATAGGAGATTGTAATAGTGGTAACAGGAAACATTGTATACAAGCTCAACCAAAACTGCTTCCAGTATACAAATCCAACACCTAATACGTCGACGCAGAGGCCCATGTGTGAGCAGTGCAAGCGGCCACACTTTGGAAGATGTCATGGACAAGTCGGAGTATGTTATATCTGCCGGAGCCGGGATATTACACCAACAATTGTCCAAAGAAGGGAAGAGGTGAACATAAGCACAGAGGTAATGCTCGACTATATGCATTCACTCGGCAGGAGGCCGGTGAGGGGAGTGGTACTAGTTCAGGTATGGTTATCGTTTCTGGATTACCTGTTTTAGCCTTATTTGATTCTGGAGCATCACATTCTTTTATATCTGTTGGGCTATGTGAGAAAACAAGAATGGCTGTAGGAGTAGAGGACCTAGCTCTTGATGTTAGGATTCCATCAGGAGAAACTCTAAGAACTAATACGATGGTAGAAAGTGTGAAAATCGTGTTGGGAGGAAAAACATTATCGAGGGATCTTTATTCTTTAGAGATGCATGACTTTGACTTGATCTTGGGGATGGATTGGTTAAGTAGCAATCATGCCACTATAAGGTGTCATGAGAGAGAAGTGATTTTTCAAAGACCGGAAGAGAATGAGTTTACATTCTATGGAGCAAGGATTGGAAAACCACTGAAGATAATATCTGCAATGGAAACAGTGAAGATGTTAAGAAAAGAAAAGTGCGAAGGATTCTTGGTAAATGTATTGGGGTCAACACCGACGGAGACAACAATAGAGGATGTGGAAGTGGTTCGAGATTTTGTCGATGTGTTTCCTGAAGAAATACCAGGTTTACCACCGAGTCGACAAGTGGAGTTTATCATTGACCTTGTGCCCGGAGCAGTACCAGTTTCTAAGGCTCCATACCGAATGGCACCAAATGAGTTAGAAGAGTTGAAGACGCAGTTACAAGAATTATTGGATAAAGGATATATTCGACCGAGTGTTTCACCATGGGGAGCACCAGTATTGTTCGTAAAGAAGAAAGATGGTAGCATGAGGATGTGTATCGATTATCGAGACCTGAATCAACTTACAATAAAGAACAAGTATCCTCTGCCGAGAATTGAAGACCTCTTCGATCAACTACAAGGTGCAGGAGTTTTCTCAAAGATAGATTTACGATCTGGATACCATCAATTGAAGGTGAAGGAAGATGATATTCCAAAGACAACATTTATGACAAGATATGGTCTACGAGTTTGTGGTAATGCCTTTTGGATTATCCAATGCCCCTGCAGTTTTTATGGATTTGATGAATAGGGTATTTCATCCATACTTGGATAAGTTCGTGATCGCCTTCATCGATGACATCTTGATATACTCTAAAAATCTAGAAGAGCACGAGTCGCATCTGCGCACAGTCTTGGAGACACTAAGGAACGAAAAGTTGTACGCCAAGTATACAAAGTGTGAGTTTTGGCTTAATCAGATTGGATTTCTTGGACACGTGGTGACCTCAGAAGGAATTGAAGTGGATCCGGCAAAGGTTGAGGCGGTAAGTAATTGGAAAGTGCCGACAAGCACCGTGGAGATACGAAGTTTTCTTGGACTGGCAAGATATTATAGAAAATTTATCGAAGGTTTTTCAAGGATTGCAAGACCACTCACTCAGTTGACATGGAAAGGAATACCATTTGAGTGGACGGAGAAGTGCGAAATGAGCTTTCAAATATTAAAAGAGAAATTGGTAACTGCACCAGTCTTGACTATCCCTGATAGTTCTAAGGGATACATAATCTATAGTGACGCATCAAAACATGGTTTAGGATGTGTGCTAATGCAAGAAGGAAAAGTGGTGTCTTATACATCTCGACAGTTGAAGCCACGTGAACTAAATTATCCTACACACGATTTGGAATTGGCAGCAGTAGTTCATGCTTTGAAGATTTGGAGACATTACCTTTATGGGGGTAAGTGTGAGATTTATACTGACCACAAGAGTTTGAAATAATTTTTCACGCAAAAAGAGCTAAACATGAGACAACGAAGGTGGTTGGAGTTGGTCGAGGACTATGATTGTAAGATTTTGTACCACCACGAAAGGCAAATGTTGTGGCGGATGCACTTAGCGTAATGATGGATGCAAATCACAAGAAGGTTAACTCAACAAGAGGAGTTAGTGAAAGATTTTGAAAGATTGAGTCTTGAAGTAGTGACCACACCTGAAGAAGCGGATGCTATTATCTCAGCTTTGGTAGTACGTTCGACGTTGCGAGATAGAATTCGAGAAGCTCAAAAGAATGATGAGTTCCTACAAAGGATGCTAGCTAAGGAGGTGTCTGATGATCCAAGAGGATTTTCAGTTCTGCATGATGGGACACTTGCCTATAATAAGAGAATTTGTGTGCCAGTGGATGAGGAATTGAGAAAAGAGATAATGGATGAGGCACATTGAACGGTGTACACAGCACACCCTGGTAGCACCAAGATGTACCAAGATTTAAAGAAGAGTTTTTGGTGGTATGGCATAAAAAGGTCAATTGCAAGGTATGTGGAGCGATGTCTGGCGTGTCAACAAGTGAAGGCTGAACATCAAAGACCCTCGGGATTGTTAAAGCCCTTAGAGATACCAGAGTGGAAGTGGGAACACATCACTATGGATTTTGTAGTTCGACTTCCTAGGACTTTGAGAGGTAATGATGCAATTTGGGTGATTGTTGACCGTTTGACTAAGTTAGCGCATTTCGTACTAGTGCATATGACGTTTTCGATGGACAGGTTTGCACAGTTATATGTTCGGGAGATAGTTCGACTTCATGGGGTACCGACATCCATTATATCTGATCGAGACCCACGTTTTACGTCAAGGTTTTGGGGCAGACTACACCTTGCTTTGGGTACAAAGTTAAAGTTTTCGACAGTGTATCATCCTCAGACAGACGGACAATCAAAAAGAACAATTCAAACTTTGGAAGATATGTTAAGAACTTGTGTCTTGGATATTGGAGGAAGTTGGGAGACACACTTGTCGTTGATAGAGTTTGCTTATAACAATAGTTACCACTCCAGTATTGGTATGGCTCCTTATGAGGCACTCTATGGGAGAAAATGTAGATCACCTGTCTTTTGGGATGAAGTTGGTGAAAGAAAATTTTGGGACTCGAGATGGTGGAAAGAACTGTTGATGTTGTCAAGAAAATTCGAGATAGGATCAAAGTTGCTCAAGATAGACAAAATTCTTATGCTAATAAAAGAAGAAAAGATTTGCATTTTGAAGTTGGTGAAAAAATGTTTTTGAAGGTAGCGCCAATGAAGGGAGTTTTGAGATTTGGTAAGAAATGAAAGTTAAGACCTCGCTTCATTGGACCGTTTGAGATTTTGGAAAGATTGGAGATGTTGCTTATCGTTTGGCGTTATCGCTCGAGCCGTCATCCGTGCATAATGTTTTCATGTTTTGATGTTGAGGAAGTATATGCATGACCCGAGTCATGTGGTGTCTTATGGTGGTATATCGCTTAATAAGGATTAAACCTATGAGGAAGAACCCATCGCAATTTTAGATCGAAAAATCCACGAGTTAAAGAATCGACGCGTGACTTTAATTAAAGTAAAGTGGAGTCGCCATGGACCCGAGGAAGCGACTTGGGAGCGTGAGGATGAAATTTTAGCTAAGTACCCGTCCCTAATAGCACCTGGTAAGACAAATTTTGAGGACGAAATTTTTATTAAGTGGGTAGGGTTATAACGCCCCACTTTTTGCTTGATTTATTTGCCTAAATTTTTTAATAATTTACGTTGGATTTGTGAATATTTGTCAGGCTCGATTTTGTGTTGGACTTGAGGGAGTCCGTAGTTGCGCCCCTAGCTAGAAAACGAACTTCGGAATTTATTTTAGGGCCTTCAAATATTACTTTACAAATATGGGCTAAGTAATAGAATAAGTTTTGGGCTTATATAATTGTCAAATTATATTGTTAAGTTTTGGGCTTATATAATTGTCAAATTATATTATTTATTCTCAAATTGGGCTTTGTAGAATATTATTTTGTTGAGCCCAAGTTCTATTTTATATTTATCTAGGATTGAGATTTAATTAACAAGAGTCCAAGTAGTTTAGGACTCTATTAGGATTATATTCATGTAGCTATATTATATATGTATATACACGCCTTTTACACACACGATGCTTTTACACACGACGCCAAGACACAAATCACACACACATACGATGCGCGCACACACAATATATATTATATATACATACTTTCAACAAGAGAAATTTTGGGGGGTTGTCGTGGAGTGCATAATCGAAGGAAGCAATTGTAAGTGTTAATCAAAATTGCAAATTTCATTCATTTATTAAGCATTTAGTGCTCTGGTACGTTTTGGCATATTTGTTGTTTGCTTTTATTTTTTTTATTTTATCTTAAAGAAAAACATACACTGCCCATACAAAAAGTCCCTCAAACAATTATAGACACAGCTTGATTCACCAATTGGCATGATTCGTACATAGATATGATTCACCAAGTGACCATAACCATTGCTATATTAATCTTCTCCTTTATATGTAAAATAAAATATTTTCATTCATGGCCGTTGTTGGACTGTGTGTATGGTAAAAAAATGTTTGGAGTTGTGGTCACTGTCATATAGAATGTGTTAATATTGATAATAATCTTAATGTGTACTGCAATGCTATTTTTGTATGGGTTTTGAGAGATTAGTTTTATTGTTATTTAATTTTTTTTTATTTTCGATTAAATATCTATGTTAATTTATTGGGGATGACCGAATGGTTATAAAATTTTAATGAGATAAGCCTATTAATGTGAGTCATGCATTTATGTCTGCTTCAATTTCTTTTAACTACTGATATCAATGATTATTCATGCACTATTAGCATTCACGCATACTTTTCATCAACTAACTCAGTTTATAATTAGTCAAAGTATTAGTTATTATTGTTAACTGAGTTGTTTTATCAAGTATATCAGTTTTAAATTTTATTTAAACTTTAGAAAGTTTTATTTTAAAATGCCTACATCTTTATAAAATTGGAATTTATTGGACTAGGTGCGGCGCAACTAGGACCCTCATCCCAAAATTGATTGATTTGTATTTGTTGTGCTCAACAAAACAAGGTGGATGAAATCATCTTTAACTTGCAAATATGAGATTTGGAATAAACATATTTATTGTGGGTGAAATCATCTTTAACTTGCAAATATGAGATTTGGAATAAACATATTTATTGTGGGTGAAATTTTCTTTAACTTGCAAACATGTGATTTGGAATAAACATATTTATTGTGGGATTTACTTTATCTGTAAGTTTATGATGATAATCATTGTTGTGATTGGTTACATCCATGGTGACAGCCTGTGTGGCATATTATTACTTGTGTGGCATGGCCTGTGTGGCGTATCAATTGCCTGTGTGGCATAGCCTATGTGGCGAATCATAGCCTGTGTGACGTATCATTGTCTGTGTGGCGAATCATAGCCTGTGTGGCGTATCATTGCCTGTGTGGCGAATCATAGCCTGTGTGGTGTATCATTGCTTGTGTGGCAAGATTTTTAAGCCGGTGAGGTTGAATATGATTGACTATTATTTTCTTGCGATGTATACACGTTTTGACAAATAAAATAATGATATTCCTTGTTCCCCACCACTGAGTACGTTTTTGTGCTCACCCCAATTTTATCTAAAATATTTTCAGGTCAGTGATCATGGAGCGGCGTGACGGTGTGGGTGTGCCTAGTGGTGTTTTGTCGCTTTTAATTCCTTCCAAGACTTATGCTATTTTTGTTTAAATTCTTTTCCTATATTATCGTTGTTGGATTTGAGTTACTAGAACTCCAACTTATCTCATGCTACTAAGTTTTACGTAGTTTGCTTTGGGTCGTTGGTTGACATCAGTTCTTTTGCAAAGTTTAGACTTGAGTTTGTTGGATTCATTATTTGATAATTTTATTCAAGAGATTTTATATATTTTATTATTAAAAAGAATGACATGCTTCCGCTTTAGCTATTTTATTTAAGAAAATATAGCATTTTTAAATTATGAATTTAGGGTGTTACAATTATGGCTGCATAATTAAGGTAATTCTATAATGCTTAATTTCAACAATTCCTAATCTACACAAATTTGATGACATCCTAATCAACACAAATTTGATGACATGATTACGTTATTAACTACTGTTATAAATTTATTATATTAATGTACGTCAATTAATCTACTAATCACAATATAAGGCATGATTGTGTGCGTGTGTTGGCCTAGTGGTAGAGTGGTTAATCTGAGGCCAAAGGTCTCGGGTTCGAGTCCACCGTAACGCGGCCTTTAAATTCCTATATTAAATTGATCAAAAAATTTAAAAATAAAAAAATATAAGGCATGATTCACAATGCAATAAATTTTTGTGAATAATAATAATTTTATTACTAATTAGCAACTCAATTTTTTTATTAATTATATATTATTATATTATATATTGCACCATATTAAGTATACTATTAATTGCTGGGAGAAGAATGGAAATATACTATTAAGATATGTACTGGGAATACATTTATAATTTATTTATGGCATATAAAAGATGAAAATTATGGTATTGATTGATTGGTTGATAATTGTCGAAAACTACACATGGAAAAGAAGAAAAATAAAAGCTACTAATTATAGGATTTAGATTTTTAAAAAGCATAAAATGAAGAATTTAAACAATTAAGAATAAAAGATTGTAGTGATTCTACATACGATTGAGGATCAACATGGTACCTTCAATGTGTCTTATTATATAGAATTAATAGATAAATATTAGTGTTTTAAATTTTTATTATTTATACAAATATTAATGGTTTAAATTAGTTTGTAAATAACATTGATAAACAAATTTGTTTGATTATCTTCCTATAAAGTAATATGGGATTTCTGTACACTTCAAACAAACATATGCGGATTAAAGTCTGAATAGTACAGATTTAATTTAATCGGTTAAAAGTTAATAAATTTAAAACAAATACCCAAGATCAATGTGAATATTTCATCTTGTTTAAAATGACTCATTATTACCAATAAATTACTTGCTCTACCTAATCAACCGTTCAATAAATTATAGATGTACAAATATATATACATCACACCAACTAATGATATCATAAATTTATAAAAGAATACTATAAATGTAGTAATAAAAATATTTTTCCAACAAAAAAAATACAACATTCATCATACAAATCAGATCTACAATTATGAAAATGAAAACTAGAGTATATTCTAAATTAATTTTTTCAATAAAAAATTTAAAATATTATAAATTAATTACTAAAAAGTCCATGAATAAAATAAAAAATACAAGAGGCTCAGATCTGTAAGAAAAGAGGCAAATGGAAGCCAACGCCGCCATGGCAGCTGACCACCGGTTGCATGCGATTCAAAAATCAAAATGCCGTCCGGGTCGCCACCAAGATACGAGTCGGATCTCTCCCTGCCCGATCCATTAGCTCAGAAAACAAAAAAGAAACATCATCATAGCCTCTTCAGTCAACAGATCCTCACCAACACCTCAACTTCCCAAGTGGGAAATTGGAAAATGCACCGTGATCCAAACACAGCCCGGGATTATTGCTCAAGCAACAGACAAGAGGGGGAATATGTGTGTATATATATGTTTATATGTATGTGTGTGTATATCTTTCTCAGCAACGTTGACTTCTCAGTCGTGAAAAGGGTTGTTTGTTACTGAAATCATACAGAATATCATCGGCAAACAGAGGGGGGCAACGGCCCTTGAAGAAATCCCGCCTCACTGTTGCCTCAATTTTGATTTTTCTGAGTTAATGGATAACGGTAATTGTGTGAAGAAGGGATTATATAGTATCATTATTCCAACTCTGCCCATGTCCAAGTTTCGAAATTTTCGGTTTCGTGAGCGTTTGTTGGCAGATACAGGGGTATTTAGGTAACTGCATCACATTCAACGATCTCCATTTATATTATTTCTCTGTCAATAAGAACTTAAATATAAAAATAAAGAGGAAAACGAGACAAAATAACGAATGATCGGAGCTACCGACTGCCATCTCTAGACTGTAAATCTCTAAACCCCCTCTTTTACTCCCTATCGTACTCTACAGAAATCGAAGCCGGAATTGAACTCATCCTTGAATTATTCTGGGTTTTCATTGCGACACCGACCCAATAAAAGAAATAGAAATTAAGCGAAAGGGTTTCGTGATTTTGACGAAACCCGGATTTTTTTGGGGTTATTAAATCTGCATTGATGCTTGCTGCATTGGGAATGGATCTTTCTCTCTTTCTATCTCTTGAATCAGCTATATAAGTTGTTAATTGGTGCACGGTAGCTGAGCTGCGATGGAGGTTTTCTACTCATGCTGCGATTGACGCTAAGCCCTTCTCTTGGTAATAATCTTAGTCTTTCTTATCTACTGTATTTTTTTACTCGTTTTCTGTGTTTTATTTCTTTTACAATTTATTTAATCAGGATTTGGGTAAATCCACTCCAGATCACAATGGGTTGTGCAATATTTGAATGTTGCATGCTGTTGCATTTGTGGTTGGTGTTAAAATTTGCTTGTGTTGGAGGGCTATTTTATTTAGTTCTTGTGGGTTTATTGATTATGCATTGCAGTTTGTACTTTGTAGGGTAAGAAAGTGGAGATTGGTATGGCGTGGTCTGAAATGATTAAAATGAAATCGAAAATAAAATGGGCGGCGCTTGGGGGACTAGTGTTGTCATTTACTTCAATATTGGTGCATTTGTTTCTTGCAAAGTCGAGTGCCAGTCTCGTGCTGTACAGTGCAGTCACTGCTTTCACTGAGGATTTGAGTCACTTTGACGGCCCCATCAGAAAGGTGAAAGATTTTATTGGATGCTTCATTTGAATTTGTGTTGCTTGTGCAGACGCGGTCTATTATGAACAAATTTGTCAGTAAATGATTCTTTTTCTAAACAAAAATATCTTGTTAATATATGGATATTTGTCGATGCTGGTGAAGGGTGCTGGTTATAGAAGGTTGTGGGGAAAAGTCAATGCTTTGGAGCACTTACAGCCGTATGCAAACCCAAGAAGTACTCCATATCTTGGTAATTTTGTCTGATTTGTGGCTATAGGGATTCATGAGCTTCTAGTTGTGGTATTATGATAATGTTATAAGAATCATGGGTGTGTTTATTATGTCTTGGATAATCATCAAGTTTTGTGTGCTCGTGCATTGTCTATTTCAACTCTGGCACTTTTTCTTACGAATCTTACCTTTTCATTTTCCTTATATTTGTGAATTTACATGAATGGTGGTGCAAATTTGCTTAGCATATAGGGAATATACTTTGATCTTCATGACTTATAAATCTTTACTCAATATGCAGCTTTAAGATTGCCTCAAAAAATAGTGTTGAAGGGAGAAAAAAAAAGTTATTGCATATCTGTGTCATACAAGTTGAAACAAGTTTTGGGCTGAATGAATTGAGAATATAGCTCCTGCAGAAAACAGCTTATACAGTATATTGGGGAAATTAAATTGATAGTAGGACCAATATAAATATGTTTTCTTGCATGGATTAGTATGTAACGATTCAGATACTTCCCCCACTACTATTCCTAACATGAAGCCAAAGCCACTTTTGCTAACATAAATATTTGCTCTTAGCCTTTAACTATGTAATCTCATGCTATCTAGGATACGACTAGAACCAGGTTGAAATCGATTGCAACTTCATCCATAAGAAAAATGCCATAATTCATGTGCTCTTGAAGTAAGATTTACTTTCTCTCACTTCCTTTGGACCGTGTTCACCTTTTACCTTGCTGACCCTTTATTTTGAACAATATGCATCTTTACATGCTCAATGGAAGAGCTTTCTTGAACTAGTTGCAAATCCTTCAGTGATTGAAATGTTTAATGCACTTACTATTCATAGCCAAATAGCCAATAAACTAGTATAAGCTAGACAATGATTCATTTTCCATGGAGTTAAGGCAGCCCTCCTATAACCAAAATTGTTACTGATGCCATATTGAAATCTTGCCTCCGCAAGTGGAAAATTCTCGTGCAAAGATTCTTTCAGTTTCTATCCATTAGAACCTATAATGCTAAGTGATTGCAAGTAGAAAATCCTCACTTGTATGTTTAGCTTGATATGAACATTTTGATATATTCAATGAACATTAAGATGAAGGGGAGGTGGTTTGTAGCTTAAACTACGTGATCTCTCCATAATATGTCATTATATGTGAACTACTTATATTTTTCAAAATCTGAGATTTAATGGCTTATTTGTTTCAGTTCCCAATAAACAGAACCATGGTTTCATTTATGCTAAAATTTATGGCGGCTTTGAGAAGATTAGAATCTCGGTATTCTCAGTTTTCTCTTCTGTACTTTAGCTTCACATTCTTGCTTAATATAAAGTTTTAATTGGTTTTAACTTTGCTAGATCTGCGATCTTGTCGCTGTGGCAAGGCTTCTAAATGCTACCTTAGTCATACCAGAGATCCAACAAAGCCTTCAATCAAAAGGAGTCAGGTTTTTGTTAAGTTTGAGTGAAATTCATTAATCTCCAGCGGACCAGTAGAATTTCCGACTACTGAATTGCATTTAATGCACTGCAGTTCCAACTTCAAGAGTTTTGCTTACCTTTATGATGAAGAGCATTTCATAGAAGCTCTGGCAAATGATGTGATCGTTGTAAAGAGCCTACCATCTAACTTCATGGAGGGCCGGAAACAGAAACAATATCCAATCTTCAAACCCAAGGGTTCTTCTTCTCCAAAATTTTATCTACGAGAAGTTTTACCGAAACTAAAGAGTGCAAAGGTCATTGGTCTAATACTTAATGATGGAGGATGCTTACAGGTATATGTAAACGTCTTTTTATTTCTTACATTCTTTGATTTGTTGTATGAAAAAAAAAGTTCACTGATGTTACTTTAGTTCATGATTACTACCAAGACTTTGTAGGTCTCCATAATTACTAAGGAACACTTAGGAATTGTAGTGTCTTAAGTCAATTCAAAAACTGAGGTTGTTTCATATTTCAACAAGGCATAACTTGAAAGAATTAGTTTGTCATATTGTTTGAGTGATAATGTCGTGAGTTTTTTCAGGAAAGCTAACAGCACAGCTACCATAAGGGTAGCACCTATCTTTAGATGATTGATAGTGGCTGTTCTGTAATCTTTGCTCTGCTTTCCTTCTCAGCCCATCCTTCCTTCAAGTTTGATCGAGTACCAGAGGCTCAGGTGCCGAGTTGCATTTCATGTGCTGTGTTTCCGTGCAGAAATTATGGAAGTTGCACATAAAATGGTAGCAAGGCGAGTAATTTAAACTCTTTGGTTTTGTTTTTCATGGTTCTTGAATCTTGTAGATGAGTAGGGGTTGCTAAAAAAAGAGACATATCTGTTTTTATTATTCTTATTACGTGAGTGATAATTTTGTACATTAGTAATAATATCTCATACTTGTATGTCATTTTTCTAATCGTAGTTAATAGAGTAACAGAACCCATCTTGTCCCCATTAGGAGTCAACGTGTGTGTTACCTTTTGCTTAATGCATTTATGCAACAACATGATTTTCAGTAGATTATAGCCATTGACTATGGCTCTATGTAAGGACGTCTCAAATTGATTCTTTGTGTGATAATCCATGTACTACTGCACATCACTAATTGGTTACTACATATCTAATCATATGAAAAATCGATGATGTGCATTTCCTGGGACAAGTAATAAGCAAACATGAATTAATTTCCCAAGAATCATCATGTACAGTAGCTAAATTTCTGTTTTTTAGGTGGTTTTTATGCACATTTGTAAACAGATACTGCAGTATCAGAAGGATTCTGACATGTACATAAGATTTTTGTACTTAGTTTAATTTTCGTTCTACAGGCTACAAAGTTCTGGTCAACCATATATTGCTTATCATCCAGGGCTGAAGAGAGAGATCCTAGCTTATCATGGTTGTGCTGAACTTTTTCAGGTGGTTAATTAATGCATCTTGATCCTTACCGCCCATGTGTTTTTTCTCTGTTTGTTTCTTTCTTTCCACTTTCTCCCCTTTATTTTCAGTTATTTTGAAGAGATTGGTGGTGGAATTGGAAATTTAGAGAAAAATGTGTTTATTTGAAAATTTGAGGATATATTTTTGGAAGATATTTCAGCTGTGCTTTCGGAATTCTTCTGCTATTTTCATGTGGTTGATTGAAAATTTTCAAATGTATCTTGTATTGGTTGGTGCCTTGGTGGGGTTTAATATGATGATGGTTGTTTAGCTATGCTAATTAATGATTAATAATTTTGGAATATAATACATTTAGTGAACATAACATGATAAGCAAAAATGTTTTCGTTTCTGAAAATAGCAAATGAAATCAAACAGTGTTACTTGGGAATGGAGACAAAATAAGTGATGCACAAGTTTTTTCACATAAATTGGGAGGATACATACTTGCTGCAAAGTGCAAACACAAGATTATCGCTGTAGACTTTGTTGGTTAATAATTTTATCAATTTTGTCCGGACTCCTTTAATCTCATCTTGTCCGAGTAGGACATACACACGGAACTCATACAATACCGTCGAGCACAGATGACTAAACAAGGAGTAGTTACAGAAGAGCTAAGTGTGGATTCATACGCCAGAAAAAGAAATGGTTCATGCCCACTAATGCCAGAAGAGGTATTACTTTCTCGTGATATGAGCTTATCCTTTCTTTTTCTTCTTCTAGTCTGGGTGTGTATATCGCTATGAAAGTTTAGTTGGGGCTAATTGATCACATTTTTCATTATGTATTGTTCATATTTTGTGCTGGTCCTCCTTGCCTGTCATGTAGTAGGTTCTTAGCTGTTCTTTGTTCTGCTAAGTCGAGATATTTATCTGCATTATCTACGAATTTTTTACAGTCTTTTACTTCTTATTGGTGGTGAGATATTTCTTTGCAAGACCTAATTTCTTACATCTTCCATCTGCTTAAGATGTTCTCAAGTTATTTGCGAGATAAAGGGGAAAAAAACATTATACTCGGTCAAAAGTTGAGACATACAGTATACGGAATTGAACTGTCTATGATTGCTGAGTTTCCAATAGTGGTTCTCATATAGCATTTTGCTAGTATTCCTGCTTGAAGCATGATGCTAATTTCTTATCCCAAAAAAATTTTAGGTTGGACTTCTCCTTCGAGCTATGGGTTACCCTCCTAGAACAAGAATATACTTGGCAGGTTCTGAAACCTTTGGTGGTCAAAGAGTACTGATTCCTTTACGTGCCATGTACGCCAATTTAGTGGATCGTACTTCTTTGTGCAGTAAACAAGAGTTAGCCAATGTAATTGGCTGGGAAACCCAGCTCCCCATGGATTTTCCACAAAAAAAGAGTGCAAAGCAATTAAAAGAAGAATGGAACAAGGCTGGTCCTCGTCCCCGTCCTCTCCCTCCGCCTCCTGACAGACCTATTTATCAACATGAGAAAGAAGGCTGGTATGGGTGGATTGCGGAAAAAGGTTCAGAACCAGACCCTTCCCCAAATGATTTAAGGGACCAAGCTCATCATCTGCTATGGGATGCTCTTGATTATATAGTGTCTCTGAAAGCTGATGCATTCTTTCCTGGTTTTGACAATGATGGTAGTGGATGGGCAGATTTTTCAAGCTTAGTCATGGGACATAGGTTGTTTGATATGGCCTCAAGTAGAACATATAGACCCGACAGGTATAATGCCCATTGTTATTATCTGACTTTCATGCTAATACCCGAGGTTTTAATCTTGTTTCGTCAAATCTTTTCCCTAATTTGTTCCTGTTCATTTGTGCAGGAAATATCTTAATGAACTCTTTAATAGCACCAGCGATCATATTTACCATCCTCCACGCAATTGGACTCTCGCTGTAAGAGAACACCTCAACAAGAGCATGGGAGCAGATGGCATTACGAAAGCATTTAGTCGGATGAAACCGAAGTCATTTCTTTCCCACCCCCTGCCCGAGTGTTCATGCACAACCATCAAGCGTGCTGATCTCGCGCAGTTGCAAAAGAGCAGTAAATATAAAATCATATATGAAGGACAAGATGAGTGCCCTCAAGGAATTACACGAGGCCTTGATGTGGCTGGATCACGAGAGAGCAGTGATGATGATGCTGAAACACAAGTAGATGAAATCGACACATATATTCTCGAAACAGATGAGAATAGCCAAGCTGATACGATCCCTTCTATGGAGCAGGACGACGAAATGGACCCCGATGATTAAGATAACTGTATAGTTATCACTCTGCTTGATATGGCCATCAATATTGTTTTATTAAGTAAAACAGTCCACATTTTCTTGAAGAGCGTAGCTTATCGAGGCAGCAGTGTAACAGGTGCATTGCGATTTTGGTAAGGCTTCAGTTGTCGAGTTATACACAGGTTTTGGATATAGCTTTAGTTGAATACAAACTTATTTTTGCTCTACTTTTATTTTTGGAGGATATAGTAAGGATGATGATTGATAGAGTACGGCATACAGATTTTTCTACACAACTCAATTAAATCTTTTAAAGAGTTGATATTCTACATTGTATTTGGAGCACACAAGAATCTCTCTCTCTCTCTCTCTCTCTCTCTCTCGTCATGGTTGTTCTCACATATTAAAATAGTGCCAGGTTTCGGCTATTTTTTGAGCATGGACTATATCTCTAAATTATACTAATTTTTTAGGCTAATAGCTACTGTGTCATTTACTCTGGAACAATAATTGCAGCAAGCTCATACCTGAAAATACTACCGAGTCTTGAGTTTTATTTTTAGTTCATTTTTATCTAGCCAGTCTTGAGTTTTATTTCAGTTTTTATCTAGCCGAGCCTTGAGTTTTATTTATTGGATATTACCATATTTATGAGCTCTTTCGAGCTTAATCCAACCCACTAAATTTGGATTTATATTTAAATTATTCATCATTTTCTTATAACAAATAAAGTCAGTTAAATAAATAATACAATTATTACTAATTATAGTATAAAAATACATGTTGTATATAACTATAATTATATACTTTCAAGTGGTTTAACTTAACGAGTCAACTAATCTCAAGTTCAAATTTGATTCGTCTATAACTTTTCTAAACGAGGTATAGACACACATACATATAACATATGTTCTTGATATTCAGAATAATTTTCACTTTTGTGCAGTAACGAATTTCTCATAATAAGTTTACAAACAGGCAAAAAGGAACATCTACGGGGAAGAAGTAAATATCAGCTCTTTTCACACGAGTCAGTTGCTCATAGCTGCCCTTTCTCTACTAATAATTTTTCACCAAAATATTTCAAACATTTTTATTAACTAAAAACATATTATGGACTGAAGGTCACAACTACTAACAAAAAATACACCAGCCACTAAATTACTTCTAAATTCTCAAGGGCATGTTAAAATTCACCTATTGATGATCCATAAAACCACGAGAAGAATAAAGTTTACTCTTGACAACACACAACAAAATTGCCGAAAAGAGATGGAATACCTCTTTAATGCTGCATTACTTGAGCATTTTAATGGAAATTATGCAGAAGCAGCGGTTTCAGCACTGGCGCCTTCCTGCAAATCCTTGACAGCAGTAATAAGAGCCTTTGTTCTACCGTTGAGAACAATGCCGTTTGCATTCATGTCCTCGTGCAGCTTCTCAGCGGCTTCCCAATCTAGAGCCTTGAAGCAAAGAGATTTTATCAGTTTATTGTACTCATCGTGTTTAGGCTGCACTCCGTGCTGCCTCATCTCACCCAACAGATCCACAGCCTTGTCAAATTGCTCGAGCTTGCAGAACCCACGAATGAGTGCATGATATGCAACTGGGTTCAGATCGGACTGCTTCTTTTTGGCTTCATCAAGTATCTTGCAGGCTTCATCCATTTCTCCAGCCCTAGCAAGGCCACTCATAATCACGCAGTAGGTGTATACATCAGGTCTCAAGCCTCTGTTCTCCATCACTTTCATCATGCTCAGAGCCTCCTCCATATTCGCAATTTTAGTAAGCCCATTGATCACAAAGTTGAATATGGCGTTTCCAGGAGGAGGACCAGATTCAATCATCTCAAGTAGAAGCTCTTTTGCTGTGTCGAAGTCCTTAATCCAACACAGCTTCCTAATAACGCTTGAAAAGGGCTTGCTTGCATACTTCCGATCCTCAACTGAATACTCATTCAACATCCCCAAGGCCAAGGACACAGTTTCTCTATCAAGTTCCAAGTTGATTTCATCATAAGTTTCCTTATTAGTTTTCTCAATTCGACAAAGAGCGCTAACCACGGAGTTGATAGATGATTGAGGAAGATTGATCTTTTTATCCTTTGCATATAGATACACCAAATGTGCATCTTTTGTCATGCCTCCCTTGCACAAGTAGGAGATTATCTTCCCCACCCTATCCGCATCAGGCAACTTATCTGCAGTTAGCATCTTCTCAAAAATAGACCAAGCCCAATCGTAAAATGACCTCCTGCAAAGAGCTTCAATGGTTAGATAATAGTATCAGCATTAGATGCACATCCAAACCCCTCAAACTTATTGAACACATAAAATGTTGCCTTCCCTTTCCCCAACCTCAACACTCACGAACTCACCACCCCCTTATCCTTCTGTCCTACCTCGTTTATCAAATCCCACAAGGGATACACTTCTCTCCTCTTGTTCTGTATGCATATCGAGCGCACAAGCTCATTCAGCACCTGTGAAGTTAAATGGATCCCCGGTTTTTTCAAAGCCCACCTGAAGAAACTGATCAGATTCTCCCATGGCACACAGGGTGTCTGAAGAACCTTCATCACAAGATTGATGTCCAAAGCCAAAACCATGCCTTCCAAATGAGGTTCAATTGAACCATGAACAATGCCGGAATTCTGCAGCAAAGACAACAAGCTCCCCACCTTCTCCGCATCATTCTCCTTTACCAATCCTACACCCTCTGTAGAATCCAATATTATTTCATCGACAGCAACAGAATCGCCATATATCTCAGCGAAACCCTGATTCACATCGGGAGTATCTGCAGCACCATCAAATATGGAATCCTCATTCTCAAATCCACCGGATTCATTCAACCCACTGAAATCAAAACAACCAGTGGTTTCATTGTCCTCCGAAATCAGTGGCTCAGAAGTCAGGTCGTCGCCACTCTGAGCTGAGTCCGACGAGAAAAATCTAGGGTTCTGGTGGAAATGATACGCGCTCGAGAAAAACGGAAATCGACAATTAGTGATAGAGATCGGTTTGCTACCTGAAGATTGACGGGAAGATGCAGCTTCCGCGGCGGCGCCGTACGCCGGTACAACAAAGCTCTTCTTGCTAATGGCCTCCACATACTGTATGTGCGAAGCTGAGCTCAGTGAAAATGGTAGCCAAAAACCTTAAATCTGGTAGCGAGAGAGGGTATTTTGCGCCTTTTCAGAATTTTTAAAATGGAATTAGACTAGATAAATGCTTGAAAGAAAATACAACTTTTCTAAATGATTTTCATTTCTAAAAAATTGAATTGAATGTAGCTAATTTATTTTAAAAATTCCTAGTGTAAAAGCAATTTAATCTATCTATTAATTAATCAATTATTATTATTAATACATTTGTTCAGCTTTAAATGATTCATTGCTTTTGAACATATAGATTAATGGGGGTTGTATTTTGTGTATAAAATAGTATGATACAGAATCCGATGTACTTCTGTGTGTAAAACTGATTCATTTTGGATATGGGCACTTAATGTTAGACAATCCAAAAAAAATACGAACCACTTAAAATGGGACAGCTGGAGTACTATATAACTAGGGATGGCAATGGATCTTGAACCCCATCCAATCGGGTGGTTCAGATCCATTTTTTAGGATCTGGAGTATAAAAAATTTAGACTCAACGGATCTGGAACAGATCTGTATCATACTCTAAAATCTTGGATCCAGATCTGGATTTTAATTTTTGAGATCCAGATCCAGCGCGTAGACCCGATTCAATATAATATATATTTTTTATTTTTATTTAGTTAAATATTAGTAAACGCTATATCTAATTATATTATTTGTTTTCTTGGTCTCTTCCAATTCCAAACATTTGCCCCCGTCCATTTTACTTCGACGGAACTTCTTCCAAAAATCTACTCATCTCCTCTTCATTTTACTTCGACTTTACCTCTCCATTTTATTTTATTCATTTATGATTTAATCAAAAAATTGGGACAACACTCTTGATTTCTCAGACCATAAAACTTTCAGCAGTTGAAGCAACAACAAATCCCCAAATTTGGACCTTGTTTGTGTGAGTGATATATTTACAGTTTTCATTCATCTTTTGTGATACAATTTGATTTTATATTTCTAATATTGATTTCTGTTTGACTATGAAGACATAAGACATAATTTCATTTGGAAAAACTCAGAAATAGTGGAAGAAATCCCTACAATCAACCAAACATGGTTGAGATCGAATCAACTCAAGAATTGGTGGAGCATTTGAGGAATGTTGGTGATAAATTGGTTAATTTAAGATTTATATTAGAAGAGAAAACATATGGATCTGGGTCTAGACCCTGGACCCTGTGGATCCAGTGGATCTGGGTCTGGATCTCATTTTTTTGGACCCAATGAATCTGGATTGGATCTGGATTCAAGCAAAAAAATCGGATCTGGATCTAACCAGATCCGATCCATTGTCATCCATACATATAACAATACATATACTCCTTATGACGTGCAATCCCATAAATTTACAATCTTAACTTTCTAATTCCAGATTTTTTATATATTGAGAAATTATAATCTAATCAATCAATATTCAATCCGTTACATATGAAATGAATGATAAATGCTATTTTCATTATATAGTTAGAAGCTTTAATCAATCAACCAACCAACCAATCCGTTTTATGAAATGAAAAAAAAACTAATTTGTAGGTAGTTTCGATGAGAAATTATTTTACATTATAAGTTATATAAATAAACTTAAAAATTAAGTCGATACTTTATATGCAACTGTCCCAGATCCAATTAAAAAATTATTTTAATATATGTTCTGGTCTCAAACTCATATAATAGTATCCGCTAATTATTTTTAAAAAATTACAAACGTAAAGTTGATATACTAATTGATTATCTCGAATATTAGAAAGTACATATTAATAATAAGTAAACAAAAGATTGAAAATGGAGAAAATTCCACTTTAGTATGTTGATTAATGTTGTGACGTTTAGAATTTATATATAATTACTTGTCTCACCCTAGTTAAAAAATGATTAGACTATCTGTTCTTAGCTCAAACTAATGTTTACACATTTACTTGTCTCAAACTCGATTTAAAAGTAATTTTACTACATGTTATCCTCACAGATTCGTAGAATAATACTTGCTAATTGTTCGAGGCCTTTCAAATTTTCAAATATCATTTGTAGCAATATTCGTCTCAATAAAAAAACCTGAACCTTGCAAGGAAAACATTAATAATAAGTAAAAAGTAAACAAGTGATTAAGAAGTAGAGAAAATTCTATTTAGGCATGTCCATTGATATAATGTGATGATCCATTTAGAATATATATAATCATACTTGTCCAAAACCCATTAAAAAATTATTTTACTAATCGTTCTAACTACCAAAACACTTAAATATTCTTTTATTTATGTCTTCAATTGATTATATCTGATGAAAAATCGATGTACGATTAAGTTTTTTAATAAAATAGATATGATAAATAATTAATGAAATTTCCTACTATTTAACTAAGAAAATTTCGATAATATTAAATAAATAAATAAAAATATATGAATTAAGAATTCATAAAATGCATTAAGAATTAAGTATTGAGAAAATTCTATCTTAACTTAGTGTTTTGATTAAATCCAAAAACCTTACTGATGATTGCGTTGCTGATGTAACATAGTGTTGCTCACATGTTAGAGAATTAGCTTTTATGTACACAAGTTCAGTAGAAGAACTACAAGTTTGGATAGGTCCAAAACTGAAGGAGTTCAAGCAGTACTGAAGTCAGTTGTACTGAAAGAAGTTTCAGTAGCAGCACAACTAAAGACAAACATCACTGAAGATCGCGGACTAAAAACGGAAGTTAATCAGACTGAAGTACAACGATGCCGATGAACGGTGCTACTGAAGAGTGAAGTCGAAGACTGAAAACTGAAGACTAAAGAGTGAAGACTAGAGACTAGAGATTGAAGGTTCAACATTATTGAAAACAAAGAAGTCAAGAATATGACTAAGTGTCATACCAGTAGCTGTGAAGTCAAAGCTACTGAGAACTACATCAAGTTGAAGCATCAAATGACTCACGGTCACAAAACTTAGAAAAGACGGAGTCCAGCCTGCTGATAAAACAAGGAGTAGACTCGATTGGTACAACCTAAAGTCAACATACTGAAAAGACACAGAGTCAACCCAACTGAAGAAAGACGTAGTTATTTAAACCTTAAGTGTTTGACTTGCCATGCATCGTAGCGAATCTGTAGAAGATCCTAACATGCTAGAACGACTTTTCAGAGTTGCAGAGCTACAATGTACGATGATGCAGATGCTTAAAGCGATGTACAAGGATTCAAACGGGCAAATTTCAAATGTCAAGTGGAACGGATGTGATTGGTTTTCTCTACAATGACACTATTTATCTTCCTTTCTACAAATAAGCACAAAATCCAACCTTTGAAGGTAACCAAACGCTGCATGTTCAACCTAAATTTGCACCTCTAGGTTCTCGCAATAGTACGAGGCCTCTGAATTGTGGTAATGTCAACCCAAGTCGTATTTTTCTCTCAAGGAAGACTTAGCAGGACTTATGATGTGTTACGACCAAAACAAAAATCTAAATCCTAAACTTGTTTGCGAGATGGTACATGAATAAAATTGTAATAACCCGAAAAATTTAAAATTTTTATTAGTGATATTTAAACCAATTACTTGTGGTGCTACGACCTTAAATATGTTTAAGGTAACCAACGAAACGAATTAGAATCGATTCGGAGATCGAAAACTAGAGAAATAAAAAAACTAGTGACTAGTCCAACCGAATTTGGGTTTCCTGAATAGCCTGAACATAGAATGAAAGATCTAGAATGAATCTCAACAAAAGGATTGTGTTTCTAGAATCGTCTCACAAAAACATGTGAGAAGCCAAAGAATTAGAATTTTCGAGCAGACTTGCCCAGTCAGTCTCAAAAGTACTATTTACGAGCCGGATCAAATTCCAGTCCGTGCTAATCATTGAAATTAATGACAACAATCAAAATCATGAAGGAATATATTATTATGAATTTAGAATTCATAAGAATCAATTTCTGAACGAAATTCCTAAAGAACTTCACCGAACGCCGGGAATATATACCGAAAAATTCTAAACTGATCCGAACGAACCGAACTCAAACCAAGAGTATAAATCAATAAGAAATAATTTATAAGACTCAAATTAATTATGAAAGCTCAAGAATTCGATAGAAATTCGAATGAATATAATTTAATCGCCGAACGCTTTTTTTCCGCGATAATTCAGAATTGACTTACCGGATGCAATCCGAACTTCATGAAATTATTGTAAACTATGAAATAAGTCCTTTTAAGGCTATTTAATAAAATAAAACCTTAAGATTCTGAGAAATCAATCGAAAGCGCGATAAAACTCAAAGAACCGGTATTAACATACCAAATCGGGTAATTTGACTAGTCTTCTTCCAACTAACACAATGGGCACCCCATATAGGCTTACAAAAGCTAATTTTCAGCATATTGCAGTAGCAAACCGTGCTATTCTCTCTCTCTCTCTCTCTCTCTGGAACAAAGTTTTCTCTTTGTTTTTCAAATTTCTTCACCTTCTCCAAGCTTCAATCCTCTATTCCAACCCATTCCAACTCTCAAAACAAGTTTCGAAGACCATACAAAGGTAATATTCATCATCCTCTTCTATCCTAATGGAGTGAAATATTTTTTAGAATTTTTTTTCAATTAAAACCCTAGTTTCAGCCTCCCCCATTTTTGTGGCTTTTGAGACACCAAATGCTCTTAAGACATGAATGAAATATGCATAGAAATGTGTTTTAAGGTTGTTTTTAAAATTTGAGAATTTTTGGAGCATGTTTGGTATTTTTTTATTTTTGTTAGAATTCTTGTTATAGAAGATAAAGCATGCTTTTGTGAATGTTAGTTCATATTATTGTTTGTTAACGGGTTAGGAGCATTTAGAATAAATATGAGAATTTTTGGAATTTTTCTTGTATTTTTGTTGAAGAAGCCGAAACATTTATGGCTTTTTAAGCCATTATTTTGATTTTATTTGTTGAAAAATAGTTGAGATATATATGATATGAACATCATATATTAATCTTGAAATTATTGAAAAACTTCTCCTATTTTTCTTCAAGAGGACCGAAACATATATATATATATATATATATATATATATATATATATATATATATATATTAAGGTTATTTTGATTTTATCTCATTGGAAAATAGTTGAGAATAGTATTTAATATATGATATGAACATCATATATTAATCTTGAAATTATTGAAACACTTCTCCAATTTTCCTAGAAATAGCGAAATATATATATAATTTATGAGATTTATTTTGATTTCATTTGTTGAAAAATAGTTGAGAAATAGTGTTAAATATATGATATGAACATCATATATTAATTTTTAAATTATTGAGAAACTACTCTTATTTTTTTTGTAGAGGACCGAAACTATACACATATATTTTAAGATTTATTTGATTTTTATTTGTTGAAAATAATATGATATATGATGTTTAGAAATAATATGAACCTATTATGCCTTGTTGGGAATTTTGTTGAACACATATACAATATATGTGTGAGGACAAAAAGAATTCCAAGCATTTAATTCATATTATAAATATTAGTGGATGTTTGAGGTTAATATTACATGTTTAGTGCATATTATAAACAGTTGTGAAGTGAGTGGAATTTATTGAGTATATATATATATATATATATATATATATATATATATAAAGACATTACTGAAAATATATATATAATAATGAGCATGTTTTTAATTTTAATGTATGATATGTGATGATATTTCATGTTTAGAATATGATATAAGCATGATATGATTTTTGTGGAATTTATTGAACAACAATGATCAATAAATCATTATTACCGAAAACTTTAGGTTATTTTAACTCATGGTTTAAAATTTTATTTGATGATACTTAGTTGGTAATTAAATTCTATAGTATGATAGGAGCATAACATGATTTTATTGGAATTTATTGGATACTTATGCTAATTATTGCCAATTATCTAAAATATAGCAAAATGGTTAAGTATGAATTTGATTTTAATTGTAAATGATGCTATGATAGTTAATCTACAAGTTTAGAATGATGGTATGTGATTATGATGAATAAATGGAACACTGATGCACACATACACAATGGTTGTTTATTTTGTTAGAAATTAGGGTTTTCTAATGCTTTGGTATATGTTGTGTATGGTGTTGTATGGTTTTATTTATGTTATGCTAACAAACAAAACCCCAAACGTAAACAACATAGTACTTTATGTACGAGAATCCAAAAGAAATCGATAAATTTCGATAACTTAAGAAGGAATTAATGAGAATTAAAGTTAGACACAAATTATGATTTTCTATTAATAATATGATACTCAAATGTGAGTTCATAAGATAAAGAAACCAAAAGCCGACTTACAACGTTAATTCTCAACAACGACAACCTAATACGATATTAGATTGAGCATTAAGACAACTCGATAACGAATAGCGATTATATAACTTACATAATCTCCGACGAGTTAAGAGAAACAAACAATGTCTAAAAATGTAAGCGAAGCTTCAAACATAAGATGTCGATTCTTATGTCTCAAAAGACGATTTAGTATTCACAAAGAACTTCGTTAATCTCTAAGTATTTACTTACGTGATAGTATGGGATCACTCTTGAATCATAAGTCAAGACTCCCTTTATTCGTCGTGTTATTACGACAAGCCGTCAAGCATAACCTACTAGGTCGTAACTATAATTGTTAGGTCTAGTTAGTGGCTTGAGAATATCCTAATATACCAATCATAACTTGAATACTAACAATCTATAACGTAATAACGTTTAGAAGAACACTAAGGTTAGAGTCGAGGTTAGACTCGGAGTATATGACTCATAAGTTGATGTTCGTCTATGAAAGATGAAGGAATATAGTTTGGGAATTGAGAATGTAAGATAATAGAAATTATCTTAAAACCATCACAAGAAATCACAAAGAAACCCTAAATTGGGAACGTTAAATCATAATTTATAAACGATCCTTGACCAATAGAAGGAATCTAAGAAACGTTATTTTCTTATGAAGGGCCTGTTAGTACGTAATTGCCGAGGAAGGATAATCACACCCTGCTTCGCTTAGAACTTATAGCTTCGGACTAGCAGGTGGCTCTCTTGAAACAAAATGATATGCATACCTCAAAGCATGATTTACAAAAGCTTTATGAAATAATATTGCATGAAATGTTATTGACTGCCAAATGTTTATGTTTTGTTGTGATCCTATCTGAGGTTGGTATATCCAACGTGGTATGAGAATGTGTTAGTCCACCAATGTTAAAAAAGGGTAACGATCGGATCTGACTTAGTTAAGGACTAACTCAGATTGTGTACACGTGTGACTGTGTGTTAAGGTTAGCTACCTCGACCGGTCACGATGACTATGTGTAGGTGGCCACCTCCATAGTTCGCAAATGAATGAATTAATGAATGATCAGATATGGAACAACATGGATGAAATAGTTCGATCGGACACTTTTGGAAAATGATAAAATATTTGATAGGCATGAGTCTTTTCAACTAAAATCCTCATGCGCTACTGTGGGCAGTTCAATAACTTTACAAAGAAAATGTTTTCGGTAATGAGTCAATTGAGTACTTTTGTACTCAGCCCTGCATCTCGTTTTTGATGTACAGGTTGAGCAGGGATTGACGATGAGTGCGAGGTGGTGCAGAGTGACACGTGTTTTGTTGCTATAATAGAAATATTTCTAGAACCTTGGGCATGTATCGTCATATGCATGTCCACACGTTTATTACTGCTAAACTCTGATATTGTTTTGGTGTCTTTTGATTATAACTGCCATTCAGTTTCTTATTGAACTTGAGGTCGTACATCGTTCCTTGAATTACGTCCTGATTGAGTTATATTTGGATATTGAACCTTTTGACAAGTCCTTCTGTGACTTGGGTTTGTATTGAAACAGCTTATTCTTTTCAGTTCATTCATGTATGAGTAGTTCAATAGTTAATTGTATTGGTTAGTTATGTATATATCCGCTGCATTATTATACCAGTGACGATCCATTTGATCCGTACTTACTTGAGAAGTCGGGTCGTCACAAAAATAGACTGTAAATTAAAGCAATTGAAAACTCATACCAAGAGTTATAAGCAATTCAGTTGTAAAAGAGTAATTCAAGAATGTGAGGATAACTAGGGCATTAGGTTCTTCGCCTTGATTAATTAATAATACTTGCTCAAGAAATTTACCTACTCATGCAATCCTCTACCTTTAATTTAAACCCTAGACTTTCGTCCCTGTAGATTAAACCTAAGTTATAAAATTCCACAAACAAATATATTATTAGACTACTCGTTTTCGGTAAATTCTAATCCAATTAATTTGTACGGATGCAACATGTTAATCTCCGAAGCATAAACAATTAAATGATGGTCAATCACTCAAAATCAAACCCTATAATTCAATTGGTATACTTAATCAATGCAAACAATCAATCAATCAATTTGAATCACCAAACCCTAGATAGAAAATTAGTTCATGTTCATCTCACGGATCAAACAATTGAAATTTATAAAAATCATAAACTCAACAATCCAACGAAAAAGAGATAATAAATCTTACAATATCAATGTCCTTGATGAATCTATTCAATCAAGTATATTTCCCTTAAGAACGAGAAAATGAAGCAATGCAACAGAGCCAAAGAGCCCCTCCAACAACTGATTTATTCCCAAATTAATAGATAGAATGCATGAATTCAGAATAGAAAAAGAGACCAGTGAACTACTCCAAAGACGAGACTTGAAGTACACAATTGCACAGGGACTCCCACTTACACGCGCCTAGCTAGCTATTCCCATGTGAACGTGCCTACGAAAAAGAAAATAATGGCAAAAACTTGAAAGAGAGAAATTACGTGAAGGAGGCAAAAATAAATTAATCAGAACTAGGGTTCATGCGTGTTTTAAACATATATATAATCGTCGAAAATTACCACGTAGCGCCGGACGCAAGGCATCATCGGACGGGCGCGCTTCAAACTTGGGCGAAAAATGGCTCGCCCAGTGCCGGACGCAACGCAGCCGGATACGGACGTTCACTGGACGTTCGAACTTCGCACGCCCAGCGCCGGATGCAAGGCAGCACCGGATGTGGGCACTCTCTGGAAAATCTTCATTTCGAGCGCCTAGTGCCGGACGTGGGCGCTCTTTGGACGTTCTTGATTTGGAGCGCCCAACGTCGGACGCGGTCGCTCTCTGGACGATGTGTACTTCAGCGCCCAGTGCCAGATGCAAGGTAGTGTCGGACACGAGCGCTCTCTGACCGATCTTCACGTCGAGCGCACCCAGCACCGGCTACGCCAATTCTGCCGCTGGGTCGTTTTTTTGTCTCCACTTTGTTTAAACACGCTAAATACCCTGCACAAACCGAAATCTAACATGATTCCAATAAAA
The DNA here is from genome assembly GCA_036937905.1 of Salvia rosmarinus. Taxonomy (NCBI): domain Eukaryota; kingdom Viridiplantae; phylum Streptophyta; class Magnoliopsida; order Lamiales; family Lamiaceae; genus Salvia; species Salvia rosmarinus. The sequence goes on from CM072813.1 coordinate 45,062,344, forward strand.
GATATTAAAAAATAAATAAAAAAGAATCAAGTTAGCAAAAACAACCAAAGAAAAACACGAAAAAAACATGCAAAACAACTCCCCCACACTTAACTCCTTGCTTGTCCTCAAACAAATTTTAGTTTCTTGAAAAGAATGGTACACATCGAACCATTACTTCAAGTCGATTCAATCACATATTCTCATCCTCTCAATACATCTTAATAATATAATTCTCAATCCAAATATGTGACTTATTATAGAATAGCTATGCTTCAACTCAAATATGCTTTCAGAAATCAACATATAACTTACATGGTTCCTTTTATGTAAGATATCCTAATCACAAGAATAAATAAAGCATGTGGAACTTAAAGCAGATTATATGACAATAATCGTTAGGTAAAGCCTTCAAGTTATAAACTCGAGTATCCTAACGTAATTTTCTATATCCATAACTTAGAGTCTCCATTCGAGAGACAACACAAGCAAGAGGGGTAGAACCCCTTATTCCACTTCAAGCCCACTTATTCAAACACACATCTATTATTTTCAGATTTTCGTTTTCTTTTTTCTTTTTTTTTTAATTTTTTAATTTTATTTTTTAAGGATAAATCACACAAGAAAGGGTCCCATGTACGAATTATACGACCACCGATCACACACATTGTCTAATCACAACTTCCTAATCATGTCCCACAGTTCAAATTGACACCTAAGTTTCATCACACTAAAAACCATATATACCAAGACGAATCGAAATTTAGATCAAAACATAATTAATCCAACTTTAAGCATAGTTCTTCAATCCCCCTTTATTTCAAGAACATAAAATTCCCTATTATCCAAACAAAAGGCTAAGAACAAGACACAAATGAGAAAACACAATCAAAACAGAAAACAACCCCCCTCCCCACACTTAAAACATGCAAGGTCCTCATTGCAGATAAATATATGGTGAAAAGTAGAGGCGACTTCCCTGAAAGCGTAGAAACGGAACGGCGGGACAACAAGCGCAAGACAAACCCTACAAAACAGCAAACAAAAGCAAGAAAAACAACGAAAGCAACACGACGCACACAAAAAATATATATACATACTCTCCAATAGTGATGAATCACTATTGGTCAGATGACGGTGTTGGAGGAGGAGCGCCGTGAAACATGGTCCAAGCGTTCCACTAAGCCTCAAGAGCAGCCCTACGCTGATTTTTCTCGATCATCTGCTGGTTGTACTCATTCCAGCGCTGGTTCTGCTCATGCCATAACCGATTCTAATCGGCAAGATGTTGGTTTTTCTCATCAAAGTGTGCATAAATATCTTGCCGAAACTCAGTCCAGTGGCCAACTAATTCACTCCTGAACTGGCTCAGTTCTTCACGTATGAAGTTGTACCCTTGCCCCGATGCTTTTTGCTGTGAAGATAATTGTGGATGATGGGGATCGGCATTACTCTGAATCGGCTCTGTATCATTCCTTGTCTCAGTATGCTCGTCGTCCTCATCCTTGGGTGCATGAGTGGGATCAAAAAGGACCATATCGCCAGTAGGCGCATGTGAAGGTCATGCACCTACTGATTGGGCTTCGGCGAGCTATGCATTCAAATATCTCTTCACACAGTTCCTCAACTAATAGGGTACAAGAGTGGTTTATTTGTAAGCAAACAGGGTGCCTCGAAGCTCACTAAGATCAATCATCATAGCACGGTGAAAATCTTACCCTAAAATATATTGCATCTCATTATTAATAAGCCCAAAGTGTGTCGATAGTCCAGTGGGGATCTGACATAAGGTTGGCCGATATTTTTTACGCCGCTTAACATTCTGCAAGTGATCCCAAACAAAATATATCGGTGAAACCTTGTCTTCTTCACCGCACATGTGAGCAAGTATACCTCAGCAGTGTTAACATTGTTGGCCTGTTCATTCCAGAAAACATTAAAAGCAATGAATTTATGCACCATTGCCAACGCGGCATCCTTAATAAATCCACTCTACATTCCTACCGATGACTAGTTGTTAAACCCTAACAACTCTTGCCACGCCTCTCTAACATCAGATGCAAGTGGCACACAATGAGCACCTGAAGTAGGAAATCCAAATACCTTCTTCATAATATGAGGCCTAATAGTATACTCTTGACCAAATAGAAGACATTGATTGAGCTAAAAACACACTCAAATTTACTCGCAATCGTACGAGGTAATTGTAGCGTGATAAGTTAACCCAAGTCATCTCTCAAGGAAAACTTAACAGGGCTATTGTTCGTGTCGTACACAGAAAGCAATTAAATCCTAAACATTCTAATAACAAAGGTGGTTTTGGAATAAAAATGAATTAAAATACAGAAAATAAACAGAAATCCTAAGCTTGGGGTTGTCATTCCCGAGCTGAACTAATAAAGCATTAAATCAAAACCAGGGGTTGTCAATCCCTAGCTGAACTATGGAAGCAGTAAAACGAAAGCAATAAACAAAAGCAATAGCAAACCTATTCTTAGGGTCGTCAAGCCCTAATCTAAATCTAATTGCAAATGAACCATAATTTCAAACAACCAACAAGAACAAGAATTAATTGAAAGCAGGAAATCACGAAGCAATATAAATTAAAGAAACAGGAAAACAATCCACTCTCACTATGGAATAGAATCCAACAAGATAAAACTGATAAATCCAAAAACATAAATCAAACATCATAAAACTATAAATTAAATTATTCAATCGATGAAATAAAGGACATGAAATAATATTGTGTTTCTATCTGTTGTTGCCTGAAGAACTCTCGGAAGAAAACTGAAGAGCGCCACGGCTGCGCGGAGAATAAAAAAATGAGAACTGAGAGCCCCCTTATTTTGACCTAGCGTATATTTATATAAATATTGAGTGAGCGTCGGTTGCGGAGTCAGCGCCAGTTTGGAAAACATTCTGTAATGAAAGTGAACGCCGGTTCAGGAGTGAGCGCCTGCTCAAGGTGAGCGCACGAGGGAGCAGGAGGGCGAGCGCCGGGTGTTGACACACGGGTGCTGGATGAGAAGCGCGTGTGATGTGGATGTCAAGCGCTGGCTGAGGCCGCAACACGCGCTGAAAAATGGTGAACGCGTGCGGGCGTGGTGAGCGCCCAGCTGAGCACTGGAGTGAGGTTGAGCGCGCGCTGGAGAAGTGGGCAAGCTTGAGGGTGAACGCCGGTTGAGGAGGCTGATGGGGAGAGCTGAACGGGCGCTCAAAATGGTGGAGAAGAGGGCTGCGCGCGCGCTCAATCCGCAACCGGCGCTGGGCGTGCGGGCTGAGCGAGCGCGCGTGGTGCGCGGGCGCGCGGGCGACACTGCTTTGCGCAGTGTTTTTGTTTTGACCCATTCTCCTTCGTCTGAACTCCGATTTATGCACAGTTTTCACCTACGGACTCCTATCGCAACTTAATTTACTTCTTATGAAGGACAAAATCCTTGATTCCTTCTCCACTATTCATGAGAATCATTGAAAGTGTTCAGCGCTGGCGCACGAGCGGCCGCGCGGAGTGCACGTGCGCGACTTTGAAGAAATGATCCGTTCTCCCTCGTCCGAACTCCGAATTATGATCCGTTTGTGCCTGCGGACTCCTATCGAGACATAATTTACTTCTTATGAAGGAAAAATCCTTGATTCCTTCTCCAATATTCATGAGAATCATTGAAAGTGTCATCTCTCTACACTAAGTTCCACGCCGTAGAGTTTCTTGTCCGAATAATGCCCAAATAATGAGCTATTTCCTACATCAAACCAAGAATTAGAATTCAATCTTTATAACATAATAACATAATAAATTATGCTAAAAGTAAAACTAAAGATCGACAATTTAAATCCAAAAGCATAGGAAAATACAACCAGATTCGGACTAAACAACTGCCCTATACTTATCCATTTGCTTGTCCTCAAGCAAACTCTATACCAATAAGGATAGGGAAGATAATTTATGCAACTTCACTCTTAGTCTAATCAATCAAACCTTATTGCTTTTCTCCCACACTTGGTGTTTACGTATTCAAAGATAATGTGAAATAAATCTAGGACGGCAATTGATTTCCAATAAATAAAAGGGCAACCTCTGCTCAGACCCAACTCTCCGCTAGGGGTGAACTAACTAATGTGGTCACCTTTAGCAACAAGATCCTTTTTAAAGCACAAAGAGTGTTTAACAGATTTTGGAACAATATTCAACAGATAAAATCTCGATGAACTCGAGTTTCCTTTCGTGGTTTTCCATGCCCATTTCTCGATTTACGAGAAAGAGGGGCAGAATTCCATCATCTATTTCAACAATCCAACAAATTATTTCATATTTTTTTTATTCTTTTTTTTAAAGGAAACAAGTATATAGATGACCACAATGTTAACACTACCCCTAACATTAGCTGGACAAATCACATCAATTTCCCCCTATTCATTTTCTATCAATCACAATCTCGTCAATTGACATTACACTCAAATCATATATAACAAAAGTCTCGGAAATTCAAAATCTGTTTGACCAATACCACAGAGTTCAGATGCAACAATCAAAATCCCAACCTTACGAGCAAAGAATAAAACTTGATTCCAAATCATCATCACAAAAATTTTATCACCATAAAAAGCCCATAATACTGCAAAATGATATAACAATGCACCAACAATCATCACACAACAAACTCATCCCCCACACTTAATTCGAGCACTGTCCTCAGTGCTCTAGACAATAAAAGCACAAATAATAAGAGGACGAGAACTTCCCTGAAGTTTGGCGAACCATTGGCTTGCCCATTCTCAACACATCACATCCTATAAGACAACGCCTGCACACAGACAAAGACGAAACACAAATTAAAAACAGGACTCAAAAATAAAAGATAAAAGAGAAAGAGAACAAAACCAAAACGTGGGTTGCCTCCCACGAAGCGCTTGTTTAACGTCATTAGCTCGACGTGTTTATTAGAGCAATGGTGGTGGTCAATGTGGCGGTCCACCATAATCAGGATGCCACGAGCTCCACCGGTGCCCCAGAGGACTAAACCATGTGCTGCTCCAGATAGGGCATAGACATCCCTTTATCAGCAGCTTCAGAAAAACTGACTTCACCACCTCTATAAGCATCGAGGTCAACTCCATTTCTTCAACAATTAGAAGTTCGGCTGAGATGATCACCGGCTTCCCTTGCTCATCCTCCAAGAACACATATTTCATCGGTAGTTCCTTCAATACCATTGTGGGTCTGGGCATGCCAGCAAATTCCCTTTTCCAGTACTCTTCATCAACTGAAACCGCATGAACTACTTCGATAATATTCTCAAAGGACGGCTCATACTCATCGGAGTCTAACTCGGAGACTACCACCTCTTCCTCCTTTTCTTGTAGTGGCAGAATATTTTCAGATGGCTCTTCCACTATACGGTCATCTGCTCGATCACCTTGAAGGACAATGACTGCCTGAGCCTCACAGGGGTGGCTCGGAAGTTCCCTCACTACAAGTTGCTGTTGATACTCAACCAACTTCTCAGCAATCAGTCCCACATGTGCCTCTAAACGCTCAAGAGTTGCGTCTCTAGCATCCAATTTTTGACTGGTAATCTGAATGAACGCTGCACCTATATCCTCCAACGGCGAACTCTGATGGTCAGTGGTCTCCTGAGCATCATAGGGTGAGCTTGGAGGCTCCCCTATTGCATCTTGTTGCAACAACTCGTCCAGCTTCTCAGTCATCAATTCCAATTTTGCCTCTAAGCGCCTGAGTTTGGTGTCGTCAGCATCCAACCGTTGGTGGCGAGTCTGAATCAATTCTTCCTCCATATCATCCAACGGATACCTCTGAGGTGGTGGTGGGTGTGGTGGTGAATAATACTCCTGTTGTGGGTGGTACCACTGTTGTTGTGGAGGCTGTGGCTGCTGTGGATCACACCATCCATAATCGGGTTGTGGTTCCCACCATTCCGAATCGGACTGAGGAGGCTGCTGCTGCTGCTATGGATCCCACCATCCCAAATCGGGTTATGGATCCCAATATTCCGGGTCGGGTTGAGTCCACAACTCCGAGTTGGGTTGGTTATTCCACCCCGAACCATATTGTTGCTGATAAGGCTCAAATTCCTGTCGAGGTTGGAATCCATGTGCGGCATAGGCCCCGGCGTTGCCGTCAAAAGCTTACATCTTCCATCAAACGGCGGAAACCTAGCATTCACAACACTCACACAAAACGGATCACGCGCAACTGGAGTATAAAAATAAAAATAAATAAAAGAAAAGATATACGAAAAAACAAGAAACACAAACAATATGCCTAAAGTTTTTCCCGGCAACGGCGCCAAAATTGATTGAGCTAAAAACACACTCAAATTTACTCGCAATCGTACGAGGTAATTGTAGCGTGATAAGTTAACCCAAGTCGTATCTCAAGGAAAACTTAACAGGGCTATTGTTCGTGTCGTACACAGAAAGCAATTAAATCCTAAACATTCTAATAACAAAGGTGGTTTTGGAATAAAAATGAATTAAAATACGGAAAATAAACAGCAATCCTAAGCTAGGGGTTGTCATTCCCAAGATAAACTAATAAAGCATTAAATCAAAACCAGGGGTTGTCAATCATTAGCTGAACTATGGAAGCAGTAAAACGAAAGCAATAAACAAAAGCAATAGCAAACCTATTCTTAGGGTTCGTCAAGCCCTAATCTAAATCTAATTGCAAATGAACCATAACTATCAAACAACCAACAAGAACAAGAATTAATCGAAAGCAGGAAATCACGAAGCAATATAAATCAAAGAAACAGGAAAACAATCCACTGTCACTATGGAATAGAATCCAACAAGATAAAACTGATAAATCCAAAAACATAAATCCAACATCATAAAACTATAAATTAAATTATTCAATCGATGAAATAAAGGACATGATATAATACTGTGTTTCTATCTGTTGTTGCTTGAAGAACTCTCGGAAGAAAACTGAAGAGCGCCACGGCTGTGCGGAGAATAAAAAAATGAGAACTGAGAGCCCTCTTATTTTGACCTAGCGCGTATATTTATATAAATATTGAGTGAGCGTTGGTTGCGGAGTCAGCGCCTGTTTGGAAAACATTCTGTAATGAAAGTGAGCGTCGGTTCAGGAGTGAGCGCCGGTTGGGAAATAGTTCTGCCTCAGAAGCGAGCGCCGGCTCAAGGTGAGCGCGCGAGGGAGCGGGAGGGCGAGCGTCGGGTGTTAACAAAGCGGGTGCTGGATGAGGAGCGCACGTGGTGCGGATGTCAAGCGTTGGCTGAGGCCGCAACGCGCGCTGAAAAATGGTGAACGCGCGCGGGCGTGGTGAGCGCTTAGCTGAGCGCTGGAGTGAGGTTGAGCGCTCGCTGGAGAAGTGGGCAAGCTGGAGGGTGAACGCCGATTGAGGAGGCTGATGGGGAGAGCAGAACGGGGCTCAAAATGGTGGAGAAGAGGGCTGAGCGCGCGCTCAATCCGCAACCGGCGCTGGGAGTGTGGGCTGAGCGAGCGCGCGCCGGTGACATTGCTTTGTACAGTGTTTTTGTTTTGACCCGTTCTCCTTCGTATGAACTCCGATTTGTGCACGGTGTTCGCCTACGGACTCCTATCGCAACGTACTTTATTTTTTATGAAGGACAAAATCCTTGATTCCTTCTCCACTATTCATGAGAATCATTGAAAGTGTTCAGCGCCGGCGCGCGAGCGGGCGCTCGGAGTGCACGTACGCGACTTTGAAGAAATGATCCATTCTTCCTCGTCCGAATTCCGAATTACGATCCGTTTCTGCCTACGGACTCCTATCGAGACATCATTTACTTCTTATGAAGGAAAAAATCCTTGATTCCTTCTCCAATATTCATGAGAATCATTTAAAGTGTCGGCTCTCTGCACCAAGTTCCACGCCGTAGAGTTTCTTGTCCGAATAATGCCCAAATAATGAGCTATTTCCTACATCAAACCAAGAATTAGAATTCAATCTTTATAACATAATAAATTATGCTAAAAGTAAAACTAAAGATCGATGATTTAAATCCAAAAGCATAGAAAAATACGACCAGATTCGGACTAAACAGACATGTCAAAGAGTTAGATTCATTATCAATGTTCATGGTGCAATAAAATTCAATCAACATTGGAGAATGCCCCGGAAAATTCATCATAGCATATTGCAGGAGTCCTATGTTCTTCAAATATTTCTTAATTTTATCTTCAATACCCAAACTCTGTATCAATTGCCAATTGAATTGACGCGGGAAGTTATATCTTGCTGGATAAAATGACGATAGAGTGTACCTTCCACCGGATTGTAGATGAGAAATATGGCTGAGTACATTCTACTGATATCTTCCATGGGTTCCTCCATATGAACATCATCATCTCGCGGGTGGCGAGATCTAGACCCGACAACTAGCTTTGTTCAAACCATACTAAAACTGAAGGAGAGGAAGCGTCAGACGGAGGCAAGCGGGCACTAAGGGTGAAGCGCTGAGGCTGGGCGAAATGCTGGACGATGGTCGAAGCGAGCGCTGGGGTACTGGACGGAGGTGAAGCATGCACGAATAGAGGCGAGTGGGCGCTGAGGCACTGGACGGAGATGAAGCGAGCATTGGGAAGGGTGCACGGGCGCTGAACGGAAGGTGAGATGCGGATGCGGACTGGGGCGACACTGGGCAAACACCGGATGTAAGAAAAGTGTCGGACGGAAGCGAGGGAATGGGCGTGTGGGCGCTGAGGTGAATTGGGTGACGCTAGGAGCGGGTGACGTGAGTAGGCGAGCACTGTTGTGGAACGGACGTGCTGGCGTTGAGCGTCGAGCGGGCCCTGGAGCCTTGACTCTGGACGAACGGGTGCACGGAGGTTGCACGGGCGACGGAGCATGAGCGGTAGTAGGTGGACACATCGACGGGCACTTGGGCGATGTGCGCTGGATGCACAACGTCGGATGGGGTGAGGCGTCGGACGCTGCTGGAGCAGGCGTTGGGCGACGGGGCGCTGGTGGCCTATGAGGCGTGCACTAGAGTCTCGATGCTGGGGCTGGTGAGTGGGAACTGGCGAAGACGAGGCGCTGGCGGTGTCCGAGACATTGTGTGGGAGTGAGAAGATAAGGCGGAACACACGCAGGCGCTGGACGGGCTAGAGCGCTAAGGCGCGGGGCGCGGCGATGGGGCACGACGAGCGCTGGAGCTTGCACTAGTGATGCTGCGATGGGATGTGTGGAGCATCGGGCGAGGTAGAACAATGAGCGTTGGGTGATGGGACAGACACTGGGACGTGGCGCTGGTGAGGATAAGGCGCTGGGGCACGGCGTGGACGTGGCGCTGGCGGAGGCATCGGGGCGCACGTGCACGACTTTGATGATTCGCTCCGTTCTCCCTCGTGTGAACTTCAAATTACGATCTGTTTGCGCCTACGAACTCTTATCGAGATGCTCTTCAATATACTTCAACTCTTTACAGATCCATTTCGTCCTATTTAATGCCATTTTTCTACAAAACATTGAAACAAATCAAATAAGTCTGAATCGATAAATACTAATCAAAACAACGGCATAAATAGAACAAACCACGGGAAACGACATGCATAAAAATACCAAGAATAAGCACAAAATCTTACTAAACAACTCCTCCACCTTGGTTTTCCTCAAGCAAATATTATCACCACGACACGAGAAAAGAAATCGAGAAAACATGCATTCAAGTGGATCATACCACAATATCATGTCATCCTAGAATTTTTAAACCGATACACTTCTCAACATGGTAATGTATCAACAATTGACTGAGCATGTGGCTTAATCCAAGCAAATCACAAATCTGATCTACATGCACTTAATAATCGAATAGCCAACTCATATAGATTCCTTGCATAAAACATCTCATTTTCAACATAATACACAACTACCAATACCAGATGTGATGACTTAAGGAGGATTATAAGACAATATTCATTAAGTCAAAGCTTCGAGTTGAAAACCCGAGTATCCTAATGTGGTTTCTCATACTCATCACTTTTGAGCTTCCATTCGAGAAGAAACATAAGGCGAGAGGAGTAGAGCCCCTTATTCCAACCTTAAGCTCACTTATTCAACCATCAACAAATTATTCCAACTCGTTTATTTTTGTTTTTATTTTTATAACAAACTTTTTCATATTTTCAAATTTTTTTCCAAGATAAGACACGCAAGGAGACCATATAAATAGAAACGACAATCAACCACACATATCACTTCATCATAATTTACTTTGACGTGCCCCACAACTAGACCAATCATCAACAATTATCAAGTCAAGTCACGCATCGATAAGAATGACTAGAAATCAGTTCAGACATGCATACCCAATCAAATCATGCTCACCCAACTCTACTCGTATACTAGACGATAAAGCATACTCAAATCCAAACAAAAAGTATAAAAGGAAGGGCGGCACACCCAAACAAACACAGGTCACATGCAAACACACAAAGAAAGCAAGCATACTTCCACACTTTAGACAAAAATCAAAACGGTAAAATGTAGAAGTGAACTTCCCTGAAATTGAGAAAGCATGTCAACTAGGTACGGCGGTGACGACGTCCAGTGGCTTGAGTGTTCGTGCTATGCAGCTCACCACAATTCTCATCTCATTTATTAAAAACTTGAAAAGAAAAAGAAACAAAATAGAAAAAACAAATAAACTCGTGGGTTGCCTCCCACGCAGCGCTTGTTTCTATGGCACGAGCTCCACCAATGACAAACGAACTTTCCATAGTCCTTCACCTGCAGGAATACCATCTCAACCAAACCATCAGTAGTAACAATGTAAGCACAAAGGACAATTAAGGTAGCAAATAATAAATCAATTAAGCTAAAATCATACATCCTATTCTTCAAAGAAAAATAGATAACCTCAATTCCTGGAGCACAATACTTTGGTGAATTAGGATGTTGAAAAATTACAGATGTCACCTCAACATTTGTCCTCTCCTCATCCTCCAACTGGTTTGGGAAAATATCAGGTTATCCATACTTAGTCTCAGCTTGATGAAACCTCGACTCTTTAATTTCATCATCTTCAATGATTCTTCCCTCGACTTCATCCTATTCAAGGAATATGACATAAGAAGTCTGCTCCAGTTGACTCGGCATCTCCTCCACACTTTGGTTGTGAACCAATTCTTCTACTATCCTCGCTAACTGACTGATTTGGGTCACTAAACGCTCGATAGATGTGTCCACCTTCTCGAACCTTTGTTGACTCATCTGTATGAAAGACATCAGTGTGTCTTTCAATGTTGGCTTCACCGGCTGACTCGCCTGAATGAAAGCCTGCAACATATCTTCCAATGTCGGCTGAACAGGATATTGCTGGAACAAGAGGTCCTGACTACATGAAGAACTTGGAAGATGCCTCTAGTAGGGATCATAGGCTTGATGCTCAGAGTCTAAAAGGTATCCCTCAAAATAGTCGAACTGGGCTCCTTCTTCGTAAGAAGAATTTGCCCAACACGACGAGCTTTCCTCTTCCAGGCCTGTCTGACCACACTCGTGTCGCCGATAACTATGCATTAACAGGCACCAACTACCCAAAAAAAAGATCACATGTACTTGTGGGAGAAAATACTAACAAAGAAAAAGAAAAAGAAAGAAATAAAAAGAAGCACGGGGGAAAAAATAGAAAAACAAAAGGAAACACGAAAAACAAAGCAACACAAAACCAAAAGCCTAAAGCCTTCCCCAGCAACGGCGCCAAAATTTGTTCAACCTAAATTTGCACCTCTAGGTTCTCGCAATAGTATGAGGCCTATGTAGTGTGGTAAGATCAATCCAAGTCGTATCTCTCAAGGAAGACTTAGCAGGGCTTATGATGTGTTACGACCAAAACAAAAAATCTAAATCCTAAACTTGTTTGCGAGATGGTACATGAATAAAATAGACTGTACATTAAAGCAATTGAAAACTCAAACCAAAAGCTATAAGTAATTCAGTTGTAAAAGAGTAATTCAAGAATGTGAGGATAACTAGGGCATTAGGTTATTCGTCTTGATTAATTAATTAATACTTGCTCAAGAAATTTATCTACTCATGAAATCCTCTAACCTTCAATTTAAAACCTAGAATTTCGTCCCTGTAGATTAAACCTAAGTTATAAAATAAGTTTTGGAAAGTGACTAAACTGTAAAAACTTGAAAATAACAAATACGAAAGGTATCCAGATGTTTGATTTTAACAAATATTATGAAGGTATTCCGGTTCCAATTAATTCCACTCTAGGTTAGACAAATCCGATAATCGATGCAAATATAACTTCAATTCATGCAAACAAACCAGTTATGATCACCGAAGATGCTTCTGATGCAATCTTATCTCTCCTTAATTTATCGATAATTAGGTACACGTTTTACTAACTACTTATCTAATCGACTGACAACCGTAAGAGACACTCTATAGATTTAATGAGCCGACGGCTTTAAGAACTAGAGAAACCGGATTCAAAACCAATAAACTCTGACGCATGATTATCGAATTAAGAATGTTAAACTCTTGACTCTGATGAATCACTTTACCACTAATCAAATCTAAACCATAATTACGGATGGCATATTCAAGCTACTAATTAATTCCGAACTACTAAATATTCGCGACTACCTAGCAGAGACGAAACAATGAACGACAATAAACACAGAGAATAACAGACGCGTGCATAAAATTAAAGGATAAAAACAAATTAGATCTCACGGAACGAATCATGCTAGAGCTTCCTTAATCTTCATCGGAATGAACGAGATTAGCTAGAACTCATGAATGAATTCAAGCTATAAATCATAAGGGAGCAATGAACGAAAATTAGAAAACAAATATAAGAATGAAAGTAAACTTTTCAATTGGAATTTCAAAACTGAATTATGTCCTCTTTTATGCGTGAATTAGAGGGTCCTCGAATAAGATAAAAGCTATCATATTTCAAAACAAATCTAATCTAATAAAATCTAATATAATCCCATATTAAAAGGGAAAACCTACTCTAATGTAATAAGGACACTATTAGATAATTCAAAATAATAACTAAAGAAGCTCAAATCAATATTTGAGGCCTATTACATAATTAAACTTCGTTTGACATCAAAAAGCTTCAAAAATCCATTTAATCCACGTCATTATCATTCAGTCCTAGATATACAAACTTTACTTTTGTTCTTTCATGCTTCAAAACTTCATCCAAAATAATGCCAAGAACTATCATTTGCTTACCATCCCTACAAAATACCATAAAACATAAAACATTAATAAGTGCACCATGAAACCTCTATTTCGATCCAAAACATGTAACTAAACATCCAAAATATATAGCCAAAATATGCCCAATCAAATCCCCCACTCTTAGACAATGCTCGCCCTCGAGCATAAAGAAAGGAAAGCAAAACAAATAACCAAAAAGAGAAAAAATAGACTCAAAACAAAAATTGGCAACGACTTAACAGACAAAAATCATAGTCGAGATTAGAATATAATCCTCCGCAATCCTCAAACTATGCAAACACCTTTCATTCAAGTCAAAATCATGCAAGATCAATCCAAACCTCACCAAATTCACTCCAAGACTCTCAAAGAAAGAAAATAGGCAGATTTCACTCATTAAATCATGACTTGATGCTTTCAATCACAAGTATGCCCATATGTTACGGTATCCACTACAAAGGAACTCATGCACAATCACTAGGTCTTTCGATGGGTTGTAATGGGGCTTGGATGCATAGGTAGGATAAAGAAAATGATAAAAATAGGCTTATAAGACCAAAAATATGCAAGTATGTACTCTTCAATTCTTTACTTCATCATGGCACGTTCACTACAAAATTGCAGGCGAATAGCGACGAAAAATTCCGTCGCCAATCATGTCGGATCCGTCGTTAAAATCGAGTAGCGACGGATTAGCGACGGAATTATGGGGTCGCTGGAAACCTGGTTGGCAAACTTTTAGCGACGGATTTATGTCCGTCGCTAATTATTAGCGACGGAATAAAAACGGACATATCAGTCGCTAATAGACGACCTCGAAACGGTCGTCTGAAATACAATCCGTCGTTAATACGACTCTAATCCGTCAGATTAACGACGAACGAAAGGTAAGCTATAAAATACCGCCGCCAAACCGTCGTTAATTTGACGCTACTCCGCTCTCGATCCGTCGTTAATTAGAGATGACGCTTTCCTTCGCTAAAATTATAAATTTTTTTTTCGCGTAATATACTCGTAAGAACTCAGTAAACTTGTCCATAACTATTCCGCCTCTAATCCATCGCTAGTTACGCTTGTTCGCTTATTTCACGTTGTAAATCCGTCACGATCCGTCGCTAGTCCGTCAAATCCGTGCCGAAAGTGCACAATCTAGTCAGTTTCTATTTGTAGTTTGGACAGCTATTTACAACAAACAACAAACCTGTTTTCAAACAATCCAAACAATCCTAACAATCAAAACAAACCAATTCCGTCCAATTCAATCCAAACAATTCAAACTATCCAAACAATTCAAATTATCTAAACAAACCAAGTCAATCCAAACAAACCAATTCAATCTAAACAATTCAAAACTATCCAAACAAACCAAATCAAACCAAACAATTCGAAATCATACGATAAGTTTACAAATTCATAATACAACCCAAATTCATAAGTTTACAAATTCATAATATGACGAGGTGAGGGAAGCGGAGCCGATATCACGGTGGGGAAACGGGAGCTCATGAGGGTGGGGGGAAACGGGAGCCGGCCATGAAGCGCTCTATGGCCTCCTCGCGGCGCTGCAATCGAGCTCGAATCTATGCTTGACGCTATCTCTCTCTCGGCTCATCTTGCAACTGCCTCGTATTGTTGGCGCCACCAGATTCGGCCTCAGATGCCTCGCGCCATCGCTGCTGCTCACCTATCAATCTCGCCTCGATTGCTCCCCGCGACCGCCATCCGCCTCCATCTCCAATAGCTATTGTTGATAAGCTACTGCATCAGCAGGATGTGCACTCTCCACTGAATGAGACGACACTTTGCTCTGCATGTATGTCCGTGATAGAGAACCAGCTCCAAACATCCTATTCTTTTTCTTTGAGGAGCTCCCAAGGACATTTTTGAGAATTTTAGTCCTATCAATTTCTGGTGTCGCCTCATCACTCCCCCCAGATTGGCTCAACTGAGTGACATGTTCCTCAACCTGCCTCTGTAATATAATTTCATACAATTATTATTTAATTAAATGCTCATTATTGTGCTAACGAATATACTTACCGCGATACTTCGAGCTTTCCCGTCTGTATAGCTCCCGTCGTCGGTGGCATGATACTTCTGGAATACATCCCATCGGACATCTTCTATGGCTACTCCACGCCTCTTGCCTATAAATAAGTCAAACAAATTAAATAATTAACAAGTATCACGATTCTTAAATAAATTCTATCAGATCTAAAATTTCAAAGTACTTATAATCTCTCTCGATACTCGAATGCATAGCGTGAGCCACCCCGATGCTTGACTATCCCAAGATTCTCGCCATCCGCTCGGACATCCTGCTGTCGGGGCCTTTGCCGCCTTCTCTTGACGTCCGTCCGAGCTCAATATGCCTTCCAATTATCCCAATCTCGCTCGGGGATAAATGGAGGTGGGTTAAGCGAGTCCTTGACCGCTGATCTTGTGAACAAGATCTTTATAGCGTTCGCGCCTTTGCGCACCAAGAGGAGTAGACCATGGCCTCGCCCATCGTATCATCCCAATAAAAATATTTACGCAAAATATATGATTACAATATGCAAAGGTCAAATCATAAATGACTTCAGATAAACAACACGAACCTCAATTCATCGAAATAAATATGCTTGAACTCTTGAGGCACCAATTTCACATTGAAGCCGTTGTGATTCATGAATTTACGGAATGACTCCGTAATCACGCGGGCTATATCATTGCTCGGACATAAAATGCTACAATTTACAGGAAATAAAGACATCAGAATGTTATAATTTATTTAAACTGAGACATACAAGAGATAACATACCCATTCACAATGGCTATCTTCTTCATCCCCTCTCTAGATGGCACTGCACTACCGCCGGGGGGGGATCGTGAGATAGTGCCTCCATGCCTTCTTCTAGGCTGGCAGCGAGGGCGACGGCATGTATGATCTTGAGTGCCTCCGACGTGATGACGAGGCACCTCGTCCACTGTGAGATATCTGCAAACAAAGGTAAAAAATGCTGTATTAAAATTTAACAAACAATACATATCATAACGTTTTGTGTGCATACTAGAAAATAAAACGATTTTGTGCATACTATATAGTAAATTCAAACCCTATTCATCGTCGTCGTCATCATCATCATCATCTAATGTATGATTGTCTTCTGACTCTGACAATTCAACTTCATCATCCTCATCATCAGATATCTCTTCAATGTCTATGAGTGTACCGTCAGGATGAACTAGTGTCGTATCCTCATCCACAACGACATTAGTAATCGAACCTAATGCATCCTCTTGAAAAGGGAGGTATTATCGATGCAGAACTCTCATATGAGACTTCCACATTAGATCGAGCTTTAATTTTGCATACTTCCCACCACTCTTTCATAGATTGTTTTAAACTCGATATGCACAATAGTATACTTGAATGGCTTGATTGGCGAGGATAAACGGTTCGAACTTGTTATATCTTCGCGTATGATTTACGAAACCAACTTGTACTCGGAATGAATTGATAACCCCAATCGTGAAGGATCAAACCACTCGCATCTAAACAATGTTGTGGTCTTCGTTGGTAGCCCAGGATATTCCAACTCACAAACCTCCAATAATCGACCATAAAAGTCGAGTTCTTGCGTGTCTGTACCATAAGTTTCACCTTTAATGCACACTCCACTATTCATAGTTGATCTTTGTGACCCATGTTCTAATGTGTGAAATTTGTACCCATTTATATAATACCCTGGGTACGTCTTAATTAGAGCTGAAGGCCCTTTGGCAAGAGACAATATGAACGGATTCACAATGTTGTTAGTATGATCTTTGACCTATTATTAGTAAAAAAACAATTAGAATGACTAAACGTACATATTAAATATTTCCTACTAATAATCATCAGAACACTCACATATGCCTCAAACCAAAACAGGAAGCCTCTTTCAATCGACCTTTGAATATCAGAGCTAGAGATCAGTGGATTTGATCTTTTCACATCGTCGATGAATAAACTACATCAACATATATTTACGATCCTAGTTAATAATAACAATAATAATAATAATAATAATAATAATAATAATAATAATAATAATAATAACAATGAATTCTAAGAAAACACGACACTTATGCCATGTAAATGTTCGCAACTTCAACACAGTTGAGCAACACGTATAAACGAAAGCAAAGATCATATTCTCTACTATCCAAATATCTCGCTGACATGTTTCCAAAAGGTCCGCCATCTTGCTTGAAGATTTGAAGCATATCCGGATAGTCTTCGTGCCTAATCTCCGTTTGACCATGATGCAAATCTCTGAACTTCGTTCTTACGTGATCATCAAAATAATACGAGCAAAATGTCGATGCTTCTTCTACTAAGTAAGCATTGCAGATAGACTCTCAACCCTGGCTTTATTTCATATGTTGTTCTTCAACTTACGTAAGTATCTACAAAATTTAGAACGTTGTTCTTCAATTGATATATATATATATATGTATATATATATATATATATATATGTGTGATAATGTACAAGCAAGACCTTTCAAATGGATACATCCATCGGTATTGAACAGCTCTGCAATACGGGCTTCATCGCCTAGATGAACCGAAGATGTTCCATGGAATCAAGAAACTAGGGAAAGATGCTCAAGCTTGCATAAAATCACCGGAATATTTTCTTGAGTCTGCATGCATCATCAAGCCCTATGTTTCGAGAAGTTAAATCTTTGAAGAATAAAGATAATTCATTATGACTTTCCAAACATTGGGTGGGAGAAGTTCGCGAAATGCAATCGGTAGAATTCATTGCATGAAAATGTGACGATCATGACTCTTCATCCCAAACATCTTCGTTTTGTCATGTCTATACATCTACCCATGTTCAAACGCATCTATCCATCGGAAATCTTAAACCTCTTACCCACTAACATAAGACTTTTTCTCACGATTGTCAAGTGTATAAAAAGCCTTTGGATATTTTTCTTTGATTCATTCATCGTCAACTCGTGCATAGCAAGATAAATTAAGTTCTTCTCTAGATTTGCTCGTATCTTTATCTTCCTTGGACATTCATGATCGTGTTGAAGACATTATCGAACACATTCTTTTCTATGTGCATGACGTCCAAATTATGCCGAATCAAAAGAGAACT
Source organism: Salvia rosmarinus (assembly GCA_036937905.1). NCBI lineage: Eukaryota > Viridiplantae > Streptophyta > Magnoliopsida > Lamiales > Lamiaceae > Salvia > Salvia rosmarinus. The sequence goes on from CM072813.1 coordinate 45,080,659, forward strand.
CCAGAAGGTAGATCCCGAAAATACTTCTTTTCTTCCATTCCAAACCGCTTGATATTCTCGCTATTTATTTCATCATTTGCTAATCTACATTACGGAGACTAGTCTCATACCCATAATTAGTGACGTAAGCTCATATCCCGATCGCGCTCGGTGGATCGTTAGTAATCACCGTGTTCTTCTCAAACCTCTTGATCCCTTCAAATGGGTGATTAGGAGCTAGAAATTTACGATGGTTATCAAACCATGACCGCTACCACTTTTAGCTAAAGTAAAAGCATCGGTATACTCCATGCAAGTCGGACAAGCTAATCTTCCAACTATACTCCATCCGCACAACATAGAGTATGCAGGAAGTCACTAATTATCCAAAGTAATGCAGCGCATTTGAAAATTTCGCTCAACGATACATCATAAGTAAGAACGTCATCCCACAAATCTATTAACTCGCTATCAATGGTTGCTAGAACACATCAATCTTCTCCCTCGAATTACGCGGTCCGGGCACTAAGATCGTAAGAAACATGTATTGCTCCTTCATACACAGCCACGGGGAAGATTAAAGGGGTCGATATAACGGGCCATGATGAATATTGCTTTCCGATTGATCGAATGGTCGAAAACCGCCGCTTGAGAGTCTCAATCGCACGTTACTTAATTTCGATGCAAATAAGGGAAACTTCGTGTTCAAAAATGTTTCCATGCAATTGAGTCTGCCGGATGACGCATGACCCCATCATCGACCGACGATGCATGCCAATGCATATTTTCCGCAGTAGCATTGGATGCATACAATCTACGTAGTCGAGGAGTTAGAGGAAAATAATACATCTTTTATATGCTACTTGTGCTTTCCGTCGACTTCCACCACTCGGTATTGCTCTTGAAACGAGGATGGTTACAGAATTTGCAGCTCGTCAATTCAGAATCTTCACGCCAATAAACCATGCAATTAAATGGACAACAATCAATTTTATGTACGGGCAACCCCATGCCACGCAACAATCTCTTCGTGCTGTAGAAGTCATCAGGCACGCAATTTCCATCTGGATGCGATTCTTTCATCAGTTTTGATATTTGATCAAAACCCTTCTCAGTAATGTTGTTCTCTCGCTTTCCAACTCGTGTTCCGAGCCACAAATGACAATTGTGTGTGATTCGAGCAACCCGACCACAGAGGTTTATCGGCAGCATTCAACATGTCGTAAAATTTTTGTGCATCAGAATTTGGCTCCTCTTCGATCTCATCAAAGTTGAACTGTGGACCAGCAACATCCACTACCATCGTATGATACGTATTTGGTTGACGACTAACATCTGAATCCACAACATTGTCCCTACTTGTGGTTGTCTCTCCTCGAAATATCCATGTGTGATAATTTGGAACAAATCAAATTTTGATAAGTGATATCGCACAAGATCTTTCTTCGATAAGGTATATTCTTACACTTCTTACGGACACTGATTTTCTCTCCATCCGTGAATAAAAAGCGAGCACTAGCGAATTCAATAAAACTTTCAAGTCCTCTCGAAATTCAATATTTAATCCACCAACCTAACTAAACCTCTTATACATCCACTCACGATTGTCATTCATTCTTCAAGCTCCTAATTATAAATAATTAATTAAACATATTCAACATAAGTTGTACAATATAGACTAATTATACACTCATAAGTTTATTGAGTGGAATGATCAAATCTTACTTATAATTATTGGTTTCTTATCTACAAGGCAACATAAACCATAATTCAAGTTTCATATGCTTAATTTTAACCTAAGCATGAAGTGAGCAAATCTTACATATAAAACATCTTATTCATATACCAATTCTAACAAAATTCTAAGAGTAAGTTTTATAAAATTAATCACCATTTCATTCCCAATTCAACCAAACTCATCCAAATTTCACCAAATCATCACCATATGCCTAATTATACACTTAATAACTCAAAACATCTTAATTCACGAAATGATGAATTTATCATCCCAATTCACATCCAAACATATTCACATCCAAGCTAAACATATTCACGAAATGTTAATTTATCATCCCAATTCACATCTAAGCTTATCAATTTCACAAGCCCAAATCACAAGACTAACTGTTGACAATTTCACAAGCCCAATTCACATCTAAGCTTATCAATTAACAAATATATATCAACATAATTAACAAATATGTTAACATAATTAACATAATTAACAAATTCAACACATCCTAGCATAATTAACACATCCTAGCATATTAACATAATTAACAAATATATAACAACAAAATAAAAAAAAAATTGAAATACAAATCAATAAAAAATCGAAATATAACCTGGATGTACGGGCGGCGATGGGCGGGCGGGGGGCGACGCAGAAGGGCAGTGGCGGCGGCGCGGGCGGCGGGCTGGACGGGTTGGGGCAGTGGGGGCGGGAGGGGCAGGGGGGTCGGGGAGGAAAGAGACGGCGACAGCAAGGCGGCGGCGCAAGCAGCGGGGGTCATGGGTTCGCATGGGGTGGGGGGGTGGGTGTCATGGGCATGGGCGGCGGCGTTCGGGCACAAGCACGGCGGCAGCGGTGGGGAGGAGAGAGTTAATTAGGTTCAGATATGAAATTGGGAAGAAAGCCCGTCTGATATTAAATTTTTTAACGGCAGATTAACGACGGAAAATTCCATCGTTATAATTAAAATCCTATAACGATGAATTAACGACGGAATAAAGGGGTAACGACAGAAAAAATTTAACGACGGACACATATCCGTCGTTAATTTACATGCAGAATTAAAAAAATAAAAAAACTTTAATATAACGACGGACTGTATTCCGTCGTTAAATTTAGCGACAGCTTTACTATGGAAATTCCAGTCTGTAAAATTTTTGGGAATAAATAAAATCAAAATTAAAATTAACGAAGGATTTGTTTCCGTCGCTAAATAAATTAAAAAAAATATAAAAAAAATTCGTTTATGTAACGACTGATCCGCGACGGAATAAGGTTAATCCAATAAAAAAAACAAAAAAAATTAATTTTAACGATGGATAGTTTCCGTCGGTATATATAACGACGGAATAGCGACGGGTAGTCCGTCGTTATCAGTTCACGCAAAATATTCCCGCCTAGTTCCGTCGCGGATCCGTCTCTAAAAAATTTCCTTTCTATTCCGTCGCTAATCCGTCGCTGATTCACGACCCGTATTTTGGCCGTCGCTAATCCGTCGCTGATCCACGACCCGTATTTTGGCCGTCGCTAATCCCTCGCTGATCTGTTGTATTTTTGTAGTGGTTGCTGCACACCGTCCATTATACCATCAGCTTACGTTCTTAATAAACGAAAGTATCAACATATAACTTCAAACATTATGCTCATTAACTTGATTCCCCAGTTTACTTTGCTCTTCTTCTTTTCTTTGTATTTCTTTTTTCATTCTCTTTTCTTTTTTTCAATGAAACCCCAACATAATCTCCCACATTTTCAATCATATTGAACACCAAAATATAATCCTTCTGATCATGTCAAAAATTCACAAAACTTGCATATTATTGGTGGGTCAAAAGAAGGCTAAGAAAGGCTAAGACTCATATTTAGTAACTTTTAATGATCAAGAAAAGGATTAAGGCACAAAAAGGCTAACTAGTGAAAAATTGAGGTTAGGAAGTATATAATCATGCCAAATATATAGGGATAATGATAAAAAAAAACCTGCCTAGATCACTTTAATGCTAGAATTTCATATGCAGTTCCAACTATGGCAACAAGGCAAACTAGACATCAAGCTATCAAGTCAGACATCACAATCTTCAATGAAACAGGAAGCATTTTCAAGTTTTTGCTTAGAGGCTCAAATCTCACAATATAAGTAAGCTCAAAAATTTTGATTAATCTTGCACTTATTCCTCATCCATGAATACATATAGATGTTTTTGCACAATTCATCATCAAAAGAAAACAATCATTCAAACCAAGGTAATATCCTAATCTCTCATATTCAATTCATCCATCTAGAAGTTGCCAATAACTCAAAACAAAACAAAACAAAATCAAAAACTTTTTTTTTGCTTTTAAGAAGAAAGAAACTACGAACAGAAAACAACCAACTTCCCCCCACACTTAGATAGACCACACATTGTCCTCATTGTGTGAAAGAGGGACCAATAGATAAAAAAAATATAAAAGGACAACAAAACAGAAAAGAGAATAAGAACAGAAACTTCCCTGAACAAATCAAGTAGAGGACGAGGAATACAACATGCGATGAATGTAGGTTGTGAGGGGCCTCGATATATGGCTCTTGTGGTGGTTCACTTAGGTGGAATGACGGGCTACTAGAGTATTCATACCATGTAGAGCAGAGTTTCCAAACATGCAGAAAAAAGGAATTAAAAAAAAACTAAAAAAAAGGTAAAAGAAAATCTTGGGTTGCCTCCCAAGTAGCGCCCTTGTTTAAGGTCCAAGGCCGGACAACATGGTGGTACGATCAGTGAGTTGATGATGGAAGTAGCCGAGTTCATCTCTTGAAACTCGGCTATCTTCATCTTTTCAATTGTAAACTGTTGTCCATATGGAAGATCGTATGGTATGGGCATACCATCTGGCTCCTTTTGCAGTCTGCTTAAATGTTCAACAACATTGAGGTCCTTGTTGACCACAACGGGCAGTGTGTCATCCTCTTCTAAAATTGCATACTTCAAATACTGTGAGAGATTGTTCAATTCCAGCTTTGGGTCTTTCATAAATGATGAAAGAATTTGGTTCGTCACGGTCAATATGGGCTTACTGCTCGAAAGGTGTTGATCACCTCCTACTGATGCATTCTTATCATCATATAGCTAAAAAGAACATGCTTGAACTTATCTTCCCTGCAACTATTCTCAATCAAATCTTCAGCCTAAAGATCAACAATATCAATTATGAATATAGATTCAGGATCCTTAACATGCTTTATAGATTCAAAAATATTAAATGTGACAATTTCTCCATCAAATTCAAAGCTATGCATGCCTTTATAACATTAATTATTGCCTTTGTTGTTTTCATGAATGGTCTTCTGTTGTCTTGTGTATGTAACACAATTAAATGTACGCAAGTGCACGTAATCAACAAGTAATACACGAAGTATTCCGAGATCGAATCCACAGGGATTGCAATATGCGTCACGCTGATAACAACTTTGTTTTATAGGAAAGATTTAAAGGGAAATTAAACAGGAGGTAGCTCTTAAAATAAAAACACAACTACGAACTTAAATTAAAAGGACTTCGGCAAAACGAGGTAAACACCGAACACAAATAACTAGAAAAGCACTGATATCAAGGAAGACAAACTGACTTGATCTCTCGATTCCACCCATGCTCTGTACTAATAATGCTACAGCATTATCGTTGCCTCATCGCTATGACATGAACTTCTCCGATTCTTAGTATTTTTCCAAATCTAAGATATATTTTGCATGCCTCTCAATATATTCCTATATCGAACTACTCTTAGAATACCTTTACTAAACCATTCATCTTTGCCACGCAAGGTAAACACATATTCCTATGCTATTCACACACATAATATTAAAATCATGTTCTTACGTCACTCTTTTGTGTTCCACTCTATAAGAACTTCCCAGCAATTATAGAACTAAGATCTCACTAATGGTGATCAAGCATAAGCAAGATAAAATAATCCCAAAAGAGCAATAGCGATTTAACAAGATATGCGTAGAAATGAGTTCGTCACACGAGCATGGGTTTCATCAAGAAATCAAGCCATACAGGTTTAGCTCATAATGAGCTGTTCAACAACATTCAAATAAACAAAAGCCATAACAACTAAGAAGAATTCGGGAAATGAAATTAGAACTAGTCGCCGGAATCACGTGCTTGCTCTTGGATCGTCGTCTCTTTCGATGACTTCATCTCCAAGAGATCACGCCTTAATTTCCTTCTCTGCAGATGATTCTATGTTTTTCCTCCCAAAACTCAATGTCCCTTCTGATTGTCGCCCCCCTTTTTAATAACAACCTCTGGTGCTTTTTAGGGGTGCAGACTGTGCACCTGCCAGCCCTTCATCCTCTGATGCTTTCCCTTTTTCCGTTATTCTGACAGAGAACAGAACGCGAGCCTCCTTTCTGTTGCCGTGACCAGCTGCCACGTGGTTGTAGTCCTGCGGATCTCCTCTTCGTCTTCAGCCAAAACCTTCCACGCTTCATCGTTAGCCTTCCATAAGCACGGCCTCGTCCACTAGTACGAGCTCTTCTACTTCATTTGCACAAGCACGAGCTCGTGTTCTCTTATGAACTCGAATTCGCTCACGAGCTCAACCTCTTACGAGCTCGACCTCGTGACTTCGCTTATGAGTCCGACCTCGCTTACGATTCCGACCTCGCTTACGAGTCCGGCTTCGCGCCAGCATCATTCCAGCATCATATGTTCTCTTCTGGAGTTCGTCTTATTCGTTCCATGAACAGGAGCTCTTCCGCGCTTATGAGCCCAACTTCAGTCATGAGTTCGACTACGGTTATGAGAGCTCGGCTTCGATCGCTGGCCGACTTTGGTCGCCTTCTTCTAGAGCTCGGCTCGAGACTTCGCCCAAAGATCCTCGCCCACTTTTCCTTTAAGCTTTGACTTCGCCTTTCGAGCTCGACCTTGCTCACGAGTTTGGCCTGGAGCTTGGCTTCGCCTCAGCAGACTTCGGCATCGGTTTTTCTACTGCTCTTCATGCTACATGCCATAGATTGATTAATTAATGCTAAAAATGTACCTAAAACCCCATAAAAGCACCTGACTCAATCCTACACGCACACACACGAAAACATAACAAAAACATACAAAACAAAAGCAAACATGCGAACAGAACACACAACACTCAAGGCTATTATCATAAAAGGGTCACATAATAACTCTTTTACAAGAGTTATCACACCCCCAAACTTAGTTCATTACTCGTCCTCGAGTGATGCTCTGCCACACAACAACACAAAAACACACACCAAACCAAGAAGCGATGTTCATCACGCTTCGATGACAGTTGAGATGATGGCCTGATCAACTAAAGATGTTGCTTTCAGTCACGATTTTTCAAAGAGAATGAATCATTCAGTCCTTCTCGTTGTAAATCTGGCCAATCACCTCATATTGCAAGGATGTCGCGCTACAAATATCAATATATATAAAACACATTAGCAACTACATGAATCTTCCCATGGCTTAGTTCTCCTTAATATGACCATATTTTGATTATCCAGTGCACAAATGTCTCCACAAATTCAGTTCAGTCAACCCCCTCTCCACTAACACGAGTGTAATCAATATTGGATCAGTAGGTCTTTAAAAGCTTGTAATGTTAGGCTTGGGTGACGGTAGGATTGTTTGGGACTCTGTATCTCAAAACACCTAGGCACCCTTACTCATTCTCTGTTTAAACTTGTCTTATAAATACCTTTCTTCTTTCCTATAGAAGGCTGACCCCTTCTTCTTCCTTGTTTCCTCTCCTTTTTGATATACGGTAGGCTCAAAACTTCTCCATTTTTTTTCTCCTTTTTTTTTGAGATTATTATAGCATAAATAACCCACATTTTTGCACAAACTTCACCCTCAAGAGGTTACCTCTCCACCCCCAAACTTAGAGTGCAACATTGTCCCCAATGTTGGAGTACTGTAACAAAAATGGGGGATGAAGTACTTTTAAGTCATTACTGAGACAAAACACGGGCAAAGGCCATATTCAAGATAAAGGCCAAGCCACAAGTAAACATCCCGAGGTGAAGGGTAAACATGGATAACATATATTTATGGGGTGTATGTTCCGACCAAATTGTTCTACTTAGTCGCTCGCAATAGCACGAGGTCCCTATAGCGTGGTAAGGTCGACCCAAGTCGAATCTCTCGAGGAAGACTTAACAGGGCTTATGATGTGTTACGATAAAAGCAATAAATCTAAAACCTAAACTTGATTTTGGGGTGATGATTAACTAAGATTAACAGGAAATAAAACACGCAAACGATTCAAACCAAGCGTTCAAGCAGTTCAATAGCACAGGGATAATTCAAGAATGTGAGATAGGGCTAGGGTATTAGGGTTCTTCGCCTTGATTAATCGATTATTGCTTGATCAAGAAATCTACCTATTCATGCAATCCTCAAACCTCAATCCAAACACTCGACTTTCGTTCCGTGGATTAAACCTAGGTTATCGAATTTCCCAAATAAATACACTATTAGAGTACCCGCTTCCAGTAACCTCTAACGCAATTGATTCCTATGATGCAACGATCTATCTCTCGATAATACACTAAACATACAAATTAAATGGTGATTAATCACTTAGCAAATTCCTATCATGCACGATCTATCTCTCGATAATACACTAAACATAAATAATTCAATAGAAATCAATCACCAACAATAAACCCTAGATTCAATTGGTATTCTCAATCAAACAAATAATCAATCAATCAATTTGAATCACCCAACCCTAGAAGAGGATTAGTTCATGCTCATCTCACGGATCAAACAATTATAATTGATAGAAATCATTATCCAATAATTCAACGAGCGAAAAGTGAATAACAATCCTTACAATTGTAAATGTCGTTGATGAATTTCTCCAATCAATAGTCTTGAATCAAAACAATGTAAGGAAATTACTTGGAATATAGATGAACAATTGGGTGGGAGAACTATTGAAAAAAAACTGACGTCTGCGAATAAAATAATGAACTCAACTAGGGTTTCACGCGTTTCAAAATATATATATAGGGTCGAACATTCACGTCCAGTGCCGGACGGAGACCCAGCGCCGGACGCGAGACCTTCAAAACCAGGCGAAATCATGGGCACCAGCCGGACGCGACTCGACACGGACGCGGGCGCTGTGAAAACGGAGCGCCACGGACGCAAGGCGGCACGCGAACGCTGGCTGTCTCGACGGCTTCAACACGCCAGCGCGCGGACGCAAGCCGGCACGGACGCTGCAACTCTCGACTACTTTATCTCGAAGCCAAGACCGACGCAGGCGTCACGGACGCGGCAATCTTCGACAACTTCACATTCGCGCCACGGACGGACGCATGCCAAGACCGGACGCGGGTGCTTTCTGACGCCTCGCTCAACGCTTTAAACCCAAAGTGCAGGACGATATGAAGCACGGACGCGGCCTTCTTGCGTCGTTCTATCTTTGCCGACGCACTCAACAAGCCACGCCGAGTCCGGCCATGCGTGCTTTTATGCTCAAAATGTGTAAAACGCGATCATTCCTACACAGAACAAAACGAACATGATTCCAATAAAAAGATATTCAAAACCAAACGAATAGGAATTAAATCGTCGAAAACAAACAAAGAAAAACACAACAAAAACATGCAAAACAACTCCCCCACACTTAACTCTTTGCATGTCCTCGAGCAAATTTAGTTTCTTGAAAAGAGTGGTACACATAGAATCAATACTTCAAATAGAATCAATCTCATATTCACATCCCTTCAATGCATCTTAATAATATAGTTCTCAATATAATGATCCTCATTCATCAATCCAAATATGTGACTTATCATAGAATAGTCAAGCTTGACTCAACATGATCTCGTAAATCAATATACAACTTATATGGTTCCTTTCATGTAAGATATCCCAATGAAAAATCAAATAAGAACTTGTGGAACTTAAACCGATTATAGGACGATGATCGTTGGGTGGAAACTTCAAGTTGTACACTCGAGTATCCTAACGTAGATATCTATACCCATAGCAAATAGTCTCCATTCGAGAGAAAACACAAGCAAGAGGGTAGAGCCCTTATTCGAATTTTAAGCCCACTTATTTCATACAACGTAATTTTTTATTTTTTTGTCCACTTTTCTAGAAAATCATACAAGAGACAGGGTTCCATTTACGAAGCATACGACATCCGATCACACACCTTGTCTAAACACGACTTCCTAATTATGTCCCACAGCTCAAATTGACGCCAAGAATTATCAAACTAAAACCATATACCAACATGCAAAGAAATTCGATCAAAACGCAATCAATTCAACTTAAAGCATGATTCTTCATACACCATTGATTTCAAGAGAATAAATTTGTCTCTAATCCAAACAAAGAGTTAAGAAACGACGAAACACAACGACAAGACGCAACAAAACGGGAAACGACAAACGACAAAACAAAAACGACACAAACCAAACGATACCCCCCACACTTAAAACAGGCAAGGTCCTCATTGCATATGAATATAAAAGTATAGTAGAGGTAACTTCCCTGAAATTGTCAAAACGAAGCGGCGAGGCATCAAAACCGAAACAAACCTACAAAACAAAACACCAAAACAGAACGAACAAAGAACAAAGAACAAAAACAAAACGAACAAAAAAAAACGACATACACAAAAACGGCAAAACACGTACACTCCAATAGTGAAGAATCACTATTGGTCAGACGGCGGTGGTGGAGGTGGATCGCCATGAAACGAAGTCCAAGCTTTCCACTGAGCCTCGAGAGCGGCCATGCGCTGATTATGCTCACTCATCTGCTGATTGTATTGATTCCAGCGCTGGTTTTGCTCTCGCCATAGTCGGTTACGCTCACAAGACGCTCATTTTGTTGATCGAATCGAGAGTAGATGTCTTGACAAAATTCTGTCCAGTGACCGGCTAACTCACTCCTGAACTGACCCAACTCCTCACGTATCGAAAAGTACCCCTGCCCGGATGGACCTTGCTGAGAAGGGAACTGTGGGTGCTCGGGATCGCTGTTGCTCTGAAAAGGCTCTGTATCCCCTCCTGCATCAGTATGCTGATCTCCCTCATCATCGGATGCAATGGTGGTGTCAAAAATGATCATGTTACCACGAGGTGCATGAGATGGTCCTGCACCTGCTGCTTGAGCTTCGGCGAACTGTGCATGCATGTATCTCTTCACACAGTTCCGTATTTCATGCGGTACAAGAGTCGTCTCATTATAAGCAAATAGGGCGCCTCGAAGCTCACTTAGGTTAATCCTCTTCGGTCTGATCAGATCTTGCCCCGGAATGTACGTGCCCTCATTACTGATTATCCCCAAATGCACAGATAGTCCAGTGGGGATTTGGCACAAGGTAGGCCGACACTTCTTACGGCGCTAAACTAACTGCAGATGCTCCCAAATGAAGAAGGTTGGGCTAACCTTCGTTTTCTTAACCTCGCAAGTGAGGAGGAAGACCTCAGCTGTATTAACTTTGTTAGCCTGTTCATTGCCGAAGACATTGAAGGCAATGAATTTGTGCACCATTGCCAAAGCTGGATCCTTGATAAACCCACTCGGCATCCCAACCGACGACCAGTTATTAAAACCTGAAAGCTCATGCCACGCCTCCCTGATATTAAAAGATTGAGGTACCCTCGCACACTAAGGTTGGGAACCCAAACACACCCTTCATAACCCGAGGGGTGACCGCATATTCTTGCCCCAACAGACGACACGTCATCGTATCAGATTCATCATCAAAACCCAACGTATAATAAAATTCAACTAACAACGGAGAATACCCAGGTAATTCCATCATAGCATACTGCAGCAGGCCTAAACTCTTAAGATATTTCTTAATCCTATCCTCAAGACCCAAGCTTTGCATCAAGTCCCAATTAAATACACGTGGAGGAGTTATTTCTTGATGTATAAAACGACGGTGAAGCGTACCTTCCACAGGATTATAGATGGGAAATGCTGCAGAATACATGATGCTAATGTCTTCTAATGGTTCCTCCATTGGAACATCGTCATCTCTTGGTTGACGGGAGCTAGATCCGGCAGCCTGTTTAGTTCGTACTATAATGATAGCTGTATGGGAGGTATTGGGCAAGGTAGTGAGAGCGTCGGACTCAATAGAACTTGCGCTGGACGCAAGTGTCAGCTAAAACGTCAGACGGAGAGGAGCAAGCGCCGGACGCGGGGGCGAGCATCGGGTTCAGGAGGCGAGAGCGAGGAAGCGCCAGATGCGTTGAAAGCACCGGACGGAGGGCTGTACGCACGCGTTTGAAGGGAAACACCGGACGCGGAGGACGAGAGCGGGCGCTGGTTGGGCGAACGCCGGGCGTAGCGCCGGACTGGAGGAAGCACCGGACGGAGGGCGAGCTTGGTGCGGAGTGATCGCTCATTTTTCACACGTAAAAAGTGTAATTATAGGGTAAGCGAAGTATCGTATCCACAGAGATTGTATTACGAAAACATAGAAGCTAGCTCAACGACAATTCATCATTATCCAAGCACGTAATTTGGGTGTAAGGTTTAAGAGCTTGAATTTAATCCAAAACAAAGGTAACCATGCGTAAATATAAAATAAAGCAATAAAACTCACGGAAGATAACTATGGAGAAAGACTAACCCTAGGATGCACCAATCCTATCCACAATGATGTTTATCCCGCTTATTATTAACCGCTTTAATCCGCATAAGACGGAAGATCACATATATAACCAACAACTTCGCCATTTACGAATTGCGGCGATTGATTACTAATTTTCCCTATCACGCTTACGCCTCTAGAGGAAAATAAGCAACCCAAATGGATCACTAAGAATATGCTTCCTACGAATATCCTATCTCGCCATTCGACTCAAGGCTTATTCAGTATCATGCATTCAAGATCGATTGACAATTAATACGCTTACGCCATTAATCGCAACTAGATATGCATCAAGATTGATCGAAATCAACACATATAAATAAGCACCATGAATCATGAATCAATGCCTCGAAGGTAAATAACAATAGCGTAACTCACAACATATAGGATCGAATCATGCAAACCCTGTGATTAGAACAGAAAACTAGCTGACATAATAAACGGAATAAAATACGATTTAACCATAAAAATGTAAATTAAATATATAAAACCCGTGAGGAAGCGTTGATGAACAATGGTTGGTCTTGAATCCAATCCCAAGCGAACGAACGGAAAACAACGGAAACGATCGGACAAAAACGTTCCGATCGATAACGAAACGATAAACTAAACTAGAATAACGGAAAACAATACTAAAATTAAACTAAATGAAGATTAAAGACTAAAAGCTGTAAAACCGAGGAAAACTTAAGAAAACGAGCATTTGGGCGTAAGGGTCTATCTGGGGCGCAGGGGCTCTTGCCTTATTTATAGAAAAGGGTGGAAACCTAATTTGCGCCTCTGCACGCCGCCGCGATCGCTGTCATGGTCGCTAGTTCGACCGTGAGCCATCTCCCGCGCGCGCTCTTCTTCGCTCGTGGTCCCTCCTTGCGCTCGCATTGTACCTCGCGACCGGGCTAGCGGTCGCTAGCAATTCCGCACCGGTCGCGAAATCGTCCAAATGAGTTCTCGCGCTGGGCTTGCTCTCGCGTGCGGTGTCGCGGTCGCTACTCCTCCGGCGCCATTGGTTTGCTCATGACCAGCCTAGCGACCGCTAGGCTGGTCGCTAGAAACTGGACAGATTGTTCATTTGGTTCGTGCTTCGTTCCTTGCTTCGATTTTCAACACATAAACCTACAAAACACCAAAATAACACCCAAGAGCAATATCTTCTAGAAATAGATGAAACATTAAGAATCGATACATAAACGCACATTAAACGAGCTAAACTCATCTTCAAATATCAACTATAAACGTGTAAAATGCGCGTTTATCAAACCCCCCAAACTTAAAGCATTGTTTGTCCTCAAACAAAAATGTAATGAAAGACAAATGAAAGATCAACGAAGTAGAAAAGAGGATAACCATTATAAGCCTCAGAAACATATTAACGCTCAAAAACATTAGCACACATGACGACGTTAGCCAACTAAACACAAACAACCATCGAGGGTAAAAACTCATTTATTTTCAACCCTCACAAAGGCATGTGTGTAGAATATATAGGATACACTCAAACTCATAAAGAAATTAAGGACGTGTATACACTCAATGATCAATGCAATGCAACATCTTACCATAGGCTTGCCGTTTCTCTAACATCTCCACCGCGTCAAATGTGTTCAAATGAGGATCAAAGAGGTCTTTTGATAGGTTATAATGTAGGCACATTGGTTAAGGTAGGATAATATATGGCTAAGTGACTCAAGTAAAACTCCAAGCACACCATTTATATATTTCGACACATATGGACTTTGTCCATTTTCCTCTTCTTTCCCAACGTGCTAAATTGACGTTTTATGCCTCATAAGGTACCTATACTTTAATTAAAGACCATTTATGCTCAACGCTCATAGTGAACTTAACATTTTTCTTTTTTCTTTTCTTTTCTAGAGCTTATAGGGTTTAACTTTCACAACAAAGGTACTATTCTTTACCACAGATGTATTTTTCTACAAGAAACTTTTCTCGTCATAACTTACATCAAAATTTCACCCCTTTTGATTCCCATATCCATCCTCACCTCCTATCATCCGGTTAATCGAAAGAAAAAGTCTAATAAAGGCTCAAAGAAGGCGACAAATGGTATATAACATCGGGTTAGTGTTTGGGTGAATATGTGGTTAACAAAGATGGCCTTTATCCTTTCCAAATTGAAACACATATTGCGGCCTCGATACGTAAGAACGGCAAGTTCTAGAAGATAATCACATGCATGATATCACACAATTAATGTAAATAGATCAAGATGTTTATACCGTGAAGCTCAAGTCTCACGGGTTAAGCAAATGGTGAAAAACAACAAGCTAAGCCATCTCACGTCATTCATGCGCCATTTTCTAACATATCATGTGCACTATCATTAAATTTCACATAAATTTTCTATCGTCATCGGCCACATGGATTAACACACTTCACTTAACTCGTTGATCGACGCATACCTAAAACGAAAAAAAAAAAGCGAAACACGACAAAAAGCAACACAAACGAAAGACACGACAAAACACGAAAACACAAACAAAGAAAACGCTGGGTTACCTCCCAACAAGTGCTTACTTTAACGCCTTTAGCTAGACCATCACTAACCTTGTCAATCCGGCGCTTTTGTGGCAACAAATCCTTCTCAACTCGTGGATCCTCCTAAACTTAGCATTTACGATCTCCACCATCGACTATGGAAGTGGCCCCCAAACTTGAATGATACACTCGAGTTCCATGCCGAGTCCTTCTTTCTTCTCACAGATTCCTCGATCGGTCGAGTACCCTCTAAATGTGAGACGCAGTGCGGCGGCAGTCATGATCGAGCAAAGAATCTTTGGCTTTCCAACGCCGTGTTGCTTGATGGCGTCAGATATGGAAATTTTTAGCTCCTCATCGTTAACACGAAACGTGAGATTGCCTTCCCGCACATCAATCAACGCATCGACCGCCATAGAAAAGGTCTACCAAGGATTAGTGGTTGTTGTTTGAATTCGGAATATCTAAAATAACAAAGTCGGCAGAAAACAAAATCTCAATTCTTACCAACACGCCTTCGATGATACCTTTTGGATATGTGACGATCGGTCAGCCATCATCGCGAAATCTTCGCCGGCTTCATCTTTCCTAGGTGTATCCGGTTGAAAACGCTCAATGGCATCGATTGATGCTCGCCCCAAGTCGCACAAAACATTTGGAAAAGTCTCGCCGGCGATCTCGCACTCTAACGTGAAACCGCGGGATCCTTTTGCTTCAGAGAGCTTCCTTTGCAAGACGGCATCATTCTTGGATAGGAAATTTTCTCAAATTTCCCAAGTTTCTTCTTGCTTGCAAGCTGCCTTTAAAAATTTCATGTAGCAGGCATGTTTCGCAGTAGCTCAAAGAGAGGCAAATTTATCTCAACTTTTGGAAAAACCTCTTTAAAACGAGCAAACTCCTCGTCATATTTCGACTTGACAAGTCGACTCGGAAACGGGACCGGAGGAGTGTACGTGCGAGGATTTGCTTCTGGGGTTGCCTCGCGATCTACCTCGCGACCGCTGGGAAGGTCGCGAGGAATCTGCTGCGCGCTGGACTCCTTCCTCGCGTGCGAAGCTATGGCCTTGACTCACAACCTGATTTCTCGGCCATGTGCTCTGACTGATTGCTCGCGGGCTGGTTTGCGAGCGATGGGTCGCCGCATGAATAAATCCGCGCAGCACACTCGATGGCTCATGGTCGGTGCGGACGCTGCGCTCGGTCGCGGCCTCGTAGTAAATTATCTGGACTCGCGATCGTGCTCGCGGTCGCGAAGCTCGCTCCAAGTGCTTTCATGCTCTTCTTCCTCGGTAGGGCTCGGTAGGCTCATCCACCTCGTCCGGATAGCAAAGCACCGATTCTTCGGGTTTACCTCCAGTACACTCGGAAATTGGCCCATCTTTTGTAGTGCATTCACTTGCACGGCTATTTGACCAATTTGATTCTCCAACATCTTCATATGCTTCCCATAGCCGTCAAAGGGACTCCAAGTGATTTATCTTACGCCTTGTTGCTTATGAACGAATCGATTCGTTGCCAATTGTTGGTTGCTTACAACCAACTGCGCATCATGTCTTCGAGACTTGGCTTCTTCGGCTCTTGAAACGAATTACAACATTGAAGCTCACTTTGGAGGTTGTTGGAAATTCAATGATTCCTCCGATTGACGTGGTGGCGTTCTGTCTCAATCGACTCTTCAAAATAGTGAACTTCTTCATGAGATCGCCATATTTTGAATCACTCTCAACAAGAAATGCTTTGACGATGGCGTTCTCTCCGTTGGCCATTGATAGCTATTGGCGCCATCTCTTCTACAATACGGCTTGCCTCACAACTGTCGGTTCAATAAGCAGCCCCGCCGACGCATCCACCATGCTCCTTGTCTCGCCATGTCAATCCACCGTGAACTGTGATTTGTTGCTCCTGGAGAACCCATGTTGTGGACATCGTCTCAATAGACCTCTGAATCTCTCCCATGCCTCGAATAATGATTCGTCGTGGTTTTGGCAAAATGAGAGATTTCGGCGATGATCTTCTGCGCTTTCGCGGGGAAGTATTTCGAAGAAACTTCGCAAAGTTTCCCCAAGTGTCGATGCCACTCGGTCCAAACTTTGAACCAATCTTCGCTTCACAGAATGAGAAACCGAACATGCGATCCGGATCGTGTCTTGTGGCACCCCATGCTGCTTGATGGTGTTACAAATATCGAGAAAAGTCTCGAGATGTGCATTCGGGTCTTCCATGACTCCTCCCCAAACCGCTCTCCTTGACCATACCGATCGGGGCGGTTTGAGCTCGAAATTATTTGCATCTACGCAAGGGCCCCAACCGCCTCCTTGAACTGCTCGTGGGATGTCGGTACATGTGATTCGAGGTCTTTCCTCCGAGCAGCGGGACAATGATTCCCATGTTCGCCATCCGACGCATCTCTCGCAAAGTCAGCTAGCATGCGTGCTACTTGCTCGGGAGGAATGCCCCCGTTCTGCGGATTGGCTGCCATTGCAGCCCGTCTCTTCTCTCGTCCTCTTCTCCTTTGAGAGCCTTCAATCTCGGGATCTAATAATACTTCAGGAGGTCCCTGAGATCTTGTACGCATAAACCACCTGCGAGAAGAGAGAAATTAGCACTAACAAAAATAAATAAATAATATAATATATAACTTGAATTAATAAATCCAAATCGTCAAATTATTCCTATGTGATCTTAACAATCCCCGGCAAGGGCGCAAAAATTTGATCGCTCCTTTTTCACACGTAAAAAGTGTAATTATAGGGTAAGCGAAGTATCGTATCCACAGAGATTGTATTACGAAAACATAGAAGCTAGCTCAACGACAATTCATCATTATCAAAGCACAGAATTTGGGTGTAAGGTTTAAGTGCTTCGGAATTTAATCCAAAACAAAGGTAACCATGCAGAAATATAAAATAAAGCAATAAAACTCACGGAAGATAACTATGGAGAAAGACTAACCCTAGGGATGCACCAATCCTATCCACAACGATGTTTATCCCCTTATTATTAACCGCTTTAATCCGCATAAGACGGAAGATCACATATATAACCAACAACTTCGATTCACGACAATTGCGGCGGTAGTTGATTACTAATTTTCCCTATCACGATTCGCCTCTAGAGGAAAATAAGCAACTCAAATGGATCACTAAGAATATGCTTCCTACGAATATCCTATCTCGCCATTCGACTCGAGGCTTATTCGTATCATGCATTCAAGATCGATTGACAATTAATACGCTTCGCTATTAATCGGCAACTAGATATGCATCAAGATTGATCGAAATCAACACATATAAATAAGCACCATGAATCATGAATCAATGCCTGGAAGGTAAATAACAATAGCAGAACTCACAACATATAGGATCGAATCATGCAAACCCTAGGATTAGAACAGAAAACTAGCCAGACATAATAAACGGAATAAAATACGATTTAACCATAAAAGCAGAAATTAAATATATAAAACCCGTAGGGAAGCGTTGGATGAACAATGGTTGGTCTTGAATCCAATCCCAAGCGAACGAACGGAAAACAACGGGAAATGATCGGTCAAAAACGTTCCGATCGATAACGAAACGATAAACTAAACTAGAATAACGGAAAAACAATACTAAAATTAAACTAAATGAAGATTAAAGACTAAAAGCTGTAAAAACTGAGGAAAACTTAAGAAAAACGAGCACTGGGGCGTAAGGGGTCTATCTGGGGGCGCAAGGGCTCTTGCCCTATTTATAGAAAAGGGTGGAAACCCTAATTTGCGCCTCTGCCGCGCCGCCTCGCGATCGCTGCTCGCGGTCGCTAGTTCGACCGCGAGCCATCTCCCGCGCGCGCTCTTCTTCGCTCGCGGTCCCTCCTTGCGCTCGCATTGTACCTCGCGACCGGGCTAGCGGTCGCTAGCAATTCCGCACCGGTCGCGAGAAATCGTCCAGTGAGTTCTCGGCGCTAGGGCTTGCTCGCGTGCACGGTGTCGCGGTCGCTACTCCTCTGGGCGCTCGCTGGTTTGCCTCGCGACCAGCCTAGCGACCGCTAGGCTGGTCGCTAGAAACTGGACAGATTGTTCATTTGGTTCGTGCTTCGTTCCTTGCTTCGATTTTCAACACATAAACCTACAAAACACCAAAATAACACCCAAGAGCAATATCTTCTAGAAATAGATGAAACATTAAGAATCGATACATAAACGCACATTAAACGAGCTAAACTCATCTTCAAATATCAACTATAAACGTGTAAAATGCGCGTTTATCACGGAGGTGGCGAGCGCTGAGGGAAGGCGCCGGACGGAGTGGAAGTGTCGGACGCGGCGCTGGAGTGCACGAGGGAGGGCTGAGAGAGAGAAAGAAATTAGGGTTAGAACCTCTTGAATAATTTATTTATACATATATATATATATATATATATATATATATTTATTATTATTTTTTTTAATTTTATTTCATTTTATTTTATTTTATTTTATTTTTTTAAATAATTTCGGACCCAACGCCGGTTTGGATGCGTCCGGCCCTGGGTCATAGCTTCTGCCCGAAAATATTTTCTCCACCCAACGGGTTGTAACTCGTCCTATACTGGGTACCTTCTCCACCTGAAACAATAATCTCCACCTGTGCCGATTTCGCCCGCCCGCGCGTGAGGCGTAGCTCAGATCGCCTTTTCTTCAATTTGTACCCAACGCGGTTTGGGCGCGTCCGGCGCTGGGTACCCTGCGACGGAATTTTGAGTCTTTTCTTCTTGTATCCAACACTCCAAGATATTCAATTCCAACCTGCACCACACAAAACAAAAACAACATCAAAAACACAAACAGAAACAAAAACAAAAGAAAAACGAGCAAAACAAAAATAAACGTGGGTTGCCTCCCACGAAGCGCTAATTTTAACGTCGTTAGCTCGACCACTAAGTCCTCATTTTGACGAATTTTTTCGGGCAAGAAGCTTTGCCCCGACTCTCATTATCCAACGCGCCTCTGCTAGGCGATAACCATATTCCGGAGAGTAAGGTGGCGGCTCTTTCCACTCATCCTCGACTTGTACTTTACCCCGATCTTTCTTACACTTAGACTGAAGTGTGGGGTCAGTCTTCTCACTGTCGATTTCTTCCTTGGACATCCGTACCTGCAAGACCTTATTCTCGTCCAAAATATCAAGGGCAGTGATAGAAAAACACGATGCAGTAGTAGAAACAGTAGAATTATAACTCGTACTACTAGCACGGAATGTCTCCGCTGCACTCCAATACAACCAAGCTTATCAATCCTTTAGTGAAATCAATTTGGGTATTTGTTGTAGCCATAAATGGTCTACCTAACAACAACGGATGTCCACTCTCATGTTTTCCATTCCCTTCTCCCATGTCAATGACAACAAAATCAACTGAGACTAACAAGTTACCCATTCGTATTAAAATGTCTTCGATCACCCCCTTCGGGTACCGAATAGTTCCCTCAGCTAATTCTAATCGCATGCTGGTTGGTTTTAACTCCCCAAGTTTTAATGAGTTAAACAGAGACAAGGACATTAAATTAATCCCAGCACCCAAATCAAGCATCCCCGATGCAGATTTCCCATTACCAAAAGCAACATTAAGAGTAAAACTACCTGGATCGCTTTGCCTTGGTTTGGGTTGGTGCGGAACGAGCTTCTTCCTCTTTTCAATTACCACTTTCTTCATATTCCCCGTTTCTTTCCTTCGACCGTCGACGGCTCGGAAATGGAATGGGTGGCTCATAAACTCGCGAGGTTGTTCTTCTTCCATCCCGGTCTCGCCATCACCCTCGCACTTCTCATTCTCACTTCCATAAGTCGTAATGTACCTCGCATGCTCCGATTAGCTAGGAAACTTTCCTTTTGGTCTCTTTGCACTAATTGTTCGGCAGCCCAAAGAATCGTCCCACTTGAGTTTCCACTCTCTTCAAGGATGACTCAAAGACTCAAATCTAAGGTTACTTGCTTGGATAAACGATTCAGAGAATCCTCAAGCGATGGTTTATTGGGAGCATCAATTTGTTGCCGGGTTTGCCGAGGTTGTCATTCGAACTGGTACCCCGACTTGTTCCTCCTCGATTCGACTCCAAGAGAAGTTAGGATGATTTCCCCACCGGGATTGTAAGAATTTGAGAAGGGTCATTTACGGTCTCGATGGATAGCCTTGCGATTTCCTCTTTGGTACCCTTGTTGGAACCCCCATAGCATTAGCTTGCACTTCTTCGTCGCCATCTCATTTCCTCTTTGGCACACGTTGGCTCCATGTCCCGCTTCTCCACAAATTCCACAAGTTTCCATCGACATCACTTATTGCTGTTGGAATTGAGGTGATGTCTGAGGCTCGGTTGTTCTCAATAATTGAACTTAGCGAGTGAGATCCGCCAGTTGCTGTGTCACTTCATAACTGGGTGCCATCTCTTTTGCTGCTGCAGCAGGTCTTCATCCCGCACTTCTCCTTTGCGAGTTTGCAGCTAGCGTCTCCAGAATCTCGCTAACGTCATCAGCAGTGTAATTTCCAATGTCTCCTCCAGCCGCATTATCTATCATGTATTGATAGTCCATCGTCAATCCATCATAGAAGAACTGGTTGAGAAGCTCAACTGGGTAATGGTGATGCGGACACTGCTGCTGTAATGACTTGAAACGATCACATGCCTCATGCATAGGTTCTCCAGCCATCTGCTTGAATGTGGCTATCTGAGCCCTCAGCTCTTGTGTCTTCTGGTTCGAGTAGTACTTTCCCATGAACTTGTCATACACGGCTTGCCACCTCGTCAGTGAACCAGGCTGTAGAGACATTAACCATGTCTTGGCTCTATCTTTCAGGGTGTAGGGAAAACACCTCATTCTCAGTGTATCTTCTCATAGTTCCGCTCGGTGGAAAAGTATGAACCATCGCATAGAACTCCCTGATGAAGTTCAAGCGCATCCTCGCCAGCATCCCATAGAATGACGGAAGCGGTTGAAGTGGATGGGCTTCAACTCATAGTTACGGGCCGGATCCCCGAGGACTATGCATGACGTTGTCACCCCAATGACGGGTCGAGAAAATCACGCATCCTCGGTTTCCTTCTTCATGGCCTCCTCCACCGCCATTTCTTCCGCACAGATTCCTCTCGAGATCTATCGATCGATCCTCGTTGGTACGAAGGATCTATCGACCTGAACGGAAGAACGAACAAGATGGAATATCCCAAAACATCCGAATCTAACCTCAGTGATATAGGTCAAGATTTCACCCATACCCCAACTAGATAGTCGACGCAAGAACTCGGGGCGATGAATGACACCTAAGCGAGGAATGGATGTCTCGTCGATCGTCGATAATTGAATTTCTTGGCAAATGCAAGAAAATTCAAGAGCTAATGAAGAGAGAATAAACTCACATATATTCAGTAAATCAAAAGCGAATATTTTCAGATGCTTACAAGCCTTTATATAGCTGAAACGAAGTCTAATCCTTATCAAAGAAGGACTCCTAATCAAAGTAGAACTCTAATTTACAAAAGAAGTTTTAATAAACTAGGACTCTAGATAATCAAGCCTAAAAATACTACGAAAAATCTTGATACAAAAACGTGGCCCATATGCCATATAATAATTAAATTCACAAAACTTGGGCTGCATCATTCCCCTTCTCTTGAAAAGGATTTGTCCTCAAATCCAAGTCGTCACCTATATCAAACGGACTCACCCACTTCAATTCACTAGCCCTCGCAAGATACCAAATGTGGGAATCCAGCCTTATATCCAGCCCAGGATAAGCCTCCGCGGGCAATGTGGGACGCATCATCCCCACCCCCATAAGACCCGACTGCCTCAGTCGGCGATCTGGCGAACCCTATGAGACACCGACCCAGCGGAAGGTCAGCTCTGATACCAAATGATATGATCCTCGTTTGTGATGGAGAATCAATCGACGCAGAACGGAAGACTTGATAAAACTCGAACCAATGGATATCCCAAAACCTCTGAATCTAACCTCCGAGTGATATAGGTCAAGATTTCGCCTATACCCCAACTAGATAGTCGACGCAAAGAACTCGGGACGATGAATGACACATGAACGAGGGATGGATGTCTCGTCGACATGTCGATAATTGAATTTCTTGCAAATGCAAGAAAATTCAAGAGCTAATGAAGAGAGAATAAACTCACATATATTAAGTAAATCAAAAGTCAATATTTTCAGATGCTTACAAGCTTTTATATAGCCGAAATCAAGTCTAATCCTTATCAAAGAAAGACTCTAATCAAAGTAGAACTCTAATTTACAAAAGAAGTTTGAATAAACTAGGACTCTAGATAATCAAGCCTAAAATACTACGAAAAATCTTGATACAAAACGTGGCCCATATGCCATATAATAATTAAATTCACAAAACTTGGGCTGCATCATACTCTCCAAACTCTCAGACTAACTGTCACAGACTTGCCTTACTTTCTGACAAGCTTTCTTCTTCCGAGTTCGAAAGATTAAATTCTCCCACCACTGAATGTTGTTGAACACCGTGCCAACTTCCTTTGAGACTTCGACGACCTAGCATACACAAACACAAGACAAGGAAACGGATTACGGCAAGACTGTGGGAAGAATTAACCAAACAAAATAAAATAAACAAAAATAGAAGATAGGAGGAGAAAATAACACAATCAAAATGCCTAAAGCCTTCCCTAAGAACGAGCGCAAAAATTTGTTCCACCAAATTGTTCTACTTAGTCGCCGCATAATAGACGAGGTCCCTATAGCGTGGTAAGGTCGACCCAAGTCGAATCTCTCGAGGAAGACTTAACAGGCTTACGATGTGTTACGATAAAAGCAATAAATCTAAAACCTAAACTTGATTTTGGGGTGATGATTAACTAAGATTAACAGAAATAAAACACGCGAACGATTCAAACCAAGCGCTCAAGCAGCTCAATAGTACAGGATAATTCAAGAATGTGAGATAGGCTAGGGTATTAGGGTTCTTCGCCTTGATTAATAGATTATTGCTTGATCAAGAAATCTACTGCTCATGCAATCCTCAAACCTCAATCCAAACACTCGACTTTCGCTCCGTGGATTAAACCTAGTTATCGAATTTCCCAAATACATACACTATTAGAGTACCCGCTTCCGGTAACCTCTAACCCAATTGATTCCTATGATGCAACGATCTATCTCTCGATAATACACTAAACATACAAATTAAATGGTGATTAATCACTTAGCAAATTCCTATCATGCACGTATCTATCTCTCGATAATACACGAAACATAAATAATTCAATAAAATCAATCACTCGACAATAAACCCTAGGATTCAATTGGTATTCTCAATCAAACAAATAATCAATCAGTCAATTTGAATCACCCAACCCTAGAAGAGGATTAGTTCATGCTCATCTCACGGATCAAACAATTATAATTGATAGAAATCATTATCCAATAATTCAACGAGCGAAAAGTGAATAACAATCCTTACAATTGTAAATGTCGTTGATGAATTTCTCCAATCAATAGTGTTGAATCAAAACAATGTAAGGAAATTACTTGGAATATAGATGAACAATTGCGTGGGAGAACTATTGAAAAAAAACTGACGTCTGCGAATAAAATAATGAACTCAACTAGGGTTTCACATGTTTCAAAATATATATATAGGGTCGAACATTCACGTCCAGCGCCGGACGGAGACCCAGCGACGGACGCGAGGCCTTCAAAACCAAAGCGAATCATGGGCACCCAATACGGATGCGGACTCAACGCGGACGCGGCGCGGCACAAATGTAGCCACGTCGGACGCTGGCCGTCTCTCGACAACTTCAACACGATTGCCAAGACGGACGCAAGTCACGGACGCGCAACTCTGACTACTTATCTCGGAAGCCACGGACGCAGCGCCCGACACGGCGATCTTCTCGACAACTTCACATCTGCGCCCACGGACGATGCCGTCACGGACGCTGGGCGCTCGAGACGCCTCGCTCAACGCTTAAACCCAAATACGGACGATATGAAGCGCGGACGCGGCCTTCATGCGTCGTTCTATCTTTTGCCGATGCACCCAACAGGCTACGCCGAGTCCGCGCTTGGGTGCTTATGCTCAAATGTAAACGCGATCATTCCCTACACGTAACAAAACGAACATGATTCCAATAAAATATATTCAAAACCAAATGAATAGGAATCAAATCGTCGAAACAAACAAAGAAAACACAACAAAACATGCAAAACAAAGGTATGGAAGAATATTTAGCGGTGCACAAAAGAAAAGGTCAGAAGCTCAAAAGGGACCCTAAGGAAATCATGATATAAAGGTAGGCTAAGAAAGGCACAATCGATCCAAAAATGGCCTACGTCCTATCCATATATTGACACACTTATGTATATTGTCTCAAGGGGGATTCCCAACCAAATAGGAGAGACAGGCACTCATACAAAAATGTAAGCCAATTAAGGGTTACCAATGCAATGGTCAATCCCGATAGGAACTAATATGCCAATACCCAAAATATTAGAGGCACACCCCCACAAAATAAGGATCAATTCCAGACAAACAATGAGACAGACCAAAGATCACAATGTAAAACAAGAAGACACTAACATCATAAAGCCATCCATTGCCAATCGGGCATCATCATCATCAACAAAACAAACGAAATAACATGCTTCACACGGACAAAACAGAATAAGAAAACACAACACAAGACAAAGAATGCTTGAAAGAAGGCTCAAGCAAGGCATAACCCAACACAGAAACATAAGACACAAACACAAAGACAAAATACCAACAAAGGATTGAGTTCAGAAAAACGCCCCTAGCCTACGCATCGGGCAGACCCGAGGGAGTAGGTGAGGTAGGGGTGGGTGGAGCAGCAGCAGGAATAGCATCTTCAGCTGTAGGGGAGCCAGTTAGCTCAACATCATGAGTCATTGTAGCGGCATTGAGTGGAACTTAGGCAGGCGGAGCCTGGGTCTCGGTGGTGGCAGTAGGGTCTGACTTGGATGGTTAAACATGACTAGGGGCCGCTTCATTCTCCTCTCAGCCCCGGTGTCAGAATCATAATCCGAAGGTAAAGGCCAAGCCTGGAATACCCGGTGTGGGAATTCAGGGAAGGCCGGCATTTGTACCGTAGATATCGGTCTCAGACTACTCTCCAATACGCGATCCCGCTTACGACAATACACCCAATAATGCTTAAGATCGTCTTCAAACGCAGCAGATCGAAGCATGAGGACTTTGATCTGCATGCAGAGGAACTTCGCATATCTAAAACGAAGGGCTCGGAGGGGTCGGCATTGGAAGGATGGACCAGCTGCAAACGTGCAAAGATGGGTCTTCAGTCGGACCATGACGATGAGTCAAGGTCTTGATATCGATAAAAGCTTTCTCAGCGAGGTGATCTTCATCATCCCCGAAAGGAACCCCGACTTTCATGCACAGTTGCGTAATCAAAGAGGGAAAGAACAAACGGCCTTTCTTCCTTTTACGGCACTCATCCGCCTCGCGCCAAATTTGAGCGCCCACATTGACAGTCCTCCCGGTAAAAATGCACAAGAGCGGCAACATCCGCTCTTCAGAAACAGTGGTATCATGGGTGGTAGGAAAAATACGGCTTTTAATGAAGTGAAGCCACACATGAGCCTCCAATCATAATGACGCGGCTTTTATGGAGCGACACCCCTGTGTGGAAAAAGCCGTCTCAGCGCCTCTTCGAGATCATCAACCGAAGGAGCCCTCTTCATGGCGGAGAAGGCATCATCCATATCATTCTCCAAGTTATAAAAATCATTAATGGTTTCCGGAGAGAAAACCACCTACCCCTCACCACAGCCGATAAACCCTCCTTATTCGGCAGAGGAGTGATGTTTGCGTAGAATTCTTTGACTAGAGGCTTAATGGGTGGGGGTGGAATTGCTACAAAAGACGCCCAACCATTGAGGGATATCAACTCCACCACAAAAACTAGAGTTTCTTTAGATTTCTGGAAGCCCTTTTCCATCCATAATCGCTTGATTTCGTGCGCTTAAATCTCTCAAACCCACCATGGGCTCGAATTTGAATGGCGCCGATTGACCGACCGCCTCGTTGATGAGGGCTTGTCCACCGCCTCTTGACTTGAATAGCCTCGTGCTCGGCTTCCTCCGATAACTCGCTTTACCCTTATCGCCTCGACTATTTTTCTCTTAGATGAAGAAGGCCCAACAACCTGCGGAGAAACCGGTGAAACTTCCGGCGATATTTCGATGTCCGAAATGATAAAAGGCGTACCAGCGTCATTGCTCGGAATAGACAATGGTACCGCTTGCTTCCTGACCCTGATGCTGAGTCTCCGCATGATAGCTAAACTTGGAGGAAAAGGTGAAGGAGACAAATAAATTCCAGAACCAAAACAGAGCTTGAGAGAATAGAAGGCGGACGTGGGAAGTGAGGGCAAACTCGAAGCAAGATGGGGGAAATAGGAGAAATGGTTGATTGTGGGGTGGAAAAGAAAAAGGGGCACGACTTTTTAAATGAAAAGTCAACCCAATTTTCTCCCGCCCTTTTTACCAAAATATCAAGCTGATATTTCACCTTTTTCTCCACCCTCTGCAAGTCCAATACTGGAACAAAGATTAGCACAATGCTCAGAATTTTTGCCCAGAGGTACGTACGTACCATACCTGCAATCTAACCTCAACACATCAGTTTAAAAGATATAACCCACATCCTTCTTAACAATACTATAGCAAATTATTAACAACCCAAAAACAAAATGACGAACGAGCATAAAACAAATATGTACAAACAAAACACTAGGGCTGCCAGGCGCCTGATCGCCATGGTAACCCATGTTACCCGTGGTCAGGCGTCTTTCAAAGATGTTGAGGTCTTCTCGCGAACGACCTCGCCACCACAATAATGCTTGACACGCTGCCCATTGACTTGAAATTTCCGACCCGACGTTCCTTCTTGTAATGTTATAGCACCATGGGGCGCTACTCGGAGAATTGTGAAAGGACCCGACCATCGTGATTTCAGCTTACCCGGGAATAACCTCAGCCTTGAATTGAACAACAACACCTGCTGACCCGGCAAGAACTCACGGCGCAAGATGTTGTTATCATGCCATCTCTTCGTTTTCTCTTTGTACAATTTAGCATTTTCATAAGCAAACCACCGGAATTCATCCATTTCACTTAATTGCAACAAACGAGCCTCTCCAGCAGCCTTATGCTCAAAATTAAGTTTCTTTATTTCCCAATAGGCTCGATGCTCAAGTTCCAGTGGGAGATGACAAGCTTTCCCATAGAACAACCGGTAAGGTGACATCCCTAAGGGTGTTTTGAAAGCTGTTCTGTAGGCCCACACTGCATTATCCAATCTCATGGACCAATCCTTGCGTCCTGGGTTCACCACCTTCTCCAAGATACCTTTTATTTCTATATTGGAGAGTTCCGCTTGGCCATTTGTTTGCGGATGATATGCAGTAGCAATCTTATGGCGAATGTTATACTTAGCTAGGACAGCACTTACGGCCTTGTTGACAAAATGTGCTCTCATCATCGATGATCGCGAGGAGTACCGAATCGTGTGAATATGTTCTTTTGCAAGAACTTGATCACAACCTTCACATCATTAGTGGTACTCGCCACGGCTTCCACCCATTTAGATACGTAATCAACCGCCACCAGAATGTAGAGGTTTTTCAAATGAGGGTGGGAAAGGACCCATAAAGTCGAGGCCCCACACGTCAAAGAGTTCAATTTCCAGAATAAAGTTCATTGGCATCTCATTCCGAGAAGATATATTTCCAACTCTTTGACATCGATCACATTTTTGCACAAAAGCATGGGCATCTTTAAACAAGGTCGGCCAAAAATAACCTGATTGAAGTACCTTAGCCGTCGTTCTTTGTCCCGCAAAATGACCACCATATGAAGTGGCATGACATCCCTCTAGAATTGATTCCACTTCTTCATGCGGAACACAGCGCCTCATCAACTCGTCAGGGCAGCGCTTGTATAAGAATGGTTCATCCCAAAAGTAATGTTTGACCTCGGCAAAGAACCTTTTCTTCTGATGTGATGAGAATTCGTGATCAAAGACTCACGCACTGTGAAGTTGACAAAGTCCGCATACCAAGGTGTACTACTATGATGCATGCTCATCAATTGCTCATCAGGGAACGCGTCCTGAATTTAGACATGAGTCTTGTCACCCTCGGCAGTCGGCAGTCGAGACAAATGATCAGCTACTTGATTTTTTGTTCCCTTCATGTCTCTGATTTCCAGATCAAATTCTTGCAGGAGCAAGATCCACCGAATTAGCCGTGGCTTTGCATCTTTCTTAGCGACAAGATACCTGATGGCTGCGTGATCTGTATAGACTATCACTTTCGACCCTACGAGGTAGGCTCTAAACTTCTCACATGCGAATACCACAACAAGCAGCTCTTTCTCCGTTGTGGTGTAATTGATTTGGGCCTCCACCAGTGTTTTACTCGCATAATAGATGGAATGGAATACCTTCTTCTTTCGTTGACCCAGTACAGCCCCCACAGCGAAGTCACTGGCATCACACATCATTTCGAAAGGCAATGCCCAGTTCGGACCAATAATTACAGGTGCTGTCACTAGAGCTCGTATCAACACCTCAAATGCCTTCAAACATTCAGGAGTAAACTCAAAGTGGCGATTTTGCTCCAGCAATGCACATAGTGGCTTAGCAATTTTCGAAAAATCCTTTATAAACCCTCTATAAAACCCAGCATGTCCCAAGAAACTACGCACACCTTTACAAGAAGTGGGAGGTGGAAGTTTGTCCATCACTTCGATCTTTGCTTTATCCACTTCTATTCCTGCCTTGGATATGTGATGGCCTAGCACGATGCCCTCTTGCACCATGAAGTGGCATTTTTCCCAATTTAGCACCAAGTGCGTCGCCTCGCAACGCTCCAGAACCTTCCCCAAATTACTCAGGCATATCCCATAAGTATCTCCAAATACGGAGAAATCATCCATGAAGATTTCCACTGACTTCTCCACCATATCCGAAAATATTGCCATCATGCAACACTGGAACGTTGCAGGGGCGTTACAGAGCCCAAAAGGCATTCTTCTAAAAGCGAAAGTGCCATAGGGACAAGTGAAAGTGGTTTTGTGTTGATCATCGGGTGCAATAGCAATTTGATGATAGCCAGAATACCCATCTAAGAAACAGAAGAACTCCTTACCGGCAAGTTTGTCAAGCATCTGATCCATGAATGGCAGAGGGAAATGATATTTCCTGGTTGCCGTGTTCAGTTTTCTGTAGTCCACGCAAACACGCCATCCAGTTATCATCCGAGTTGAAATCAATTCTTGTCGATCATTAGCAATCACAGTAATCCCCCCTTTCTTAGGAACACATTGCACTGGGCTTACCCAAGAACTATCCGAGATCGATAAATCATTCCAATCCGGCATTTAATAATTTCTTTCTTCAACACTTCTTTCATCGCCGATCGAGACGACGCGATGCTCTATGGAAGTGCTATGGCGCCTTCCAAAGAATATCTTATGCATGCACGTAGAAGGGCTGATCCCTTTATATCGACAATTGACCATCCAATAGCTCTCTTGTATTTTCGCAACACCTGTAGCAAGGATTCTTCCTGATCATGCTCAAGAGCGGCTGAAATGGTTACTGGAAGAGTTTTCTCCTCGCCCATATATGCATATTTCAGATGGTTCGGCAAGGTCTTCAGACTTAACGTTGGAGGTTCGTCAATTGAAGGCTTGGATACCTGGACGGTATGATCTGCAAGCCCCAACAACTCCGGGAGTCGAGTGATACGTGGTGTAACAGAATGCTTCTCGTCGAAAAGATGCGTACACAACTCCCTACCTTTCTCCAACTCTATGAGTTCGGCATATTCCTCATCACTATTCTCGGACTGAGAGGAGTGCTCTCGCATTGTATCCTCAATGACCTGCTCCAGAACTTGGATTACCGAGGATTCTTCCACTTCGTCAGGATACTTCATAGCATTGAATACATTGAACGTAACCTTTTGATCATTCACCCTCATTGTGAGTTCGCCCTTTTGAACATCAATCAGATTCCTTCCAGTTGCAAGGAAAGGACGTCCCAAAATGATAGGCACCTCGTGATCTGCTTCATAATCCAAAATGATGAAATCTACGGGAAAAATGAACGTATCCACTTTTACTAGCACATCTTCAATTTTTCCTTCGGGATGAGCCATAGATCGGTCCGCCAATTGCAAGGTCACTGTTGTGGGCCTAGCTTTTCCTATCCCGAGCTTCTTGATTATTGAGAGCGGCATTAAGTTTATACTTGCTCCCAAATCACATAGAGCACGACCGACGTCGCGTCCTCTAATTGAGCATGGAATTGTAAAGCTCCCTGGATCTTTCAACTTGGGTGGAATTTTGCTTTTTAACATGGTACTACTGCTCTCGGTCAGTGCCACTGTTTCGAACTCACCCAAACGTCTCTTCTTGGTTAGGATGTCTTTCAAGAACTTCACATAATTTGGCATCTGTTCCAAAGCTTCGACCAATGGAATGTTAATATGCAATTGCTTTAAGACATCTAGAAATCTTCGAAACTGAGTATCTTGTTGCTTCTTTTTCAACCTCTCGAGGAAAGGAGGTGGTGGACGATATACCACCTCATCCGTAAACTTTGGCAAAGGATTTGCTGCAGCAAGTTCCTCGGGTAATGGTGAGAAAGCTCATTAGTGTAGGAAATATGAATAGTAGCACATCTTTCATATTTGTGTAGCACAATCAGAATTAATATGTTTCACATGTTAATTTAGCATATATTTCATCCATTCGTAGCACATATGCTAAATATATTAGTTTAGCACATCTTTTATTGCAGCGTAGCACAAGAAGAGTTCTAGTGCTGCACAGTAATCCGCGTAGCACACAAAACACAAAACTGTAGCACAACCGAAATTAAAATCTCAACCATTGATCTAGTAAATCAAAGGCCCAGATTCATTCATATTTCCTACCAAATTATCCTTTTCTAGCTGAACCATCTCCTATATATATATATATATATATATATATATATATGGATGAGTTATCGTGAGAAAGCTCCTTAGTGTAAGAAATATGAATAGTAGCACATCTTTTATATTTGTGTAGCATAATCAGAATTACTATGTTGCACATATTAATTTAGCACATATCTCATCCCTTCGTATCACATATGCTAAATATATTAGTTTAGCACATCTTTCATTGCAGCGTAGCACAATAAGGGTTTTAGTGATACACAGTAATCCGCGTAGCACACCAAACATAAAACTGTAGCACAACCGAAATTAAAATCTCAACTATTGATCCAGCAAATCAAATGCCCAGATTCATTCCCATTTCCTACCAAATTATCATTTCCTACATGAACTATCTTATATATATATATATATATATATATATATATATATATATATAGGATGGTTCCTGTGAGAATGGAAATAAGTGTAAGAAATATGAATAGATATGTAAGTCTAGCATATTTTTCATATTTGTTTAGCACAATCAGAATTACTATGTTGCACATGTTAGTTTAGCACATATTTTATATCTTCGTAGTACATATGTTAAATATATTAGTTTAGCACATCTTTCATTGCAGCGTAGCACAAGAATGGTTATAGTGCTGCACAATAATCCGTGTAGCATACAAAACATAAAACTATAGCACAACTGAAATTAAATCTCAACCATTGATCCAACGAATCAAAGGCGCAGATTCATTCTCATTTCCTACCAAATTATCCTTTCCTACCTGATCCATCTCCTATATATATATATATATATATATATGAGATGAATCATGTAGAAATACAAATATTGGTAAAAAATAGAGAAATTATACAAAATTTAATATATAAAGTGTAGGACCGAATATTAAATTGTTGTACAAAATTTGGTACAACAAATTTATAAATTTAATGCAACAATACATTCAGTGCAGTTTTTTTAATGTCTTATCAATAGATTATTTTTTTTCTAGATAACTATTTAGAAAAAATTCTCCCAAAATACATATTAAAATATTTTTGTTGAACTTTAACACAACGTCGAGGCCTATTTGTTTACCTTTGACATGATAGCAAATTCGAAGAAAGGTAAAACGTAAATAACATATAAAATCATATATTATAAACCACATGAAGCTTCCTAATAATACAACAAAATGTTAACGCTAAAAAAAGTCAAGAGATCATAATTAAAATTAATAATTCTTCAAGGTCCAAATAATATAATTTTATAACCACGGTTTTCAGGGGGGGAGTAAGATAATTTTCTTGTTGAAAGCCTTAAAGAACATCTATCTATTTTAATGGTATCACTACTGCGCGCATGGTTAAATTTATTTTTTATTCCATATAAACTGATGTAAGTGACCTTTTAAGTCCAGTATGATAATTTTAATTAGCAATATAAAAATTCTAAATTCAGCGATTTTAGTTATTTTAGGTTAAACTAAAGAAAATAAAATCACTGTATATACACTGTAAACTATAAGTATAATTATACTGAAAACTCTAAAGAATAAAAGATGAATTTGTACATGAACATGAATTTGTCTGGTATTATTTTGGGCCAAATTATAACTGTTACATAATTTTGTATCAAAAATCAGAACTGATAGGATACGGCCCAACTACCAGGCCCAAGCATCAGGCCCAATACAAGTAACCCTGACATCAAGCTCGGCCTGGACAAGTTCGGCCCATGAAGACTCCTAAAATCAGTGGGAACGCAGAAAGCTCACCATATCTAAAAGAATCATAATTCAAGAGGATAGGATCTCGAATCCTAGTTAGAGAAGACTTGGATTCAAGATCTAGGTCAATACATTTGTGTATAAATAGAGGCTAGATTAGATTTAAATAGATTCATTCACACTCTTTGTAATCGCTTCTACACATTCAATACACGAATACTCTCTCTCCCCGTGGACGAGATCTTATTCATAGATCGAACCACGTAAATCCTTGGTGTTCTTGCATTTATTTCCCTTACGAAATTAAGATCGATCATCGCGCGTGCGTGGGAAACGAAATTTTGTGTTTTCGATCAACCACCGCTTATAGGAAATAATCATGACCGGTACACCGTAAGCCGTCATCCAGACCGTCGCCGAAACAACAACGCCGACGGCGAAGGGAACGCCGAGCTCAGCTCGGGAAGAGCCCAATCGGAGAAGAAACCCCAAGGACATGTCCAAAGTCTCGACGAGCACGGACACCCCGCCTGCAGGAGGCGGTTACCATAGCAAAAAATCGCAGCAATAATCCGTGGGAACATCCGGCTCATAAGTAAACCTTGACGACGGCGTCAAGGGGTTTCGAGAAAATAAGGAGAGCTTTCTCCGAGACCTCGGTGAAGCACGGTGGTCGGCCACGTCCCGAAGAACGGGCGTCAAGCCTCATCTAGATACGAGGCATCACAACGAGAGTCGGGGCCCAAACCGACCGCGCGAGGAACGAGCAACGCGGGAGAGGACGTCGTGACCGCCGCGGCCGCCTCGATCGCTGAATGAATCCATCCAATAACTCGCCCGATCTCCGCGGACGAGCAGCGCAGAAAAGGCATCGAGTCCGCGGGGAAGTCGGTCCGAGTCACCTAAACGAGTTCGATCGTCGAACTCCGTCCCAATCTCCGAGGGGCGGCTTGATGGATACGGGAAAATAGTCACCCGTTCTCAAATAGGATACTCAACACTTCTCCCGATAAATATCGGTACCAAGCATCGCCCCTATGACGGTCGAGGATCCAGAACTTCCTCTCGCAGCTCCAATACAACATGATCAACCAACGCCTCACCGGTTCATATGTGTAAACTCTTCCGGAGTTACTCGTCGACAACGCCCGCAGTGGTTCGATAGTCTACCTACGGAAGCATCGGCCCTATCGCGACCGATGGCGCCTTCCATCGAAGGTTCTTACAAAGGAGGAGTCAAAACATCGTCGGCACACCTCCTCACCATAAGGCAAAGCCGTACGAGTCCATCGGTGACTTCATGACGAGGTTTAACAAGGAGTGTTTGAAGGTCGAAGACGTGAGCGACCTGTTAGTCATCTCGGCCTTCCAAAGCGGCATCTTGCGGGGCCTTATACCGAGAGATCGTCTGGCACAAACCCGTCTTCGCGACGGTAGTGGCAAGATAGCCAACCGGTTCGCCAAAGCGGGCGAGGCCGACAAGAGAAAGTGCGAAGCGATAAGGCGAGACCCTCGGAAAAAGGAAGAAGAGATGAAGGAAGGAAGATCGAACCAAGGCCGTGACGCCTTGGAAAGATTACATCGCCCGATAAGGTCCAGCTCGGTCCACGTGACGCCTCGGGCGACCTCAATACACCCGTTGACAAAGCCGAGGCGAAATCTCGCTGCCCATATGAACTGTTAGAAACCTCGACCGATGACCGGGAGGAAAGAGGCGCCAACCGTGGATAAATCTTGCTCATTCCACGGAGACTATGGGCACGATATCGAAGAGTGCAAAGAACTCATGGGAGAAATAGAGATGTTGGTTCAAGATGGACCTCGAGAAAGTACCATGACAGGTCGCCAAGCCGACCAGTCGAAAGAAGAAAAGCAAAGAAGAGGAAATTGCGCACCCGAAAAAGCGACGACACCAACGAAGAAGGAGGCGACGAGCCCCAATATGATGGGGTGGTCTCCACTACTACGGGCTCCCCTGTGAGTCACGAAGTCTTCCTGAAGGCGAGCCAAGTCCTAAAACCGGTGAGCCTAACAACAAGAGTTTCGAGAAAGGACGGGCGATTACCTTCTCCGAAGACGACCCCGTACCCGCAATAATACCCCACCAGGATGCGCTGGTGATCCAGGCCGTGGTCGCGAATAAGTTGGTGAAGCGCGTGTACATTGATAGCGGCGCGTCGGTAAGCATCCTTTTCAAGGAATGTTTTGACAAGCTAGGGATAGAAGAAGCGCGCCTCGCACAAGCGCCGCTGCCACTCAGAAGCTTCGTCCAAGAATAGACGCGCCCGGAAGGGATAATTGAGTTATCCGTCACGGTGGGAAAGTCACCAACGAGCTCCACCAAGGTGGTGCAATTCTTCGTAGTGAAGGCCCACTCGCCATATAACATCATACTAGGGCGAGATTGGTGAGCAGCGTAAAGCGCGTATGTTCAACGTGCCACTAACAATGAAGATACCCACCACGGGGGACAACCGTGATCCGAGGTGATCGAAGCAAGCGAGGAATGTATGCAAGTTGCCTTACGAGTGCGGGACCTCGGTCCGGCAGACACAGGCATAGCAATTAAAGAAACCCGAGGAGTTGAAGTCGGGAAGTACATCGCCACTCCACGGCGGTCGGTGGAAGAGGTCGCATTGTACAAAGATGAGCCATTAAAGGTCGTCAAGGTTGGTTTCACCAAGGCACCTAAAGTGAAGGATCGGATCATCCAACTCTAAGGGAATTCGGGACGTGTTTGCTTGGTCTCCCCGACATGATCGGTCTCGCCGAGTATCATCATTCACCGCTCAACATCGACCCGAACATAAAGCCGCCGACGAAGCAAAGAATTTTTGCAGCGAGCGGAACCAAGTCATTCATGACGAGGTGAATCACCGTTAAAAGCACGACATCTTGCTCGAGGTCAAATATCCGACCGGATAGCCAACCGGTGATGGTGAAGAAAGGAGGAGGGATGGCGAATGTGTATTGACTACACCGACCTCAATAAGCATTGCCCAAAGGATTGCTATCCCTTCCCAACATTGACAAGAAGGTCGACGGCCGGTCGGATCTGAAGTCTTGATTTCTTGGACTTATACAAAGGATATCACCAAGTCACGATGGACGGCGAAGACGCGCCAAGAAAGCCTTCATTACTAACTTGGTCTTTGCGTATAAAAGATGCCATTCGGCCTTAAAATGTAGGGGCTACCTATCAAAGGATGGTGGACAAAATATTTCAGCCCTACATAGGTCGAAATGTGGAGGTATACGTGAGCGACATCGTCGTCGAAGAGCAGGAAGAAGCGCATGTGTTGCCGACCTCCGGATCGTCCTCGGCCTTCTTGAAAATCAACCTAAAATCGAACCCCAAAAGTGCACGTTTGCGGTCCGATGCGGAAAGTTCTTAGGGTCTTGGGTTTCACAGAAGAAGGCTAAAAGCTAACCGTCCCAAGGTCGAAACCATTACGAAATGAAGATGCCAAAGACCCTCCATAGCGTACACAAGTGACAGTCAGATAGCCAAGACCGAGCCGCTTTCTTTCAAAAGCCGCGGATAGCGACTACCCTTCTTCAAGATACTCAAAAAAGCCCCGAAATTCTCATGGGATGATGTACACAAGTCCGCCTTTGAAGATCTCAAGAGCTACTTCGCCAAACTCCCCACTCTATCCGTCCCGAAAGAGGGAGAGGTCCTTTTCCTCTACCTCGCCGCCTCGGACGAGTCTATAAGTTTAGTCTTGGTACGAGAAGAAGGACGTCAGCTCCCGGTGTATTTTATCAGCCGAGCACTAAAAGGCCCGGAAACGAGGTATCAGCCCCTGGAGAAGCTTGCCTTAGCATTGGTAAACGCCGCGAGGAGACTACGTCCATACTTTCATGCACATCCCATACAAGTCCTCACTGACTACCCACTTCAGCAAGTATTGACGAAACCCGAAGCCTCGGGGAGAATCGCGAAATGGGCAATCGAGCCGGGTGAGCACGATATATCCTTCGCCCGCCAGCCATCAAAGGTCAAGCCTGGCGGTTTCCTTGCCGAGGCTAACCGTCGAGAAACCGAAGCCCACCGAGTCCGTGTCGACGACAATGCGAAGCGAACCAATGGATGAAATACCAAAGTCTTGCCGCAACTCTACATTGACGGGCTTGGGAAAGCAGGTAGCGGGCGGAATCTTACTCCTAGGCCCGAGCGGCCAGATCATTACTACTCACTTCGGTTCACATTCAAAATACGAACAACGAAGTGGAGTATGAAGCATTGATCGCGGGACTTCGCCTAGCTCAAAATCTCCGGATCTGAGCCGTGCAAGTTCACGGTGACTCTCGGTCGTAGTAAGCCAAATGTTGAAATCTGAGCAAAAAGCAATGAATGAAGAAATACCTTGAAAAAGCAAAAAGCCCGCAACGGATTTTCTCATACTTCCGAGATAGTTCGCATCGAGGGAGCAAAACAATGGTGACATCTTAAGTAAATTGGCCTCGTCATCAACGAACCCGCCATTAGAGGAAGTCCAAAGCAGAAGTATAGACGATGCCGATGACGGAGCTGAGGTCAACGTAGTCTCGGATGAAGAACCCACTTGGTTGACTCCCATTCGAGAGTACTTGGAGAAGGGCGAACTGCCCCATGACAAGCTGGAAGCTAGGAGGATCCTCAACAAATCTCTGCGATATACGATTGAGCAGGGGGTCCTATACAGAAAGTCGTATCTCCAACCTCTCTTAAGGTGCTTGGGGCGAACCGAGCTGATTAAGTCTGCGAGAAGTGCACAAAGGATCATGCGGAAGTCACATAGGACCCCGAGCCTTGTCGAAAAAAGTCATGAGATGGGGATACTATTGGCCAACGATGTTCCAGGACTCGATTGACCTTGTGAAAAAGTGTCCGAAGTGCCAACTCTATGGGAACGTACCTAGGCTACCGCAGACCGACCTCGCCTCCATACAGAGCCCTTGGCCGTTTATGCAATGGGGGATCGACATCGTGGGCCCCTTTTGTAAAGCACCAGGACAGCTCCAATTCCTAATTGTTGCGATTGACTACTTCACGAAGTGGGTGGAAGCTGAGCCCTTGGCAAAAATCACAAGCTAGAACGCCTCAACTTGCGGAAGAGCGTGGTATGTCGCTTCATCATCCTCACATCCTCCTTTCGGATAACGGGACACAATTCGATAAGACATTCGAGAGTGGTGTCGAGCTTGGATCCAACAAAAATTCACCTCGGTGGCCCATCCTCAAGCAAATGGTCAGACCGAAGTCACCAACAGGACCATCGTGAAGGGACTGAAGACTCGTCTCGACCGAGCTAAGGGCCTTTGGGTGGAAAATTTACCACAGGTCTTATGGTCATATCGAACAACACCAAGGACCTCGAACGGAGAAACGCCCTACAGTTTGGTGTATGGAACCGAAGCAGTGATCCCGGCAGAAATTGGAGTACCGAGTCCCCGTACCATTGACTTCTCTGCCGAAGCAAATGGGGAAAATCTACGAGCTGATCTAGACCTACTCGAAGAAAAGAGAGACCTCGCCTACATCAAGGAAGCTCGGTACAAGCAACAAGTAGCTCGGTATTACAACCAGCGTGTTAAAACCCGACAATTCCAAGTGGGCGACCTCGTACTCCGAAATAATGAAGTCAGCAAAGTCGCGCACTCGGCAAGTCGGAAGCCACATGGGAAGGACCTTACCGGTTGACAAAGTCCTCGGCAAGGGGCCTATAAGCTCGCTCAATTGTCCGTGAGCAATTACCCAACGATGGCACATCATTCATCGAAGAGATATTATGCATAAGTGTCAAGGGTCGGGTCTTGTTCGATCGTGTCTTTAAAGTCTGTTTAGAGTCTGAGTCTTATTTGGTGGTCGCGTCGTCTTTTATCAATAAAATATTATTTTTGCAAGTTCTACTTGTCACTAATGCATAATTAATCTTCACATTATTATATATATCCTCTACGGAGGACTAATTCCCTCGACGGAGGTCGACACCTTCGTTTCATACGAAGGTAAATTTAACGCAGCATGCCTACATACGAGATCGATTTCCTTCGTTTATATCAAGACAAGACTCTCTATGTAGATGATAAGGGACCACCCTCCCGATGACCTCGGCAAAAAGAACCATTCCTACATACGAGATCGATTACCTTCGTTTATTTCGAAAGTTCTCTCTATGTAGGCAGTAAGGGACCACCCTCCCGATAACCTCGGCAAAAAACAGGAACCATTCCTACATACGAGATCAGATTACCTTCGTTTATTTCGAAGACAGTTCTCTCTATGTAGACGAAGTAAGGGGACCACCCCTCCCGATAACCTCGGCAAAAAAAATCATTAATTCCGAAGACGGAACCCTCTACAAGGACGAACTACCCTTCTACGAGAACCGATTCCTTCGAAGACTTCATATATTACTTTAGTTCAAAATAAAGTCAATACAAAGGAAGTACATCTTTCTTATTTTAATAAGGTATGCAGATTACATATTACGGTAGGAGGAGACCGAAAAAGCGAGCCAATCCCTAGAGAAATCGCGATTCAACAAATCATCTATACTAATCACGCCTCTACCTGGTCCTCGATCTACACTATGGGCTCGCTAGATCTACCTCGGCCACTCGATGACGCTGCTTCAGCCCCTTGAGGATCCACGTCGTTCAAGGGCAATAGCACGCCTCTCTTGAGCTATCCACACCGGATCTTCATAATTCGGTTCATTTATTCTAGACTGAGAAGCTCCGGCAGAAGAAGAAGCCTCTGCATCCCGTCGAAGCATTTCGTCGAGCTGTGGTTGTCGGCGATGACGATCTTGTATATACCTCCCAGCCTTTTAATTCACCGCATCTTGTTAATGGTGCCGGAGGTCCGACCATATTCACGCGGTACCTCGCATAACAGGCGGCAACCTCGACAACCTTGGCTTCAACTTCCGAGATAGTCATCCCACCATTTCGATGGATGGCCTCCTCATCACTCGATGCTCCTCGGCTATTAATTTAGCCTTCTCCTTGGCGACCTCGAACGACTCCTCCAATGCAAAAGACGAGCACGGAGCTCGTCACGCCTCTCTGGCAACTCTATGTTTAATAACAGACTCCGCCTGCACATGGCCCAATTGTCCCTTTATATGGAGGAGTTCGACCTCTTTTAAATCCAGAGCCCGCGACAAGTCTTCAATTCGATTCAACCAAGGAGAAGCATCAAGCATTTCAGGCGACAACTGAATAAAAAGATAAGTGTTTTCATATAAACATGTGATTCTATTAAAATGCCCTTAGGCAGAAACCAGTGTACATTTACATTCAAAAAAAAAAAAAAAAAGGGGATCAACTGACCCCTCCAGATGCCTCGGGCCTGTCCACCACAGCTGCCTCCGGAGCATGGAAAGCCTCGGCCTCCTCCGCCTAACCGCCAAGTCCGACTTGACCTCCTCGGAAGCTGCCGGGCCTCGTCGCCTAGAACCCCAGCTGCAGCATCCCAGGCCCTTTGTAAGATTGGCCATTAGGCGTCGGTCGGGGATCTCGGTCCACGTGGCAAGCGAGCAGACTCGCGGTCGGCAGAACCAAGATGAAGTCGAGGCCGCGAAGACGGAAGCTCCTTCGGCCGCGGACAAAGACATCGAATAGGCCGCCTCGGGACATCATCCTTTATCTCCTCATACCCATACTTGGATTTATCCATTACAGGTAGTCCTCGGCGACTTCTTGATTGCATCCGAGGCGGCGCGCTTATTGAGGACCTCGGCCGCATCACCCACCATCCCGGGCCCCAGAGAGGAATAGCCTCTCCAACGCCCAAGCATCTTGCCTGCGACCTCGCTACCTCGGCCTCCCGACGCCGAGACTCCTCAACTCTGCCTTCATTAAAGCGACCTCGGCCTCCGCCGTGGCTTCACCGCCCTAGCCCTGCCGCCTCCATCGCCTCGGCCGCCGCCGCCGCCGCCTCGACCGCCCCTGCGCCTCAACAGTTGCCGTATCCGCCGCCTCATTTGACGAGGTCCCGGATCTTTGCCTCGGCCTCGCTAATCTCTTGGACGAGGAGAGTCTTCTCCTCCTCCATTCCCTGAGCATACTGGGCCACCCCATCAAACTGGCTAACGGCCCCTTTCAAGAAGTCCGTTATGAAACCAGACATTTGGCCATCCCGGCGGACATCTTGGCCACCTCGGCCGACACGATCTCGACCCCCTATACAGAATCCCAA
Organism: Salvia rosmarinus; assembly: GCA_036937905.1. Lineage (NCBI taxonomy): Eukaryota > Viridiplantae > Streptophyta > Magnoliopsida > Lamiales > Lamiaceae > Salvia > Salvia rosmarinus. Next base: position 45,122,410 of record CM072813.1, read on the forward strand.
CAAATTAGAAGAATACATTATTTATATCACTTCACAAGGAAGAAGGATAGGTGCGCTACCTCGGGAAAGGCAGGGGGAGCTCGCTGAGAGCCAACGACGACGCATTCAGGGTCGGCAGCAACCGCGGCCTCGGGGATAGCACGCTTTAACCTCTTAAAGCGCCTAAGAGGCTGCGGCTCGGGAGACTTCGAAGCCTCCTCTCTCACTTCGGGCATAGCCTCGACATCTTTCAAAATCGAGGAGGAGAGTTCGACCTCCTTCAAAAGAGAGGAGGGGAGCTCGACACCAGCGCTCGAATCCTTCCTCTTCTTCCTCTTGTCCCTGATCAAGTTCACTGCAAATAAATACAAGAGGTCAGGCATGTACACACAAATAATCATGCAACAAAGGATGTAGAAGAGAGGAGGGCCTCACCCTTCACCGACTCCACCTCGGTGGCAGGATCATAAGGGCTAAGCCCCGCAGCTACGAGCTCGGCCTCGGTAAAGGCCTCATCCACGAGACCTACTCTGTCTAGTGCCTCCTCCAGGCCACCGTCAATCTCGTCAACCACCACATCGGCGATCTTCTCCGATCGCCATACAAACTCAAGAGATCCATCGAACTGACAAAAGAAAAACTTCTTCTGCCAGTTCGAGATCTTCGACTTTATCTTGGCTTTGAAATTACGGCGGGTGATAAATAATACCACCCGAACCACCCTTCAATTGAAAAAGCGGAGAACAAGCCCCAAAGTGAAAGGAAAATTATGCCGATAGGCATAGACACCTAGCCCACCAAATGCGAAAAAGAATTTGGCGTAAGTTGGGCAGTGATATACCGAACATCCGTTGAAGTTCGACATATACGAGGACACGAATACGAAGACCAGCCGGAGGCTGTCTTCGTGAACAATGACAAACCCTTCCGGAGGAGAACAAGCCCTATGCTCCTGGACGGGGCAACATAAATTATATCGAATACGGTATTGAGAGACAATCTCCTTTATATCGGAGGTTGTTAAAATGGAAGAAAAGACACACTTTACCAAAATCCCGAAGGGGAGCACATAATACCGCCGAATCCGACCACAGGACACGATCTGACTCGGAAGATTTAGAAGAAGAGAAGCCATAACTTACTTTTGATTTTCGAAGATGATGGTGATGAACTCCGAGACAACAATGGCGGCGGTTATCGTTTTCGAAGTTTTGGAATTCTAAAATTTTGAAATAGCAAGAGTGATATGAGAAATGGCGTATCAAGGAAGATATTCCCTATTATATGCTTTATCGAAATTGACATTGCCGCGTTAAATGCGCATTAAATCGTATCACGTGTCACATACTCAATGGCGGCGGAAAAATCTCGTGTTGGCATCGACTTACGCCTCGTCGGTGACACGGACAAAAGACCTCGGCATAACGCCTCGACGGTGAAGCGGTCGAAGACCTCGGCTTAACGCCTCGTCAGTGAAGCGGTCGAAGACCTCGACTTAACGCCGCGTCAGTGAATCCAACGAAGACCTCGACAACGCCTCGCCAAGTGAAGCGGTCGGAGACCTCGACTTAACGCGCCAAGTGAAGTCGGTCGAAGACTTGACTTAACGCCTCGGCGGTGAAGCGGTTAGAAGACCTCGACGCGCCTCAGCGGTGAAGCGGTCGGAAGACCTCGACTTAACGCTTACAAGACCTCGACTTAACGCCCGGCGGTGAAGCCGGTCGGAAGACCTCGGCATAACGCCTCGTCGCGGAAGCCGGGACACCTCGCCGAGATCAAACAACAAACATGACCTCGGCGGATGCCTCTGCGAGCAAAGATACTGATATCTGACGTCGAAGCATTGACACACACAAAGTCGATACAAAGAAAAGAATGTTAAAGATCGTCCAAACCCCGCTCGTCATAAACAACCCCAATCCAAAGATGACCTCGTTTACGCGTCTTTTGGGGGTTGTGATAGGATCTGACCCAACTACTGTGCCCAAGCATCGGGCCCAATCAAGTAACCACGACATCAAGCTCGGCTGGACAAGTTCGACCCATGAAGACTCCTAAAATCGGTGGGAACGCAGAAAGCTCGGCCATATCTAAAAGAATCTTAATTCAAGAAGGGATAGGATCTCGAATCCTAGTTAGAGAATACTTCGGATTCAAGATCTAGGTCAATACATTTGTGTATAAATAGAGGCTAGATTAGGCGAAATAGATTCATTCTAACTCTTTGTAATAAACTTCTTACACATTCATACACGAATACTCTCTCTCTCCCGTGGACGTAGATCTTATTCATAGATCGAACCACGTAAATCCTTGGTATTCTTGCGCATTTATTTCCCTTACGAAATTAAGATCGATCAAGAACCGACCATATATTTGAAACCGTAAGCAGAGGCTGTCTGAAAAGTGAAGTCTTTGATTCAATAGTTCTACGAAATTATCATAGAGAATTTCTTCATCTTGATTCAACAATAAAATAAAATCAGAAAATATAAGTATCTGAGTTTTAACCTAGCTATAGTTGTTGTTTATACTAAAATAAAACGGTCAAAATACTAGATTTGTCAAATTTGTAACCACCAACATACAGTTAATTTATAATTGGTCACTAAAACAAAACAGACCTATTGCGACATACGCACATGCGACAATATATGCATGTGTCGTAAAAGTACCGCACTTATGCTTCTAGTGTCGTATATTTGCGTCATTTGTGCATCATCTAAATATTGTGACGTATTTTGGTGACATAGGTGCGACACTTATTTTTATGTCTCAAAATTGCGATAATTTATTTGCGACTCCTGTATAAAATGTCATAATTATACCACGTATTTAAAATAATGTAGCATTTAATGTCGTATATTTACGTCAGTTGTACGTCATCTAAATATTGTGTCGTATTTTAGTGACACAAATGCAACACTCTTTTTATGTCTCAAAATTACAACAATTCATTTGTGACATCTGAATAAAATGTCATAATTATATCACATATTTAAAATAGTGTGGCATTAAGTGTTGTATATTTACGTCAATTGTGGATCATCTAATTAGTGTGTCATAGTTTAGAGACACCAATGCAACACTCCTTATTATGTCTCTTAGGTTGGAGGCTTTCCACTTTGCTTATGTTTGGAGAATGCATAGCTTCATTGTATCTATGTAATGGCAAGAAAGCGCAACCATTCGTATTAGTGCGTTTAGGGAAATAAAATCTGAAATTGGTCAAGCAATGGCTGTCACTCTGAGTACCATCTAGGAAGAGGTGTAACACATCATCTCGGTTAGATATTACAGAACCCCATATGTTAATGTCACGATGGAAAGAAACGATGCAAGTATGATTGATTTGAATTCAAACTGAATTGACAAACTTTGGTAGTTGTATCACACTTTTCTAGCCTTGCGTCTATGTCTAGAGTCGAGTAATGAAAGGCGTAAAGTGGAGCTATGTTTGCTCACCTAGAAATTCTTGCATCTTGAATGTAGTTGTTCCATAATTTGGTAAATTATCTCTATAAACTTATATTAATATGTTACTATCAAATTTACGCTTTTGTAGGACTTATTGAAGCACCAACAAGAACTAGAAAAATTGACTCTAACCGCCCAACCATTCGAGACACTAAAACATTCCTTTTCTTTGTTGTACTATCGTCGACGATCGGCCTCATATGTTACGTCACATGGCGGTTGGCTTATGCTATTTAGTGCCCTCGTTGGGGTTCTTTGGAATTAGTGGTGAGCATTCGGTTCGGTTCGGATTTTGCCTAATCCGAACCGATCCGAAAATCAATTTTGTGAAAGAAAAATCCGATCCGAACCGAATATCCGAAAATCCAAAATTAAAAATCTGAATTTTTATACAAAATCGAACGAACCGAACGAAAATCAAATTATGAAAAAACCAAAATCGAAACCAAATTTTGTTAATTCTTATATATATTTATATTAAATTTAAACATATTTGAATAAAATATTATTTTTATATATAAATTATATATAATTCGGATTTTCGGATTTTTCGGTTTAAAAAGCAATCCGATCCGATCAGAAATCAGAAATTTTAAAAATTTCAATCCGATCCGATCCGAAAATTGAAAAATCGAACCTAATTTTAAATTTGGTTTGATTCGATCGGATATTCGATTTTCGGATTTTTGATCACCCCTAGTTGGAATACTACTTGTTATAATTGAAGTTGGTCGGTGAATAATGATCGCGGGAAGCTAAGACAAAGTAACAATTAACATTATACATTGACCAACAAATTAAAGATATTATTGATTAACTTTAAACGGTTTTACTTAAGAACTAAACTGAACATAATCGATCTTATAGTGATAAAATCTTGATAATTTTAGTAATTTTATTTCATATATATATGAAATAACGAACTATAATAAGATTATTTTGGTAAATTCATTGTTACTTATAAGGTTATGAAAAAAATAAGTTGGGTTGAACAACTTACTTTTAGGAAAGTTTATAAACCGTTTAGAAACTTATTTTCATAGCTTATAAACTGTTTAGGAGTTTATTTTATCAAATACTTTAAAATAATTTATAAACTCTTAAACAATTTATAAACTGTTTCAAAAAGCTTATAAATTCATGCCAAACACCTCTTAGCTTAGCCCAATTTATGGACCCATATTGCCTTACCAGATTTCTGCATTTCTTTTTTCCGTTTATCTCCAAAATTAGTAAACTATATCATTGATTTTGTAAATCCGGCCCAATATAATGTAACTTTTCCAATTTCTCCTTTATACTCCATCCGTCCCCCAATTTTCTTCATAGTTTTTTTTGGGATGTCCTCCAATTTTCTTCCTATCTATTTATGGTAACTATCTTCCTAACTAATTACTCTTAATAATATCATTTATTTATACTTTTTACCACCCATAACTAGAGCCGACAAAATGAGCCCGACCCGAAAAGCCCATCTGAGATACCCGGGGTTTGGGTTTAAAAATTAAAGGTCCAAAAAAACCCTCGAGCCTAACGAACTTTGGGCCAAAAACGCCCGGGGTTTCAAGCTAAAAAAGCCCGTCCGATATTCTATTTAATATACATATTTATAATATTATTTAATATACATATCTATAATTTTCTAATAATATGAATTATATTTTATATAATCATTTATTTTTTATAGCAATAGTTTTCTTACTTATTCACATACTGATCAAGAAAATAATTGTTTTTGAATTGTAACATTTCAAAATTCTGAAAAAAATAATAACCTCATAAATCATTCAAAAATAATTTCTAAGTGAAATGATCTCCAAAAATATATAGGCTGATGATTAATGACCTTATAGTATGTAAAAACTATTTTGAATCCTTGGTCTTAAATATATATTGTATAATTAATTTATTTTTCTATTATTTTAGACGTATAACTGGGATTGACGTTTAATGATATCATTTATCTTTGATTTATAATTACTAATTTTTTATCCTTAAATTAAAGAATTAAAATTATACTTCATTATATCATCATCGTATGAATACATAAATAGGTCAAGATATACAAGAAGCATTATCATAAGAATAAGTAAGCTCAAAATGTTCTCATCACTGATTCTTTATTTAAGTTAAGGAGTTACGGGATTTTAATTCAGTATTTAATCTTTTTTTTGAAATTTAAAATATTAATTTTATATATTAAAAAATTATCTAAAAAAAGTCCATCCGTCCGAAAGCCCGCCTGAGGTTGGTTTGAGCTTCATATTTTAAGGCCCAAAAAATTTTGGGGGTGGGCCCGACCCGACCCGACTAGACCCGAAAAATATAAATGCCCGACAGGCCTGAGGCCAGGCCGGCCCGATCTGTTACTTTGCTAGCTATACCCATGATCCACCACTATTTTTTGTTACCCTTAATAACTCATTTATTTATATTTTTTACCACTTATGATCAACTACTAATTAATTTAATATTATATTATTATGAGATCCTTACTCCACTCATAATATATACGATAACTTTTATTAAAAATTGTATCGAAGATTATTAGGAATAGATTTGGGGGACGAAAGTAGTTTTTTCCCCCTTCACTCTCCAAAACGAAAACCCTAAACCCTTGTGCGCTTCTTATAAGAAATTACCTCTCGTCCTAAAACCTCCGCCCATGGCGATAAGTTCTCCTCCTTTTCTCTATATTGATTGTGTATTTTGTGTATGTATATTCAAGATCTAACGATTACGGACAATAGAAGGAATGCAATAAAAAATAACGAAGGGCATAATATCCGGAGAGTTGGATTAAGTGATTCGAGGCATTATGCATTTTTGTTTTATATTCTTAATATGTTCTCTTTTCATTTTCTAATGAATAGCCAATTATTTTACGAGACATGCGATTGATTTGAATTTTGGTCGTTGTTGAGATTTTCAAGAGTGGCGAAAATTTCGGGTTTTAGAATCTGACATAAGCGGGTTTAGTGGTTTCATCGAGGATTATGGGTTGATCAATTTACGCTTTACGTTTGAAAAATGTTTGCATATTTATCTTCAAATTTTCGCCTTTGTAAGTTCCAACTTACACTAAATTTGATGTTTACTGACTGGGCTCATCGCTTTTGTTAACATTATAAGATGGAACTTTAGTAAGCGTCGGTGACATTAAAAGCTCATAGTGTTTGGCATTGAGGAGTTTAAGCCATAGAATTTGAATTAGAGCTTTACGTGTTTGGATTTTTATGAGCATGATATATCGTGAAAAGCAAATCTCTTGGTCTAAAAGCTAACAGATGAACAGATATATATATATATATATTTTAAAAGCAAAAGTATAAACATAGTACTAATTTTTCTTCACGTCATGATAAGAACCAAACCACCATTGATGACTTCTTGTGAGCATGGGATTACCTTTTGATTGTTATCTTCATCATGTAATCATTTACGGAAAAAAAATAGTAAATGCTGCATGAAACTCTAAAAATTAGAATGTTTTCTCATAAGGTGTTTAGATTTGAAATTACAAAGTTCAATTTCACTTGGTATTTTTTCCCCGCCTTTGTTCACAAGTTTGTTATTTCTCCTTAACTAGTTATAATGGGTATGTCTATTGATTTATTATATCGGTTTCACCATTATTAGATTATAGAGAGAGAATATCTAACGATATTTAGATGTTTGATTTGAAATATCCTTCTAAATAAAATTTTCGTTAAGATTGTATTTCTTTTGGCAACTTGTGCGTTTATTCAATCTTTATATTTTTCACCTTGCCTTAGGTTCAAACCGAGATTTGCAAATTACGTGTTATAATTCATCATTGTACTAAAGGTTGTGTCTTGCGCCCAATACACAACCTCGATTACTACGTGTTAAGGATACCCAAAATCACTATTTTATTTGTAGCTTGAATTGTCGACTCACCGTTTTTCGGTTGCTTTAGAGATAAACCCCATGCCATTTGGCTCGAGAATAGTTAATTGGCGGGGTGAAAGATTGCTAGTTTTCTTTTGGGTTATGTTTGCATTTTCTTGGTTCCACTAGTGAAGGTCCTTGGCATGAATAAACTTGAGTCGAGTTCTATGCTACATGACTTGATCTTGTAGTGTCGACTTGATATAATTTGCATAGGTTTAGTTGTGGTTTGGGCATAATAATCAATTTACGTGTTCTCTTGTTACAAACATCTTTATATGTTTTGCTTGCGGTATGCAGTTAACCCCAAGCCTTTCTTGAACAACTTGGTAGGGAAGCTGTCGTGGTCAAACTCAAATGGGGAATGGAATACAAAGGTTACTCAAATTTGGGCCGATTCTCATCTTTTCTCCTTGAGATATTTGACATTCAAATGTCACCGAGAAACTTAACTTTCTATTTTTTTTTTGTGTTCGGTGTTATCTCGTCTCGTGGATTCATACATGAACTTGCGGTGCCAATGCAGAACTAATATTCTCTAATTTGCTACATTGTTTTTAACTCTGAATGCAACAATGCTCGATATGTATTTGGATGTGAAATATAACCAACTACCTAACTTGTAGGTTATACTATGACATGAGAGGATGTATGTTTTATCTTAACAATATTGTGAGGAAGGTTTTGCGGTGGGAACTTCCTTTTACACCACACAAGTAGTAACTCACAGTACAAATTCACTCCCGTCTAAATGGATGTGAATATTGTTGGGCTAGTTTTCTTACATAGTAACATTATTGTGGACAAATTTGACGTATTCTTGTTCTAAAGTTATGTTATCGACAAAGCGTTTTGACACTCTTGCATTATATTATAACATTGTGAAAATTTGATTTGTAGTTTGATTGTTTGTACTAGTATAAGTATGCGAAGATTGAAAGTGTTGTTTGAATTACATTTCATTCACGTAGTTTGTAATGTGTTATGCATATATTACTACCATTGTATTAGGGTAGTCATTACCGTGCACAAAGGGTAGGTTGAAATGGGAGAAGGAAGTATCTAAAACTATTAGTTGCAACTACTTCACAAAGTAATTTCGATGTTGAATCAGGCGAAAAGGTGGAATCATTGGTTATAGCTTGGGATATGACCGCAATGGGTGATTTTACCTTAAATGGTCAAAATTGTTTGACAAATAGGCAATAGCTATTTAATGCACTTAATTTTGTAGCTTGCAAATGCTGAGGAATACATAGATGGACAATGCACTGGAAGCCTTGGAGAAATCCTGATCAGGTTCCATTTTCCTCTCCATTTGTAGTGTTTAACGTTATAAAATATTTTCCCAAAAAAATTCCCTTGCACTTGGTGTATTATTTTACTCTTTCTTCTTTCTCCATTTATGATCTTAAAAAAGGATTAGATATTGGTTTGAGCATTGTGATTCTTTTAATTTCATTTTGTCTTTTGTACATAGGCTCTTTTAAAGGAGTTGAAACAAAAGTTGCCTGAGAATTTGCGGGATGATATGGATGCTAATAACGAGATCTATAAAGATGTTATTGGAAAGGAAGCGCCAAAATATTTTCGCAGCAGCAGTGCTACAAAGAAAGTGATTTTTACATCTCGAGAAGAATTTGATAAAGCTATACATGACAAATCTAATGCCATAGTGGCAAGTATTCGAAAGGGATTTGAAGATGAAATGTCAAAATTCAAAGATGACTATTCCTCAAAAATGGAGATGCTTCAGGCACGACTTCTCACATTAGAGGATCATAATATAAATGTAAGTCGACATTATATATCCCATTTACATTATAACATATTTTATAACTCATACTTTATATTATAATATGCAAGGTATCCGGATCTTTCAATTCTCGGCGCATACAAGCTTTCAATTATGGGTCATCATCTGACGGAGTTATGGACATGAACATGCAGAACTTGGGTGCTGCAAATGAAACTTTTGAGGTAAATGATCAAAATTTTAATAATATTTCTATTGAATTTTAGCCTTTTTGTAATATTATCTTCGACCAATGTATTAGATGAGAGAAGAGATGAACAACTCGGATGAGAACAATATGAATATTCGTTTAGATGGTGCACCTATCCAGGTATTGTTATATCGATTGTACTTTTGAATTAATTTAATTTTTATATGTATGAAATATAATTTATTTTGTTGAATCTTTGTAGGAACAAGGCAAAAGTGTAACAAGGAAAAGCAAGAGGAAGATGAAATGACATTGAGTGTCACATTATCGTTTACGGGATTTGCATTCTTACATAGCTAGATATAGACTTTGATATTTGATGTTAGATTTTTGAATAATATAGCGAGACAAGTCGATCAAATGTTATGATATTTTCAATTTGATATTTGAAAGATATTTATTTCTATGTTTTAATAATTGATATGCTTCTTCATTCCAAAGCTTAAATTCATTAGTGATGCATTATTTATGAATCGACAATAAAATTACTCATTTAAGTGTCGTATAAGTGTCGAATAATTAATGAGATGATGATAATAATAATAATAATAATAATAATAATAATAATAATAATAATAATAATAATAATAATAATAATAAAGTGATGCAAATTGTGTTGTATATTTGTGATTTTAAATTATCTTTTACAACAAATATTTTACCCTTAAGTGATGCAAAATGTGTTGTATATTTGTGACTTTAAATTACCTTTTTACAACAAATATGTTATGTTGGAATACTATGCGACATTTTAACTATGACGTAACATGTGTCGTATAAAAATACATCACATTAATTATAGTGTCATAAATTAGAACATGTCATTTCATTTAATGTCGTACAAGTGATGCAAGATTTACGACATAATAATAAAGTGATGCAAAAGGTGTTATATATTTTGTGACACTTTATACAAAATTTTACAACAAATATTATATGTCGCAATATCATACGACACTTTAAATATGATGCTACAAACATTGTAAAATTTCACGTCATATTATTGTAATGTCACAAACTATTGTTGCAAATTATGAGGCATCGTTTCAATTAATGTCACGACAAATGTCGCAAATGCACATGCATCACTGAAACTAATGACGAGTAATGTGTCGCGAATTTTATGCGACAATATTTACGTGAAGCACAAAGCGTCGTATATGTTGCGTCATTATTGAAAAATAATGTCGTAAATTTACATCATCACTTTTTGCGACACAATCCAACGTGACGCAGGAAATGTCACAAATTCGCTTTTGTGACATAAAAACAAAAGTTTGCGACATATTTTCCATGTCGCAAAAGGTCATATTTCTTGTAGTGGGTCCACAAGGACAAGAATCCATTCAACTTTACATTCCATTAATTAAATAAGATCACCTAGTAGTAATTTTATGTGACCAAAAGATTTCGGATTCAATCTCATTAATCAAGTATGGTTTACCCGTTTTATATGGTTTGGAAGCTATTGCACAGAAACATGAGTTTTACCCAATATACACCGAAGATAATGGCTGCAGATTTTTAATAAATTAAAATAAAATACATCATTTGCTAATAACAAAAACACCGAGAGGTTTACTGCAACAACCTTAAAAAGGCTTGTATGTTTAACAAAGTTACTCAGGTCATAATAATTTACATATTACTATCATATTTAACTTAATGAAACCACACACATAGCCACACTTACATATACAAGTAAAACCACGAAATAATAAAGCAAAATTGCTAACTCAAACTACAATAACTAACTTAATAGACCTTAATTATGAAACTATATATATATATATATATATATATATATATATATATATATATATACACATAGGCACATACGTACACGCAATGATTTTATTTTTTTGACATACGAACTTATTACGAAGATTCATGGAAGAAGGAGTCCACGCGAAACTAAAAAATAAAGAAACAAAATTCTAAGAAGATTCCAAGGAATCCATGGACATCATTTGCTTGAATTCCTCGAAATCTAGCAACCCATCTGAATTAGTGTCGTACACACCAATCATCTGCATACAATCCTGGCCACAACTCTTATCCCACAACCCTAATCTACCTAATCCAATTTGCAGCTCCTCGCCGGAGATGAATCCGTCGCCGTTCAGATCAAAAACCCCGAACGCCTTCCTAAGATCATCCTCCACGACCTTAATTTGACCTTTGTTATCTTGAATAATGATACTGTTCAAGGTTTGGTAGAAGAAGAGGAAGTCGAAAAAATTGAGTGCACCATCGCCCACCAGAAGCTCAAGCTCGACTCGTTTAGCGTGTAGGCCGAGCCTCTCGAGAAGCGACATGAGCTCGTCTATGCTCACTAGGCCATCTTTATTTCTATCTAACTCGTTGAAGATTTGTTGCAAGTGATATGTGGTGAGAGGGTACATTGTACTAAGTGGTGTGTATGTACAAAGGGGGAAAAGGGGTAGCGTAGGAAATTTAGTGCACGTAAATAAAGGGATGTTTCGTAGCTTGTGTAATGTGAGAAATTGTATGAATGTAAGCATGTATATATAGGGTAGAATGAGTGGTTGAAATGATTAAAATATCACACGCTTTCAATGTCGTACTAACGTACGGATATGTTGTTAGAAACAATCTTTTCGATTACGTTCACAAAAAAGGTTGCAAGAAATTTCGCGGAAAGGGAGTAGCAAAAACATAACAAAGTTAGGAAGATTCTGGTACTGTCTTGATTTTGGATTCGTCCAGACAGAGGATATATATGGGGTAACTCATAATTGATGAGATTAATTTTATTTTTTGGATAAGATCTTTATATATATATATATATATAGGAACGTGAGAACCATTTTTATTATGAGAACCAAAAAATGATAAATTCACAGTGAAAGTTGATGAATCCTCTAGGAAAGTTACTAAATCCAAAAATAAATTTTAAACTCCTCACGGGATTGAAACCGGTAAAAATTACGAATTTTGAATTGATAACTTTACGAATGGATTCATCAACTTTCATGACAATTCGTTTGGTTCTTAGTTTTAGGATAAAAATGGTTCCATTTGAACCAAACTCTCTCTCTCTCTCTCTCTATATATATATATATATATATATATATGTTTTGATCAATGTTTTATGTTTTTTTTTGTTTCATGACCAACTCGTAGCCGTTACTTACGATACGCATGATAATCTTACGTTCCTGTATAATAATTTACAAACCACAAATAATAAATAAACCATACTTAAAAAATCAAGTCACAAATTTAAACTCGTAAAAATATTTGTTGGAATTCGACCTATAACTTCTCAACCATAAAAATTCACCTTCATCATTTGCAATGTACTTAGGGGACATGTTTTTATCTATTTTATTCTTTGAAGGATGCACCAGCCCACAACTTATAAGATTTTGTACGGGATTGTCATTTGTCTTTATAAGAGCTTCTCTTCTCCTCCACTTTATTCTTCTGGTCGTGGATGATGACATATGGCAGGTATTGCGCAAGCCCTTGGTGATGTGATGTAAGTAGAGGAATAATTTAAAATCAAGTGGAATTCATTTAAAGATTTTTTACTTTGGATAATTATTTAATTTTGTTGATTGGGTGTTGGATATGAAAATTTTAAATATTAAATACATCCCAAGTATAACAAAAATGAGAGATGACAAATGAATTATAACAAGATTTTCAATGACATATATATCAAACGGCTAATCACTCAAATCCAAATTAGCCATGGTTTGTGAGTTGTTCACTATTTTAGAAATTAGAAATCAAATACAATTGGAATGATTTTTTCTCACTACACACCTTTATTAATATAGTAAACACAAGCTTTTTTTTTCCTTTTCTTTTTGCTCTAATTTGTCATATTCATGGTTACTTCTTGGAAATTTTCCCATGATTTTTTCTGTTAGGCATCATTTTTCTTATTTTGGAGGTGATTTTGTTTTATTAGGTGTATCATAGGAGTTATCGTTTATATATATATATATATATATATATATATATATATATAACAAATTAATGTTGTACTAGCTAGTACATTCAGCCCACCATTTCCTACTGCAGCATTGAAATCATGCTTAATGAATTTTAAAGTATTTATGTCATGAAAATGTAGTTGATAGAGCTTCTTTCGATACAGCAGTGCAAACGCAACTGTTTTGTATGTTTTTGTTGTGTTTTTCTTTGTTTGTTTTCGACGACTTGATTCCTATCCGTTTAGTTTTGAATATCTTTTGATTGGAATCATGTTCGTTTTGTTTTGTGTAGGGAATGATTGCGTTCCGCGTCCGGCGCTTCATATGCGTCCGACCATTGGGTTTAAGCGTTGAGCGAGATGTCTCGAGCGCCCACGTCCGTGGCCGGCGCCGATGTGAAGTTGTCCAGAAGATCGCCACGTCCGGCGCTGGCTTCCGAGATGAAGTAGTCCAGAGAGTTGCGCGTCCGTGGCGCTTGCGTCCGTGCCGGCAATCGTGTTGAAGCCGTCGAGATACCAGCGTCCGTGACGCCTTGCGTCCGTGGCTCCGTTTTCCACGCGCGCCCGCGTCGACGCGAGTCGCGTCCGTGGCTGGGTGCCCACGATTCGCTTTGGTTTTGAAGGCCTCGCGTCGGTATTTGGGCGTGAATGTTGACCTATATATATATTTTGAAGCGCGTGAAACCCTAAGTTCGATTCATATTTTATTTTACTTTCCGTCGGTTTATTTCAAGAGCTTCTCTCACGCGAATAATTTCTCATCTTTATTTTCTAAGTAATTTCCTTGCGTTGGATTGATTCAAGAGCTTGATTGAAGAGATTCATCAGCGACTTTTACGATTGTAAGGATTATTATTCGATTTTACTTAGTTGAATTGTTGGATAATGATTTCTATCGATTATAATTGTTTGATCCGTGAGATGAGCATGAACTAATCCTCTTCTAGGGGTGGGTGATTCAAATTGATTAATTGATTATTTGTTTTATTGAGAATACCAATTGAATCCTAGGGTTTATTGTTGAGTGATTGATCTCTATTGAATTATTTATGTTTCGTGTATTATCGAGAGATAGATACGGTGCATCATAGGAATCAATTGGGTTAGAGGTTACCGGAAACGGGTACTCTAATAGTGTATGCATTTGTGAAATTTGATAACCTAGGTTTAATCCACGGAACGAAAGTCGAGTGTTTGTTTTTAGGTTTGAGGATTGCATGAATAGGTAGATTTCTTGATCAAGCAATAATCGATTAATCAAGGCGAAGAACCATAATCCCTAGTTTATCTCACACTCTTGAATTATCCACATGCTATTGAGCTGCTTGACGCTTGGTTTGAATCGTTTGCGTGTTTTATTTCTGTTAATCTTAGTTAATCATCATCCCCAAATCGAGTTTAGGATTTAGATTTACCGTTTTAATCGTAACACATCATAGCCCATTAAGTCTTCCTCGAGAGATTCGACTTGGGTCAACCTTACCACGTTATAGGGACCTCGTGCTATTGCGAAATATAAGTAGAACAATTTGGTCGGAACAAATTTTGGCGCCGTGTTGGGAAGACTTTAGGCATTTTGATTGTGTTATTTTCCTCCTATCTTCTATTTTTGTTTATTTTGTTTGGTTAATTCTTCCCACAGTGCGCGTAATCCGTTTTCTTGTCTTGTGTTTGTTTATGCTAGGTCGTCAAGTCTTAAAGGAAGGTGGCCCTAGTGTTCGACAACATTCACGGGGTAGGAGAATTTAATCTTCGAACTCGGAAGAAGAAAGCTCGTCCGAAAGTGAGGCGAGTGCGG
This sequence comes from Salvia rosmarinus, assembly GCA_036937905.1. Classification (NCBI taxonomy): domain Eukaryota; kingdom Viridiplantae; phylum Streptophyta; class Magnoliopsida; order Lamiales; family Lamiaceae; genus Salvia; species Salvia rosmarinus. The sequence goes on from CM072813.1 coordinate 45,137,549, forward strand.
CGACAGTTAGTACGAGAGTTTGGGAGTAGATCTCCAGTGAGGAGTTTGTGCGGAAGAAATGGCGGCAAATGGAGGAGCCCATGAAGAAGGAAACCCGAGGATGCGTGATTTTGCTCGACCGTCATTGGGGTGACAACGTCGTTCATAGTCCCGGGGATCCGCCCAGAACTATGAGTTGAAGCCCATCCACTTCAACTGCTTCCGTCATTCTATGGGATGCTAACGAGGATGCCTTGAACTTCATCAGGAGTTCTATGCGATGGTTCACACTTTTCCACCGAGCAGGCTTCGGAAAGATACACCGAGAATGAGGTGTTTTCCTACACCGAAAGTTAGAGCGAAGACATGGTTGATGTCTCTGACTGGTTCAGCGACGAGTTGGCAAGCCGTGTATGATAAATTCATGGGAAAGTACTACTCGAACCGAGAAGACCAAGAGTCGAGGGCTCGAGATAGCCACATTCAAGCGGATGGTGGAGAACCTATGCATGAGGCATGGGATCGGTTCAAGTCGTTACAACAGCAGTGTCCGCATCACCATTACCTAGCTGAGCTTCTCAACCAGTTTTTCTATGATGGATTGACGATGGACTATCAATACATGATAGATAATGCGGCTGGAGGAGACATTGGAAACTACACTGCCGAGGATGTTAGCGAGATTCTGGAGACGCTAGCTGCAAACTCGCAAAGGAGAAATGCAGGACGAAGACCTGCTGCAGCAGCAAAAGAGTTGACACCCAACTATGAAATGACACAGCAACTGGCGGATCTCACTCGTCAAGTTCAGCTATTGAGAACTACTGAACCTCAGAAATCACCTCAAAGCCAACAACAACAAGTGATGTCGATGGAAATTTGTGGAATATGTGGAGAAGCGGGGCATGGAGCTAACATGTGCCAAAGAACCAGTGAGATGGCATATGAAGAAGTACAAGTTAATGCTATGCAAGGGTTCCAACAAGGGTACCAAAGAGGAAATCGGCGGTATCGTCGAGGCGGAACCGACCCCTACTCAAATTCTTACAATCCGGTGGAGAGATCCTAATTTCTCTGAGTCGAATCGAGGGGATCAGTCGGGGTGCCCGGTTCGAGCGGCAACCTCGGCAACAACTTGAGGTCCCCAATAACCCATCGCTGAGGATTCTCTTAATACTTTTGTCCAAGCAAGCACTTTGAGATTCGAATCCTTGGGGCATCTATCAAAAGAGTGGAGACTCAAGTGGGACAGTTGGCAACTCAAGTGGGACGGATGGTCTGGGCTGTGAGCAATTAGCACGACGAGATCAAAGGGAAGTTTCTAGCCAATCGGAGTATGCCAAGGTCATCTCGCTTATGGAAGTGAGAACGAGAGTGCGAGGCGATGAAGAGATCGGGTAGAAGAAGAACGACCTCATGAGTCTATGAGCCACTGCTCCATTTCAGAGCCGTTTGATAGTCGAAAGGAAGAAGACGGGGAATATGAAGAAGGTGGTAGTTGAGAAGAAGAAGAAGCCCATTCTGCACCAACCCAAACCAAGACAAAGCGATCCAGGTAGCTTTACTCTCAATGTTGCTTTTGGTAATGGGAAATCTGCATCGGGGATGCTGGATTTGGGTGTCGGGATAAATTTAATGTCCTTTTCTCTGTTTAACTCATTAAAACTTGGGGAGTTAAAACAAACAAGCATGCGATTAGAATTAGCTGAGGGAACTATTCGGTACCCGAAAGGTGTGATAGAAGATGTTTTAATAAGAATGGGTAACCTTTTAGTCTCAGTTGATTTTGTTGTCATTGATATGGGAGAAGGGACTGGAAAACATGAGAGTGGACATCCGTTGTTGTTAGGAAGGCCATTCATGGCTACAACAAATACCCAAATTGATTTCACTAAAGGATTGATAAGCTTGTTGTTTTGGGAACAAGGAGACATTCCATGCTAGTAGTGCAGTGATAATTCTCTTGTTTCTACTCTTCGCATCATGTTTTTCATAACCGCACTTGATACTTGGACGAGTATAAGGTCTTGCAGTGCAGATGCTGAAGGAAGAAGTTGTGATGAAGATTGACCCCACACCCAAGCTAAGTGTAAGAAAGATCGGGGTAAAGTACAAGTCGAGGATAAGTGGAAAGAGCCGCCACCTTACTCTCCGGAATATGGTTATCGCCTAGCAGAAACGCGTTGGATAATGAGAGTCGGAGCGAAGCTTCTCGCTCGACAAAATTCAACAAAATGAGGAATCAATGGTCGGGCTGGCGACGGTAAAACTAGTGCTTCGTGGGAGGCAACCCATGTTTCTTTATGCTTTGTTTACATTTTCTTTTGGTTTTGTTTTGTTTGTGTTTTGCCTTGGTTTTGTGTTTTGTAGGTTTTGTTTGGTTTGATGCCCGTAGCTCCGTTTAACAATTTCGAAGTCGCCTCTACTATACTTTTATATTCATATGCAATGAGGACCTTGCTGTTTTAAGTGTGGGGGGTATCGTTTGGTTTGTGTCGTTTTGTTTTGTCGTTTTCGTTTCCCTTTTGTTGCGTCTTGATGTGTTTAAATCGTTTCTTAACTCTTTGTTTGGATTAGAGGCAATTTATTCTCTTGAAATCAATGGTGTATGAAGAATTTATGCTTTAAGTTGAATTGATTACGTTTTGATCTGAATTTCTTTGCATCTTGGTATATGGTTTTTAGTTTGATAATTCTTAGGCGTCAATTTGAACGGTGGGACATAATTAGGAAGCTGTGTTTAGACAAGGTGTGTGATCGGATGTCATATGCTTCGTAAATGGAACCCGTCTCTTGTATGATTTTCTAGAAAAAATGGACAAAAATAAATAAATTATTATTACGTTGTATGAAATAAGTGGGCTTAAAATTCGAATAAGGGGCTCTACCCTTCTTGCTTGTGTTGTCTCTCGAATGGAGACTATTTGCTAAGGGTATAGATATCTACGTTAGGATACTCGAGTGTACAACTTGAAGTTTCCACCTAACGATCATTGTCCTATAATCGGTTTTAAGTTCCACAAGTTCTTATTGATTTTTCATTGGGATATCTTACATGAAAGGGAACCATATAAGTTGTATATTGATTTCTGAGATCATGTTGAGTCGAAGCATAACTATTCTATGATAAGTCACATGTTTGGATTGATGAATGAGGATCATTATATTGAGAACTATATTATTAAGATGCATTGAAGGGATGTGAATATGAGATTGATTCTATTTGAAGTATTGATTCTATGTGTACCACTCTTTTCAAGAAACTAAATTTGCTCGAGGACAAGCAAAGAGTTAAGTATGGGGGAGTTGTTTTGTATGTTTTTGTTGTGTTTTTCTTTGTTTGTTTTCGACGATTTGATTCCTATCTGTTTAGTTTTGAATATCTTTTGATTGGAATTATGTTCGTTTTGTTTTGTGTAGGGAATGATCGCGTTTTACACATTTTGAGCATAAAAACGCACCCAAGCGCCGGACTCGGCGTAGCCGGCGCTGGGTGCGTCTGGCAAAAGATAGAACGCACGCAAGAAGGCCCGCGTCCGGCGCTGGGTTTAAGGCGTTGAAGAGACGTCTCGTAGCACCCGCGTCCGTGACAGCATCGTCCGTGGGCGCCGATGTGAAGTTGTCCAGAAGATCGCCGCATCCGGCACTGCCTTGCGTCCGGCGCTGGCTTCCGAGATGAAGTAGTCCAGAGAGTTGCCACGTCCGGCGCTGGCTTGCGTCCGTGCGCCGGCAATGTGTTCAACCGTCTAGAGACGACCAGCGTCGTGCCGCCTTGCGTCGGCGGCTCCGTTTTCACGCGCCGCCGTCCGGCCTGGTGCCCACGACCGCTTTGGTTTTGAAGGCCTCGCGTCCGTGGCGGGTCTCCGTCCGTGCTGGGCGTGAATGTTCGACCCTATATATATTTTGAAACACGTGAAACCCTAAGTTCGATTCATATTTTATTTTACTTTCCGTCGGTTTATTTGAAGAGCTTCTCTCTCGCGAATAATTTCTCATCTTTATTTTCTAAGTAATTTCCTTGCGTTGGATTGATTCGAGAGCTTGATTGAAGAGATTCATCAACGACTTTTACGATTGTAAGGATTATTATTCGATTTTACTTAGTTGAATTGTTGAATAATGATTTCTATCGATTATAATTGTTTGATCCGTGAGATGAGCATGAACTAATCCTCTTATAGGGGTGGGTGATTCAAATTGATTAATTGATTATTTGTTTTATTGAGAATACCAATTGAATCCTAGGGTTTATTGTTGAGTGATTGATCTCTATTGAATTATTTATGTTTCGTGTATTATCGAGAGATATATACGTGCATGATAGGAATTTGCTAAGTGATTAATCACCATTTAATTTGTATGTTTCGTGTATTATCGAGAGATAGATACGGTGCATCATAGGAATCAATTGGGTTAGAGGTTACCGGAAATGGGTACTCTAATAGTGTATGTATTTGTGAAATTTGATAACCTAGGTTTAATCCACGGAACGAAAGTCGAGTGTTTGTTTTTAGGTTTGAGGATTGCATGAATAGGTAGATTTCTTGATCAAGCAATAATCGATTAATCAAGGCGAAGAACCCTAATCCCCTAGTTTATCTCACACTCTTGAATTATCCTCATGCTATTGAGCGCTTGAGCGCTTGGTTTGAATCGTTTGCGTGTTTTATTTCCTGTTAATCTTAGTTAATCATCATCCCCAAATCAAGTTTAGGATTTAGATTTGCCGTTTTAATCGTAACACATCATAGCCCTGTTAAGTCTTCCTCGAGAGATTCGACTTGGGTCGACCTTACCACGCTATAGGGACCTCGTGCTATTGCGAGCGACTAAGTAGAACAATTTGGTCGGAACAGCAACCAACTAACAAGATTAGGATACGAATGTAGCACGCTCTGTAATCCCAATCCACCAAAAATAAAAATCGTACTAGCTTGATTTATTTTTTTGTAATACATATTCAATTTCATTATATGAAGTATTTTGCATCTTCACAAAATAAGAACACGAGGTGCCTCCAATGACTTATGATTGATGATCAACATCGATCCAATTTCTCTAGTACGTTTCATGTATTATATTTTAGGGGTGAGAGTTCGGTTAGTTTGGTTATTCGAAACCGAAAATGCATGAAATACTGATATCGAAACCTAACCGATTGGCTAATTCGGATAATCAATTAACCAATCGGTTTTAATTAAAAAAAAAACTGAATTTCTTGCTCTCACAAAGATTCAAACACACGACTCCTTGAAGAGGAGTAAGCTTAGGTGACCTCTTTATAGGGCGAACGAAAAGTTTAAGCATGCGCTTAAACCAACTGCACTAAAGTAGTAATTTGAAAAATATAATTATAACATTTAAAGTAGTATAATCAGTTCGGTTATCGGTATATACTCATTCGGTTATCGGGTATACTGATAACCAATTTTTCTGAATTTGTGATACCAATTACCGAACCGAATTCAATGTTATCGGTTATTCGGTTAATCAATAACCGATAATTCGGTTCTGTTATGCTGATAACCGAATATCCAATACCAAACTCACTATTATATTTTATGTTATATACTTTTCAATGTATGGCATGCATATATTTATGATGTCACATCTATTACAATTGAATCTAAGGACAGAGTTGGGGTGCTTAATTTTATCTAATCTTATAATTTTTTTTATTTCTGAATTTTTTTAATTTAGTGTCTTTTGTGGTTGAAAAGTTTCGACTTTAATTCTCGTGAAGCCATATTTCATAAATGCACGTCACATGCACGGCACTAGCAGAATATAAAATATATCACGAAAATATAACATGGAATTTCATATAGTCAACCCAATCAGAATACACGAAGTTATATTTCAAGAACGGCTGCCTTGCCGAAATACCTAGAAATTACATGAGTTGAATATTTCGTATATATAGGATGATGTTTGCAAGAAATAAATCTAACTAGAATTCCATCACTAAGTCTTTTTAGATATGTAAATGCTTGCGAAAAAAGAAATAATGAATGGGCAAGCTGACTAGTTCACAATAGATATAATCTTGATTATTGAGGTCGGAGCTGCACACGTTGTCCCTATTTTGTGGCAGAAATAGAAAGTAGGCATTTGCAGGTAGAGAGAGATGACTCTTTGATCCTTCAAATGTTTTTTTTTTTGTATCATGAGGAACCCGCAACCACTATCTAGGGTGCATATTAGGTAAACCTCACGTTTTTATGCAACCACATTTAGAAAACAATTCATAGAGACGTTTGATGTGGTTCGAACCTGTGACATCTCGACCACATGAACCCAACTTAAGCATTTAGGTTGTCCCTAAGGACAAGTTATTATTTGCTTATATATACAGAGAGTCGGACTCTAATGAGAATCAGCCTGACGTAGAACCAAGAATAAGATTTACACTAAAATAAAAAAAGATTACAACAATTACGAAATAATCAAATAATCTAAGAAAAATACATTAGTTTAATATTATAATATTTTACTAGACTACTAGTTTTAGCTCAATGATCATTAATTTGTTACCCCAGTAAATATATATATGTCAATTTCAACCAAAAAATAATTTTGGGGTAAGAAAACACAATTGACAAGATGACACACGGCTGTCATTGTGGATGCAATGTCAAGGTTCACGTGTTTAATCTCATTTTATGACGATATTATGTTGTTTTCAGCATATCGTTTGCTCGTATTTTTTGTTCATTTAGTTAAATATTTGTTTAGAAACGAGCTAATTGTGTTTGTTGATGGTTTGCAGGATTCCATTGCGAAATGAGAAAAATATGCGTTGAATTGTGCAAGATCGTGCACGGGCTCGTGCAAGACGCTCGGCAACCAAGCTTCTCACGTGCCAGTACGTGCACGCCCTGCAGCGTGCCCAGCCTCGGCACCCAACGCTTGGTGTGCACCCAACAGGCGCTTGCACCCCAGCGCTCGTGCATGCTTCCTCAGCGTAGCCTCCGTGTGCCCCGCAACCTTATTCGCCTACGTGCCTATACCTAGTTGTCGTTTCCCCGCAATCAGTGCTGGGGTATGTGTTGGGTTTGTATGTGAAAGCAAGACGTTACATGTTTGTAGATAATGTTCTCGATCAATTCACTATTAATCTTCTATCTGAATTGTTCACTTATTACATATGTGTATCTAATTATCTGATCATAAAGTGGATCATATGGTGTTGATGGGATATGGCCCAACCGATCAGGCCCACTAACAGGCCCAAACGAGTTGGGCCTAACGTTGGTAGTGGGCCCACGCGGTTGAGCCCAAGGCGAGCCCTAATCAGCCCCCAAAACCCTAGCCCCCAGTAACCAAAGTCGGCGCCACCTCCACGTGGCGCACGTAGGCGAAGCATCCCCGCCCGCGATGGAGGACACGCCAGAAGAGCCCGACGATGGAGGCACGCGGAGGAAGAGTCACGACCAATGGAGATTGGGCACGCTCGAGCACGTGCTCGAGAGATGTATAAATAGAAGGAAAATTGACAATAGATGGGTTGGCAACTTATCGAATACTAAGAGCTTGTAACTACACTCACTGTACTCAAATCATAGTGAAAGTATTGAGGAAACACTCCTCCGTGGACGTAGATCTCATTAACGATCGAACCACGTAAAAGCCTCGGTGTTCTTTATTGCCTTACATAAATCTTGCATACTCACGTAACTAGATTTATCATTGGCGTCGTCTGTGGGAACATCTGAACAAGAAAGCTTCGTTTCCCTCTACAACTTAATGGCAAGAACACGCACAACCGCCGTCGACGCTGGCAACAACCGCGCTGAGGACGACCAGGTGGTCACTCAGCGTCGCGGGAAGGAGATCGCGAGCGCCACAGCGTTCACACTCACGAGGCAACATGGAAAACGTCTCCATACACCTCGGGACCGCCTCCCCAACGTGAGGAAATGCCGACCTCAACGAGGACGAACAAGCAGCTCGTTCGTCCCACGAGGCCCTCGGCCGAGCCGTGACCGAGTTCCTCAACGCCAACCTCGCGATTCAAAGCTTCTCAACAAGAGGACAAAGGCACGGCCCCTCAAGGGCCCCCGAACTGAATACCACGGCCGCCCGAGGTCGCTCCCCCCTCCGAAACAGCCAGCGCCCACCTCGGCGTGATAGCCGAGAACGTGCATCACACCCCGACGTGCGGAGCCGCTCACCGCGGCCGAGCCGCCGCCCCCATTCACGGAGCCGCTCACCGCGGACGAGCCGCCACCACCAGTCGCCCCCTCGCCATTCGCGGAGCCGCTCTCCACCTCGTCATGCCGACCAGAGAGCCGAGCAAAACAGGAGGGAAGAAAGGCGGAGTCGAACTCCCCCTCGGAGGGACGATAGGCGCCGCTATCGATCCCCCACCCCTCCAGAAAGAGATGGCAACGATCTCCCGGGGTTCGACCGGTACGGGAGAATCATCTCCCTTTCTCCGTAGAAATTCTAGACACGCCCGCCCAGCCGATACGGGCACCCAATATTGCCGCCACGATGGCTAGGAGACCCTCCGACTTCCTTTTCGCCTACACTACCAACATGGCGAATCAAGGAATGGAAGATTTTCACATGTGCAAAATCTTCCCGAGGTCTTGATCTCCAACGCCCGACGCCGGTTCACCTCGCTCGCTTGAATAAGATACACCGCCTTCCGGGACCTCATGGATCGATTCAAATGGCGCTTCTCGGAAGATGCCATCTCGGCACCTTCCTCCGACCTGCTCACAATCCGCCAGGCGCGGGCGAGACGATGTCGAACTTCGTCTCGAGGTTCATCAAAGAGTCGCTCAAAATTGACGACGATGAACGATCTCTACATCATCAGCGGGTTCAAAACGGATCCGACCGGCTACGAACAAAGAAATCACCAGGGAGAAACCAAAGGCGGCGAGTAAGCTTTGAAACACGGTGGACAACTTCGTCGAAGGAGACGAGTCGGATCGGAAGAAGAGGAGATGCCGGGACGGCGGTCAGAGAAAAAGCCGGATGATCAAGTCGAGGCGCCGATCGCGGCGCCTTGACAGATCAAGAGAGGCCACCGGAGTCCGTGCTCGGACTCGGCCCAACCACAGCGGCGGCGCCTCCCTGCTCAAATCAAGGCGGAGATATTCGAGCTCACGCCGAGCTCTTCCCAAGCCCAATCCTATGAAAGGAGGATCCAAGAAGAGGTCCACAGAGGAGTATTGTGACTATCAACAAGGGTATGGTCATGATACCGAGGATTGCGAGGAACTCGAGCTCGCGGATCGACGAGCTCGTCAAAGTGGAGCCCTCAAGAAATACCTCGGCCGTGGGCGGGAAGCGAAGCGCGGGGGAAGAATAGCGGTGGCAACAATCGCGGGCCGACCTTGGCGATGACCCGACACGAAGGCGGCGAGGACGAAGGTCCCAATGTTATGGAGCAGGTCTACGTTATAACGGACTGCCCATCGGAGCGGCGAGGTCGTCGTTAAAACGGCTTCGGAGGCCGCCACCGAGGAGCCAAAGAACAAGCGACTCGGGCAAAATTGATCGAGCTAAAACACACTCAAATTACTCGCAATCGCAATGCGAGGTAATCGTGGCGTGGTAAGTTAACACGTCGTCGCTCAAGGAAAACTTAATGGGGCTTATTGTTCGTGTCGCATACGTAAAGCAATTAAATCTTAAACATTCTAACATCAACGGGGGTTGAAACATACGAGGAATTGAAATACGGAGAATTAAACAGCATCCTAAGCCAGAGGTTGTCAATCCCGAGCTATACTAATAAAGCGATAAATCTAAACCAGGGGTTGTCAATCCCTAGTTGAACTATGAAAGCAATAAATCAACGCAGTAAATAAAAGCAATAACAATTCTATTATTCATAGGGTTTGTCAATCCCTAATCTGAATCTAATTACAAATAAACGAAAGCAGTAAATCATTAAGCAAATTAAACCAACGGAACATGAAAATCCAATCCACTGTCACTATGAATTGAATCCAACAAAAACCATCAAACAATAAAACTATAAAATTGATTCCACAAGAATTGATAAATTGCAAGAACATAACTTGATGAATCAAACATTCAAAGATGAAACTAAAAACAGGAATTGAAACTAAAATTATCTGTTGTGTCGATCTGTTGAAGAGCTATGGAAGAAAGGCGAAGAAGCGACTCATGCGGCTGCGTGAGAAAATAGAACTGAGAACCGGGAGAGAGAGTTTACTCACCCTAAACGCCATATATATTAAATAGGAGTGGCGCGGTTGGTGGCCGCTCGAAAACTCATTGCCTCATTTGTGGTTCGAGTGACGCGCGAGTGAAAATATAGCTTGAAACGCTACTGAATCGCTCGCCGGATGGCGAGCAAACGCAGCGGAGGGTGCGGCGTGCGGGAGTAGGGCGTTAGGCAGGCCCGCCCGCCGGACGGGCGCGATGGGCGAAAGTGCTTGCGAGATGGTCTTTGAGACGCGAGGAACGTGTGGGCCGCGGCCAGCCGCCGGAAGGAGGAGGAGCGGGCGCGGGAGGCGAGTTGCGGCGGCCGAGCGATGAGTGCTAAGCGCTGATGAAGCCAGCGCGGTTGGACTGCAGCAACGCTGGAAGAAGCGAGAGGCGTGCGGTGTCTTGCCGACGTCAAGCGCAGGCGGACGCCGGAGCGGGGCGAAGCGGCGCGCAACGCGCTACCGGGCGAGGCGCCGGGGCGGCGCGGCGCGGGCGGCGAGAGGTGGCGGCCGCCATGAGCGCCGGAGGTAAATGGGTGCTGCGCGCACTCCAGCCGGTCTTTGGGTGGCCGAGTGACACGGGCGCGGGACATGCGGTGCGGGCGTGCGGGCGGGCGGCGGCGGCGGCGAGCGCGGGCGCTCGTCTGCACGCGTCGCGCGACCGACATTTAGCTCCGTTCTCGCGTCCGAACTCCGATTCTGAACCGTTTGTGCCTACGAACTACTGTCGAAATGCTCTTCAATAATATATGATCCTTGGTAGATCCAATTCATCCTATTTTATGCAATTTTCCTACAAAACATCGAGACGAACGAGTAAGTCCGAATCGATAAATATTAATCGAACCAAAGGCATAAATAGGACAAACCATAGAAAATGACATGTAAAACAATACCAAGAATCATCACAAAATCATACCAAACAACTCCCCACACTTATCCATTTGCTTGTCCTCAAGCAAAGTCTATACTAATAAGAGTCGAAAGATAACTCATGCAACTTTACCCTTATTCTAATCAATCAAACCTTATTGCATTTCCCCACTTGGTGTTTACAATTCAAAGATAATGTGAAATAAATCAAGAACGGCAATTGACTTCCAATAAATAAAAGGTAATCTACTGCTCGGACCCAACTCTCGTTAGGGGTGAACTAACTAATGTGGTCACCTTTAGCAACAAGTTTCTTTTATAAAGCACAAAGAATGTTTTATGATTTTGGAACAATATTGAAAGGTGAACTCTCGATGAACTCGAGTCTCCTAACGTGGTTTCCCATGTCCATTTCTCGGTTCACGAGAAGAGGGACATAATCCCATCCTCCATTTCAACAATCTCGACAAAATCTTGGAGCTTTCATTACCTCATTTTCTACTTCTTTTCACATTTTTTTTTATTTATAAAATGAAACAAGTATATAGCAACCACAATGTTAACACTACCCTAACATTAGCCGGACAAATCACATCAATTTTCCCTATTCATTTTCTATCAATCACGCCTCGTCGATTCACATTATACTCAAATCATATATCACCAAAAGTTTGGAAATTCAAAATCAATTTGATCAATACCACGAGTTCAACAGCACAAATCAAGATCCTAACTTACTCGCATAGACAAAGCTTACGTTCAAACAATCAAAATAAGCACAAGGGCACGTCATTAAGCATACGAAAACAAGATATCACGCACACAAAACTGAGCAAACATCCCCACGCCGTAAATCGAGCACTTGTCCCGGTGCTCAAAACGATTAAAAGCTCAAAATGACTATAGATGATGATACTTCCACGATAAGCGGCAGATATGCGCTGTAGAGTTGGAGCACCACGGCTTCATCTCGCTGCTGATAACTTTCCAGAACTGAGCAAAACAAACTCAACGGCACAAACAGATCAAAGAACAACGAAAACCAAACGAAAAAGAAAGAAAAGAAAACAAAGCCAAAACGTGGGTTGCCTCCCACGGGCGCTTGTTGCGTCATTAGCTCGGCGTGTTTATTAGAGCAACGGTGATGGTCAATGTGGCTGTCCGCCATAATCATGATGCCATGAGCTCCATCGGTGCCCCAGAGGACTATACCAAATGTTGCTCCAGATAGGGCATAGACACCCCTTTATCGCCAGACTTGGAAAAGCTGCTTTCACCTCTATAAGCACCGAGGTCAACTCCGTTTCTCCAAAATTAGAAGCTCGGTGAAAAGATCACCGGCTTCCTTGCTCATCCTCCACGAACACATACTTCATGGTAGTTCCTTGATACCATTGTGGAGTGCGGGCATGCTAACAAATTCCCTTTCCCAATCCTCTTCATCAATGAAACCGCATGAACCACCTCAACCGTGTTCTCAAGGTCGGCTCATACTTGTCGGAGTCTAACTCGGAGACTACCGCCTCTTCCTCCTTTTCTTGTGGTGGCGTAATATCTTGGATGGCTCTTCCACAACACGATCATCTGCTCGATCACCTTGAAGGACAATGGCGCTTGAGCCTCACGGGGTGGCTTAGAAGTTCTCTCACCGTAAGTTGTCGTTGATACTCAACCAACTTCACGACCATCAATCCCACACGTGCCTCTAAACGCTCGAGAGTTGCGTCTCTATCATCGATGGCGAACTCGATGGTGGGTGGTCGCTTTGAGCCTCATAGGGTGAGCTTGGGGCTCACTATGCATCTTGTTGCGACAACTCGTCCAACTTCTCAGTCATCATTTCTAATTTTGCTTGCAAGCGTCTGATTTTGGTGTTGTCAGCATCCAATCGTTGGTGGCGAGTCTGAATCAATTCGGTCTCCATATTATCCAACGGATACCTCTGAGGTGGTGGTGGAGGTGGTGGAGAAAAATACTCCTGTTGCGGGTGATACCACTGTTGCTGTGGAGGTTGTGGCTGTTGTGGATCATAATATCCATAGTCAGGTTGTGGGTCCCAACATCTCGAATCGGGATGTGGTTCCCACCATTCTGAATCGGACTGAGGAGGCTGTTGCTGCTGTGGATCCCACCATCCCAAATCAGGTTGTGGATCCCAATATTCCGGGTTGGGTTGATTATTCCACCCCGAACCATATTGTTGCTGGTAAGGCTCAAATTCCTGTCGGGGTTGGAATCCATGTGCGTCATAGGCCCCGGCGTTGCCGTCAAAAGCATACATCTTCCATCAAACGGCGGCAACCTAGCATTCACAACACTCACACAAAAATGGATCACAGCATGAATCGAGTATAACAAAATAAAAGCGAAAGAAAACAGAAAATAAACAACACAAACAATACGCTTAAAGTTTTCCCGACAGCGGCGCCAAAATTTATCGAGCTAAAAACACACTCAAATTACTCGCAATCGTACGAGGTAATCGTAGCGTGGTAAGTTAACACGAGTCGTCTCTCAAGGAAAACTTAACGGGCTTATTGTTAGTGTCGCATACGAAGCAATTAAATCTAAACATTCTAACATCAGCGGGGTTGAAACATACGAGGAATTAAAATACGGAGAATTAAACGGCATCCTAAGCGGAGGTTGTCAATCCCGAGCTATACTAATAAAGCGATAAATCTAAACCGGGGTTGTCGATCCCTAGTTGAACTATGAAAGCAATAAATCAAAGCGGTAAATAAAAGCGATAGCAATTCTATTATTCATAGGGTTTGTCGATCCCTAATCGAATCTAATTGCAAATAAGCAAAGCGATAAATCATTAAGCAAATTAAACCAGCGGAACATGAAAATCCAATCCATTTGTCACTATGAATTGAATCGACAAAAACCATCAAACAATAAAACTATAAAATTGATTCCACAAGAATTGATAAATTGCGAGAACATAACTTGATGAATCAAACATTCAAAGATGAAACTAAAAGCGAGAATTGAAACTAAAATTATCATTGTGTCGATCCGTTGAAGAGCTATGGAAGAAAGTCGAAGAAGCGACTCCTTGTTGCGTGAGAAAATAGAACGAGAACCGGAGAGAGTTTACTCACCCTAAACGCGTATATATATTAAATAGGAGTGGCGCGGTTCAAGTGAGCCGCTCGAAAAACTCATCGCCTCATTTGTGGCTGGTTGAGTGAACAGCGAGTGAAAATAAAGCTTGAGCGCTACTGGAATCGCTCGCGGATGGCGAGCAAACGCAGCGGAGGGTGCGGCGTCGTGCGGGAGTAGGCGCTGGCAAAGCCAGCGCGGACAACGTGAGATGGGCGCCGGCGCGGGCTGAAGTCTTGTGAGATGGTCTTTGAGACGAGAGCGTGTGGGCCAGCTGCCGGCCGGAGACGGAGGAGGAAGCGGCGGGGAGGCGAGTTGCAGCGGGCGGCGATGAGTGCTAAGCTGGATGAAGCCCAGCGCCGGTTGGGCTATGTAGCGAAGAAGCGGAAGGGCGTGAGGTGTCTTGTGCGCCGACGCAGGCGGCCAGGTGGGCGCTGGAGCGAAGAAGCGGCGGGCGCAGCTACTAGGCGGGCAGCTGGGGCGAGGCGAGTGCGGGCGAGGAAGGTGGCGCCGGCCGGCCTTGGCGCCGGAGAGTAATTGGCGCCGCTCAGACCCAGCCGCGCTGGGTGGCAGTGTGGCGGGGGCGTGCGCGTGGCGCGCGCGGAGTGCGGGCGTCGGGCGAGCGGCTGGCGCTCGTGCACGCACGTGCGCGACTTCGACATTTGGCTCCGTTCTCTCGCGTCCGAACTCCGATTTATGAACCGTTTGTGCCTACGAACTCCTGTCGAAATGCTCTTCAATAATATATGATCCTTGGAAGATCCAATTCATCCTATTTTATGCCGTTTTCCTACAAAACATCGAGACGAACGAAGTAAGTCCGAATCGATAAATATTAATCGAACCAAAGGCATAAATAGGACAAACCATAGAAAATGACATGTAAAACAATACCAAGAATCATCACAAAATCATACCAAACAACGGTGAGAACATAGTGTTCTCCAAGGAGGATCCGGTACCCAAAATCATGCCGCACCAGGACGCCATCACCATACAGGCCGTGGTGGGCAACAAGAACGTCCATCGGGTCTATGTCGACATCGGGGCCTCCGTCAGCATCATCTTCCAGAGCTGCCTGGATAAACTCGAGGTCGGAGGTATTCAGGTACTTCCCGCGCCCTCACAATTACGGAGCTTCACCCAGGAGGCGGTTCAACCCGAGGGCGTCATTACCCTTCCGGTTACCGTAGGACGGGCTCCCAGGTCGGTCACCAAGGCCATTAAATTTTTCCTGGTCCAGGCCCCCTCTCCGTACAACATCATCCTGGGGAGAGATTGGCTATACGCCACCAAGGCCGTCTGTTCGGTCTACCACCTCACCGTCAAGATTCTCGTCCGGTGGGAGTGCTTAGCATCGAGGCGACCAAGCGGCGGCAAAAGAATGCCTACGAGTCTCGACCCGAGATGCGGCCTCGCCCGGGCATAGCAATTCTGAGAACCCTCGGAGGTCGGCGCCCGGGGCGACGGCCCGAGCCTTCGACTATCGACGGCGATCCTCGAAGGTCGTCGGTCGGCACCTGGGCCCAACCGACATCCGGCGTGTTATACAACCGAGGAATACAGGGGCGTGTTTGCGTGGTCCCGCTCGATATGACCGAGTGTTGCCCGAGCTCATAACTCATCGCCTCAACATTGACCCGGCTACCAAGCCAGTCCGGCAGAAGAAAAGAATATTCACGGCAGAACGCAGCCAGGTCATAAGGGACGAGGTGACTCAACTTCAGAAGGCCAAGATCTTGTTCGAGATCAAATACCCGACTTGGATAGCTAATCCAGTCGTGGTCCGAAAGCCAGGGGGAGGGTGGCGCATGTGCGTCGATTACACCGACCTCAACAAGCACTGCCCAAAAGATTGTTACCCCCTCCCCGACATTGACAAGAATGTGGAGGCATTGGTGGGCCACGAGATGTTCAGCTTCCTAGATCTATACAAAGGATACCACCAAATCCTGATGAGCCCGGAGGATGCCTCGAAGACCGCGTTCATCACCGACTTCGGCGTCTTTGCGTACCGAAAGATGCCTTTCGGCCTGAAGAACGCCGGGGCTACTTACCAGAGGATGGTGGATGCAACATTAAAAGACCACATCGGGGAGATCGTCGAGGTCTACGTCGAAGACATCGTAGTCAAAAGTCAAAAAACGGAGAGCTGCGCCGATGACCTCGGCACTATCCTCCAACTCCTCAGGTCGGCCAACCTCAAGCTCAACCCCCAGAAATGTACATTTATGGTGAAGATCGGAAAGTTCCTGGGATGCTGGGTTTCTCAAGAGGGCCTGAAGGCCAATCCCACCAAGGTGAAGGCGGTGCTTTCGACATGCGGTGCCAAGGACCATCCGTGAATCCACAAACTCACCGGTGCTGGCCGCCTCGATTCTATCTCGAGCCAGAAAAGCAACTTCCTTCTTCAAGATCACGAGGAGAGCTCGGGACTTCGCTGGCGGGAAGAACACCAGTCGCCGCCATACGGTGAAGGAGTATCGGCCGACACTGCCGACCTTGTCCGCCCAAGCAAGGTGAACTCCTTTCTATATGCTTGGCCGCCTCGGATGAGGCCATCAAGTCTGGTATTGGTGCGAGATGAGGAGGACGACAACTCCCCATCTACTTTATTAGCCGAGCTCTCGAGGACCCGAGGCAGGTACACCACCTCGAAAAGGTAGCACTAGCCTTGGTGAGCATGCGACGCCTCGACCCTACTTCCAAGCCCATTCGTCCGGTACTAACGACCTACCTTTGAGACAAGTCTTGTCAAGCGAGTCATCCGGACGCATAACAGTGGGCACTGGGCTCGGCGAGCACGACATCTCGTATTCCCAGCACCGGCCATAAAGGCAAGCTCGCCGACTTCCCGGTGGAAGCCAAATTCACGAGGTCGGCTCTACCAATGAGTCGCCCAATGCCCGCCCATGGCGGAGGAATCCGACCACCGCACCGCCCGATAATTGTTGGCGGATGTGCGTGGGCGGAGCTTCATGCAAAATGGGCGTGGGCGAGCATTCTCCTCCTCGGCCGGACAATCAAGTGACCTCGCCCTCGGTTTACCTTCCCGACCACCAACAACGAGGTGGGTATGAGCCGATCTCGGGACTCCGCCTGCAAAGGAATTGAATGTGGACAATGTCCGGATCTTGAGATTCCTGTCGTGGTAAACCGGTCCTAAGCGAATCTGAGGCCAGGAGGACCGGATGAAGCGATGCCGAGAAGGCGAGGGATCTTGACCTCATTCGGTACTCCAAGATTCATCCGGATCCAGCGGGCGAAAACAGCGGGTGACGTTCTCAGCAAGTTAGCTGCGTCATCAACAAGTCCACCAGTGGAGGAGGTTCATTCCAGAAGCATAGCGGAGTCTCACATCGGCATCATCACCAAAATAGAGCCGAATTGGATGTCTCCCATAAAGGCCTACCTGGAAGATGGCGCACTACCTCAAGATCGGCTCGAAGCCAAAAAGATGATGGCGAAATCCCAGAAGTACCTCATACACGAGGGCGCGCTCTACCGGAAGTCTTACCTTCAACCCCTCCTGAGATGCCTCGGGCCAGAAGAAGCCGACTACGTGCTCAATGAGATTCACCGGGGGTCTTGTGGAAGTCACATCGGGTCGCGAGCTCTCTCAAAGAAGGCGCTGAGGTCGGGATATTACTGGCCCACCCTCGTCCAAGATTCAGCCGAGCTCGTCAAAAAATGCCCGAAGTGCCAGCTGCACTCCACAGTCAAAAAGCTACCTCAGACCGATCTGAGCAGCCTACAAAGCCCGTGGCCTTTCGTGCAGTGGGGGATCGACATCGTTGGCCCGTTCGACCGAGCACCAGGTCAGCTTCGATACTTAGTCGTCGCTGTGGATTACTTCACAAAATGGGTCGAGGCTGAGCCACTTTCGAGCCTCACGAGCCGGAAGATTCAGACATTCGTGTGGAAAAATATAGTCTGCCGCTTCGGCATACCGCACATTCTGATCTCGGACAACGGCACCCAGTTCGCGGACAGAAATTTCAAGGAGTGGTGTGAAGAGCTCCAGATCGAGCAACGCTTCACCTCGGTCGCACACCCGCAGGCGAATGGTCAGACCGAGGTGACGAACCGCACGATCGTACAAGGATTGAAGAAAAGGCTAGACCGAGCTAAGGGTGATTGGGCTGAAAATCTCCCTCAAGTCCTCTGGTCCTACAGGACAACACCTCGGACCTCGCACGGAGAAACCCCTTTCAGTCTGGTCTACGGTACCGAGGCCGTCATACCGGCTGAGATCGGCACACCAAGCCCTCGCACTCTCCACTTCGACCATGCCAATAACGAGGAAGACCTGCGTGCCAACCGTGACGCTCTCGAGGAGAAGCGCGAGCTCGCCTTCATAAACGAAGCCATTACTGAGGGCAGTCGCACGGTACTACAACAAAGGGTCGAGCCTTCGCACTCCAAGTAGGCGACCTCGTCCTCTGAAATGATGAAGCCGAGAGGTGGCGTCTTAACAAGTCGGATCCGACATGGGAAGGCCCATACCGCGTTCACGAGGACCTCGGCAAAGGGCTTACAAGTCGGCTCACCTATCCGGTGCACTTATCCCCGAACTGCACATCACTCATTTAAGGAGGTACTTTACATAGCTTCGATTTCAGATCGGCATCATGATTAGTCCTTTATTGTTTTGCCAAATGCGATGTTGATTACATATTGATAAAATATTTGTTTTCTAATGAATATTTCACTTCGTCTCATACATATGTGAACATCTGTTTGGATACACCACATTTAAACCTTCACAGGGGCATACTTACGAAGATGAAAATCCCACCAAGTAGGTGCGCATCACGGACTACTCATTAATTTGAGCGTCTACATGCAAAGCATCTGATTACCCATTAAGTTGGGCGTCTACATGCACGCGACATCCGCACCGATCTCGCCAACTTATACCCCTTTATTTGGGAAGATATGCACTCGGTACAAAGTCTAAATGCATTAACGACTACAAACCGAGTTCCAAGCCATATACAAGTCAACCGGGATTCCGAGCTCGTTTATACCCCTTTATTTGGGAAAATATACATACAGATCACAGATAAATACATTTACGACCAAAACAAAGTCTAAGCTATGTTTGTACCTCTCGAGGGAAAATGTACACTTGAAACGAGTCTAAATACATTTATATCTACATACAAGTTCTACGCTATATACAAACTCATTCGAGCTTCCAGGCTCCCTCATGAGACTCACCAAGCCGCACGATTCGAACAAAATCTCCGGGTCGGCGATGAATACCCGGAATGAACTCGGTGCCCTCCACCCAATCAATGAGGACGGCACCACATCGGCTGCTCCCGGTGCGATCGAGCCGACACGGTGGGTTCCGCCCGGAGGGCGTTCTATACCCGAGGTCACACTCGGCCCCTGAGCCCGACGCCGGGCGGGACCACGCCCTCGCCCCGACCGCCGCCCTCCACGCCGACTGCTTCCCTTGCACGCCCTCACCTCCGACCTGCCGAGTGCTGCCCTCTAAATGCTCCCTCTCACCGGACCCATTAGGCGGAGCACTTGGCGTGATCAGCGTAGCCGCCCTCCTCTTGTGTTCTTCAATTATTGGACCAGCGGCCGCTAGAGACTCGCCGCTGAGGGTGGGGCATGCGTCGTTCTGACGACCTCGTACATCCGCATGTACTTCATGATGGAGTCGAGGCGCCTTTAAACTTCTTGCTATTAGGCCCTCCTCATCCTCGGCACCATGCCTCCAAAGAAGCTCGAACTCGATCGTCGGCTTGGATATGGTAGTTCCACCAGTCCGACGGATTACCTTCGTACTCTGCATGCTCTTCCGAGATCCGAGCCAGCTCCTCTGCTGTCAGCTCGAGCCGCTCCTCGCATTGCATCAGTCGTCCTTGGACCACATCAGCAGATAAATCAGCCCCCTGGACTTCGAGTTGTGTGATCTTTAGCTTTAACGCCTCGTTCTCAGTCAGGAGGCGGGTCACTTCTCGGTCGACCTCTTGCATCTTCTTATTCAGGTCGGCGGCTGATGCCGAGCTGACATCCATTCTCGCCAAAACTTGAGTCAATTCGGCAGACCGACTCCTCCAGTGCGTCACCTCTTCATTCTTCTCGGCCAGAGCACCTCGGACTTCTTTCAGCTTTGTCGGTGGTCGTGATCAAGTCCGATGTATTCGTAGTGAAGTGCTAAAATAAACAAGACAATACACATTTCAAAATGTTGTGTTTATTACTCAAAAGGTGGGAAATTATTACAAGGGCTCAGATCCTATCGACCCGGCGGTTCACCTATTACATCAGTCCACGGCCTCGGGCTTGTCGCGGACCATGACCTCCTGCGCCCTCGCCGATGCTCTGCGGTTGGCCCCTCGGTAGGGAGCTCCAAGACCAACTCCTCCTCCTCCTCCTCCACATCCACGGCCAAGACGCACTCGGCAAGAAACTCCGGCTCGGGATCTTCATCCACCCCGCACCGGGACACGACCTCGGTACGTCGGGAGGCGAGTGCGGAGGCCAAAGCCTCCACCACAGGAAAGGGGGCCACCTCGGCCAATATGCGGGCGTACTCCTTGTTCACCGCCCTGGGGTCGACCTCGGCCCATCCATGCTTGACCTTATCAAAGTCCGGCATTGTGGCAGCCAACCCCTCCAGGTGGGCAGATATCACCTGCGGCCTCATCACGGCGGCCAGATCGGAGATAAAGGCGGAGAAGGTCTCGGACTCGACGAGCTTGCTGGTGAAGGCCTTCAACATTGGCCCTTGCCCCGCCAGCAAGGCACTCGTCCGATCAGCAAGCTTCTTCTCCGCCTCGGCCGCCTCTTCTCGAGCGCCCTCCACCTCAGCACGGGCCACCTGCAGAGCCCGATCCTTCTTCCTCGTGGCGGCCTCGGCGCCGCCCGCGCAACCTCGACCTCCTTCCGCGCAGCGGCCGAGAACTCGGCGGCGCCGCCTCTCTCCGGCTCCTCGTGCGGGAGGCGGCGACATCGGCCATGCGGCGCAGCTCACTTGCTACCGAGGGCAAGTCCCGAAAATCAAGCGGTCGATGGCGCACAAGAAAGAAAACACCGCACTAGGGAAGGCGGAGGATCTCGGAGATCGGTACCTCGCGCGATCATGGGGACGAGCCTCAATCTCCATACCCGAGCTCGAGATCGGTGAGGACCCGTCGTGGATCGTTCGGTTCCACAACCACGGGCGTGGGATGGGTCCACCCGCTCATTGGATTTGTATCTTGGCGGTTTGGTTGAGCTTGTATACAATGTTTCTGTTACCACTATTACAATCTCCTATCTCGAAATGAATACTTGATTGCATATATCGTGTCCCTTATCTCATATATAAGTTAGATCATACGAAGGTGTAGAAGATCACGTAAGTCTCGTATGATTGGTCAAGCTTAATGAGATATAAAAGTTTCACACCGAGACAACTTAAGGACGAGTTGTCGGTTTAGTCAGCATATAGATAAGAAGTGACTTGACTTAGTTGCTTGTCTGTCTTTGATGCGTCTCGGCGTATTGAAGGATCACGGTGAGATGTGTTCTTCTTCGACCGTCGTGAAGAACCAAGATCTCGGTGACTTACGATGATCTAAACCTCGATAAGGTATTAGGTGAGTATGAGTTCTTGACCATCACTTTGACTTGTTATGAGTGAGGTTATATGTTCTAACCCAAGATTCTCCGCATCTTGGGTGGTGGGCTGTCTTGTATGTCACGCTAGTTATCTCAGACGAGTCACCGTATCCGTTAAGGATGATGGCGTCCCCTTAAGGAGCTCAAAGGTTTATTGTACTAAACCCCGCAGTTGAGTTAGCTCAAGTACAATAATAAGGTTGAGTGGTACTACTTAAGGAAATAAAGTTATTAATCGCTTTAAGCGAATCAGTTGCTATAAATGATTAATGGACGTTCGATATCTTAAATACGGGATTCGTAATGTCTAAGTGCAAGCCCGACTCAACTTCGGTAATAAAGGGTAAGTCAACATTCTTTCTCTAGTGGCATGATCGAATGTTTATAAATTAATTTATGTTACGGGTGAACATAAGATAATTAATTTATTTGAGGCCCATCTTTATTCCTTGCATTTGATCCACTGGTCGGCCCATCCAGCCCGTAGCCAAGGAAAATCGGCGCCTCATGCTCTCAATTGGCAAGAGTTTATTCTCTTTATCCACAAGGATATAATTATATTTATGGTTTATGCATAGATCCTTTCCATATAAGATTATGGTAATAATCTTGAGAGTATGGAAATAATCCTAAGAGTATGGAAATAATCCTAAGAGTATGGTAATATTCCATATAGGATTATGGTAATATTCCATATAGGATTATGGTAATATTCCATATAGGATTAAGGTAGTGCATTATAAATATAAGGTATGAGATAATGTCTAGGTTAATGCTCACATATTGAAGAGAGAATTTTCGGCCATCTCATTATTGAGAGAGAATTTTCGAGTTTGGTTGTGAGAGCATTGGGTGATTTTCGAAGCATTCTCCAGATCGTCCTCACCGACGGTGGAGATTGGGCAACCGGGATACAGTCCAGAAGGTCAAAGCACGAGTCCGATCCGTTCGATCCGTTCATCTCGTTCCATCGACCTCTTCAGATCCAAAGGTAAACACTTGTAAACCCCAACGTGTTGCGATTTAATTATATAGACGCATGCTAGGTTTATAATCAATGTATGGTGAATTAAACACCCAAGATGGATCCTCGGGGCGAGGGTTAACATATGATTATCCTACACGCCGCCTTCTTCCTAGTCGGCTCCGTCGCCCGGTTGGCGCGGTGCGAGGCAAGCCGCCCTGCCTTCCTTGGCATGATCAAGCTTCACTACACAACAAAAGAAGATCGCATTAGTACAGCGAGATCGGACACAAAAAGGGGAGAAAATATATGGGGATGCCCTCACCCCGATCAGACCCCGCTCCCGACGCCTCAGACCTATAAACGCTCAGCCCGGCCTTATTCAGTCATCCTCGGTGAAGTCGATAGATAATACCTCACGAGGCTGACTGAGTTGTTCCTCCATGAAGCCGGGGCTTCACCTTCACGCCCATCACCTTATCGAGGCCCCACTACCTCGGATACTCATCACCCGCAAGAAGAAAAACTTGTTCGCGATGAGAGACCTTAGGGGGCCGCTACCTTAAATTTCAGCCGAGGAGGCGGATAATACACCTCCTATGGTCTTGGCGCTAAAAAGCATCAACACCTCGAAGGAGAGCTCCTCGGCAATGCCATAACAGGAGAGCCCTAGCCCCACCACCGACCTAATGGAATTCGAGGTCAGCTGACATATAGGGATCTGGAAATATTCTTGGATACTAAGGAAAATCGGGGCTAAAGGAAACCTAAGGCCAGCTCTCAGGGCATCTACATATACAGTAATGAAGCCCTCCGGTGGGGCCATAGCCCTATCATTGGATCGCGACAGGCACCACCATGCCTCCTTCGGGATCCGGTATTCCTTAGCTATTTCAAAAAGGTCCTCCGTCGTCAAACTCGACCTCGCTGAACCCAACCTCAACCTATCCCACACTGATGATACCGGCGGAACCCTAGCACTAATTCCTAGGGAACTACCCAAAAGGTTATAACACATGTAATCCTTAAGACCGGTGGCACTAACAGGGAAAGAGGATGGACGGCCGGAGCCCGAGGCAGAAGCAGAACTTTCAGAACGAGAAGGCGAAGAATACATACTTACTTTTGTTTTCGGGCGAGATATCGGGCTTCCTCAACAAGTTTGAAAGAAAACTGGGAAATTTCTGCAAGAATGTTCTCTGAAAACAAAGCGTCGAAAGGGAAAGTGAACAGTTACCTCATTTGGGCCTATTTATAGGACAAATGGCGCCCAAAAACTGACGTTTCAACTTTCACACGTGCCTACCTGCTATTGGATGTGGAGTCCACGCACGCACACGGTTCGAGTGCCCAACTACCGCCTGGCGCGTAGACGTACGCTAGCGTAAGATAGACCGCCAGTCTGGCCTCGCAATCATCACACGGACCCCGGCGTCCTCCAGATGGCGGCGCCTCAGGTCGTACCTCGGCCTTTCCCCAAATAACGAGGGGATCCAGATCGGACCTCGGCGTCCTATCAACGGACTTCGCCCCTTACGAGAATGTCTCCATCCAGATCGAAACTCCGCGAACCAGCCCCCAGATTCGGTGCCGCCCAGGCCGCACCTAGGCATCCCTAGAAGAGCGGTCACTCAGGGCGAACCTCGGCACCATCCAGCATGACTTCTCCATCTAGATCCACCTCTCAGATCGGACCTCGGCATCCTCCACAAAAGCCGAGCAGCTCCGGATCGGACCTCGGCGTAACCTTCGCAGGGGTCGATATCCAGGTCGGACTTCGACTTCCTTCTGTAGCACGTCTTTGTCAGCGGCGGACAATGACCACCCAACTCGATTCGGCACGGATCGCCAAATAAACCATCACGTCGAAAAGACAACACCTTCAACAACAACCGAAGAGACGCTTTCGCTTTCGGCGCGCTTTCTTCACTCCACCTCGGCATCACCGTCCCTCGACTATTCGGGGGCTATGATGGGATATGGCCCAACCGATCGGGCCCACTAACAGCCCAAACGAGTGGGCCTAACGTTGGTAGCGGGCGCGCGGTTGAGCCCAAGGCGAGCCCTAATCGGCCCCAAAACCCAGCCCCGGAACCAAAGTCAGGCGCCACCCTCCACGTGGCGCACGTAAGGCGAAGCATCCCTGCCCCGGCCAATGGAGGACACGCCAGGGGAAGAGCCCCGGCCAATGGAGGGCACGCCAGAGGAAGAGTCACGACCAATGGAGAGATTGGGCACGCCTTCAGGCGCAGGCTCAGAGATGTATAAATAGAAGGAAAATTGACAATAGAAGGGTTGGCAACTTATCGAATACTAAGAGCTTGTAACTACACTCACTGTACTCAAATCATAGTGAAAGTATTGAGGAAACACTCCTCCGTGGACGTAGATCTCATTAACGATCGAACCACGTAAAAGCCTCGGTGTTCTTTATTGCCTTACATAAATCTTGCATACTCACGTAACTAGATTTATCAGGTGTGTAGTAGAACATGAAAGATCATATAATTGGATTAACATTAGGAGATATAAACCCGTATCACAACTGAAATAATTCGAGGACGAGTTGTTGGTTTAGACTGTAGTGTAAGCGACAAGTAGTTTATCTTGATTACTCGTTTATATTGGTTCTATGTCAGGCTCCTCCTCCCAAGGTAAATATATAGCCTGAGGTAGACTTTTTCTCATTACGGTCATCAACGGACACTACATCGACATGCGACCTACATAATCTCCTCTAGTTCACAACAGTATAGGAACAAAATGGGGTTTTTTTTTGGAATTTTGATTTTGGATTGAAGTAAGATTAAATAATCATCCCAACTTTGGGGTGATTAATAATCATCCAAATGAATGATTAGTGTACGGGTCGATTAACCTATCATGGACCGGATCATTCAAACCAGATAAGTGATTAAGATTGATTATTTTATCAATCATGCATAATCACTCAAACTAAACACCTCCCTAGAGTGAGAGGGAGAGGCATATACAACAGAACACGCTTAAGGGGAATATTTTTTGCTCACTTTTCTCGAGATTGTTGTCCATCGAACATTAAAATTAAGGCTATGGGATACAATTTAGAAACATAGTATTGGAGTTAGAAATCGATTGTCTATGCCATCATTTCTCAAGTTTGCCTATGAACACATATGTGGTGCATTAAAGGTCCTCGAAACGCTTGAATATGTGATTAAATTTGCAATTCCTACAGGGTGCTCTTGATTCGGTGGCACCCGACGCGTGTTGATTCCCCGTTCTTACCTTTCACGGGCGTCGGGCAATGTCTGTTTGCTATGTTTGGAAAGTTTTCAACGTACATTTTGATGAGGGTTTACATATACTTAGCCTCCTCGAAGCCCATAACTCTCTCTCTCTCTCAGTTTTTTTATTTCTTTCTTTCTTTCTTTCTTTTTTCTTGTACTTAGACTCAAGTGGAATTTATCGATTCCGAATTGTTGGACGATGAATTCTGGCCATGATTGGGTTGTCAGCTATTTTTCTATACATTTATGTCTATATAATTGAATTGGAGATGATTTCTCCCATGAGCATAAATATTTGTGTTGTCATGATTTAATATCTTTGTTATAGGATTTGGAAATTGAATCGTGATGATATGTGGATGATATGTTTATACTTTTCCAATTGGTTTGTTATTTTATGATTAAAATAGACAAGCTTGAAAGAATAGTTTTCTTTGATTACGTGCTTGAGATTGATAATGAATGACTGCTAAAGCTAATTTGTTGTTGATTGTGCATTTGATTACAAATGAATATGTTGCCTAATTTGTGACTGTATGTAAGTTTGGCGACGAGCGGGATTGGGAGCCTAGTTTGTTGTCAAGTGATTAATTATTTGGGATTGGGCTTAGTCGAAAACGTGTAGTCTAATTGTTAATTGACGCTAGTAATATTGATTCACTAGGTAAGCCATGAAAGCGAAAGCTAGTGTCTGCATACCTAGGTGTTGAGGTTACATGAGTGAGATGGTTGCGTATACATATCTATGTCTAGTTAGCACGAGGATAGAATCATGAACCCTAGACCCATCTCCACTTTTGGTATCATGGGGAATCCGCAGTCGCTACTTACGGTGCACATTGGGTAAACCCCGCGTTTTTTTGCAATAGCCTGCAAACACGGGTAAATTATACTTGGAAAACCAGGTGTGATAGATTTAAACCTATAGAGACAGTTGGTAGGGTTTAAACATGTGACCTCTCGACCACAGGAACCCACCTTAACCATTAAGATGTCCCTAGCGAACTATGGAAATCTTTTTATGTGAAGAATTCGAATGCGTGTGGATTTATCGGGCGTTTGACGAAATATATATGTGGTACTCCACTAATATTGAAGTAGAATATTTGTGAGTGTTTACGGGAAGAATCCAAGAAGAAGAAGAGGTCTAAGATTCTATATATTTCTCTGCCTTTGCTTTGATCAATCTTTAAACCGTATGGGAGAAGATTAAGAGGAATTTCAATAGTTGCTTCATTCTACTTTTTGTTTGTTACCATATTTTTTCCAGTTTGGAACAATCAAGTGAAAGTGATTGGGTCCAAGATGTCCTATTATATTCCGCTATTAAATTCATTATTTTAAAATTATTATAGTACAATAAATCTTAATTAATATTTTCTATTTGAAATAAAAGATTGACAAATTATATATCCTAATTATAGGATAATAAATTTCAATAAAAAAATTATTAACTAGCTAAAACTTCAATTAGAAATTAATTACTAGCAAGTCTAAACCCTAATTAATAATGGTAAATTCAAATGCAATTTAAAAAAAAGAAAAGGAATAACCGTCGTGCAATATTGGGATACCAAAAAATGAGATAAATGATTCCAGACCGAAAACTAGATGCCTCCCCATCCGTTTCCCGACTTGTTTGCTTAGTGAAGTCACACATGAAAGAAATAATTTTACTGTGTGGTGATAGAATAGTTAAGTCTAATGTTAATGTTTGATGTCAAATATCTCAAATTTGAGTCCACCATCATTTAGTCTTTAAAAATTTATTTATCCAAAAAAAATTGGATTTCGGTTTTCATTTGGTGATGACTTATTTATTTTGAATGTTTTACTCATGATTTAGAAATTGTTGAAGTATATTGTT
This sequence comes from Salvia rosmarinus, assembly GCA_036937905.1. Taxonomy (NCBI): domain Eukaryota; kingdom Viridiplantae; phylum Streptophyta; class Magnoliopsida; order Lamiales; family Lamiaceae; genus Salvia; species Salvia rosmarinus. The sequence goes on from CM072813.1 coordinate 45,165,431, forward strand.
TCATTTTTAAAGTGTTAACAAAGTTACGAGTTATATGAATTTTAACTCATTGGTTTATGAATTAAATATGATAAATAATGATATCAACTCACGAGCTCACAAGCCAAACTTTAATGAACTTTTATCGCATTGAATCTTGAATAGCTCACGAACGTACATCTGTGTTTCATTTCAGGTGAGGTTTAGGGGTGAGCATTCGGATTTCGGATCGGATTTTTGCCTAATCCGAACCGATCCGAAAATCCGAAATCCAAATTCAAATCCAAATTTTTTATACAAAAATTTGAACCGAACCGAAAAATCCGAAATTATGAAAAAATCGAAAATCCAAAACCAATTATTGTTAATTCTTATATATATTTATATTAAATTTAAACATATTTAAATAAAATATTGTTTTTATATATAAATTATATATAATTCGGATTTTTGGATTTGAAAAATCCAATCCGAAAATCTGAAATTTTGAAAAATTTTAATCCGATCCGATCTGAAAATTCAAAAAATCGAACCGAATTTAAAATTTCGGTTTGATTTGGATCGGATATTCGGTTTTTGGATTTTTTGCTCACCCCTAGTGAGGTTTAGCCACATTAAACGGCAATATGTCAAAGTTTATTTTGAGCGATAAACGGCAATACATTGTCTTCCACTACAAGAATTTACGCAATTAACGACAAAATTTCCGTCATTATACCGAATAAGTCCGTCGGTGATCTTAAATAACGACGGAAACAGGCCGTCGGTACAAGCATAGTCGTTATTCCGATCAACGACGGACTACGGATCAACGACGGATATAGATGTCGCCGTTGAGTACGCACGATCGTCGTCGATCAACGACGGATCACAGTCCGTCGTTGATCCGTCGTGAATGTTTTAAAAAATAGACCCATTTTTCACATTTATCGTACCCTGTTATCGACGGTCACCTGTTTTATCCATACCTCAACAAACTCAACAATTCATCATTCAATTCAATAATACCTCAACAAACATGAAATCTCAATTCAACATTCAATTCAAATACATTAAAATAACTAAATTAACTAAATCGTATAATCCATTCAATCCATCCAGAAAGCATTAAGTATAATCCATCATCCAGAAAGCAAATAAAAACAAAGTGTGCAAGTCCAGAGTGTGAAATAAACAATACATAACAATGAGTATGATCAATAATGAGGATGAGGTGGTGGTGGTGCAAGCCCAGAGTGTGCTAGAAACTGATCCAGTATACACTGCTGAGCTTCTAAGCGTGCCCTCAATGCCTCATGCTCTTTGTCTTTCTGTCGTTGAAGCTCATCCGTCTGCATTCGTGCCTCCCGTTCCTCCTGTAGCTGCTTCTCCACATCTCTTAAGCGTTGGTCATATACTGGGGACACGAATTGAGATGTGGCAATTGAAGACTCGCTTCTCAAACTCCTTGCAAGTGAACCAACACCGAACATCCGTTTCTTCTTGTCTAGCACACCCACGGCATCCACATAGATTTGGCTCATGTCCAAATCTGGCGAGTCACTCGAACCTTCTACAGGCTGGCTTCGCTGGGTGACTAGCTCTTGGACTCTTGTAATACCCCGAATATTTAAACGCCTAATTACGATATTAATTTCGTAAATTAGAGTATTATTATGATAATTTGATTATTAGAATATCGAATAATGATTTCGATTATTGTTGGAATAATAAATTCCTATGATTTATTCACAAATGAATGTGAATTTAGAAATACGAATATGTGACGTATTTTAACAGTATAATTTCAACGTCGATTACGTATCGATAATTGAAATCTCGTAATCTTTTCTAAGTTTTAAGCTTAGAATTTAATTCCATTATTATTGGAATGATTTAATAAAGTGATTACAACTTTATTACGACCATTTTGAGATGAGTCGATATTTAACGTTTTGAAACGTTTCAAACGTTAACGTTTAGAGATGACTTGAGAATCAAGTCTAACGATCAAGGAATTATGATATTTAAATTCCTATGATTATTTTATATAATTAGAATATTATTTAGCATTGAATTAATGCTAGAAAATTCTGGAATTTATATTGTTGATTATTTAAGATTCTCGAAAACCCTAAATCGAGAATTAGGTTTTCTACCTATGGATTAATTCCAATAATTTTTCCTATGATATAAATTATCATCTAGGATATATATTATGCTATGTATCTACTTATAGCATGAAAATAAATTTTTGGGCATTAAAATGTCATAATGCCGTGAACACCCTATGTGATTTAACATAGGATTATTTTATTTTGATCATCCAATTTGTGTTATTTCTTAAGTGTAATATTAATACACACTTACCTAGTAAATTGTGTAGATGAAAATACACTAGCATTTGGTTTATATAATAGCGAAATATTTGACCCTTTTGTACACAAAATCAATTCTTGAATTTTAAATACTTGATTGCTATTTTTGGGGTAGAGTGTTATAAATACAATTGATAAATACTTGTAAAAATCTGAAATTGCATCTTTCCCCATCACGATGAGTCGACTACTACTTATGCTCACATGAAACAAAATTTAATTTGTTTCTCTCAAGGAGCTTTAATAAAGCTTCCAAGTAGTTAATGAATGTAAGAGATATTTGTTAGGCATGACCTCATTCTTTGACTAAGTCTAATTCATTTGTGTCTTGATTCAATTGTGAGAGAGCCGAGAGGAGCATGAGATGTGTTGTTTCAATTGTGTTAAAATTGCCTAAGTATATATATTTAGTCTAAACCACATAAAACACTTACTCATTTCATTTCTCTCCCTTTCTGCCGTAACCTTCCAGTAGAAAACCAAACCATTTTCTTTATCTTTCCTTCTCATTTTGTTTGAATTTGAATTATCCTACAACCGATCGACTCCGATAACGAGGTTAGATATCGAACAAGCATCGATAAAACCTATCTTTTTCAATAATCCTACGGTTTAAATAATTAATTTTAGCATGTATTAATTATGCAATAAATCATGCTAGCATGTTTTATTGTTTACAAATTTTACTACATATGATTATATGTTCATGTTGATGATTTATTTTAAAGTTAAACATGTTTTATTAATTGTTTGATTATGATCGAAAATTCTAGGATGTACTTTAATGTTGGATTAATGTTATATATTAGCAAGGGAGTTCTTAGGAATTATTTGAGAATTTTTGAAGATCATGTGCTATAGTTTGGAAAACTGCCGAGAATGAATAAAAAATTGTTTGCTGATGTACAAAATTTAATTAAATGATATGATAGTATATTATTGATCTAGGGTATTGATTATGTGATATGTGAATTTATTAGAAATTTTGAGATATATATGCTAAATTTTTTCTAAATGGCCGAGAGCCTTAGTTTTGAGGTTTGATGTTTGTGAGTTAATATAGTATGATATTATGATGTATTAGTGCTATATGATAGCATATAAGCATAGTGTGATTTTATAGGATTTTATAAAAATCATTTGGTATTTATTGCACAAAGTAGCCGTGAGCTACCTTGGACCATTCTTGGTGTATGGTTTAATTTTATAAAACTTTAGGTTATAATTATGTTATATATTGATATTGGAGGCTTGTGTATAATTATTAGAATTTTTGGAAAATTATTGGTATTAATTTGAAATAACCGTGGCCTATATAGAGAAAATAGGTATGTTCCAAATTTTTCTATAGTGATATTAGTACATATTAATGATCATAGTGTAAAATAATACACTATATGAATTTTGAGGATTTTGGAACAAAGTTTGGAAAATTTACCATATAATAGTGAGCTATATGTTGTTAAATAAGGAATTTTAATTCCTTTTAATTAAGAATAATAAATTATTATATGTCTAAAAATTATATTAGACATAATTGAATTTTTGAGGATTATTAAACATAGTATATTATGTTTACGATGAAACGTTATATTAAATAACGTTAAAAGCATAAAATAATGCTTAAAGTATTAAAAGGTTAATATTGAAAGAAAATATTAATCAAGTTTATCGATTTACGTGAAAATCGAGGATTAAATCTTTATGAAAAGAAATCGATTAAAAATTGATTTATATTGATTTTATTCATTAAAATATGTTTTATTGAAGATTTATAATAAAAAGTCAAAATGGTTGACTTTCGAAATTAACGTACGAAATACGTTCGTTAAATATGCTAATCGTGAAAACGTATTACTTTTATCGAATATCTCAATTGTGAGAAAAGATTCCATAATTGAAATCATTTTATTGAATAACGTTATTATCGTTAATTATTTAACCTAAAAGGTTAAAATGAGGCGTATATGTCATATTACGTCTCTCAAGTACGAAATTATTTTATTGAAATACGCGTTGAAACGACGTATAAAGTTTATTAAAACTTGAATTATTATATTAGTTATCAAAGTTGAATGAACTTTGAAAATCTCGAAAAGCGTGCAACGTGCTAAGCGTAAATTTTGCGTAAAGGTGGGACGTGAAGACTCACACGCAACCGAGAGGAGAACACGCGATCGAAATTCAAGTTCAAAAGTAAAGGTGGGCTTTACTATACTCAAACCGGTAGAATTTACCAAATGATTTATTTATGATGCTTTATTGCAAGCAAATATTTATGAAATGATTTATTTAATTACATGCCCAAAATGTTTATGTTTTATGTATGTATCCAGTCCATGATTGTTGATGCATAATGTTGGATAGCTCCCACTTTATGACATGCTTGAATTCGTATTCTTGGAAGTACCCCCAAGGATGATGGAGAATTCGTATCCTGTGCTGAGATGGCCTGGATTTTGTGCACCGATTATTTTGTATTGTGTCTTTGAAAGGGTGCTCGGCCGGTCACGGCGTCTGTGAGAGGAGGCCTCCTCTCCGCAGGAATTATTGTTGGATGAATTATTGTGGTGGATATGGATCATGCATACATGGAAAATGTCTGGCCAGACGAATCTTTATGGAAAATGAAAGAAAATATTTAGTAAGCACGAGTATTTCAAATTAAAACCTCGTGTTATTCTTGTGATGGGCGAGTAATTCAAATGTGATAAATTATTTTGGCATGAGCCATCGAGTGCAATCTTGTACTCACCGCATGTTGTTTTAAATGTGCAGGTTGAGCAGATGATGGATGGAGATGTGTCGGAGCAGTCGGAACCCTTTTTGAATACAATATATTAGAAACCTTGAATACACATCGCCATATGTGTATTCACACGTTTTTCCGCTGCAATTGAATTAATTTATTTTATGATGTTGTTAGTTAAATACGTCCAGAACATATGAGTTCTTGTATATATATTGGTTAAAGCTTTCTTGATTATTATTCCAAGTATTAGCCTCTGCTAAATCGTACTTAGGATTTAGGGGCTGTTACAAAGTGGTATCAAAGCAGTTCGCTCTTTGAATCCAAAACCTTTTCAGAGTTAAGTCTAGATTGAGTCACTAGACTTCTAGAGATTAGCCGACATTGCCCGACACTCCATCACATCAAGCTCAACTGGGAAAAGCTAAATGATTTTCTCATCTTTGAAAAAGAAAAATTTAAGATTTATAAATTTGATTTGGTATCGATAGAATATTATCGACAAATGATTGGATCGATAGAACATTATCGACAAATAACTGGTGTCGATAGAACATTATCGACAAATGAAATGAGAAAGGTTGTAAATAACCATGATTGATTGATTGAAAATTTTTCGCAAAGAAATGTGTATGTTTAAAACAAACTATGTTCGTCATATTTGAAATTTTATTCTGCAATTCTCCATATCGTTTTGATTAATGACTATTGTCATCCCAAATGAAGTTATGAGAATTGATAATGAAAGTCGTTGGCTCGCCACCAATGTATGATAATGTCATACGAGAATGTATGGACAAATTTTGGGGATAAAATGTTTGAATTCATGTAAATCAATAGAAATTTATTGTTATGAATATTTGAAAATTTTATTTCAATTCCCAAGGATGTTTACGATGATGGGTATGTTATCCCAAAAGAACGTGATCTGCTTAAGGCGCATGATCCCAATTGCGAAGAACATAGGAAGATGGATTATTAGAATTTTATTCCATCATGAGAATATCGAATTGATGAGCGAGAAGAAAATTCAAGCTCAGAATTGGAAAAGATGTCAAGATAATGAATGTCACTATGCGATAAGTGACACAAGAATGATCTTTTATTTGGAAGTTCACGCATGGCGGGACTCCAAATCATCTATGACTCTTCGTTGGAAGCAGTAAAATGTGATCAAAGAATTCGTTAGAGTCGGTTAAAGATCGAACTCGCGATCATGCTTAGTCGACCTTGAACTCGACTTGACGGCACCAGCATGTATAATTTTGACTTCGCTTTCGGTCGGTTCGATCGACCTCGAAGTCTAGTCCGACCTGGCGGTGCGACCTCGGTTGTCCACCTCGGCTTCGAGCTCGGCAGGTGCGACCTCGGCAGAAGCGAGCCCGGTGGGTATGAGCTCGGCTTCTGACCTCGGCAACGGCAGGTGTGACATCCACCTCGCCAATTTATCTTGACCTCGGTCAGATCACCTCCACCTCGAAATCAACCTCGGCGTCGACCTGTACGCCTTTGGCTTTGATGTCGGCATTATCATGTACGACTTCGGCGTTGACATGTACGCCCTCGATTGCGGCGTCGATACCTTCAACTTCGGCTTCGAAGTCGGCTTTAATAACTTCGTCATTATGTCAATAACCTCGGCAATGACCTCGGCATTGGCAAATGATTTCGGCAACAACTTCGACATCGGTATCACTTACGACCTCGGTATCCCGAGCTGGGCATCAGCAAAGCTGTTTTGCGCAATGTTTTTGTTTTAGTCCGTTCTCCTTCGTTAGAACTCCGATTTATGAACGGTTTTCGCCTACGTAATCCTATCACAGAGTACTATACTTATTATGAAGAACCAAAGCCATGATTCCTTCACCAGAATTGACGAGAGTCAGTTGAATTTAGTTTATAGTTTTATAAAATAGGAATTTTACAGTGCGATTAAAATTTTAGAATGATACTAGAAAGTAGTATTCCCAGTAGTACAAGAAGCGCTATGACTTATAGGGGAACCTTTGATGATGACCTATAATGTGTTATATAAAGTTTTAAATTCTTTTCATTGCCAAATTTCTGTCATTGAGTTTAACTCTATGACCTAGTTCAAATTGAGAAATCATATAAGTTTCTCACTTTTTCTGAAAAAATAAATAAATAAATAAATAAAATTTCCAACCGAGAATTTATAATGTGTCCTTTTTAAACCAAGTCCTTGTGTGACTGAGAAAATATTTGTGACGGGTCTGGCCAGCCCATATGACCAAAGAAATCTCAGTAGTCGTCATTCTGGTTTTCGGACCCTAGATCTTAAATTATTCAGTTCAAAGAATATATGGATTCGAATCGTAAAATATTTTATCTTGAATCATGAACCCATATCTTTTGAAAGTTGACATGATGCAATTTCTTCAATCCTGGAGACCAATAAGTAAGATAAAGATTGACTTATCTTGTCGCCTAAGTTTTGAATTAGTAAAGTGACAAACATCAGGTACGATGTAGGTTGACTTATTTTGGATAACCTAAAAGTTTCAGATCAGTAGAGTGATAGACATCAAGAAGATATGATGTAAATAAGATCTCGATGAGACGAGATATTTTCCCTATGATGCACATGGATGCAATGACCCCTGATGGGCTTACCGGATTTTGATAATAGTGAAGTTATATCTTCATGTGACTGTTATGATAATGAAATGTTATGAGTGAGATACACTTTAGCATAGAATGCAAGAGTTGAAGTAAAGGGAAGTGCATGATATCCTTGAGATATAATTTCCCCTTATTATGACATAACGAGAGAGATTACAACTTATCTTTAAGATAGTTGATTGTCCTTAAAACCTCCTTAGTAGGTTGGACATGTATAAAGAATGGAGATGCACGATATTCTTTTCAAATGATATATATGTAAAGAAATGATAGCATCTCAGATAACGAATCTCTCGTTTTATACCTCAATCAATGAGATTATGCCTGAACATAATCAATTCCAAGTAATTGAGACTTGATTAAACCAATGATAATGAGATTGAGGAATCGTAATCATTGAGATGTGTGAACAACTAGGATAGCCCTAACATGTAAATCAAGTATGGAGAATATATCTCCAAAATGAAGACATGGTGATGAGAGGCTTGGAATTCAAGTTATGGGGTACAAATGTACTACCTTACCAAGCTATATGACAATAATGACGGTTCTAGCCCTGAGAGTAAGAACCGAAGCATAATGAAAGTAATAATACTTTCTTACACCATGCTCAAGAAAAAGGAACAAAAGTAAAAAATAGCTGAAGAAATTATGAGCTATACAATATGAGATAGCCACAATATGAGATAAGTTTCAACGATATTATGACTTCGATAAGTAAAGTAATTCCTTTGAAGTAAAGAAGTAGAGTAAGAAACAGATTCATTATTTGAAATGGATCTTAGTACTCTAAATTGTATTGACACAAAACGCTTGTCTTGCGTGTCTTAGAAATTAACAAGCAAGATAGCTTCTTTAGATTTTGCAAAAAGGAAATGCATCCAAGAGAACAAATAAAAAGATTCACATGGAAGGATCTTAAGATGAATCTAATTGGGAAGCTTATCCCTCATACTTTTGTGACGATCAATCAAGTGAGATATTAAGTATCTCTGACATGAGAATGAAGCATTCATCGAATGTCGAGAAAATGGCAAAGATATTTGACGTCAAGGCAAAAGTATAATATGTCCCCAGTGGACAAAGGATTTTATCCTATGCAGAATTGCATAATGAATCAATAAAGATTAAGAAGAAATGACGTATATCCAAAAAGGGATATTACAAACGATGGCACTAAATGCCGGTATAAGAATTTCTCTTGGAAAAAGTTTAAAGTAAGGATATATGAGAGATATATATTCCTAAGATTGATAATGTGAAGAAGGGAATTGAATCATTCATACTGGATCAGAAATAAATGATAGTGTCAGGTACATCACGATCTCTACTATGAAATTAAGTTATCGAGATATTAATATCAAGAATAGGTCGATATAAACCTACCCACATAGTGCTATTGATAAAAGCATAATAGTACTGACACCGAGAAGGATATAATTGAAGAGGTAACAGAAGGCCATAGCAAGGAAACATAATTTCCCAAGGGAAAGGACAATGATGTATGAAATAGATGTTTAATTGAACGAACGAGAACACCGTAGACCAGAGCCTATACTTCGCACCTAAAACAGGACGAACAGAAATCAGGAAGGCCTAATAGATATGAGAAAAATTTCTCATAATACTTATAATTTTTCTGTTCAATATAGGTGCTTCGTTTTCTAACATCGCACAAGTATGCGTAGAAACGATAGAACCCAATTCAGGGTAAACGGATCAAGAAATGAAAAATCTCCTCACCTATATGAGAATTATGGCCATTACAGGTGCTGCTCAAACTTAGAATTGGACCTAGGATCGCCTAAGGTTCTAACAAATGAGTTAGATCATAATATCTATGTGGAACGTAGATATAATTCAAGAAACAGAAGTTTTGAAAATGGATGTCACTCACGTGATTAGAAGCACGGGCATAGCCTCTCCATTTGAAATTCTATGCAATAGGATTTTGGATCCTCAATTGCTTTAATTTAAGGTTGGCTCATCTAGAACTATCTATTTACAGATGGTAAGAAAAGAGAATCTGACGAGTAGAAAGTTAACCCCAAGGCCTACAAGTATAAGGCTCACACAGAAGTATCGACTCTTTTATTATAAACTGGGCATGGCTTAGGACAGTTTTTGAAGAAATTTCTACACCTATGGATGAATGCTCGTAACTATGGAGAGATAGATGAGGATGACATCCAATAACTTATCCATCGATTGCCAACAGAATGGCATGATCTTGCAAAAGAAGTATCAAGATAATATCTTCTCCAAGTAGAAAATTCCAAGACTTGGGCAGACTTATCAGGATTTGTCAACAGGCTCAAGTATACATATAATGCATAGGGAACGGCACCTACGGGTACTTGTCCTGGTCCCCGACAAGCTACACAGCAGGGCATAAAGGAATGGTGGTACCCTGATGTTCCAAATGCCGTCCCACGTCCTGTGCCGTCTATTATACCATAAAGAGGTGATAATGGCAAAAGGACAGGATCTTATCACCCTCGAAAATTAGGGGAATTTCCGCTATCAACTCAACCTTACTTTCTGATGAAAGTAACACACACTTCTGGAATCAAAGAAGTAATAGGGAGCAATGTGACCCCTGGTTATTTGAAAGAGAAAGATCGTCGGATATATGAGGTAAAAACGTACCTGGAAACAGGCAAGTTTCTAAGCGAAAGGTACGATTCCGATGAAAGCCACTCAGAGACACAGAGTCCTATGATAATGAGAGACTCATATGAAAATGGAGGCTTATGTGTAAATGGTATCTGATGTACGAAAGCAAAATTTTTCCGAATAAGATATGGTTGCTATGAGATTATAGTCATGCCATTCGGACAAGCTAGTACACCAGCCCTATTCATGAACCTCAAAAATCGAGTGTTCCATATGTACTTAGACAATTTTGTTTAAATCTTTATGAACGATGTTCTTATCCATATGAAGGACGAGAAAGAACCTAAAGAACATCGAAGGATCAGATTGCGGACTTTTAAAGTCAAGCAAAATTTTGCCAAGTTTAATATATGAATTTCGAAAGAAAGAAAATTCCTTAGACACATGATGTCTTCCGAAGGAATCAAATTTAGATGGACAAATGAATGTGAGGCCACTTATTAAAGTGAGAAAGATAATAGTCAAAGCACCACGATGACTTAGACCTCACGAATAGAATCACCCAACTCATGACTTGAAATAGCAACGTGTCGTGCAAAATTTTTGAAGACGTTCCTATATGAAATGAGTTGAGAGATCTTCACAAACCATAAAATTTGAATTATTTCTTCGAGCAAGAGACTTAAAAATAAGATAGAAAAGATGGCTCGAATCAGTAAAAGATTCCAGTTGTGATATAAATTATCACCTATGAAGGGCTGAAGGGTTTTTAAAGAGGCGCCTGACAATGTGATATTGTCTAAGGAAAGGTCATATATATTTCAAGCAATAATAAGCTTAGAAATGAAATCATGAATGAAGCTCATGATATTCCTCATACCGCCCACCCAAGAAGCATTAAAGTATATTATGATTTACAAAAAAATTAGATAAGTAAAGTATGAAATGAGCTATAACCTCATTGACGAGCATTGTCTCGGTTATAGGAGGTGAAGGCATTGTATCAATGACCTTATAAGAGGTTATAATCTCTAATGAGATACAAATGAAAATGAAATGACATAGAAATGGATTTTTATGATAGGTTTCGCCAAAGTCAAAAAGATGTAACACTACTATATGGGTAGTAGTGATCTGACTCACCAAATATGCTCATCTCTACCTATTCAGATGACTCAGAGGTCTGATAATCTATCTCAGTCGTACATAAAGGAAATCATATCTTTACAAGGGTTCCCAATACCTATCACTTCAGATAGAGATTCCAAGTTTACCCCTAGATTTTGGGCTAGCTCACCAAAAGGGGTTATGCGATATTGAACCTTATCGTAGATGTCCCATCACGGACGGATGGACGATAAAAGGACAATATGAATGTTTAAAGATACGATGAGAACATTAATGTTAAATCGAGGTGCAAGTGGGAACATGTCTTACCACTTATTAAGTTTACGTCGACCATAATCGTCAAGCAACGATTGACATAGCCACACGTGGCATTATATGGAAAAAATATCGACCACCACTTTATTGTAATAAAGTAGGTGAGAGAAAGTATAAGGTCTTGACAACGTAAATGAAATGATTAAGATATTTTCCAAATAAGGCAAAACCGAGAGAAGCTCGGTCTGGACAAAAAGTCTTACTGTTGATGCAGCGTGGATCTGAACCGTATTTTGAATGCGAAAATAAAGTTCCTTGAAATTTCTCCATCGAAGGAAATTATGAAGTTCAAAGTACAAGGAATGTTGAGATCAAGATTTATAGGACCTTCGAGGATCCTAGAAATAATAGGCCTAGTAGCTCTAGATTAGTACTTCCACCAAAATTTGGGAATGTACAAAATGTTTTCCACGTGTCACGCTAAAGGAATATGAATATGACCCAAATCACGTAATTCATTATATGACGTGATCTTTAACTCAAGATGAGTTGTGATGAACATCTACGACTATTTGATCGTATGATTCAATGATTAAGGATTAAATTGGGTCTTTGATGAAAGTCCAATGGAGAAACCATGGACAAAAGAAAATCACGTGAAAATTTAAGATGTTATGGTGCTAAGATGCCCATACTTTTGATGTATGTAAATTTCGGGACGAAATTTCTTTAAGGGGGGTGGAATGTAATACCCCGAATATTTAAACGCCTAATTACGATATTAATTTCGTAAATTAGAGTATTATTATGATAATTTGATTATTAGAATATCGAATAATGATTTCGATTATTGTTGGAATAATAAATTCCTATGATTTATTCACAAATGAATGTGAATTTAGAAATACGAATATGTGACGTATTTTAACAGTATAATTTCAACGTCGATTACGTATCGATAATTGAAATCTCGTAATCTTTTCTAAGTTTTAAGCTTAGAATTTAATTCCATTATTATTGGAATGATTTAATAAAGTGATTACAACTTTATTACGACCATTTTGAGATGAGTCGATATTTAACGTTTTGAAACGTTTCAAACGTTAACGTTTAGAGATGACTTGAGAATCAAGTCTAACGATCAAGGAATTATGATATTTAAATTCCTATGATTATTTTATATAATTAGAATATTATTTAGCATTGAATTAATGCTAGAAAATTCTTGAATTTATATTGTTGATTATTTAAGATTCTCGAAAACCTAAATCGAAATTAGGTTTTCTACCTATGGATTAATTCCAATAATTTTTCCTATGATATAAATTATCATCTAGGATATATATTATGCTATGTATCTACTTATAGCATGAAAATAAATTTTTGGGCATTAAAATGTCATAATGTCGTGAACACCCTATGTGATTTAACATAGGATTATTTTTATTTTGATCATCCAATTTGTGTTATTTCTTAAGTGTAATATTAATACACACTTACCTAGTAAATTGTGTAGATGAAAAATACACTAGCATTTGGTTTATATAATAGCCGAAATATTTGACCCTTTTGTACACAAAATCAATTCTTGAATTTTAAATACTTGATTGCTATTTTTGGGGTAGAGTGTTATAAATACAATTGATAAATACTTGTAAAAATCTGAAATTGCATCTTTCCCCATCACAGTAGTCGACGGCTACTTATGCTCAAATGAAACAAAATTTAATTTGTTTCTCTCAAGGAGCTTTAATAAAGCTTCCAAGTAGTTAATGAATGTAAGAGATATTTGTTAGGCATGACCTCATTCTTTGACTAAGTCTAATTCATTTGTGTCTTGATTCAATTGTGAGAGAGCCGAGAGGAGCATGAGATGTGTTGTTTCAATTGTGTTAAAATTGCCTAAGTATATATATTTAGTCTAAACCACATAAAACACTTACTCATTTCATTTCTCTCCCTTTCTCGTAGTAACCTTCCTTCGAGAAAACCAAACCATTTTCTTCATCTTTCCTTCTCATTTTGTTTGAATTTGAATTATCCTACAACCGATCGACTCCGATAACGAGGTTAGATATCGAACAAGCATCGATAAAACCTATCTTTTCAATAATCCTACGGTTTAAATAATTATTTTTAGCATGTATTAATTATGCAATAAATCATGCTAGCATGTTTTATTGTTTACAAATTGTACTACATATGATTATATGTTCATGTTGATGATTTATTTTAAAGTTAAGCATGTTTTATTAATTGTTTGATTATGATCGAAAATTCTAGGATGTACTTTAATGTTGGACTAATGTTATATATTAGCAAGGGAGTTCTTAGGAATTATTTGAGAATTTTTGAAGATCATGTGCTATAGTTTGGAAAACTGCCGAGAATGAATAAAAAATTGTTTGCTGATTTACAAAATTTAATTAAATGATATGATAGTATATTATTGATCTAGGGTATTGATTATGTGATATGTGAATTTATTAGAATTTTGAGATATATATGCTAAATTTTTTTCTAAATGGCCGAGAGCCTTAGTTTTGAGGTTTGATGTTTGTGAGTTAATATAGTATGATATTATGATGTATTAGTGCTATATGATAGCATATAAGCATAGTGTGATTTTATAGGATTTTATAAAAATCATTTGGTATTTATTGCACAAAGTAGCCGTGAGCTACCTTGGACCATTCTTGGTGTATGGTTTAATTTTATAAAACTTTAGGTTATAATTATGTTATATATTGATATTGGAGGCTTGTGTATAATTATTAGAATTTTTGGAAAATTATTGGTATTAATTTTGAAATAACCGTGGCCTTTATAGAGAAAATAGGTATGTTCCAAATTTTTCTATAGTGATATTAGTACATATTAATGATCATATGTAAAATAATACACTATATGAATTTAGAGGATTTTGGAACAAAGTTTGGAAAATTTACCATATAATAGTGAGCTATATGTTGTTAAATAAGGAATTTTAATTCCTTTTTAATTAAGAATAATAAATTATTATATGTCTAAAAATTATATTAGACATAATTGAATTTTTGAGGATTATTAAACATAGTATATTATGTTTACGATGAAACGTTATATTAAATAACGTTAAAAGCATAAAATAATGCTTAAAGTATTAAAAGGTTAATATTGAAAGAAAATATTAATCAAGTTTATCGATTTACGTGAAAAATCGAGGATTAAATCTTTATGAAAAGAAATCGATTAAAAATCGATTTATATTGATTTTATTCATTAAAATATGTTTTATTGAAGATTTATAATAAAAAGTCAAAATGGTTGACTTTCGAAATTAACGTACGAAACACGTTCGTTAAATATGCTAATACGTGAAAAACGTATTACTTTTATCAGAATATTTCAATTGTGAGAAAAGATTTCATAATTGAAATCATTTTATTGAATAACGTTATTATACGTTAATTATTTAACCTAAAAGGTTAAAATGAGACTGTATGTCATATTACGTCTCTCTCGAAGTACGAGAATTATTTTATTGAAATATCGTTGAAGCGACGTATAAAGTTTATTAAAACTTGAATTATTATATTAGTTATCAAAGTTGAATGAACTTTGAAAATCTCGAAAAGCGTGCCAACGTGCTAAACGTAAATTTTTGCGTAAAGGTGGGATGTGAAGACTCACACGCAACCAGAGGAGAACACGCGTATCGAAATTCGAAGTTCAAAAGTAAAGGTGGGCTTTACTATACTCAAACCGGTAGAATTTACCAAATGATTTATTTATGATGCTTTATTGCAAGCAAATATTTATGAAATGATTTATTTAATTACACGCCCAAAATGTTTATGTTTTATGTATGTATCCAATCCATGATTGTTGATGCATAATGTTGGGTAACTCCCACTTTATGACATGCTTGAATTCGTATTCTTGGAAGTACCCCAAGGATGATGGAGAATTAGTATCCTGTCTTTGAGATGGCACGGATTTTGTGCACCGATTATTTTGTGATTGTGTCTTTGAAAGGGTGCTCGGCGGTCACGGCGTCTGTGAGAGAGGCCTCTCCAAGTAGCGAATTATTGGATGAATTATTGTGGTGGATATGGATCATGCATACATGGAAAATGTCGGCCGACGAATCTTTATGGAAAATGAAAGAAAATATTTAGTAAGCACGAGTATTTCAAATTAAAACCTCGTGTATTATTCTTGTGATGGGCGAGTAATTCAAATGTGATAAATTATTTTGGCATGAGCCATCGAGTGCAATCTTGTACTCACCGCATGTTGTTTTAAATGTGCGGTTGAGCGATGATGGATGGAGATGTGTCGGGCGGTGAACCCTTTTGAATACAATATATTAGAAACCTTGAATACACATCGCCATATGTGTATTCACACGTTCATTGCAATTGAATTAATTTATTTTATGATGTTGTTAGTTAAATACGTCCAGAACATATGAGTTCTTGTATATATATTGGTTAAAGCTTTCTTGATTATTATTCCAAGTATTAGCCCCTGCTAAATCGTACTTAGGATTTAGGGGCTGTTACAACTCTCATCTACATTTATAAAGTACAGCTTATATAGTTGATGTACGTTCATATCAAGTATGTGAATTACAATTAAACTAACACATACCCCAATAGATCTAGATGTCTCATCAGTATAAGATCCATCATTGTTGACGTGAAGGATGTTATAAGCATCGTAGAGACAACTGCTCGGATGAACTCCTTTCTGTGCAGCCTTTTGCAACCAAACAAAAAATATAATCATACAATCTATATAACATCAGTAATAAAAGAAAGTCATAACATCTATATAAACATTACCAACTCAGTAGCATACTGAAGAATAGGTTTGGAGCCTCCCTTGTGCTTCACCTGCCCTGTTCCTGGTCTTGCAGGCTCTGACATGCGACACTGCCTCGCAATCCCTGACTTTTCCTTCACTTCTTCAGTGTCCCAATAAGCAAGCCAAGCAGGCCATCCATCCTCGTGGATGCAAAGAAGTCTCGCCATACTCTCGTCATACCTTGTGGCCTTGATGCCACAAACAAAGTCTTTATATCTCCGTGCGACGATAGGATGCCAAAGGTCATATATGACCTCATCTGGGATAGCCTCGTCCCAACAGAAACGTTTCTGTTTCAAGTGAAAAGCAAATTCCAATTCAATAACAAATTATGACTATATGTTTATTGATAATTAATAACCGAATGAACATCAATTAGCAAACAAAAAAACTACCAATATAATTCTAGATCCCAGATGGATTAACAATCACCACAAATATTAGAACAACTAATTAACAATAAAAAAAAATGTGTTTAAGATTGTAAACAAGCTTATAAACATTCTTTTTTGTTACCTTGAACTCATTGAAATAATCGTCCTTCACTGACTGTGACATCAGTCTCCAGCTAAAACCCATTGGGTTTCTGACCTGCTTGAATATACGAGTGTAGACGCCAGGAACCACATTATGTAGGACTAAGTTACTGCATAAAACATAAATATCATTAGTTCAACAAAAAAAAATACATATTGTAATTGAAAGTATACAAATACCCCATATCATCGAGTCCAAGCCTAGTCCGTCCTGTCCTCGCTAAGACAGAACCCGACCCCGAAGCTGAAGCTGAAGCTCGAGCTTTATTAGGGATATGTTGATCCTCCAGTCGGATGTGATCAACAGAGGCATTGATGCCTCCCTCTGATCCCGACGACATAGGCGATGAGGACCCACGTCCTCTAGCAGATGAGGATCTACGTCATCTAGGCATCTAGCAAAATAGATCAATTGAATAAGAAATCAATTCATATGTCTTATGAAAACATACTATCGAAATATTTTTCTATCTAATTGATTCATATAAACCTTATATTAATCACTATCGTCGTCATAGCCATCATCATTGTTATCTTCCTCACTCGTCAAGTATGTATCTTCGTCTTCTTCACTATTGTTTTCATCTATGTCTATCAAGCCACCACCATGATGTATTATTGTGTCGTCATCGTCTATATCTGGATTAGTTGAGATGATTAAGTCATCTTCCTGATATGGTTGGTCTGATGGTATTTCAGATGTTAATGTTTGAAATGAGACTTCAATTTTGGATCGTGCTTTTATCTTACAAACTTTCCACCAATCATTCTTAGACTGATTCATACTCGGATAAGTACAATAATATACTTGGATGGCTTGGTAAGCTAGTACGAATGGTTCATACTTATTATACCAACGCGTATGATTTATAGAAACCAATTTGAATTGAGGATGCACTGAAGTCTCAGACGTAGATGGATCAAACCATTGACACTTGAATATTGTAGTCGTCTTTTTAGGTAGACCGTGATACTCTAGCTCACACACCTCCAACAAACGTCCATAATAATCGAGTTCACCATTATCATCTGAACCATAACAATCACCTTTTATGCAGACACCACTGTTCATAGTGGATCGAGATGACCCATGAGACATCGTATGAAATTTATATCCATTCACATAGTATCCTGGGTATGTCGTGACTAATGTTAATAGACCTTTTGCAAGACTAATAAAAAATTGATTCTAAACATTGCTTGTTGGATTTAAGACCTGTAATAGTAAAATAATGTAGAAATAAGACTTCTCATCTACATTTAAACCATGATTGTAGTATTACTATATAAAGACTAGATAATCTCACTAGTGAACGGAACCACGACGCAAATTGTGCTTCCATCTGATCATTAATTTCTTGCTCTGAGATAGAGTACGCGCGCAACTGATCCACAAATAGCCTTAAACACAGTATATACATTACATATAATAATCTATATAAAAATAAATGGTAAAATTTAGTAATAATACATACTTGAGATATGTCTCTGTAACTTCTACACAGTTGAGTAGAACATATGTGTGACCTGCATGATACTCTTTGTCATCCAAGTATCTCTTCGATATTTTTCCAAAATAATGTCTTTTTTGTTTGAATACTGATAGTCTATCTGGATGTTCGTCAGATCTAACAGCATCTACACCATCAAAGTTACGAGGCACATTCATATGTATTGTGCTCACATGTTCCTCAAAGTAATATGAGCAAAAATTAGATGCTTCTTCCACTAAGTAAGCATTATAAATAGAACCTTCCACCTAGCCTTGTTCCTTACATTGTTTTTCAACTTTTGTACATACCTATTCATGAATGGAGTTATTTTACATATACATATAAGATATAAGGGCAACTTGGTTATTCTCAATTACCTTTCAAATGGGTACATCCATCTATATTGAACAGGTCCTGAAAGACGAGCTTCGTCAGCTAAATGAACTAGAAGATGCTCCATTGAATCAATAAAGCTGGGTGAAAAGATGCGCTCAAGCTTGCATAAAGTGATAGGGATATTGTCATTGAGTCTGCACATGTCCTCACTTTGTATATTCTGAGAGGTTAAGTCTTTGAAAAATAAACTCAGCTCTGTGACTGCCTTCCACACATTTTTTGGGAGTAATTCACGAAAAGCAACAGGTAGAATCCGTTGCATGAACACATGACAGTCGTGACTTTTCATCCTAAACATCTTAAGTTTACACATGTCGACACATCTTCCCATATTTGATACATAACCGTCTAGAAATCGTAGGGAACCCATTCAAACAAGACTTTCTTCTCGTTCGTGTCAAGTGTGTAACAAGCTTTTGGATACTTGTTTGTCACATCATTCTTTTTCAAAGATGGCCTGGAGCAGTACATGTTTAGCTCTTCCCTGGATTTGGTCGTATCTTTTGTCTTCCCTGGTATGTTCAACACTGTATTGAACACATTATCAAACACATTCTTCTCAACGTGCATGACATCCAAGTTGTGATGAATTAAAAGGTGTGGCCAGTAAGGTAAATCCCAAAATATACTATGTTTTTTCCACCCAGTGCCAAAACGACGAGCTACAACCTTATTAATTGTATCACTATTGATCGCTCACTTTTCTAACACAAAAAACTCGCAAGTATAAGGTAAGCAGAGTATCGTATCCACAGGGATTGTAATGCGAAAACACAGAATCTAACTCAACAATAATTCACCATTATCCAAGCGACAGATTTAGTTTGAAAGGTTTTAGGGCTTCGGATATCAAATCCAAAGCAAAGGTAACAACTTGAAAATAAATGAAAGCAGTAAAAACTCAAAGAGATAACTATTAAGAAAGACTAACCCTAGGGATGCATTAATCCTATCCACAATGTATGTTTATCCTGCTTCCTATTAACCAATTTTTAATCCAGACAAGATGGAAGATCATAGATTTAACCAACAACTTCAGTTACGACAATTGTGGCAGTTGATTACTAATTTTTCCTATTACTGTTACGTCTCTAGAGGAAAATAAGCAACTCTAAAAGGATCACAAAGAATATGCTTCCTACGAATGTTCCTATCTCAGTTACGACTCAAGGCTCATCCGTATCATGCATCCAAGATCGATTGACAATTAAAACGGTTAAGTAATTAACTGGCAACTATGATATGCACCAAGATTGATCAGAAATCAACAAATATAATTAAGCACCAAGAATCATGAATCAATGCCTGGAAGGTAAATAACAATAGCAGGAATCACAACATATAGGGAAACTCGCGGAATCACAACTATGATAGCAGGAATCAAGCAAACCCTAGGATTAGAACATAAATTTAGCTAGACATAATTAACGGATAAAATATGAAATAATCATAAAAATAGAAATTAAATTGATAAAACCCGTAGGGAAACGTCTGAAGAACAATGGTTGGGTTCGTATCCAAACCCAACGGAAAACGGGAAAACGATGGAATTTCTTCGGACGAAATCGTTCCAAAGCGATAACAAAACATAGAACTAATGTAGAATGATGGAAAACTAAAGCTAGAATCAATCTAAATCAAAGCTAAACTGAAAATAAATGGAAAATAATTAAAAATAGAGGAAAAACATCCAAAATCGCGCTGGGGAAGGTTCTCGGCTGGGTGCGCGCTCGTGGCTTGCCTCGCTACCTCGCTCGCGGTCGCTAGGCGTGGTCGCGAGAAATCGGGCAGTAGCTCTTTCGCACGTTGGGAAGCTCGCGGACACATCTTCGCGGTCGCTGGCCACACTCGCGTTTCATGAGATTTCCTCACGGCCGACCTAGCGGTCGCTAGGCGATTCTGGCTTCGCCAGTCGCAACTCTCCACTCGCGCTCGGGCTAGCGGCCGCGAGGGCGGTCGCTAGGTCGAGCTTTTGCCCTTCGTCTGCTCGTTCCTCGTTCCGTGCTTCGATTTTCAACTTATAAGCCTACAAAACATCAAAAAGGAACCCAAGAGCAGTATCTTCCAAGAATATGTAAAAGCATTGATCTAAAATCATCTTTAAACATCAACAACAAACGTGTAAAATACGCGTTTATCAAACCCCCCAAACTTAAAGCATTGTTTGTCCTCAAACAAAAACAAAACCAAAAGAAAGAGACACAACAAAAGATCAACGAAGTCGGCAAAAGGTGATTAACACAATAACGCCTCGAAATATCTCAAAGCTCAAAATCATTAGTGCACATGACGACATTAGTCAACTCGACAATGTACAACCATTGAAAGCAAAAATCTTATTCAATTCCACCCTCACAACGGCATGTGCGTAATATATAGACTACACTCAACTCATGAAGAAATACAGGACGTGTATACACTCAATAATCAATGCAATGCAAAAATCTCACCATATGATTACCATTTCTCTAATATCTCCACCACATCAAATGCGTTCAAATTAGGATAAAAAGGACTTTTCATAGGTTGTAATGTAGGCACATTGGTCAAGGTAGGATAATATATGGCTAAGTGACTCAAACATACTCCAAGCACCTCCATTTATATAATCAACTCATATGGACTTTGTCCATTTCCCTTTTTCTTTCCAACATGCTAATTCAATCATTTATGCAACTAAAGGTACCATATACTATGATAATTGACTTCCTTTATGCTCACATTTTTCACAAATTTTTTTTTTCTTGGCTTTGTAATAGAGCTTATAGGGCCTATTCTTTTTCACATGGGTACCATCCTTTATCTTTTATCCCAACTTAGAATATCAAAACAAAATTTTTCTCCCATTTGATTCCCATATCCATCATGACCTCCAATCATCCGGTTAATCAAAAGAATAAAGTCTAATAAAGGCTCAAAGAAGGTGACAAACGGTATAATCATTGGGCTAGTGTTTGGGTAAATATGTGGTTTAGCAAAGATGACCTTTTATCCTTTCCATATTCAAAACACATATTGCAGCCTCGACACAGAAAAACGGCAAGTTCTAGAAGATAATTACATGCAAGATATCACACAATTAACAGAAACTGTATCAAGTCTCATGGTTTAAAGCAATTGGTGAAAAACAACAAGCTAAGCAATCTCAAGCCATTCATGCTTCGTTTCCTAACACATCATGTGCACTATAAACAACATTTTTCAGAAAATTTTTATCATCATTGGCAACATGTATTAACACATTTCACTTAACTCGTTGATCGACAGACACAACAAAACAAAGACACGACAAAAGCCCCAAAGCATAACAACTTAACAAACCAAAGCAAAACATAAAAAAGACTCTCAACCAAATCACACTCGACCACTCTCCCCCGAACTTATTGTCAACAGTGTGCAATGGAGGCAATAAGGTTTGTAGACGAGAGTGATTGGGAGAGATCTTACCTCAAATGTCGCGCTACTCCGACGGTGGATAGAATCATCGCCATTGATGGTATACCTTGGTACTTAAAAACGAACAAACAAGACACAACAAAACAAAGAAAACAAAACGAAAAACATAAAGCACGTAAAATGTTGGGTTACCTCCCAACCAGTGCTAGATTTTTCGTCGCTAGCTCGACGGTACCTCTCATCAATCGGGCGATTTGACAACTGTGGTCTTTCCAAACTTTTTCTTGCCCTTGTACTTAGCATTGACAACAGACCACCAATGCGTGTCGAATTTCCTCCCCCCAAACTTGAACGAATCACTCGGATTTTTATGCCGAGTCCATCTCTTCTTTCTAGCATCTTCATCGACTGGTCGGTTGCCCTTCAAGTGCGAGACTTGACTAGCAGTAGCATTAGTGATTGAATAGCAATTTTCAGGCTCTGAACTATCGTGTTGCTGGATGGCGTCATATATTGAAATCTTTAGCTCCTCATCATTGACACGAAACGTGAGGTCACCTTCCTGCATATCAATCAAAGCACGACCAGTTGCTAGAAAAGGTCTACCCAAGATTAGTGGTTGATGCTTGAATTCGGGTATGTCTAATATAACAAAATCAGCAGGAAAGACAAAGTCTCGAATTATTACCAACACATCTTCAACAATTCCCTTAGGGTATGTGACTGACCTGTCAGCCATCATCAATGATATCTTTGTTGGCTTCATCTTCCCTAGTTCCAGGCGGTTGAATACATTCAGCGGCATCAGATTGATGCTTGCTCCCAAATCGCACAACACATTGGGGAATGTGTGCTCAGCAATCTCACACTCCAGTGTGAAGCTCCCCGGATCTTTCTGCTTCAGAGGTAACTTTCGTTGTAAGATGGCACTGCATTCTTCAGATAGGTTAATTTTTCAAATCTACCCAATTTCTTTTGCTTGCTAATGCATCTTTCGAAACTTCACATATCCGGCATGTTTGGAGCGCTTCAAAGAGAGTAGATTGATATTCACTTTTGAAATATCTCTTTGAATCTGTCAAACTCCTCGTCATATTTCGACTTAGCTAGTTGACTTGGAAACGGAACCGGAGGACTATATGTAGGATATTTCATCACTGGGCGTGCCTCGCGGTCGTCCTCGCGATCGCGAGCGCGGTCGCTAGGGACCTGCTCTACTTCGGCCGTCTTCTTAGCGGCTGGGCACGCGGTCGCGGGCTCTCTTCTAGCGCTCTCTGCCTGGTCTTTCGCGGCCAGGCTCGCGGTCGCTAGCTCGATCGCGAGGTACTTTTCTTTCTTCTTTGCGATCGTGGGGTCGCTCGCGTGCTCCTCGGAATGACTGGACGCGTGATGTCTCGCGATCGGGCTCGCCGGTGCGAGCTCGGTCGCGAGGTGCTCATTCTTTGCTCCTTCTTCGTGCGGGGTGGTTCTGATACACTTTTCCACTCCTTGTCTGGATGGCGAAGCACTGATTCTTTGGGTTCACTTCCGTATTACTCGGAAATTGGCCCGTCTTTTGATGTGCATTCTGCTAAGCATCTATCTGTCCGATTTGATTCTCCATCATCTTCATGTGTTTGCCCATAGCTGATACAGTGGATTCCAACTGTGTTATCCTCTGGCCAGTAGTACTGATGAATGAATTTTGCTGAGTCGCCAGTTGTTGGTTGCTCACAACCAACTGCTACATCATATCCTCTAGGCTCTGCTTTTTCGCCTCTTGAATTACTCCATTCTGTACGGCGAAGTCTGCTGGAGGTTGTTGAAAATTATTGGGGTTGACATACGATAGATTTGGATGATTCCTGTTGTTCGGATTGTATGCCGGATTTTCCCCAGGACGGTTCCTTTGATTTATATAGTTCACATCCTCCGTCTTGATCTGACTCTTCAAAAGAGTAAACTTTTTCATGAGCTCATCATATTTCGAGTCACTCTCTACAGCAGCTGCTTTCACCATGGGTTTTCTCTCCATTGGCCACTGGTAGCTGTTGGCAGCCATCTCTTCCAAAATTCGGCTAGCCTCGTCCACTCGGCGATTCAATAAGCACCCCCCTGCCGAAGTGTAATATCCCGAATTTCTGGGCTTAAAAATTTCGAAAATAAAGAAGTAGTTTACGAAGAAAATAAGAATGAAAGTGAACGTCGGTAATTGACAATTTGGAATAGATCGAAATTTTCTTCAAAATTTCAAATGAAATAATTTTTAAACAATAAATAAATATGTTTTTAAGTGTATAGAGGATATTATTACACTTAGAAAATTAAGGAAATATTTTCTCCTAATTGTTTCCCTATTTTCGAAACTTATGTGTTCATATGATTGATTTATGAACTTGGCATGAGATCACTTTATATTATGTGAACAAATGCTATTTTATTTTACACATGAAATATTATTTAGCCAAGTATTACACTAAGAAGGAAAAGGAATTTATTTCCTTATTTTATTAATGATTCTCGAAAATTTGCACAAAATAGGATTAATTTGTGAATTAATTTGTGATCACATGATTTTATAATATGAGTTGTCATATTTATCTTGTATTACATGATAAGGTAATTATCTTGGAACAACCTAGCATTTTCGAAAATGAGGTGGAAATGATAAGGTTTGATTAAGACATTTTTAAGATAAGATATGTTATGATATTTATAAAATGATAAGATAAGTATATGACTAGGTTATGACTAAGCTTAGGATAATGTTTATCTCATTAAAATGTGTAGCAAAGTGATAAGCATCATGAAGGATAAAATTTGTTTCTTGAAATACATCATTTTCGAAAATGATGATTTATGTAATAAATTTAGCAAATAATTTAATTAATTATTTAAGCATTAGTATTGGATAAATATCATGAAATCTAGATCAATCTTATCATCTAGAATCTATATAAATTTCGAAATTAATGATTATAGGGCAAGATAGGAATTTTGGAAAATTAATTCCTAAGAAACCCTAATTTTCGAAAAATTAGGGAAATTGCTTGGAAATATTCCAAAATTTATTTTATGACATAATATCATTATATTTATGTAATTCATCATGAAAATAATAATGGTTATGAAAAGAATAATAGTTTGATAATTTATCCCAAAAAATGAAATATTTGCCGATAACTTTACTATAGTACATAGAAATGATCTTAATTAATTTTCCTATGATATAATTTATTATCTAAGACCTATATTATGTCATATATCTATTAATTGGGGAAAAATAAAATATTTAACATATATTATATTAGGGGACGAAACTTTTGACTATAAGGTGTGAAATTGCATAAAATATCATACTATAATTAATGGGAGATAATTATTATGATCTTATCATGTTATGAGTTGTAAAGTAGAGATAGTTAGCAATTAAAACAAGTAACCTATGCTTTTATTTAATATAGCGAAATTTTGACTTTTAATATAAGGTTGGAAATAATTTTTAAACTCTTGAATATAAAACCTTATCCTATAGTTGAAATTGTTGACTTTTCTAATATGATATTATTATAAGATAATATTATAGTATAAGGTATAGAAAAAATAAAATTAAAGCCTAAGGTTGTGAAGTGGCGAAATTGCTTATATATACTACATAAAATATTAAATTCTTTATTCTTTGATAATTATAAGATATATTAATTAAATAATTAAATAACATAATAAATTATAAAATAAAATAAAATAATCATCTCATGAGTATAGGAAGTGGCCGAAAATTATAAGAGACAAAGTATGAGTTGTAAATTAATTTTTACACCTAAGTATTTTATAATTTCAAGAAGATAAAATCATTAATGTATAAGATAAGGTCAAATTTGTTTCTTATACAACTTGCAAGGCTCAAAAATTAAGAAGATAAAGGAGTTGCCATTTTTGACTTTAGAATAAGATATTTTATAAAGTAATGATTCAAAACACTTTAGAAATCCTATAAATAGGAGGGCACCCCTCCCATACCATTAAAATCGAAAATTAGGAGAAGAATAGAGAGA
The DNA here is from genome assembly GCA_036937905.1 of Salvia rosmarinus. Taxonomy (NCBI): domain Eukaryota; kingdom Viridiplantae; phylum Streptophyta; class Magnoliopsida; order Lamiales; family Lamiaceae; genus Salvia; species Salvia rosmarinus. The sequence goes on from CM072813.1 coordinate 45,191,864, forward strand.
AAAATAGAGAGAAAAAAATAGAGAGTGTTCTTCATAGTGTTCTTCGATCGTAGAAAGAAAAACGTCACGACGTCGATCGAATTCGATCACAAGGTTAGAAATCGTACCACTTTTTGTTATACATGTTAAATTGTTAGAAATTCATATATAATATATTAGGATGCTTATTTTCAAAATTATGTTGAATATGTGCTATATGTTTCAAAGTATGTGTTAGATTGTTTATATGATGTTTATAAGTAAGAATTATCAAATTAATACAAAGTTAAGCATGTATTGAATACATGATGATATGACCGAAAATAAGGAGAAATCATATGTTGATGTATATGAATTTTAGTTGTTGTTTTGAGCATGAGATAATGATAGATATTAATAAACAAGATTGTATGATTTTATGTGAAATTTTTGGAAAAACCTAAGTATATATCCTATTAATTTCTAAAATTATAGAGTAATTATATGATGAGATATAATTCATGTTTGAATGTTAGAATAACATATTGATGATGTAGATTAATAATATAGTGTTATATGAATTTATTGGAATTTCTAAAATTATTTGTACTAAGTCTATTTTCAAAAAATATGTACTTAGGACATATTGAGGAATAATTCATGAATTATGGAAATTATGTCATATTATTATGATAATAATATGCTATATGAATTAATTAAAATTTTGGAAAAGTTTAATAATTATTTGTAATTTTCAAAATTATGCTAAGAAGGAATCATGATGTGAAATTTTTCTATGTTATGTGATACATGGATTCTATGTTAGTAATATGTGGAAATTTGATCCATATATGAGTAAAATCGAAAATTACAAGGGTATAGTTGGAAATCAATAGAAATAGGAACATATCGTGTAAGATGATAGTTATATAAGAAATACATGAAACGACGATGAGAATAAGTTGAAAAGGTATAAACGTCGTATATCGATCGATAGTTCGTAATAACGTTATCGAATCGATGATTCTTGTTATATAGCGTCGGTCAATACTTGTTCAAGTTGACTACGTAGTAATACGTTAGTGATAAAGTTGATATTAGTAGAAAAAGAGATGAGGCGTCGAAGATGCGCTTGTATCGTTGGTTCGAATCGATGATTCTTTCATGCATCGAGATCGGCCTTGCCGAAGTCCCAAGCATAACGATATGCTAAAAACTCGTTTCTTACGTTGATAAGGTCTGACTCGAAGGAGAACGGAAACCGAGAATAGAAACTAGTGACTTAAGAAACCTTAAGTCCTCGAGGTGGGCACTCTTTTCAAAAGATTTTTACAAGCCTTCTCGAAAGTATTTACTATTATTGCTTTACTGCTTTCTTATGAAAATGTTGAGATACGATATTGTCTGCCAAAAATGTTTTATGTTTTGTATATGTCCATTCGGGTTGCCTGGGGCAACAGGAAGTTTCTGATCGGATCCCAGCTGGAGGTGTAAGTAGAAATTCCAGCTAGGGTTGTGTACACGTGTTGGGCCTCGAACATTTGGGTGGTCATGCTCGAACCATGGGCGGTTAGTTGCGTCCGGTGTAGGGAGGCCTCCCTCCCGGCGCGTTTATCCATAGCCGACTTGGAATATACGTTGTGGTTGTTGTGATATGAAAATGCTTGGCCAAGCGATGATTTTGAGAAATGAGAATGTTTTAGTAAGAATGCGGCCTTTTCAATAAAACCCTTGTGTCTTCTCGTGTGGTGAAAGCGATCAATATTTCGTAAAATAAAATGTTTTCGCATGTGTCCATTGGGTACATTTGTACTCAGCCCTGCATGTTTGTTTTTAAATGTGCAGGTTGAGCAGGTGATGGAACTGAGCGGGAGTTGAGCGGAATCCTTTTTGATAAATAGTATGGAGCATTTTGGTTCACCTTGAGAATGCATCTTCACATGCATGTCTCACACGTTATTCATTGCCAAACTCTTGAGTTCCCTTATATTTTTGATATTATGTTAAGATCTCGAATGCCTTGCTAAAAGCCTTGTATTAGCTACTGTTTTGCCAGTACTTTTGAACAAATCATTTATATAAGTCGTTTCTTTCTATCCTTCGAGTTATTTCATTATTAGCATCTATGTTCCTTCACTTGAGAAATAAGTTGAAAACCCTATTCTTTTACGAATATTTAACCCTAAACCCCAAGTAGCAGTCCGGTAAGGTGGTAGCCGAACCGGGCTGTTACACGAAGCATCTACAATACTTCTCGTGTGCTGTGTCAGCCCACTGTAGAACTGCGTGATCTGCTGCTCTTTGGAGAATCCGTGTTGGGGGCATCTTCTCAATAAGCCTCTGAATCTCTCCCATGCATCGAATAGTGACTCGCCTCCTTGTTGGCGAAATGGGAGATCTCGGCTATGATCTTCGCGCTTTTCTTTGGCGGAAAATATTTCGAGAAAACTTCACAAAGTTTCCAACTGCTCATCCCATTCGATCCAAGCTCTTAAACCAATCCTTCGCCTGACTGCGCAGAGAGAATCCGAACATGCACATCCGGATTGTGTCTTGTGGCACCCCATTCTGCTTGATGGTATCATAAATGTCGAGATAAGTCTCGAGATGGGCATTCGGGTCTTCTGTAACTCCTCCCCCAAACTGCTCTCCTTGCACCATACTTATCAGGGCTGGCTTTAATTCGAAATTGTTTGCGTTCACTTCCGAGCCCCATCCTCCTCCTTGGAATTGTTCAGTGGGAGGTCGATACATGTAATTCAAAGGCCTCGCCTCTTGCGCGGGGATAAGGAGTCCCATGTTCGCCATTTGGCGTTGCATCTCTGTAAATTCAGCCAGGAGACGTGCAGCCTGCTCAGGAGGTATACCCCCATTGGGAGGAACATCCCCGTTGTTCGGATTCGCCGCCATGGCTTGCCTTCTTCTTTCTCGTCTCCTTCTCCTTTGGGAATTTTCGATTTCTGGGTCAAGAGTTTGCTCAGGAGGTCCCTGGGACCTTCTGATCATAAACTACCTGGAGAAAAAGAGAGAGCTTAACTCTGGCAAGAATAAATAAATATAATAATATATAACTTGAATTAATAACTCCAAATCGTCAAATTATTCCTATGTGATCTTAACAATCCCCGGCAACGGCGCCAAAATTTGATCGCTCTCTTTTCTAACATGAAAAACGCGCAAGTATAAGGTAAGCAGAGTATCGTATCCACATGGATTGTAATGCGAAAACAAAGAATCTAACTCAACAATAATTCATCATTATCCAAGCGACAAATTTGGTTTGAAAGGTTTTAGGGCTTCGGATATCAAATCCAAAGCAAAGGTAACAACTTGAAAATAAATGAAAGCAGTAAAAACTCAAAGAGATAACTATTAAGAAAGACTAACCCTAGGGATGCATTAATCCTATCCACAATGTATGTTTATCCTGCTTCCTATTAACCAATTTTTAATCCAGACAAGATGGAAGATCACACATTTAACCAACAACTTCAGTTACGACAATTGTGGCAGTTGATTACTAATTTTCCCTATTATTGTTACGTCTCTAGAGGAAAATAAGCAACTCCAAAAGGATCACAAAGAATATGCTTCCTACGAATGTTCCTAGCTCAGTTACGACTCAAGGCTTATCCGTATCATGCATCCAAGATCGATTGACAATTAAAACGGTTAAGTAATTAACTGGCAACTATGATATGCACCAAGATTGATCAGAAATCAACACATATAATTAAGCACCAAGAATCATGAATCAATGCCTGGAAGGTAAATAACAATAGCAGGAATCACAACATATAGGATAGAATCAAGCAAACCCTAGGATTAGAACAGAAATTTAGCTAGACATAATTAACGGAATAAAATACAAAATAATCATAAAAACAGAAATTAAATTGATAAAACCCGTAGGGAAACGTCTGAAGAACAATGGTTGGGTTTGTATCCAAACCCAACGGAAAATGGGAAAACGATGGAATTCCTTCGGACGAAATCGTTCCAAAGCGATAACAAACCGTAGAACTAATGTAGAATGATGGAAAACTAAAGCTAGAATCAATCTAAATCAAAGCTAAACTGAAAATAAATTGAAAATAATGAAAAATTGAGGAAAAACGTCCAAAATCGCGCTGGGGAAGGTTCTCGGCTGGGTGCGCGCTTTTGGCTTGCCTCGCTACCTCCCTCGCGGTCGCTAGGCGTGGTCGCGAGAAATCGGGCAGTAGCTCTTTCGCACGTTGGGAAGCTCACGGACACATCTTCGCGGTCGCCGCCACGCCACGCCTCATGAGATTTCGCGGCCGACCTAGCGGTCGCTAGGCCGTTCTGAAGCTTCGCCAGTCGCAACTCTCCACTCGCTTCGGGCTAGCGGCATGGAGGCGGTCGCTAGCCGAGCTTTTGCCCTTCGTCTGCTCGTTCCTCATTCCGTGCTTCGATTTTCAACTTATAAGCCTACAAAACATCAAAAAGGAACCCAAGAGCAGTATCTTCCAAGAATATGTAAAAGCATTGAGATCTAAGACATAAACGCACTTTATTGATCTAAAATCATCTTTAAACATCAACAATAAACTTGTAAAATACGCGTTTATCAACTATTCTCTTCAGTAACTTTTAATAATCCCATCATCTCTATTTCAGCCAATACATCTTCGCCTGATCTTGCCAGTGGAGGTTCTGCTGTAATAATCTTATTTTTTAGGAAATTTTTTCTATCTCTTCGAAATGGATGGTCCTCAGGTAAAAACTTTCGATGGTTATCAAACCATGATTGTTTTCCACTATGTGCTAGGGTGAAAGCTTCAGTTTCATTCATGCAATGCGGAAATGCAAGTCTTCCGGTGGTACTCTACCCATACAACATAGAGTAGGTAGGAAAATCACTAATTGTCCACATCAACGCTGCTCGCATTTGAAAATTTTGCTTCACCGACACGTCGTATGTAAGAACACCTATATTCCACAACTCTATCAGTTCAGCTATTAGCGGCTGTAAAAAAATATCTAATTTTTCCTTAGGATTCCGTGGGCCGGGGACTAGGATTGTAAGGAACATGTATTGTTCCTTCATACACATCCAAGGTGGTAGATTGTATGGTGTAACGATGATCGGCCACAAAGAATATTGTTACCCCGACTGACCAAAAGGTTGAAAACCATCCGTGGATAACCCTAATCTAACATTTCGAATCTCTTCAACAAAATCAGGAAAAATTTCATTCAAGTGTTTCCATGCAGGTGAGTCCGCAGGATGACGCATAACTCCATCATCTACTGAGGAAGCATGCCAATGCATGTCTGCTACTGTAGCTTTAGATGCATACAATCTCTGTAGTCGAGGAGTAAGAGGAAAATAGTACATCTTCTTTGCTGCTACCAGTGTTTTTCCACTGATCCTCGATCCTCGATTATTTTCTTTGTAACGAGGAGTACTACAGAATTTACATTGAACCAATTCACAATCCTCGCACCAATAAATCATGCAATTATTAGGACAACAATGAATCTTGTCTACGGGAAGCCCCATGCCACGTAATAACTTCTTCGTACTGTAGAAGTTACTGGGAACCAAGTTATTTTCTGGCACAATTTCCTTGATCAATTCAGTCCATTGATCAAAATTTCTCTCTGACATGTTACCCTCAGTCTTCAAGGACAATGGACGAGCCATAAGCGACAACTGTGAATGAGACTTGCAACCTGGCCACAACTCCTTATCCGCAGCATCCAACATATCATACAGTTGTTGTGCTTCCGGGTTCAAAGTCTTGAAAATTTCTCTGAGACATCGCAACGTCCGTCACCATAGTATGGTAGCTACTTTGTTCGTACTGAACATCTTCTAAATTATGATAATTTTTCGTTGGTATTTCAGATTCCCCATGAAACCTCCAAAGCTCGTAACCTCACACGAATCCATTTTTTTGCACTGTGATATTGAACTCTATCTTTTACATGATAATACATATTATCGCATCTTCTGCACGGACACTTAACTTTGTCTTCATCCAATAACATTGTTTGAGTCATTGCAAAATCCATGAATTCATTAAGTCCGCTAAGAAATTCGGGATCGAAAGTTCCATCTGGTTGAAACCGCCTATACATCCAAACACGATTTGTACTCATTTCTTGAAAAAGCTATTATTTTAGAAAGTGGAAGTTACGTGTAAGTATTTGACTAGAAAATTCTATAAATTACTCAATATATGAGTTTTGTGTTATAAGAAAATACGACCATTAGAAACCTAGTGACTTAAATAAGAAGGGGGGTGGTATCATGTGTTTTCGTTCACATGGTGATTGGTGTGGATAAGGGGGGTCAATAAACTCTAATTGAAAATTAGAATCAATAAATCCTTTAATAAATCTAATGAAGGATTAGTAAATCCTAATTGAGCAAACTCTAATTAAAATTAATTAACCTCAATTACAATTAATTAGTAATTAACCATATTAATTAATATTTTAATATTAATGGGGTATCAGCATGGTGCAGATATTAATGTGAATATGACTTTCAAAAAAAACTTATTAGCTATATGTGAATAAAAAAAACATCTTTTTTTTATTTACAAAATCTAATCAAAGCATTGCTTCGATTCCAATTATTCCCAACATAATATATTCATAATAATGTTGGATTAAATATGATCATAGTTGTTGGGTTTAACTTTATAGATAATTTATATATTCCTTGATATTATTTTGTAAACAACTTAAGTCCATAAAATATTAAAAAATCAAAAACAAAATTGATGTAAATAAGCAAAAGATGATATGATATGTTAAATAGTTTTATTTCTTTGCAATTTAAGTTTTATGTTCAAATTTATGATTTTATATTAGTAAGATAATTGTTATAGAGGTTGTAGGGTCATTCTTGATCACGTATTAATTTGGGTAAATCCTACATAAATCCGTGTAATATTTTACATACTTTACAATTATATTGTCTTTCAAGTATATTTAACCAAACTTATCAAGTATATTTTCAAAAAGCCTAAGAACACTACTATTAAAATTTCAATAATTCATCCAAAATTTCAATACCCACTACGACTATGTTCGTCTTTCTTTCATTTTGTCCAACTATATAAAATTATCTTATAAGTAGGTGTTTATTTGGGTAATGTATCATAAATGCACTGTAAATCATAAATGTATTGTAGCATATGTTTTATGTAATGTATCATAAATGCACTGTAAATTATTACTGAGGATGACGAATTTACAGCTATTTTATTATCCTACAACTTCGAGTCACTAAATTCTTCGTCCAGCCACACAAAACATTGATTATGGTTAATTAGATTTTTGTCATGTATTACGTTTAATTTTATCAATATATAATAATTATATGGGACGATATCGTTACTTTTCATGAATATTTAATAATATGAAATATTAAATTAAAGTACAGAAATATTTGATGTAAAAAAGATACAGAAGTATTTTAATGGGAAAATAATACATATTTGGGAATTGCAAATTCTAACTGTAATATCCCGAAGAATTAAAGACCTAATTACGTTAATTAAATTTCATAAATTAGGGTTTCGCTGTGATATTTGAATTAGTAATTTATCGAATAATGATTTCGATTAATTATGAGATAATGAATTACTATATCATATTCACTAATGATTGTGAATTAAGGAATATAATTATATAATGTATTTCGGCAGTAAAATTTTAACGTCTATTGAATATCAATAGTTAAAATTTCGTAAAATTTTCTAAGTGACGAAGCTTAGAATTAAATTCCCTTCTTAATGGAATGATTTAATAAAGTGACTACGACTTTATTACGACCATTTTGAGATGGGTCGATTATGAACGTTTTGAGACGATTAGAAAAATAAGTCTAATGATCAAGGAATTATAATATTTAAATTCCTATGATTATTTTATGTAATTAGAGTATTATTTAGCATTAAAACAATGCTAGAGAATTAAGGAATAATTATGGGATAAAAGTTGTAATTTTCGAAAACTCTAAAATCGAAAAATTAGGGTTTTCCCCCATGAATTATTCTAATTATTTTTCCTATGATATAATTTATCATCTAAGACATATATTATGTTATATATCTATAAATAGCAAGAAAATCAATTTTTGGCACTTAAAATCAAAAGTGTCGTGAACCATATGTCTCCAAGAATGAATTTGTGATATCTTTGGTTATGCTTGGTAATTAATTGACCAAGTGGGAATTATTACACACTAACCAAGGAAATTAAATGGAGGATCAAGTGGATTTGTGTTGTGTTGTGTAATAGCCGTGAGTTACTTCCAAAATAGGTGAGAAGAATTTTTAAAACTCTTAAGCATGACATACTTACATTTGGTAATGTGTAGATGTTATATATTTTGGTATAAGACAAATTAAATAAAAGATCCTCCTTTGTATTGAGAGAGAGTGCCGTCCACTTTAAGCATCAAAAGTAGGATTTCATTTTGTTTTGATCAAAATGTGTAAGTGTATTTATTATAAGTATGTCATCAAATTGGAAAGTCTTGCATTTGGCATTGTGTAGACATGTATTATGTGGCATAAGATAAAGAAAAATAAAGACTCCTCCCTTGTGCATGTAATAGCCGACGGTGGTGATGATGCAAAAGCAAAGGATTTTGCTTCAATTAATTGTGAGTGAGATGTGCATTTACTAAAGCATATTGTGATGTAATAAAATTGAAGAGTCACAAAATAGATTAAAAGGCTTGAGATGTATTGTGAGTGAGAGAACCGAGAGAGAGAGAGACTGAGGTGCATTTATTCATTCATTTTGCTTAAGTAAAAGTGTTACACTAAACAAACCATTTTCACTTCCCAAAACACTAAGAACCGTGAGCAAAATAGAGAGAAAGTTTGAGAGTGTTCTTCATTTGTTCTTCACCAATCCTTGATACTAAATCCCATGTGCAATTAATCGACACCGGTAAAGAGGTTAGAAATCGAACAAGCTTCGATTATACGTTCGAATTTTAATTTTCCAACCGTTCGATTTTAATTTATAAGCATATGTTCTTATGAGAAATTATGCTAGCATGTATTGTTGTTTATTAATTATGTTACACATGAAATACATGTTTCATATTGGTGATTTAAATTAAAGCCTAAGCATGTTATAATTATTTTATGATGACCGAAAATCTTAGAGTTTAATTTGTTGATGGATTAATGTTATATGATAGTAAAGGAGCTCTTTGTGATTATTTGGGAATTTTAGAAATTGTATGCTAATTATTTGTAAATGGCGAAAATAATGGAAAATGTATGTTGAGGTACAAATTTTATTTAAGTGATATTATAGCATATTATTGATATAGAGCATTGATTTAGTGATATGTGAATTTATTGGAAATTTTGGAAATTATATGTTCATGTGTTCAAAAATTTCGAGAGCCATATAGAGTGGATACATGATATGTGAGTTGATATTGATGAATATTGTGATGTATTAATGATATAGAATGATGTTTAGGCCTTGTGTAATTTAATTAGAATTTTAGGAAAATTTCTTGATGGTATTAGGAAGAAACCGTGAGCTATAGGACATGGATAGGTGATGTCCAAATTTTCTATAGCTAATGTTAATACATATTAATGATCCTATGATAATATAGTGTACTATATGAATTTAGAGGAATTTTTGGAAAAGTTTAAGAATTTTCCCACAAAAACCGTGAGTTTTGGATGATATATTAAGGGTTTTTAAATCCTTTTATTCAAGAAAAATAATACATTATATGCTTAGAATATATTTTAGATTAATTAAGAATTTATGGAATTTTAGAAACATAGTATACTATGTTTACGACGTAACGTTATATTAAATAACGTTGAAAATGAAAAAATAATGTATAATGTATAAGTTAATTCATATTAAAGAAAAATATTAATCAAGTTTATTGATTAGCGTGAAAAATCGAGAATTAGGGTTTTATGAAACATAGTATACTATTTTCAATCGATTTATATAGAAATTGATAATAAAATATGTTAAGAAAAGTCAAAACGTTGGCTTAAGATTGAATGTATGAAATATGTTGAATAAATACACTAATACGTGTAAAACGTATTAATTTTATAAGAATATCTCATTTGTGAGAAATGATTTCATAATTGAAATCATTTTTATCAAAAGACATTAGTACACGTTCAACGTTTAACCTAAATGGTTAATATGAGATCGTAGATCATATTACGTCTCTATCGAAGTACGAGAAATATTTAGTTAAGATACGCGTTGAAACGACGTATTAAAATTAGTTAAGGGATTCGAATTATTATATATTAAGTTATCAAAGTTTATTTAAACTTTGAAAATCTCGAAAAACGTGACCAACGTACTGAAATAGTTTTTACGTAAAGGTTGGACGCGGACGTGACGAATTGACGTAGAAGGAAATCGAGTTAAGACGATCTACAGTCCAGGTGGGCTTTACTATACTCAAAATGATAAAATGCTTACCAAATGATTTATTTACGATGCTTATTTACAAGAAATGATGATGAAATGATTTATTTAATTACCTGCCCAAAATGTTTATGTTTTATGTATGTATCCTATCCATGAATATTGATTAATGTGTTGATTCGCTACCAACTTATGAATGAAATCGAATTCGGAACCTATGCCGGAAGGCTTATACCTGGCTAGGATTAACGTGTACACAAAATAATGGTGACTGGGGGGTTGTAAGGACAATGCACGGCCGGTCACAGCGACGTAGAGGGAGGCCTCCTTCTACGGCGTTAATGGAAATGATATGAGGAAAGGAAGGGATATGGATCATACATACAAGGAAAATATTTCTGGCCGGACAACTATTTATGAAATGATGAAAATGTTTCATAAGTACAAGGCCTTTTAAAATAAAACCCTTGTATCTTACTATGATGGGGCAGTGTAATTTAAATTGATAAAATGTTTTGGCATGAGTTCACTGAGTGCATTCGTGTACTCAGCCCTGCATGTTTGTTTTTAAATGTGCAGGTTGAGCAGATGGTGGATGGTGAAGTGTTGAGTAGTCAGGCTCTTTTGATGATAAGATGTTAGAAACCTTGAATACACATCGTCATATGTGTATTCACATGTTCTCCGCTGCGATAGAACGTTATGTTATGTTTTGATGTTAACAGTTGAATCCCTCCAGATTAGTGGATCTTTTGGTTAAGAACTTATAGCCCCTTTCTATATGTAAATTATGTGTGCTTTGTACATAAAGGTTGAAACTTCTTAGTTCACTTGATGTTTGTTCCATAAGTCTTTGATTAATTCCCTTTAATGTTCTGCAATTACTGTTCCAAGTTTCAGTCCTCGTTAATCCATCCTTAGGATTAGAGGGCTGTTACAAAGTGGTATCAGAGTAGTTCGCTCTTTGAATCCCAAAACCTTCTTTTAAAAGTCAAGTCTGGATTGAGTCACTAGACTTCTAGAAATCAGCTGACTATGCTCAACACTCTATCACATCATGCTCAACCGGGATGAGGTAAGTGAATTTCTTCTCAAGTTTTGAAATGAAAAGTTCAATGTGAAAAAGATTGAAGTCGTGTTTTGGAAAGTAAAAGTGAAAATATGTTATGAAGTTTTATCGAAATGAAAGTTACGAGGAAGGATTGAAAGGAAATTCCAAAACTTTATTTTGAAATCATGTTTTGAAATTCTATGTTATTGATTTGAAATCAATGAAAGATTATGACAAATGATATGAAATGAAGGTTATGGAAGAAGTGTTGGGAATGAAAGTGATCAAAGTTAGAATTGAATGTCTATGTTTGAAATGGGCATGATGTGCCAATGATGAAATGATAAATTTGCAAAGTTCAAGTGAAATATGTTTACAAGCAAGCTATGTTATGAAATTGAATAAACCATTCAAGTTTTAAGTTCTTTATAAGGATGAATATGTTATATCAAAAGAACATAGACGATATAAGAAGCATGATCACGTATTGCAAAAGAACATAGAAGTACGAACTTCCTTCCATTACGAGAACAAAAGAAAAAAAAAAGGAACGACATGAAAAACGAAAGTAAGGTTAGACTCGAGCTCGGAAAGCAAAAGTTTAATACGAAAAGGAATGACCTCGACTTCGACTTCGACTTCAACCTCAGCAGTTATAGCTTCGGCTTCAGCATCAGCCTGTACGACCTCGACATCGGTATCGGCATGCACGACTTCGGCGTCGACATCACCTACGACTTTGGCGCGGGCGCGCGGATTTTTCCTGCACTGCGCAGTGATTTTGTTTTGACCAGTTCTCCTTTGTTTGAACTCCGATTTACGCACGGTTTTTGCCTACGTACTCCTAACGCACTGTAATTTAATTGTTATGAAGGACCAAACCCATGTTTCCTTCTCCAGAATTCACGAGAATCAGTTGAAGTTTAGTTCGTGGTTTACTTAGGACAAGAACCTTATAGTATGATAAGAATCTTAGAACGCTACTAGATAGTAAGCTTCCCAGTAGAATAAGAAAGCTACGACGTGTGTTGTATATGAAAACATTTACTGATAATATTTATCTGTTTACCAGATGTGTTTGGATTGTTTATCTGCTTTATAGATATGTCCAGTTTATCCTACCTGCTTAACAGATGCGTTTAAGTTTATCTTATATGTTTATCAGATATATTTAGATTGACTTATGCTAGTTTTGTCTGTGACAGATGGCGAGGACGCGTCACACAGCTAGGAGGAGGTTAGGGCCGAGAGCTACGCCAGAGGAAGTGATTCACGCATATCGTGAGTATTGGATGTGCTGGGGCGATAATTTGAGAGAATTTCTGATGCACTATCACCATCATTGGATGGATGCCCATGAACATGGTGTGACAGATTTTGATGGCATCAAGCGCCTTTTGACCCGATTACCGTGTGACTGGGAGAACTATGCCAGGGAAGTGTCAGGTGATTACATATACCGTGTTAACGGTAATTATGATCTGATCGGAGACTTACCGAGATTCATTAGTCATCTGACCTATGTGTACAGCGTATATGGGGTTGCACCGAGGGGACCTTATCTTCCCCCGAGAGAGTACACTTGGCGCGACGACTCGCCAGAGTGGCTGTATACGGAGGTTCCTCGAGTGGTTGATCCCGTAATTCCGAGATGTCTGGAAGCAGGAGACCGACCTGCACATGTGACCAGGGCATCACGACCGAGAGCCTTGGGGACGCCAGTCTTCCCGTCGCTGTCAGTGGGACATCCATCACGACCACCACTTCCAGTCCTACCACCGATGATGGCGCCACCGCCTCCAGCAGAGCCATACCGCCAGACAGCACGGATGAGGGTGTCGGACACTCGCGACGACTATAGTCCGATACGCGACATACATGCTATTGGGGATGACGGAGCGGGACCATCTAGGGTATGCACACGCGAGGATGATTCAGATGAGGACTCTGATGAGGAGGAGAATCCGGAGGAGGATCCTGAAGAGGATGAGGACCCAGGCGAGGACGAGTGAGATTTCAGACGAGGATGATGGATGTAGATTTTGTGTAGATATGTATAGTATAGTATATGTGTGTAGCATGCTTGGTTATGTCAAGTAGTGGAAAAGAGAAACATGGTATTTTGTAATGTTTTGTAATCCAGTATGTAGTGATGATGGTTAAGCTATAAGAAATGCCAGTATGTATGTGACTTCTTTGTGATGACTGCTTGTACATAACAGTCCTCCTTAAGGCACGATTTTCTGATATATATATATGACCCTGAAATGGGCTTTTGCGGCAAAAATGAGTATGACAAAGATAAATGGTTTATTAAAGCTGTTTTACGATAAGATTATATGATGATATTATATATGTTTAAATTGTGATCATGATATGTGATGTTAATTATATGTTTTATATAACAGAATGCCGCCTAGAAGAGATCCTGAGCAGAGAGGTAGAGGAAGAGGAAGGGGTAGGGGAAGAGGCAGAATTCCGGTACAGGAAAATGATAATATACCACAACCACCCCCACCTCCACCTGATCGTAGGATAAAAGAACTTTTTATTAGACAGAATCCACCTTCCTTTAATGGAAAAGGAAGTCCAGACGATGCAGAGCAGTGGATAAGAACCATGGAGAGAATTTTTGACTTTCTACGATGTACAGCGCAAGAGAGGCTGTCATGTATTACTTTTCAACTCACTGGACCTGCCGACTTCTGGTGGGAAGCTAGGAGGAAAATCTTAACACCAGAACATATGGACGATTTCACATGGGAGGACTTCAAAGGGGAAATGTATGAGAAATACATTCCAAAAAGTTATAGGAAGAAGAATGAGAGTGAATTCTTCAACCTGAAACAGGAAAAGATGTCCGTGATAGACTATGATCGCACTTTTTACGATATGTCATGATATGCCCCTGATCAAGTAAGCACGGATATGAAGATGTCAAAAAAGTTCAGAACAGGTCTAAGGCCAGATATAAGGATGTCTCTCGCCAGTCATGGGGATTTGACTTACACTGAAGCTTTGGGTCGGGCTTTGGATATTGAGGCAGCTATGCCAGAGGATAAGCCAGCACAAGCCCAGACACAAAATACAGTGGACAAGGGTAAACGAAAATGGGAAGGGAATTTTAATACAAATAATCGAGGAAATTATGGAAACGCAAATAACAAGAGGTCGTGGCAGGGGAGCGTAGCGCCACAAGGGCAAGAATGGAAGAAGCCGGTTTTTCCTACACCAATGAGGGGTCCACAGGAGCTGATGAAGACCCATCCTTGCCCAAAATGCCAAAGATTGCACAAAGGAATGTGCTTGGCAGGCAGCGGCAGTTGTTTCAAATGTGGCGTGAAGGGCCATTATGCTAATGATTGCCCAGGAATACGCCCGGGAGTAATGGGAAGGCCAAATCAGTCGGGCAATGCCCAGCCACTCAGGGCTATTCAATTTCAGCCCCAACCTCAGCAGCAACCACAACAACAACAGTGGCAACAACCCCAGCCTCAACAGCAACAACATCCACAACGTCGAGAATGACCACGACAAAGAAGAATACCACGACAACAACCGCAGAATCAGCAAAGGCAAGCGCCCCGCCAGCCTCAATCGGCTCAGGCTAGAGCTTACGCTCTACACCGAGGCGAGAATGAATGAACCGGAAACTGGCGGTATGGAAAACTTCTCAACATACCTGTTATACTTTTGTTCGATACGGGTGCTTCGCATTCTTTTATCGCAAGAGCATGTGTCGATATGTTGGAACTTAGATCTAAAAAGCGAATCAGGACATGAGAATCTCTTCACCCATAGGAGGGATTATGACTGTTACGCATGTTTGCTCGAACCTAGAGTTGAACCTAGGATCACTTAAGGTTCTGGCGAATAACTTGAACATAATACCTATGGGCGATGTAGATATAATCCTAGGGATGGATTGGTTAGCTGAAAACCATTCTACGATTCTATGCAAGGAGAGGAAAATTCGTTCCATTTTCCTGGACAAAAAGCTACGAGCTTTCATGGAATCAACATGGGGAAGAAGATTCCAATTATATCAGTACTAAAGGCAAGGAGTATGATAAACAAGAAAGGATGTCGCGCATTTCTTGTTTACCTGAATGGGGAGGATAAAATAGAGATGAAAGTCAAGATGTGGAGATTGTTCGAGAATTTCCGATGTTTTCACGAAAATCTACCAGATTACCCACGATGAGACAGTTGGAATTCACCATCGACTGGAACCGGATCGCTCCGATGTCGAAGGCACCTTCTGAGAATGGCTCAAGGAACCGAAAGAATTGAAAATCCAAATTCAAGAACTGTTGGACCTAGGTTTTATCGGACCTAGTGTATCGCCTGGGGAGCACCTATCTTATTTGTCGAAAGAAAGATGGTTCCTTGAGGATGTGCATAGATTATCGGAACTAAATAAAATGGCGCTCAAGAACAAGTATCCATTGCCAGGATAGATGACTTGTTTGATCACCACGAGGAGCAAGTGTGTTCTCAAAGATCGACCTCAAGTCGTTATCATCAACTCAAGTGCGGCCGAAGACGTATCTAAAACTGCATTCCGAACGAGATATGGCCACTATGAATTTATAGTTGTGCCGTTCGGATTAACTAATGCACCAGCCGTATTCATGGATCTCATGAATAGAGTGTTCCATCCATACTTAGACAAATTTGTCTTAGTCTTCATAGATGATATTCTCATCTATTCGAAGAATGAAGAAGAGCATAAAGAACACTTAAGAACGGTGTTGCAATCCTTGAGAGTTGAACAACTTTTGCTAAGTTTAGCAAATGCGAATTTTGGCTGAAGGAAGTAATGTTCCTTGGACACATTGTGTCGGCCGAAGGAATTAAAGTGGATCCAGCCAAGGTAGAAGCGGTACAAGAATGAAAATCGCCAAGAACCCAAAACGAGATCAGAAGTTTCTTGGGATTAGCTGGTTACTATCGGAGATTCATTGAAGGAATCTCTAAGATAGAAAGGCCAATAACACAGCTACTCTGAAAGGAAATTAAATTTATTTGGACTGAGGAATGTGAGGCGAATTTCCAAAAGCTCAAGGAAAAATTAACAAGTGCGCCAGTACTAGCGGTTCCAGAAGCAGACAAAGAATATGTAGTCTATACTGATGCTTCTAAGAATGGACTGGGTAGTGTGTTGATGTAGGAAGAAAAAGTGATAGCTTATGCATCCCGACAACTTAGACCACATGAACTGAACTATCCAACTCATGACCTGGAACTAGCAGCAGTAATACATGCACTAAAAATTTGGAGACATCATCTCTATGGAGTGAGATGTGAGATCTTTACAGATCATAAGAGTTTGAAATACTTTTTCGAGCAAAGAGATCTAAATATGAGGCAAAGAAGATGGCTCGAATTGGTAAAAGATTACGACTGTGGTATAAATTATCACTCGAGCAAGGCAAATGTAGTAGCTGATGCCTTGAGTCGTAAGAATCAAACCAAGCTGGGATGTCTCTTTACAAAGGAAGAAAAACTCGTTGAAGAGTTTGAGAGAATGAAGATAGAAATAGTTGAACAACCAGAGACGATCATGAGTCGTATTGCTACACTCACTTTGACGTCTGACTTAAGAAAAAGGTTAATAGACGAGCAAAGGAAGGATGAGAAGTTGGAGAGAACAAGAGTCAAGGTAAGAACAGAACGACTGAAGAATTTTCAAGAAGCGTCAGACAATGCCTTATTGTTTGAGGAAAGATTGTGTATTCCAAACAATGACGAGCTTCAAAATGAAATCATGAGTGAAGCTCATGATACTCCTTATACCGCCCACCCAGGCAGTACTAAGATGTACCAAGATTTAAAAGAAAAGTTCTGGTGGGAAGGCATGAAACGAGACATAGCCTCTTTTGTAGAGCGTTGTCTTGCTTGTCAGCAAGTGAAAGCATTACACCAAAGGCCCTACGGAAAGTTACAACCTTTGGGAATACCCGAATGGAAATGGGAGGATATAGCAATGGATTTTGTTACGGGTTTACCAAAGTCGAAAAGAGAGAACACTGTTATATGGGTAGTAGTGGATAGACTCACAAAGTGTGCGCATTTTCTGCCAAATCAATTTACACATGGATCTGATAAGTTAGCCCAGTTGTACGTAAAAGAAATTGTACGCCTACATGGGGTACCGAAATCTATCACGTCTGATAGAGATTCCAAATTCACTTCGAGATTTTGGATTAGCTTACAAAAAGAATTGGGCATGAAGTTGAACTTTAGCACGGCGTTTCACCCACAGACCGATGGACAATCGGAAAGAACGATTCAAACACTCGAAGATATGTTGAGAACAATAGTGTTGGATCGAGGTGCAAAGTGGGAAGATGTTTTACCCCTCATTGAATTTGCCTACAATAATAGTTATCAAGCGACGATTAACATGGCCCCATACGAAGCCTTATATGGAAAGAAATATCGATCACCGCTTTATTGGGATGAAGTGGGTGAGAGAAGAGTTTTAGGGCCTGACGCAATAAGTGAAATGATTGAGATTGTCCGTCAAATTAGGCAAAGAATAAAAGAAGCTCAAGATAGACAGAAGTCTTATGTTGATACGCGTAGATCTGAGCAACATTTTGAAGGTGGAGATAAAGTCTTTCTTAAAGTCTCTCCATCGAAAGGAATTATAAGGTTTGGAGTGAAAGGAAAATTAAGACCCCGTTTTATAGGACCTTATGAGATCCTAGAAAGAGTAGGCCCAGTTGCCTATAGATTGGCTCTTCCGCCAAGTTTGGGAAATGTACACAATGTTTTTCACGTGTCACAACTCAGAAAGTACGTGTATGATCCGAAACATGTGATCCATCAAGACGACGTGATCCTCAACCCAGATATGAGCTATGAAGAAGAACTTACGGGTATTCTAGACCGCAAGGTTCAACAGTTGAGAAATAAGTCCATTCCGCTAGTCAAAGTGTTGTGGAGACATCATGGACAAGAGGAGGCCACGTGGGAGCTTGAAGATGCCATGAAAGAAAGATACCCCGAACTTTTCTAAGGTATGCAAATTTCGGGATGAAATTTCTTTAAGGGGGGTAGAATGTAATATCCCGAAGAATTAAAGGCCTAATTACGTTAATCAAAATTTCGTAAATCAGGGTTTCGCTGTGATATTTGAATTAGTAATTTATCGAATAATAATTTCGATTAATTATGAGATAATGAATTCCTATATCATATTCACTAATGATTGTGAATTAAGGAATATAATTATATAATGGATTTCGGCAGTAAAATTTTAACGTCGATTGAATATCGATAGTTAAAATTTCATAAAATTTTCTAAGTGACGAAGCTTAGAATTAAATTCCATTATTAATGGAATGATTTGATAAAGTGATTACGACTTTATTACGACCATTTTGAGATGGGTCGATTATGAACGTTTTGAGACGTATTGAACGTCAACGTTTTGAGACGATTAGAAAAATAAGTCTAATGATCAAGGAATTATAATATTTAAATTCCTATAATTATTTTATGTAATTAGAGTATTATTTAGCATTAAAACAATGCTAGAGAATTAAGGAATAATTATGGGATAAAAGTTGTAATTTTCGAAAACTCAAAAATCGAAAATTAGGGTTTTCCCCCATGAATCATTCTAATTATTTTTCCTATGATATAATTTATTATCTAAGACATATATTATGTTATATATCTATAAATAGCAAGAAAATCAAATTTTTGGCACTTAAAATCAAAAGTGTCGTGAACCATATGTCTCCAAGAATGAATTTGTGATATCTTTGGTTATGCTTGGTAATTAATCGACCAAGTGGGAATTATTACACACTAACCAAGGAAATTAAATGGAGGATCAAGTGGATGTGTGTTGTGCTGTGTAATAGCCGTGAGTTAGTACCAAAATAGGTGAGAAGAATTTTTAAAACTCTTAAGCATGACATACTTACATTTGGTAATGTGTAGATGTTATATATTTTGGTATAAGAAAAATTAAATAAAAGCTCCTCCTTTGTATTGAGAGAGAGTGCCGTCCACTTTAAGCATCAAAAGTAGGATTTCATTTTGTTTTGTTCAAAATGTGTAAGTGTATTTATTATAAGTATGTCATCAAATTGGAAAGTCTTGCATTTGGCATTGTGTAGACATGTATTATGTGGCATAAGATAAAGAAAAATAAAGACTCCTCCCTTGTGCATGTAATAGCCGACGGTGGTGATGATGCAAAAGCAAAGGATTTTGCTTCAATTAATTGTGAGTGAGATGTGCATTTACTAAAGCATATTGTGATGTAATAAAATTGATGAGTCACAAAATAGATTAAAAGGCTTGAGATGTATTGTGAGTGAGAGAACTGAGAGAGAGAGAGACTGAGGTGCATTTATTCATTCATTTTGCTTAAGTAAAAGTGTTACACTAAACAAACCATTTTCACTTCCCAAAACACTAAGAACCGTGAGCAAAATAGAGAGAAAGTTTGAGAGTGTTCTTCATTTGTTCTTCACCAATCCTTGATACTAAATCCCTTGTGCAATTAATCGACACCGGTAAAGAGGTTAGAAATCGAACAAGCTTCGATTATACGTTCGAATTTTAATTTTCCAACCGTTCGATTTTAATTTATAAGCATATGTTCTTATGAGAAATTATGCTAGCATGTATTGTTGTTTATTAATTATGTTACACATGAAATACATGTTTCATATTGGTGATTTAAATTAAAGCCTAAGCATGTTATAATTATTTTATGATGACCGAAAATCTTAGAGTTTAATTTGTTGATGGATTAATGTTATATGATAGTAAAGGAGCTCTTTGTGATTATTTGGGAATTTTTAGAAATTGTATGCTAATTATTTGTAAATGGCCGAAAATAATGGGAAAATGTATGTTGAGGTACAAATTTTATTTAAGTGATATTATAGCATATTATTGATATAGAGCATTGATTTAGTGATATGTGAATTTATTGGAAATTTTGGAAATTATATGTTCATGTGTTCAAAAATTTCGAGAGCCATATAGAGTGGATACATGATATGTGAGTTGATATTGATGAATATTATGATGTATTAATGATATAGAATGATGTTTAGGCCTTGTGTAATTTAATTAGAATTTTAGGAAAATTTCTTGATGGTATTAGGAAGAAACCGTGAGCTATAGGACATGGATAGGTGATGTCCAAATTTTCTATAGCTAATGTTAATACATATTAATGATCCTATGATAATATAGAGTACTATATGAATTTAGAGGAATTTTTGGAAAAGTTTAAGAATTTTTCCCACTAAAACCGTGAGCTTTGGATGATATATTAAGGGTTTTTAAATCCTTTTATTCAAGAAAAATAATACATTATATGCTTAGAATATATTTTAGATTAATTAAGAATTTAAGGAATTTTAGAAACATAGTATACTATGTTTACGACGTAACGTTATATTAAATAACGTTGAAAATGAAAAATAATGTATAATGTTTAAGTTAATTCATATTAAAGAAAAATATTAATCAAGTTTATTGTTAGCGTGAAAAATCGAGAATTAGGGTTTTATGAAACATAGTATACTATTTTCAATCGATTTATATAGAAATTGGTTATAAAATATGTTAATAAAAGTCAAAACGTTGGCTTAAGATTGAATGTATGAAATACGTTGAATAAATATACTAATACGTGTAAAACGTATTAATTTTATAAGAATATCTCATTTGTGAGAAATGATTTCATAATTGAAATCATTTTTATCAAAAGACATTAGTACACGTTCAACGTTTAACCTAAATGGTTAATATGAGATCGTAGATCATATTACGTTTCAATCGAAGTAAGAGAAATATTTAGTTAAGATACGCGTTGAAACGACGTATTAAAATTAGTTAAGGGATTCGAATTATTATATATTAAGTTATCAGAGTTTATTTAAACTTTGAAAATCTCGAAAAATGACCAACGTCTTGAAATAGTTTTACGTAAAGGTTGGGCGCGACGTGATTTAATTGACGTAGAAGGAAATCGAGTTAAGACGATCTACAGTCCAGGTGGGCTTTACTATACTCAAAATGATAAAATGCTTACCAAATGATTTATTTACGATGCTTATTTACAAGAAATGATGATGAAATGATTTATTTAATTACCTGTCCAAAATGTTTATGTTTTTTGTATGTATCCTATCCATGAATATTGATTAATGTGTTGATTCGCTACCAACTTATGAATGAAATCGAATTCGGATCCTATGTCGGAAGGCTTATACCTGGCTAGGATTAACGTGTACACAAAATAATGGTGATGAAAATTTGTAAGGACAATGCACGGCCGGTCACAGCGACGTAGAGGGAGGCCTCCTTCTACGGCGTTAATGGAAATGATATGAGGAAAGGAAGGGATATGGATCATATATACAAGGAAAATATTTCTGGCTAGACAACTATTTATGAAATGATGAAAATGTTTCGTAAGTACAAGGCCTTTTAAAATAAAACCCTTGTATCTTACTATGATGGGGCAGTGTAATTTAAATTGATAAAATGTTTTGGCATGAGTTCACTGAGTGCATTCGTGTACTCAACCCTGCATGTTTGTTTTTAAATGTGCAGGTTGAGCAGATGGTGGATGGTGACGTGTTGAGTAGTCAGGCTCTTTTGATGATAAGATATTAGAAACCTTGAATACACATCGTCATATGTGTATTCACATGTTCTCCGCTGCGATAGAACGTTATGTTATGTTTTGATGTTAACAGTTGAATCCCTCCAGATCAGTGGATCTTTTGGTTAAGAACTTGTAGCCCCTTTCTATATGTAAATTATGTGTGCTTTGTACATAAAGGTTGAAACTTCTTAGTTCACTTGATGTTTGTTCCATAAGTCTTTGATTAATTCCCTTTGATGTTCTGTAATTTCTGTTCCAAGTTTCAGTCCTCGTTAATCCGTCCTTAGGATTAGAGGGCTGTTACACTAACCAACTAGGATGATGGGTGATTAAGAGAGTCTTTGGCTAAGCTTTTCATAAAAATCTAATAAGCTTCTACATTTTGTAAATTGTTACAACTTAGAAAATGTTAGATCATATCTTAAAAATAAGTTAGTCACTTTTATTTAAAGACAATTCTTCACATTTCGTTCTATCGGATTAAAAATTGGTAAAAGAGAAACAGAAGCAGGAAAGGCAAGTGGGATTTAATCATTACATTTATAGGAAATGTATGACCAAATATGACAAATTCATTCCAATTATACTCACGGGCTTTCGTAACCTTCGATATTTCCAAACTTGTACAAAATCTCTTCACAAGTCTAAATAATTGTACAATATCTATTGATAGTTTTATTTTTTATTTTGATCCTTTAAATTATGAAAATATAAATTTTATCTGTAAATAATTCATGTAATTAGTTTGTATTCCTTTGATTTATATTGGTAAACTAGTGCAATTATATCGCTTAAACGTTTTACTTTTTGTAATGTAGTACTCCAACAACAAAGTGAAAGTAGACAAACTGATAAGTAGCATTGCATAATTTAACATTTAATATTTGATTGCATAATGTATTCTTAGAATTTCGATTAAAATTATCTTATAATTTACAGTGCATTTATGATACATTACACTAGTAACAATGCTATATATACAGTTTGAAGACACAAACATAACAATTAATAACATATTGACCACGATGAATTTATCATCCCAACAAGTTAACAATCAAAACATTTTAAACATATGCGTCGAAATATAATCACATATTGCTCAATCTCATCACATATTGCATATTCCAAGCAAACCACGATTATGAATTTACAGAGGCAATAAAATAGCAAGAGTAAATGAAATGAGTCGGACTTCTGATCGGGGTTCGGCAGGCGTAGACGGGCCGGACGGGCGGGTCGCAGAGGCAGAGGCCGGGCGGGCGAGCAGGGCGAGCAGATAGGCGGGATGGCTCGGGGTGGGGCGATGTGAGGTTCGGCAGGGACGTTCTGAGACGGGGCGAAGGTGAGGGCGGGGTGGCGTGGGACGCGACGGCGTGGGCGAGGTGGGACGAGGTGGCGTGGGACACGACGGGGCGGGGCGCGGCGAGACGAGGGCGGGGGGAGGCGTGAGAAGACGACGGAGGCGGGGGGAGGAGTCACGCGAGCGGCCGTAGAAGACGACGGCAAGTCGAGGCGTGAGATGGGGCTGAAGTCGGAGAAGACGACGGAGGCGTGAGATGGGGCTGAAGGCCGACGACGGCCGGAGAAGACGACGTGGCTGAAGGCAACGAGGTGGGAGCTTCGGGCAGGGCGGCGACGGCGCGACGCGGTGGATTTAGGATTTAGGGTTCAAAAGCTTGAATCAAAATACAGAGGTGAAATCCTTCTTATTTTAAAAAATAAACGACGGATCAACGATGGTAAAACAACGACGAAAAACAATACGTCATAATTCCGTCGTTGATCAACGGCGGCCTTTTTTCGTCGTTGACCAATGACTGAATTACGACAGAGTAAACAACGACGGATATTACGTCGTTGATCCGTCGTTGATTTACTCCATCGTAAGTCCATCGTTGAACTTCTGTGGTTGATCCGTCGTTGAATTACTCCGTCGTTGATCAACGACGGAGTGACGTCCGTCGTCGATCAACGACGGACACCCGACGGAATATTTTAAATATATAAAAAGAGATCTTCCGCCTTTAAACTGTCGTTAATCAACGATGAAAAATTTTTCATCGTGTGTCCGTCGTTGATCGAGTGAATTTCTTGTAGTGTTCGGATGAGTTTATTTTGAGCGATAAACGGCAATATGTCAAAGTTAATAGAAAATTTACTAACACGACAAAATACAATACAACCAAGAGTTAGTAACTCAATGATATTCATCTCCTTTAATAAAAGTGAGGGTCGAATACGAATCTCAATCTCTCATCTCCTAGTTTAAAAAAGAGCAAATACAATATAATAAAAAAAAGTTACTCTCATATAAATACATCAATTTTGGGTCCATTTTGGTTTTTTCCATGAACTTTAAAAATTGTCACAAAATACACAACTTATTGACTTTAGTGATTTTACCATAATTTTAAATTTAATTTAAATTAAATCTGACTTGACATCTCAAGAATTTATCATAGACAAAACGGTCAATGATATAAACGACATCGTAGAGAGAAGATATCGATTGTTTTGATCCCAACTATAACCAGAAGATAAAACAAACCAGAAGACTTGATTTTTGTAATGAGGGTTGACGCGATAAATCCTAGAAATAAAAAAATATGATTTATTTTGATAGAACGACGATGTTTTATGTCATCTCTCTATGATGTCGTTTATATCACTGACCGTTTTGTCTATAGATGTCAAGTCAGATCTAGTTTGGTCTGAATTTGAAGATGTGGTAAAATCACTGAAGTGATTAAGTTAATGTATTTTGTGATAATTTTAAAATTCGTAAAAAAAAACAAAATGAATTCAAAATTGATATATTTATGCATCAATAACCCATAAAAAAATTAAAAGTGTACCATTTCCTAATCTGCATTAAATTAGGGTTGAGAGTGAAAAGATAATGTTAAGTGGACGGCACGCCGTTAAATAAGTAATGATAAATGAAAAGGCAGCAGAATCAAGAGGATCCTCTATTACCTAATGGAAGGTACTTATGAACTTCACAAGTTAACGTTGACTATGTCCCAGAGAACGTTCTAATTCTGATGATTGGCTAACTTAATCAAAGCCCACTAAATCATTTCATGGCAAGCCAACGACTTAAAAGCACGGACCACAAAATCCGTCACGCGCAACACTTAGAGAGTGTTTGGTGAACATTATGTTCTTTAAAACAGCTTTATGTTTATCGCAGTGTTTGGGAAAATAAGCCCTAAATGCGAACATAATTTGTAAAATAAGCTCCAACAACTTATAAGCTCCTCTAAAAATAAGTTGGTCAATCTTAATTTATTTTTTCATAAACTTATAAGAAATCATGAATTTATCAAAATAACCTTATTATAGTTCGTTATTTCTTACATATACACTATTAACTTCACATCTCGTCAATTTTATCTCTCTAACTATGATTTTCTCTCTCTAACTCACGATTCTTTCTCTAGCTTATAAGATCAATTATCCAAACACTTTAACAACTTATAAGCACTTGAGACATTACCTCTTATAAGCTCTTGAAACATCTTATAAGCTCTTGGAGCTTATAAGATCTAGAAAATAAGCTTAGCCAAACACCCCCTTAATACCGTCAATTTGACGAAAATTTCCTAGGTTTATGAATACAATTAATTAAAAAAAAAAAAACTTTGAAACTCAACTTTCAATATTGCCTTTGATATTACACTCATTTTAGAATGTATAATTTACTTATGACACTTGATATATTATTTTCTTCTAAAATGCAAGGCTCTTTATAAAGAAAGAACCCGTTATGTATTATATAAATCTGTCGAATTCTTCATATCACCTCTTAAGTGACATAAGTAATAAAAAGATAATTATATATATACATATATATATATATATATATATATATAGGATTGGGTTCAAATAAAACACATTAAAAATAAGAAATGAGAACAAATTTGAATCATTGATTTTGAAGATGTGGTTGTGATTAAATCAAATTAGGTATAATGGTAATAACGTAACCGAATTATAGAATGTGATAACCTTTATTTTAATGGCATTGATCAAGATGAATTCTTATTTCTTATTTTAAGGGGTTTGTATTATAACCCAACCCTATATATATATATATATATATATATCTATATAGAGAAGTTAACGTGAGAACCATTTTTATTGAGAATGAGAATGAATATCTTATGAAAGTTAATGAATCTGTGCGAAGTTAATGAATAAAAAATAGAATTTTCGCCTCTCATGGGATTCAACCCCGTGAAAATTTCAATTTTGGATTCATTAACTTTCGCAGTATTCATTAACTTTCATAGCATATTCATTTTGTTCGTAAAGGATTTTCGTAGTTCTTAGTTCTCACGTTAAAATTGGTTCTTATTTGATCCTCACTCTCTATATATATATATATATATTGCAAACAATTTGATACATCTAACCAAATATAATATTGATATCTAGACATCCAGGGAATGAGCCATGTTGGGAAACTTTTTTAAAAAGAATATTGGTATATAGGTAATCTATAAATAATAAAAAGATCCAATATCTAGTCTAATTAGTTAGGTTGCTCATATCTCAACCAGAGACTCGTGTTCTATTTTTGATAGACGCAATAGTATATTTTAGTTATATCTTCTTTTATCTGTCTCATTAATTATGCTCTTCTTTGTTTCTTTAATTTATCCAACTTTTAAAATCATTCTCCTTTTTTTGTGCTCTTCTTTTTTCATTTAATTTGTATTATATTGATAAAATAAAATATATATACAACTAATAAAGTTTTATATATGAATTAATATGATAAATCTAATTTTTAAAAAGATTATGATAAACTTATTCTAACAACAATAGTTGAAGACATCCAACTTATTTGAATTCTCTCATTAATTTATGCTCTTCTTTTTTCTTTAATTTGTACAGTTTTTAAAATCTTCCTCCTTTTCTATTGCTCTTCTTTTTTTATTTAATTTGTATTATGTTGATAAAATAATATATGTATGAGAGGATCAAAATGTTATGTAATTTTCATCATATTTAATTTGCATTATCTTTCTCCTTCTTCTTTTTTAAAATTTTTCTAATTTTTTGTGCTCTAAATGTTATGTAATTTTCATCATATTTTATTTCAATCACACGTTTTATGTAAAACTATCCACTTATACCAGAATCCATATCGAAATGGTACTATACATTGAATTTGTTCACTTTGGTAGAGTCAATGTTGACTACAGTGGATGTTGGTAACATCTTATGTGGCAACATTCTGTGTTACAACCAATATTCTTGGAGTCTACCTTGAAACTGAACTTCGACTCTCCAAACTTAACTGTAAATATGTAATCTTTCACTTCCTTTACGTTTTATTATTCTTTGTTACACTAATAATGGTTTGCTGCAGCTAGAACCGTTTTGAATAAGTAGAAGTTAGTGAGATCATGTAATGAAGATCATGAGTGGTTTCTCCCTATTTTTCAGGAACATGATCTCCATTAATATTCTGTAGACAGTTCGAGCAGCAGTTTCTTAGAGTGGTTCACAGCAGTTGTTGGAAGGTTATGAACGTGGGAAGTGGAGCTTGATGACCACGGAATACACCTTTATAAAAGCTATAAGCTGGTTCATTCTCTCACATAGATTTCGAAAGGCTAATTTCAGAGAGAAATCATATACTCCAACATTCATGTCATTTACCTGAAGTGTTGTTGAAGAAACGACATCTTCGACCTTGTTTAAACTGAGACAGTGTTAGGCAGACAATCTGTAAACATCGACCGCAATATTGCTAGGTGAGCAAGGGCGTGTGCTGAAGATTCTCGGTGTCTTTATACTGATCAGATTGTTTGTTCGATCTACCTACAATGATTGTATCGACTATTTTATTATATTGTAACATTTCAGTTTGCAGTGTTAGACTATGTGATTTGTTATAAACGGTAGTGCAATCCGTAGATAGGTCTCCTTGTATAATTCGTGTAAACTGAACTTAAGTTTTAATATAGTTGGTTGTCGTGAGGCAACGTGGGTTACTCCTAACCCACACAAATTATTCTGTGTTCTTTACTTTCCGCTGCATGTTACTTAGAATGTTATTCACACTACAAGTAACATTACTCTACTAACATCATACTTCTTCGTAGTAGTTAAGACACTGAATTCTTTCACATTTTGTTCACGTTATGAGATGATCGTGTTTTTTTTCATATAATTCAAATAATATTAAATTATTATTAAAATTATTATAATTAGTTTCTAATATTATTTTTAAAATTAAACTTATAACTTCTCAAATTTATAATTATTTGAGTCCCAAAAAAATATTTCTGACTTTGTCAGAATAGACATCTAAATCAAACCTATCAATCTTAATAAAAATACAATCATTTTGCATGAAACACGCTCTGAGGGTGCTTTCCTAACAGTTTCAGGCTAAGAACATTGTCTAAATGAAAGAACACTTTTTGTTTTGCATAGTTGAATCTCTGTAGTCCAATCAAATTACAAGCAAAGTACTTCATTCAACATTCACGTTTTTTGGGATCTTACGATCTACATTCAAATCAATGAACTCATTCAAACTCGTTATTCACACTCGTTTAGCGAAAATTGATGATACAAATGAACTAAATTGAAGGTTGGTGATATTAAGTTGCTAGCTTGTGAGCATCCCTGCTAGTTAGTTTGTATGTAACTAGCTCCAAACATTTTAGCATATGTTAACTAATTAAAATCATTAATAAACACATAGATAGCGAATACTATATTATACTACGAGTAGTAGATGATTTACTTTTCTACGGAATTATATTTGCATTTATGCAGCTCATTTAAATTCAAATAAACTTCCAAACCTCAAATTCTGAAAAGCAAGTTCCATTTCGACTATAATAAATGAAGGGAAAATACGCAACTTTAACGTGATAAATTGATTTTATAACAAGTTTTGCCTAATAAATCAATAATACCTCAATCAAATCCAATGAATTGATTTTATTATAATTTTAGTCCGTAAGTGATTTTTATACCAAAAAATATAATCGACATCGAAAATGATATATAGAAACCACAAGTTAAAAACGTAGGTAGAAATGATTTATGGGCTATTTGTTATTTCCGATATCAATTGTACTTTTCGATATAAAAAAATCACTTACAGACTAAAATTGTAACAAGATCAATTCATTAGACTTCATTAAAGTCAATTTGTTAAACTAAAATTGTGTCAATAAATGAATCGAACTTAGCTTTTAGATACTTAACTTATACAGTCAATACGATACCATCTAGAATTATAACAAGTAAAACGAGTGTACCACAATCACCGACATCACGATTAGGTGGGGAAACACAAACACCACAGACATTTAAATATCATACAAATCAATTGCTAAAATTACACTTTTTTAAAACAAGTGGAGTTGAGCCAAGCTACACGAAAATCAAGAAATATCACAGAAATGCGATCTAAATTATTCTAGTCAGGTTAGATAGGTCTAATTTTCTTCCATCATTCAATGTTCAAAAGCATGAATCATTAATCAAAAACCCAATTAACTCTGATAAGTTGCAGAAGCCCCGAAAATTTTATTTGATAATGTTACAAAAATCATATAAACTAAAGATTGAATCATGCAAGAAGTCGTGGACAGACCTCTATTTCTGAATCAGATCTCATGGGCTTAATGAATACTTTGCAGGCTCTTTGTATGTCTTCTCCAACTGCTCCACTTTGATCATTTTGAAACCTCTGATCCTCACTTCTTCAGGCACCGAAGTATCCTTGAAATCGACTTTTTCAATTGTCCATCCTGCGTTGTGCACCTTACCTCCCACTTTAACCTGTGGAGAGAATGCCCAATTATCAGATTCCGCTACCTTGTATCATCAAAAAGTAACACGTATTGACGTACATAACTCTAGATCCAAAAGTAACTAAATCTTGTAAACAGGGGCCGCTGTTCTTGGCCGTTGTCAGATTTATTGTCAACATACCTCAGCACCGTCAACAGCATCTATAAGTAGAGCTCCATCCAAGGCAAGATCTTGGAGAAAGATGCTTTGGCCCTTTATGGCAATGGTAGATTTTGATGTAATCGAACAATTTCCACTGACTTTGCTTTTGATATCTGAGAATGTAAGCCCCCATTTAGGTGTCCATGCAATACGAGGCCATACGTCCACCTCCTGCCCGTTGAATACATCTTGAACTGGATCATCCACCTTGACGCCAGCCTGTTAATGCAACAACATGTTCAATTGCATGCTCGAAAAAAGCATTGGAAACTAGAAGAGCTTTAATTCTTTGGTTTAGCTAAGATACTTATGGGGTATCTCTCAGTACATCTGCTTATGCATACAACATTAGAGAAAACATTCTGACACGTAGTTTAAGATAAGATGCGAGCAATCACCTAAGTAAATTGATGCTAGAAATATGATCAATAAAACTCTTGCCAAAAAAAAAATCACTCTCAATATATATCCCTACATACAACTCTAAAAGTTGGAGTACTGCTTAACGTTCTCTAAGAAAAGTTGCAAAGCAATAGTGCAAATTATCCCATGATTGGAAGAGATTCCTTAATTATAAACAGTCAGGGGTTGTTTACTTTGGTTGATAGCTTAGATAGATAAAAATGATATAGGCTAATCCACCTTATCCTTTGATGGATTGAACAATTTGTAGTCGTGTTATCCTTCAAATACTCGATCCTATGAAGTGAATCATGCATGGCATAATGTGTAACAGCTAGAAGCCTAAGACTCTGCACTTTGTTACTCCATTATAGGGGAAACAAGTTTACATATAAACCTTCATAGTGGTAGGAGTTTTCAGTATAATACCTTTCTCAAAATAAGGCTGTGTGCCCTATATATAGCCATCTCTCCAGAAGTAGCACTGTGATATGGATTGCCTTTAGGTACCTAAAAAACGCAAATACAAGTGAGATCCCAAAAAAAAATTCAAGTTATGTCATGGATGAAACACAAAAGGGTAAAACTTTGTACAAGACTTTCTGCAAGGAAAAATGATTGAAGATAACAAATAATTAGTAGAGAGAATTGATGAAAATAATTGTCTAAACTCATGCACGTTCTGGAATCCCACTCTAGAAAAGAGTAAAATAACTTTAATAATTTCAAATATCAAGTTCTGATTTTGTCTCCTCCAGTCAGCAGAAAGCTAAATGAAACATCGCAGATTTCTGAGTTCATGTAAAATAAAATGTGGCTGCAATGACATTTGAGCCCCATAAAAATTATTCTCTTGATCTTAAATCAGATCATACTACAGAAGATTTCCGTATACGAGACTGCATCTTCTCTGGTTGATTACTGCAGACATCCCAAAGTATATGCAAAGGCAGCAAAGCTATGATTTGCTGAATTTCATTTCCATTATGTATAGGATCAGAATATTAGGTTGTATTAGATAATTATATCTGGACATAAATACACAATTTACTTTAATCAAACAAACAAGCATCTAAATTAACATATCAGAGTTCAGAAATTTTTACCCAGCAAATGCTAGGTATAAATGTATAGTCGTACCTTAGCAGCATCTTCAGGATTATTCTTCACAGGTGCATAAGCAAGCCAAGCTTCCATTACCTGTGTGGTATAAATATTTATTTGTTATGACAAAACCAGAACTTACAACAGAGGGCACTCAGAAAAAAGAAACAATTTAAAGACAAATTGAGATTTAGAATTTAGAGGTTATGCTTACAGTAAATCCAACTCTAGCTGAAGGTGGCAGAGTTTTAGGATAATCTTGCATCATACATTCAAGCCGAGTAGATGATTTGAAAACAGTTTTGGAGGAATCTTCGTATCTGAAGCAGGAAGTTAACCATTAACACCACATAATCTAAGACATGAGTCGTTACAATTTCCACGTCTGGTGGATCACTAGACCAGTCAAGATAACCAATTGCAGATAAGCAAAGATCAAATATCATTAATAAGAGAACAGCATTCACGAGTCTAACGGTCAGTGTTTATTATTTAAGTTTTGTATCCATGAAAATTACTGATTCACTGAGTCAAACATAAAGAAAAAATTAGGCGAGCTCATATTCATATTATTTCGTTTGATGGAATACACAAATGAGGTAGAAAATATTCACTAAAATTATTTTGTGTAGAGACTATAGTCAATGCACCATTAGCAAGGCATATTAGCTCCTAGCCTTAGAAGACATTAGAATTAATAATTAGGGAATTAAAAAATTGCCTGTTGCCCAGCCCAATGCAATCTGCATGGCTATGCCCAATAAGTTCAGAACACCACAGAAGGCCCCCCTTGAAGCAGAGAAGAATTTAAAGACGATATAAGAAACGGATGGCTTACTTTGGATTAACAAACTCCTTGATAGCACCACCAGTTTTTGAAAGTTCTTCCAGATAAGGGCCAATTTCCAAAATCAACTGCATAAGAAAAAGTAAATCAAATATTCAGGTTAATTGCTATGCAAATGTAGAGTATAGCCAATAGTAAAAACCATATGATTTCATATCACTCATCGCACTAACACTACTAGATAATCTAAGATAGTATAACAAAGATATGCATAATAGTTTTGGACTGCATATATACTTGATTTATGTTGCCTGGAAATGGAGAATATCCTGTTTCATTGTTCACATCACCATCAGGATAGCCTGAAGCTCTCAGCAATGGATCAAGTTGATTGTATTCCACATTGATCACCATTGACCTCCCTGACCAAAATTTATGCTTCAATGTATCAATACAATTGTACAAGACACAGCCACTAAATACCGTTATGGTAGTAATCAAAATTTGAAGTGCTTGAGGGCAGTCAAGTAATAATAGACAGTAGCACAATCCTCTTCACATTTGTAAAGAGTGAACATTAACTGTTCATCTGTACTAAAACTTTTAAACAGCCTGACTTACCTGTACAAAATAACAGAAGGTGAAGTAACAATCTTCTATTGTCAAAAGATAAGATATAAATAATAGACCATGAACTATGCATCAATTCATGATAAATCTCATTGAAAAGTTGAAAACTATGCATTTAATTTTTGGTTTCTCTTTTATGTGGTTAGTAGAGGCAAATTTATCTACAATCTAGAAGCACCATTTGGCATATTTCAGCAGAACCCTTAAAAAAGGAGAGCTGAGGTTTTCGGGTTCCAGAATGTGATATCTTATGGCACTACATTCACATAACAATATCATAACAAGGGTACTCGGTACATAAAGAAAAGTATCTCAATTAATGCTCGAGACAATCTAGAAATAAATGTCCAGGAGCATCACTAGTGGATTATGTGTTACAGTGCATGGTAACTGGTAAATTTTGCCTATTCTTTGATTGGAAGAAATAGACACAAAAACAGGCTCCAGAAAGGTTAATTCAGAATGCCAGCATATAATTTTATTTTATTTTAATTCATTGCCTTGCATGAGCATACAATATCAAAATAGCTTACCATCTTTATGAGTGAGCTTAGTAATTCCTCCAATAGCTTCCTTAGCTTTCCGGGGAACTGCAAGAGAATTAACATGGTACTCTCTGATGGCACTCACACCCAATGCAGATGGAATTGCCTGTTATGGTGGATCAGAAGAAGGGAAAAGATTAAAGCAGAAAAATAACATTCATAAAGCTATTCACAACGAAAAGAATCATTAGATCTAAATATTGATGTTTCAAGTTTCATCCAAACCTTGAAAAGAAGACCATTAGTATCTTGGAAAAATAAAACCCATTTCCGTCCAGCAGCGAGCCTGGAATGTAGAACAGAGGGTGAGTCATGACTAAAGATTTGAACATGGCAGGGAAAAAATCACTAGCATTAAAACAAGAAATCCATCTGCATACCATTCTTTAAGGAGACCAGTTGAATAGAGAAGTGAATGAACATCACCATGACCATGAGGCTTTGTCTATAGAAAAGTTGGATAAAAACCGAATAACAATTAAATTTCTGAAATAAGCTAATCCATTACTTTGGTTCATAACATCGATATGCAGAACACACCTGGATTTTGAACTTATTATTTGGATCCACAGCCAGCCTAGCATCATTATCATCTAAACAAGCAACTTTTTCCTGGAATAACCAAAGGAAGAATAGAAGTCAATTTGAAGCAGTTAGGACTTTACTGAATTGTAGATATTTTCGGAAAATCACCTGCTTCAGCAATTTTACTTGAGAGGGTTTCATCCCAAAATAAGCATTCGTCTCTAAGAGCTTTGTGGTACGTGAATGAGTATCATCAGATGTCATAATGGCCAAAGGAATTTCAGTTGGTCCTTCACCTACATTTATAAGAAGGTAGAAAATAATGAAAAATGTATGAGCTGATCAGTACAATTTCTTTTGGGAAATTACTACTTTTTAAGGCGTTCACATGACAGATTTTCCTGTATCTGGAAAAGAATCGCATAGTATCAACACCAATAAGTTATCTATAGTAAGACAGAATAACCTGAAACTAATGCATATTGGCAATAACCTAAAAAGTAATGAATAGTGATCAAATACCTCTGATGAGAGATGATTAATAAAAAATATCAGTTAGCAATGCATATACGAGTGGAGAACAAGAGCTCAAATTATGGAGTTACCCCGTGTGCCCGAGCATTGTACTTGTTGGATTCAATTAAAAATATCCCGCAACTTGTGACTAACAGTAGTGAACACTACCTTCTTCACCCCATCAGTTCACAAGAAAATACAATTTTGTTTTGTTCTCAATTAAACTAATATTGAGAAAAAATAATCTCCTAAAACTCAAAACTGAATATACGACTAAGAGCAGCTTCTAAGAAGTGAAAACTACCTACTTCCCCCCTTCAACTCACAAGAAAATACAATTTTACTTGGTGATCCATCAAACTAATGCTGAGAAAAAAAAAATATCCTAATAAAACTCAACACCAAATACTACAACCAAAAGAGCTTCTAACAACAAGCATAATGTACAGCAATGTCTATGTGGAACCATTTCTAATGTGTCTAACCTAATTGCCACCATGAGAACTATAAGAAGCTTAAAATAGAATTAGTGAAATATTACTTTGTGGAGAAGCACGGTGCGAGAATATCACTACTAAAGAGATATTCATTGTAAAATGTTTTAAGAATTGATAATCCATCATTTTAAGTTTCTTAGATAAGACCTTCATATACAAACCTTCACCTAGTCTGCAGCTCGCCTCTTGCAAGGCAAGAATAGATTCAATGTAGTGCTGTAAGAAACATGTCCCTCTAGTAGATTCTAAAGGCAAAGCCACCTGCAAGGGGAAGAATAGTTATTGACTATACAGATAAGCAGTACAATAAATAACAAGTTCATAGCAAGAACATCAAATAGAATAATTAACTCCAGACATCATTGCATAAACTAATGGAAACAATTACAATACTCCTGTCATACCTTTATACCGTTGTAACCAAGACGCTCTCCAAGGCCCCCAGCAACAAGGACAAACGCACCCTTCCTTGCCTCAAGGACACCCGCATTCTCCATTTGAATGAAATTTTCATCACCGAAAGTCAAAATTTCCCCTGATGGTACCTATTCCAAAGGTAGCATGCATGACAAGAGAAACTTTCAGGTGAAGACACTGAAGACAAACCAATATGAAGTGATCTACATCCACTCTCAAGATTAAGTGATCAAGCAGGTTAAGTTTCCAAATGAAGAAGCAAAATTAAAATCTACAGATCAGGAGATTTCCCGAAAAACAAACCTGCAAGTTGGTTTGGAGGAAATATATTCCAATCCAGTCAAGATCAAAGAGTAACAAAAACTAAAAATTCCTATAAATTCCCAAAACGGTAAAATGAATCTGCATATGCCAACTCTAGCATCTTAGTCAAGGAAAATCTAACTTACTGAAGGAGAAAATCCATCATAGGGGTTCTTTCCAGCCTTCGAATCTGCCAAAAGTTCCCGAGCAGTTTTGATGTAAGAGGCTAGTCCACCAGGATAACTTGCATCAAGACGAGAAACCTAGAAGGTCATTAAAAGACGAAAGACTAAGTACCAGAAAAGTTTAACAAAACCAACGAAAATGAAAAGATCAGCTCTCGTTTAGATAAATTTTTAAAAAATATGGAAGAGCATTTTACAAGTGGAAAAAAACATTGGAAGAAAATATAAAACTATAGGCATCATTTAGAGGTCACTTTAGTATATATGTTTAAAACTCACTCGTCAATTTCTTGATCTAAATTTGAAGGACTCTACGCATAATCAAACGCTAGACTTAGCACACACCAACATCCCAGTGCATTGTGAAAAGATCGAAATTTTTGTTTAATAATCTACGGGAAGAACTAAAGGCACATAAAAATGAATATTGCCTAGACAAAATAAAAAATACAATCTGAAAAGATGCCATAGATTGGCCACCAAATCATGTTCAACCACAGTCCGTGTCTTCACTTCAGATCAGAGAAAGAAAAGGAAGGTTGCTAACTGAAGAAGGAACTTAAATTGATGAAATCCGATCTCCACATTGGAGAAGAATCAAAAAGCTAAACCCAAACCTAAGGTTCATCCGAAGTTCAAAAGCCAACTATGTCAAGATCCCTACCACAACACTCCGCTCACACAAATCAACACACATTAGCTCATCTCCTATGCCGGATTAAACAAAGTAAGTCAAAATACAAAATCAGCTAAAGCAACCACAACATTCTCGCTAACGACCTGTCCGAAAAATGCGCGCTTGTCATCATCATCAACCCCGGGCTCGGGCCAATGCTCGAACAAGTGAGCCTGATTCAAATCCAATAGCATCTTCGCCAACTCCACCTACACATACGAAACACAGCATCTATAAATCACATCCACCAACAGTTCAACTGAATTCAACCATGTACACATAATTCAACGATCCAGACAGAAATGTCCACCTGTTCAGGCGAGAGGAGGGAGAGATTTTTGTGGAGATTGGGGGAGGCGGAGGCGAAATCGTCTATGGAGAGTTTGGAAAGCGCATCTGCGGCGGCGGTGGCCATGACTTCAGATTCCCGTGGATCCCAACGGGATAAGTTGATGCGAAGAGTACGATACTGAAACAGCAGAGAGCATTATTTTGCAATTGAAGTAGTGTCGATATATACAGATTTAGGAGAGTTAGTTACATATGAGAACTCGAACCGAACCGGTTCATTCGGGTCGAATCGGCTCGGTAATTAACTATTTTTTCCTTTTGACAAATTCGGGTTACTCTTCGTTAGGTGGTGGGTTGAGATAGCATCAACTAAACCGTGAGTATGGCAAATCAGACTTGTGACTATATGTTTCACGTTTAACTCAATTGGTTAAGAGCTAGCAGATTTGGAACAAGGATTAAGGATCAACTCATAGCAATCGTAGTGTTGGAAACTAGGCAAAATCCTCATAACTTCTTAATCGATGAGTCACTGCATTCTCTCATAAAGATAGGCCATCTTTGGTAGCCTTGATAGTGG
This sequence comes from Salvia rosmarinus, assembly GCA_036937905.1. Taxonomy (NCBI): domain Eukaryota; kingdom Viridiplantae; phylum Streptophyta; class Magnoliopsida; order Lamiales; family Lamiaceae; genus Salvia; species Salvia rosmarinus. The sequence continues at coordinate 45,229,399 of CM072813.1, forward strand.
TGTATAGATATAAAACTATAGATAGTTGTTTGGTAGATTAGTTACAAATATAGATTACAAAAAAAAAAAAAAAAGGCTAGTGATCGCTAGGTGCTAGTAATCGTTAGCCTGGCAAAAGAACCCGAAAATGAGGCTACGTAGCGGTCGCTAGCTACGTAGCGGTCGCTAGCCTGACAAAAGTAACCCGAAAACGAGGCTATCGAGCGCTCGCTAGGTACCTAGCGGTCGCTAGCCTCATTTACTGTGCAGATAGGATATAAATCGGGCCTCAACCGTGAGTTACGAAACAAAATGTAACAGTGCTTTTTAACATGACTAATCGAGCCTAATCAGGCCTACCAAACGAGGCCATAGGGTATGGGGACTCCCGGGGTAAAGCTTTCAATTCTAGAACAAGATTTGTGACTATATGTTGACAACGAATTATAAATGAATGACAATGAATCTTGTCTTTAATTATGAGGATTGAGATATTACTAGAAACTGTAGACATGTTCATAATTTTTGAATTGATAACGTAGTATGTTTTCATAATATGGAAACAAAACCATATACATGTGTGTCAAAAGGAACTACACAATACATAATTGATAGGAACAAAATATCAATAAAATAGATCATAAAACACAGTCCAATCAATAGTCCAATACAAGAATTTTGAGCTTCGGCCCCCTATGGTCGGGAGCACAAAGCCATCAGAGTCATGATTTAGGGAGCTAAGCAGGTTTGGCTAAACGAAACATGAATAATCATCCACCTCTGACATATAAATCTATCAACCCTTTCCTTCTCATCTCACGACTAACCGAAAATGCACTTGAACTCGAAGAACTCGCCAGATCACTCGCTAGTACCCGCAATTATAGGAGCACACTCAACATGATCTAACCAACCCATAATCAGGTACCCTGATAAATCTGTATACGTTGGTATGAAAGATTTAGAGAAAGCAGTAAAGAACACAGGAGTTTTAACGTGGTTCGATCAAGAGAAAGATCTACGTCCACGGAGGTGATGGTCCTCAAGATGTTCACTATAATTGTATTACAATGAGTATCTCAAAGAGCTCTCGTATTCAGTAATTTGCTAACCCTTTTACCTTCAATCTAACTCCTATTTATACATAGACGTAAACCTTGTAACGAATCCCTTGATTGGCGGGCTCACGATCCTCCTATAACTGACCATGATCTTCACCATAATTGCCCATGATTACCACCGTTACCCCACTATCTTCGCCTCGACCGCCTTTAATTGTGGTTTGAGGCTGTGATTCGGGCGTAACCGAGTAGGGCAACATTAGGTCAGGCCTAGCTCTTTTGGGCCTGCTAGTGGGCCTGAGAGGTTGGGCCATATCCTATCATAGCCCCGAAAAGTCAAGGAATAGCCTTGCCGAGGTGAAGCGGAGAATGTGTTTTGCCGAGGCGGGATGTTGCTTGGCTGAAGTTGTTCGTTGAAGGTTCTCGATCTCTTGCTGCAAAAGGAAGCCGAATTATGACCTGGATAGCGGTCTTTGTATAGGTTACACCGAGGTTTGGTCTGAAGCGGCTTCGCTCTTCTGGAGGGCGTCGAGATCCGAATTGAAGGGAGAATCTCTTGTAAGGGGTGATGTTCGTTGGCAGGGAACCGAGGTCTGATTTGGGTAGCTGCTTCTTAAAGGAAAGACGAGGTGCGACCTGTATGACTCCTGCCTTTCTGGAGGACGTCGAGGTCCGACCTGAATGGCTTCTGCCGGTCTGAGGAGGACATGGGCGTAGTCCGAGGTCCGAGCTCAATGTAATCATTACGTGATCAGACTGGCGGTCTGTCTTACCATAGAGTACGCCATACGCGCCAGCGGTAGTTGGGCGCTTGAGCAGATGTCGCGCGCATCGATTACACATCCAATCGCGGATAGCACGTGTAATAAACGAACGGCAGATTTTAGGCGCCATTTGTCCTATAAATAGGTCCAAATGAGGCAACTGCTCATTTTCTTCTTCGACGCTTTATTCCGAGAGCATACCAGAAATTCCTAATTCCTCTTTCAAACTTTGTTGAAGAAGTCGGATATCTCGCTCCAGAAAAAGTAAGTATGTACTCTTCATCTTCTCATTCCTCTTCTCGCTCTGATAACTCTGGTTCGGTTTCGGGTTCTGGCCGTCCAGATTCCGATGTGAAGGATTATATATGCCACAACCGCCTAGGTAAATCTATAGGACTTAGTTCTAAGGTTTCGCCGGTGTCTTCGGTATGGGATGGCTTCAGGATTGGTGCGGCGAGGTCAACTTTAACGACAAAGGAGCTTTTGGAGATTGCGGAGAAATACCACATTCCGGAGGATGCATGGTGGTGCTGTCAAACCCAATGATAGGCGATGGCCCTCCGGAGGGTTTATTACCATTTTGTAGATAGTTTAATAGATGGGCTTAGGTTTCGCCCCTATTTTCCTTAGCCTTCAAGAGTATTTTCGATCCCATATGCCAACCGACCTCGAATTCTATTAGGTCGGTAGTTGGGCTAGGGTTGGCTGTTATGGCATAGGCGAAGAGTTTTCTTTTGAAGTCTTGATGCTTTTAGCATCAAGTCTATAGGAGGGTGTATTATCCGTCACCGCTCAAGTTTAAGATAGCGTCCCCCTCGAAGGTATCCCACTGGCAAAATAGATATTTCTTTCTGCGGGCTGAGGGGTATCCGAGGTATGAGTGGGGCCTCGGTGCGATGAAGGACGTGAAAATCAATCCCCTGGGCCCCATGGAGAAGATGTTGAATGATATGGGTGAGATCCTATCGATTAATTATACCGAGGATGACTTGAACAATGTTGGGCTGAGTGTTTATAGGTCAGAAGCGCCAGTATCAGGGTCTGATTTGGGTGAGGGCAACCTTCTTATCTTTATCCTTCCCCCGTCTGATTTCGTTGTGCTAACGAAATTCTTATTCTCAGATGCAGTGAAGATCGACCCCAGCGAGAAGTCATATATAGGGCTCGACGCTACCGCATCATCCGAGCGAAAGGAGCCGGCGAGGAAGAAGGCGAGGCGAAAGTGAGTCCACCCAAAGAAGACGTGGTGGTGGTGGACGCCTGAGGACTTATCGACCGGCCAGCCTCGTGCGACCTCGAGCCCGACGCTGGAGATCGAGGTTCATGGCCAGTCCTTGCCCGAGGTGCCGGCTTCCAGCACACCTTTATCCTTCCCAAAGGTATAAGTCACTACTCTTCTCCTTTGTAATTTTGTCGTTACGCGTTGCTAATTGTTTTATATTCAGGATGCGGCCTCGGTGGCAGGTGAGATGCACCGCATGGCCGGTTTTGTTCTTGAGCGCCTCAATCTGAGGCCATGGAGAAAAGCGGCGCCTTGAAGCTCGAGGGCATTCTTGAATCATACTGAAGCCGCTGTATGGACGCCGAACTTGCAAAGGCGAACGCCGAAGTTGCAAAGGCGGCCGCTGAGAGCGCCTTAAAGAAGAAGGACCGGGCCTTACGAGTGGCCCGTGCCGGGTGGAGCGCTTCGGGAGGAGGCGCCAAGGCGGAGAAGAAGTCGGCAGCAGACAAGTGCCTTCTTGGTGGCGAAGGACCTATGCCGAGGGCCTTCGCCAAGAGCTTATCGAGTCGGAGAGTTTTTCCTCCTTCATCTCCGACTGGCACCGTAATGAGGCCGCAGTGATATCCGCCCACCGAGAAACCGCGGCCGAGAGACTGATTTGACAAGGCCCAAAGACGGTTGGGTTGAGGTCGCACTCGGGAGGTATGCATGAATTATGCCCGCATAATCGCCGGGCGACCTCCTTCCCGTGGTGGATGCCTTGGCATCTTCTCTCCGACGGGCGGAGGTCAGAACTCAAAGGCAAGGAAGATGAAACGTAGAGCTTCAAGCATTCCTTGCTGAGGTGTGAGCCGAAACCGAGGAGGTGGGACCGAGCTCGGACGTCCCTTCCGGAGATCGGCAGCCCTTGGAGGAGCAGCAGCAGGTGGCGCAGCAGGAGGTCGGTGAGTCCGGCAATGAGCCTGAGGTCAGTGGACCTAATGTAATAGGTTGATTTGCCGGGGTCGATAGGACCCTGTGTTGTACAAACTTCTATTTTGAATAATAGACACATCTTCTTAAAATGTCTTTTGTCTTGTTTATTTCTAGATTCCACATCTCAATACTTGGACTCGATCATGAGTTACTAACAAAGTCGAAAGAAGTCCGAGGTGCTCGCCGAGAAGGATGAAGAGGTGACGATCGGAGGAGTCGGTCTGCCGAGTGACTCGTGTTCGCCAAGATGGATGTCACCGCATCATCACCGAATCAAATGTAAATCGCATGAGGTCGATCACGAAGCGGTCCGCCTCCGATCGAGAACGAGGCGTTAAAGTTAAGGATTACACAACTCGAAGTCCAGGGGGCTGATTTATCTGCTGATGTGATCCAAGGACGACTGATGCAATGCGAGGAGCAGCTCGAGCTGACAGCAGAGGAGCTGGCTCGGATCTCGGAAGAGCATGCAGAGTATGAGAAGGTAATCCGCCGGACTGGTGGAACTACCATATCTGAAGCCGACGATCGAGTTCAGAGCTTGTTGGCGGAGGGCATGGTGCTGAGGGATGAGGAGGGGCCAAATAGCAAGAAGTTTAAAGACTGCCTCGACTCTATCCTGAAATACATGCAGATGTACGAGATCGTTCGCAAACGATGCATGCCCCAGCCCCGCAGCGAGTCTACAGCGGCCACCGGTCCAATAATTGAAGAGCTCAAGAGGAGGCGGTTCTGGCGATCACGCCAAGTGCTCCGTCGATGGGTCCACCCGAAGTGGAGTGCTTAGAGGCAAGACTCGGCGGTCGGGCGCGGCGTGCGAGGCGGCAGTCGACGTGGAATGGTGACAGTTCGGGGACGAGGCGTGGTCCGGCTCGCGTCGAGCTCACGGGTCGAGGTGTGGCCTCGGTGCAGGATCGCATTCCCGGCCGAACCCGCCTGTGTCGAGTCGATCGCACCCGGAGCGGGCCGGTGGTGCCGTCCTCATTGATTGGGTGGAGGCACCGAGTTCATTCCGGTATTCATCGCCGACATGGGGATTTTGTTGAACTTCCTCAACTTTGGTGAGTCCGTGAGAGGCGAGCCCTAAGCCCGAATGAGTTTGATATAGCGTAGAACTTTGTATGTAGATATAAATGTATTTAGACTCGTTTGAAGTGTACGTTTTCCTCTCGAGAGGTATAAACATAGCTTAGGACTTCGTTTTGGTCGTAAATGTATTTATACTTGTATATGTATGTATATTTTCCAAATAAAGGGCATAATTTGATGAGATCCGATCCGATGTCCTTTACATGTAGATTTTTCAACTTAATGAGTAATCAGATGCGTGCATGTAGACTTTCAAATTAATGAGTAGTCAGATGCGTTGCACCAAGACGCTCAATTCATCGAGTAATCTACGAGTGCGCGCGCGCTTAGTGAGTACCCTACTTAGTGGGTTTTTCATCTTCGTGAGGGCGTCCCCTCGTGAAGGTTAAATGCGGTATATCCAAATAGATGTTCGCATATGAATGAAATGAGGCGAAATGAAATACTCATTAGAAAAATAAATATTTTATTCAACAAGTATATAACATCGCACTTCGGCAAAGCAAGTAAGGAGACTAACATGAGGCTGATTTGAGATCGAAACTATGTAAAGTACCTCCTTAAATGAGAAATATACCAGGTTCGGGGGATGAGCGCACCGGATAAGTGAGATAGCTTGTAGGCCCCCTTGCCGAGGTCCTTGTGAACGCGGTATGGGCCTTTCCATGTCGGATCCAATTTGTTAAGACGTTCGGCTCTACTGGCTTCATTATTTCGTAGGACGAAGTCGCCTACTTGCAGTGCGGAGGCTTTGACCCTTCTGTTGTAATACCGTGCGACCGGCCTTTGTACCTAGCCGTTTATGAAGACGAGTTCGCGTTTCTCTTCAAGAGCATCAAGGTTGGCCCGCAGTCGCCTTCGCTTCCCATCTAGGTCAAAGTGAAGAGTGCGTGGGCTTGGTGCACCGATTTCACCGGTATGACGGCCTCGGCCCATAGACCAAGCCGAAAGGCGTTTCTCGTCTTGGTCCGAGGTGTCGCTCAGTAGGACCGAGGACTTGGGGAGGTTTTCACCCAATCACCTTTAGCTCGGTCTAGCCTCTTCTTTAATCCTTGTATAATCGTGCGGTTCGTCACCTCGGTCCGACCATTCGCTTGCGGTGTGCGATCGAGGTGAAGCGTTGATCGATCCGGAGCTCTTCGCACCACCTGAAATTTTTATCGACGAACCGGTGCCGTTGTCCGAGACCGAGAATGTGCGGTATGCCGGCGGCGGACTATATTCTTCCACACGGTCTCAATCCTTTTGCTCGTGAGGTTCGAAAGTGGCTCGGCTTGACCCATTTTGTGAAGTAGTCTATGGCTACGACTAAATATCAAAGCTGACCTGGTGCTCGGTCGAACGGACCAACGATGTCGATCCCCCATTGCATGAATGGCCATGGGCTCTGCAGTCGCCGGATCGGTCCGGGTAGCTTTTGACCGTGGAGTGAAGCTGGCACTTCGGACACTTTTTGACGAGTTCGGCCGAATCTTGAATAAGTGTGGGCCAATAATATCCCGACCTCAACGTCTTCTTTGAAAGAGCCCGTGACCCGATGTGGCTACCGCAAGATCCTCTGTGAATCTAATTAAGCACGTAGTCGGCTTCTTCTGGCCCAAGGCACCTCAGGAGGGGTTGAAATTAAGACTTCCGGTAGAGAGAGCCCTCATATATGAGATACTTCTGGGATTTCACCATCATCTTTTTGGCCTCAAGCCGATCCTGAGGTAGTGTGCCAACTTCCAGGTATGCTTTCAGGGGCGTCATCCAATTTGGCTCAGCCTCTGCAATAACGCCGACGTGGGGTGCCTCGATGCTTCTGGAATGAACTTCCTCCACTGGTGGGTTTGCCGATGACGAAGCCAATTTACTAAGGATGTCACCGGCCGCTTTTCCTCGTGGATTTGATGAATCTTGAAGTACCGAACGAGGCCAAGATCTCTTTTGCTTTCTCAAGGTATTGCTTCATTCGATCCTCCTTGGCCTCGTATGTGCCTAAGACCTGGTTTACTACGACCTGGGAATCTCCAAATATCTGGATTTTGTCCACTTTCAATTCCTTTGCAAGGCGGAGTCCTGAGATCAGTGCTTCGTACTCCACTTCGTTATTGGTGGTCGGGAAGGTAAACCGGAGGGCGTACGTCACTTCTCGCTTATCTGGGCCGAGGAGGAGGATGCCCGCTCCGCTGCCCAACTTGCATGAAGCCCCGTCCACATACATCTGCCAACAACCGACGGGCGATGCAAGGACAGGTTCCTCCGCCGTGAGGGCGGGAGTGACCTCACTGGTAGAGACGACCTCGGTGAATTTGATCTCCACCAGGAAATCAGCGAGGGCTTGCCCTTTTATGGCCGGCCTGGGGGAGTACGAGATGTCATGCTCGCCGAGCTCCAGTGCCCACTTAGCTATACGTCCAGATGACTCCGGTTTTGATAAGACTTGTCTTAATGGTAAGTCCGTTAGTACCTGGACGGAATGAGCTTGAAAGTAAGGCCGGAGGCGTCGCTTGGCATTCACCAGGGCCAGAGCTACCTTCTCGAGGTTGGTGTACCTCGTTTCCGGTCCTTTGAGAGCCCGGCTGATGAAGTAGATGGGGAGTTGCCTTCCCATCTCATTTCGCACCAGTACCGCACTGATTGCCTCGTCCGAGGCGGCCAGATACAATGATAGAGTTTCACCTTGCTTTGGGGCGGATAGAGTCGCCAGGTCGGCGAGATATTCCTTCACCGCCGAAGGCGACTGGTGTTCTTCCCGCCAGTGAAACTGGAGCCTCCTCGGGATCTTGAAGAAGGAAGGCTGCTTCTCGGCAGCTCGAGATAGGAATTTCTTGAGGCGGCTAGGCATCCGGTGAGTTTGTGTATGTCACGGATGGTTCTTGGGACCGCATGTCGAGCACTCTTTTTCACCTTGGTAGGATTGGCTTCGCCTTCTTGAAACCCAAAGATCCCGTAAATTTACCCGTCTTCACCACGAATGTGCACTTACAGGATTAAGCTTGAGGTTGGCCGACCGAGGAGTCAAGAATAGTTTCGAGGTCGTCGGTAGCAGCTTCTCGACTTTTGCTTTTGACTACTATATCGCCGACGAGACCTCAACAATTTCCCTATGTGATCTTTGAAGATTGCGTCCACCATCCTTTGGTAAGTAGCTCCAGCGTTTTTCGGATCGAAATGCATCTTCCGTGGCAAAGACACAAGTCGATGATGAACGCTGTTTTGGGCGTCTTCCGGCTCATCAGACTTGGTGGTACCCTTGTATAAATCCAGAAATCAAGATCTCATGCCCCACCAACGCCTCCACCTTCTTGTCAATGTCGGGAAGGGGGTAACAGTCCTTTGGGCAGTGTTTGTTGAGGTCGGTATAGTCGACACACATCGCCATCCCTCCCGGCTTTCGAACTACAACGGGATTAGCCATCCAGTTGGGTATTTAACCTCGTCTGATTTTAGCCTCACGAGTTGGGTTACCTCGTCTCTTATGACCGTCATATCCGCGGCAAAACTTCTTTTCTTCTTCCGAACCGGTTTAGTAGCCGGATCGATGTTGAGACGATGGGTTATGAGCTCGGGCGAGACCCCAGTCATGTCCAATGGAGACCATGCAAATACATCTCTATATTCCCTTAGAAGCTGCATGACCTGTTGGCGAATATTGACTGAACCTTGGGTGCCAACCTTGACAACTTTAGAAGGGTCGTCGTCGTATAGTGATCGCTCCTTTTTCCACACGTAAAAAGTGTAAGTATAGGGTAAGCGAAGTATCGTATCCACAGAGATTGTATCACGAAAACATAGAAGCTAGCTCAACGACAATTCATCATTATTCAAGCACGATAAAGGATGAGAGGTTTTGGGGCTTGGAACTTAATCCAAAGCAAAGGTAACAGCGTAAATATAAATAAAGCAATAAAATCACGGAAGATAACTATGAAGAAAGACTAACCTAGGGATGCACCAATCCTATCCACAACGATGTTTATCACGCTTATTATTAACCGTTTTAATCCGCACAAGACGGAAGATCACATATATAACCAACAACTTCGATTCACGACAATTGCGGCGTTGATTACTAATTTTCCTATCACGATTCGCTCTAGAGGAAAATAAGCAACTCGAAAGGATCACTAAGAATATGCTTCCTACGAATATCCTATCTCGCCACGACTCGAGGTTTATTCAGTATCATGCATTCAAGATCGATTGACAATTAATACAATTACGTCGTTAATTGGCAACTAGATATGCATCAAGATTGATCGAAATCAACACATATAAATAAGCACCATGAATCATGAATCAATGCCCGGAAGGTAAATAACAATAGCAGGAATCACAACATATAGGATCGAATCATGCAAACCCAGATTAGAACGGAAAACTAGCCGACATAATAAGCGGAATAAAATACGATTTAACCATAAAATGGAAATTAAATATATAAAACCCGTGGGAAGCGTTGGATGAACAATGGTTGGTCTTGAATCCAATCCCAGCGAACGAACGGAAAACAACGGAAAACGATCGACAAAACGTTCCGATCGATAACGAAACGATAAACTAAACTAGAACAACGGAAAATCAATACTAGAATTAAACTAAATAAAGACTAAAGCTAAAGAATGGAAAACCGAGGAAAATCAAGAAAACGAGTGCAGGGCGTATGGGGTTCAATTAGGCGCAAGGGGTGTTTCCATATATAGGCACACCCCAAACCCAAATTTTGCCTTATACGCTTTCTCGGTCTCATGAAAGCCTCCTCATGGTCGCTAGGTGCGGTCGTGAGGTAAGTCTCAGCAGCTCGTCTCGCTCATGGTCCCTCCTTGGCCTCGCATGGTACCTCGCGACCGGGCTGGCGGTCGCTAGCACTCTGAGCAGTCGCGAAATCGTCCGGTGAGTTCTCGGCGCTGAGCTCGCTTCAGCGGGCACGAGGTTGCGGTCGCGGCTCACCGGGTTCTAGAAATAGATAAAACATTAAGAATCGATACATAAACGCACATTAAGCGAGCTAAACTCATCTTCAAATATCAACTATAAGCGTGTAAAATGCGCGTTTATCAAACCCCCAAACTTAAAGCATTGTTTGTCCTCAAACAAAAGCGAAATGAAAAGACACAACGAAGATCAACGAGCGTAGCAAAGAGGATAACCATTATAAGCCTCAAAACATATTAACGCTCAAAAACATTAGCGCACATGACGACGTTAGCCAACTCAACACAAACAACCATCGAGGGCAAAAACTCATTTATTTCAACCCTCACAAAGGCATGTGTGTAAAATATATAGGATACACTCAAACTCATAAAGAAATTAAGGACATGTATACACTCACAGATCAATGCAATGCAACATCTTACCATAGGCTTGCTGTTTCTCTAACATCTCCACCGCGTCAAATGTGTTCAAATAAGGATCAAAGAGGTCTTTTGATAGGTTATAATGTAGGCACATTGGTTAAGGTAGGATAATATATGGCTAAGTGACTCAAGTATACTCCAAGCACCACCATTTATACATCTCGACACATATGGACTTTGTCCATTTTCCTCTTCTCTCCCAACGTGCTAAATCAACGTTTAATGCCACGGAAGATACCTATATTTTGATTAAAGACCCTTTATGCTCAACACTCATAGTGAACTTAACATTTTTCTTTTTCTTTTCTTTTCTAGAGCTTATAGGGTTTAACTTTCACAACAAAGGTACTATTCTTCACCACAGATGTATTTTTCTAAAAGAAACTTTTCTCGTCATAACTTACATCAAAATTTCACCCCTTTTGATTCCCATATCCATCCTCACCTCCTATCATCCGGTTAATCGAAAGAAAAAGTCTAATAAAGGCTCAAAGAAGGCGACAAATGATATATAACATCGGGTTAGTGTTTGGGTGAATATGTGGTTAACAAAGATGGCCTTTTATCCTTTCCAAATTGAAACACATATTGCGCCTCGACACGGAAGAGCGACAAGTTCTAGAAGATAATCACATGCGCGATATCACACAATTAAAAAATCAGATCAAGATATGTATACAATGAAGCTCAAGTCTCACAGATAAGCAAATGGTGAAAACAACAAGCTAAGCCATCTCACGTCATTCATGCGTCATTTTCTAACATATCATGCGCACTATCATTAAATTTCACAAAAATTTCTATCGTCATTGGCCACATGGATTAACACACTTCACTTAACTCGTTGATCGGCGCACACGAAAGCGAAAAGAAAAACAGAAACACGACAAAAAGCAACACAAACGAAAGACACGATAAAACACGAAAACAAAAACAAAGAAAACGTTGGGTTACCTCCCAACAAGTGCTTACTTTAACGTCTTTAGCTAGACCGTCACTAACCTTTTCAATCTGGCATTTTGGTGGCAACAGAAATCCTTCTCAACTCGTGGATTCTCCTAAACTTAGCATTCACGGATCTCCACCACTGACTATGGAAGTGCCCCCCAAACTTGAATGATACACTCGGAGTTCCATGCCGAGTCCACTTCTTCCTTCTCACGACTTCCTCGATCGATCGAAAACCCTCTAAACGAGATGTGTGCGGCAAAGCGATCATGATCGAGCAACAATCTTCCGGCTTTCCAACGTCGTGTTGCTTGATGGCGTCGTATATGGAAATTTTGAGCTCCTCATCGTTAACACGAAACATGAGATCGCCTTCCTGCACATCAATCAACGCACGACCAGTTGCTAGAAAAGGTCTACCAAGGATTAGTGGTTGTTGTTTGAATTCGGAATATCTAGAATAACAAAGTCGGCGGAAAAACAAAATCCGAATTCTTACCAACACGTCTTGACGATACCTTTTGGATATGTGACCGACCGGTCAGCCATCATCGATAAAATCTTCGCCGGCTTCATCTTTCCTAGGTGTAGCCGGTTGAATATGTTCAACGGCATCAGTTGATGCTCGCCTCAAATCGCACAAAACATTTGGAAAAGTCGCGCGGCGATCTCGCACTCTAACGTGAAACTACGGGATCATTCGCTCGAGGAGCTTCTTTGCAAGACCGCTTGCATTCTTCTGATAGGGTAATTTTCTCAAATTTCCCCAGTTTCTTCTTGCTTGCAAGCGCGTCTTTTAAGAATTTCATGTATCCCGGCATGTTTCGCAACGCTTCAAAGAGAGGAAAATTTATCTCAACTTTTTGAAAAACCTCTTTGAAACGAGCAAACTCCTCATCATATTTCGACTTGACAAGTCGACTCGGAAACGGGACCGGAGGAGTGTACGTGCGACGATTAGCTTCTGGGGGCGCCTCGCGGTCGACCTCGCGACCGCTGGGAAGGTCGCGAGGTATCTATTGCGCGCTGTACTCTGTCTTCGCGTGCGAGCTTGCGGGCGCGAGCTCGCACACTGGTGTCTCGGCAGCATGCTCCGCCTGATTGCTCGCGGGCTGGCTTGCGGGCGCTGGGTCGCTCGCGAGCTGCTGTGGGAACTTCTCTAGACGCCTCGCGGTCGGGCTCGCGGTCGCGAGCTCGGTCGCGAGTTTCTGCTCCAGTGTGCTTTCAGCCTCTTCTTCTTCGGTAGGGCTCGGGTAGGCTCGTCCACTCCTCGTCTGGATAGCAAAGCACTGATTCTTCGGGTTTACCTCCGTATTACTCGGAAATTGGCCCATCTTTTGTAGTGCATTCACTTGTACGGCTATTTGACCAATTTGATTCTCCAACATCTTCATGTGCTTCCCCATAGCCGTCACAGTGGACTCCAAATGATTTATCTTTTGCCGGTGTTGCTTATGAGCGAATTACGATTTGTTGCCAATTTTGGTTGCTTACAACCAATCACGCATCATGTCTTGAGACTTGGCTTCCTCGGCTCTTGAATCGAATTACGAACATTGAAGCTGCTTGAAGGTTGTTGGAAATTCGAATGATTCCTCTGATTGATGTGGCTGACGTTCTCTGTCTCAATCTGACTCTTCAAAAGAGTGAACTTCTTCATGAGATCGTCATATTTTGAATCACTCTCAACAGCAGCTGCTTTGAACGATGGCGTTCTCTCCGTTGGCCATTGATAGCTGTTGGCAGCCATCTCTTCTAAAATACGGCTCGCCTCGTCTACTTGTCGGTTCAATAAACAGCCCCCTACCGACGCATCCACCATGCTCCTCGTCTGCCATGTCAGTCCACCGTAGAACTGTGTGATTTGTTGCTCCTTGGAGAACCCATGTTGTGGGCATCGTCTCAATAGACTTGAATCTCTCCATGCCTCGAATAATGATTAAATCGTGGTTTTGGCAAAAATGAGAGATTTGGCGATGATCTTCTGCGCTTTCGCCCGGAAAGTATTTCGAAAGAAACTTCTCATAAGTTTTCCCCAAGTGTCGATGCCACCGGTCCAAACTCTTGAACCAATCTTTACACCGGCACAGCGAGAAACCGAACATGCGATCCGGATCGTGTCTTGTGGCACCCCATTACGCTTGATGGTGTCACAAATATCGAGAAAAGTTCGAGATGCGCATTCGGTCTTCGTGACTCCCCCAAACCGCTCTCCTTGGACCATCTTGATCGGGGCGGTTTAGCTCAAAATTGTTTGCATCTCACGCGGGCCCCAACCGCCTCCTTGGGCTGCTCGGTGGGATGTCGGTACATGTGATTCAAAGGTCTTTCCTCCGAGCAGGACAATGATTCCCATATTCTCCATCGGACGCATCTCCGCAAAGTCGGCTAGCATCGTCAACTTGCTCGGGAGAAATGCCCTGCTTATGGATCGGCCGCCATTGCAGCTCGTCTCTTCTCTCGTCCTCTTCTCCTTTGAGAGCTTTCGATCTCGGGATCGATAATACTTGGAGGTCCACGAGATCTTGTACGCATAAACACACGAGAAAAGAGAGAATTTAGCACCGATAAAAATAAATAATAATATATATATATAACTTGAATTAATAAATCCAAATCACAAATTATTCCTATGCAATCTTAACAATCCCGACAACGGCGCCAAAATTTGATCGCCCTTTTCCACACGTAAAAGTGTAAGTATAGGGTGTTAGTATCGTATCCACGAGATTGTATCACGAAAACATAGAAGTTAGCTCAACGACAATTCATCATTATTCGCACGTATAAAGGATGAGAGGTTTTGGGGCTTGAACTTAATCCAAAGCAAAGGTAACCAAGCGAAATATAAATAAAGCAATAAAATCACGGAAGATAACTATGAAGAAAGACTAACCCTAGGATGCACCAATCCTATCCACAACGATGTTTATCCCGCTTATTATTAACCGCTTTAATCCGCACAAGACGGAAGATCACATATATAACCAACAACTTGATTCACGACAATTGCGGCGATTGATTACTAATTTTCCTATCACGATTCGCCTCTAGAGGAAAATAAGCAACTCAAAAGGATCACTAAGAATATGCTTCCTACGAATATCCTATCTCGCCATTCGACTCGAGGTTTATTCAGATCACGCATTCAAGATCGATTGACAATTAATACAATTACGTCATTAATTGGCAACTAGATATGCATCAAGATTGATCGAAATCAACACATATAAATAAGCACCATGAATCATGAATCAATACCTAGAAGGTAAATAACAATAGCATGAATCACAACATATAGGATCGAATCATGCAAACCTTGGGATTAGAGCGGAAAACTAGCGGACATAATAAGCGGAATAAAATATGATTTAACCATAAAACAGAAATTAAATATATAAAACCCGTAGGAAGCGTTGGATGAACAATAGTTGGTCTTAAATCCAATCCCAAGCGAACGAGCGAAAACAACGAAAACGATCGGACAAAACGTTCCGATCGATAACGAAACGATAAACTAAACTAGAACAACGGAAAATCAATACTAGAATTAAACTAAATAAAGACTAAAGCTAAAGAATGGAAAACCGAGGAAAATCGAAGAAAAATGAGTGCAGGGCGTATGGGGTTCAATTAGGCGCAGGGGTGTTGCCGTATATAGGCACACCCCAAACCTAATTTTGCCTTCCGCTGCTCGATCTCGACACTTCCTCGCGTCGCTAGGTCTTGATCGCGAGGTAAGTCTCAGCAGCTCTCGCTAGCTCGCGGTCCCTCCTTGCGCTCGCATGGTACCTCGCGACCGGGCTAGCGGTCGCTAGCACTCTGAACAGTCACGAGAATCGTCCGGTGAGTTCTCGGCGCTGAAGCTTCGCGCAGGCACGAGGTTGCGATCGCGGCTCGCTGGGTTCTCGCGTGTTTCCTAGCGGCCAGCCTAGCGACCGCTAGGCTGGTCGCTAGAATCATGGAAGATTGTAATACTTTCTCGTGCGTCGTTCCTTCGATTATCAACATATAAACCTACAAAACGTCAAAGGAACACCCAAGAGCAATATCTTCTAGAAATAGATAAAACATTAAGAATCGATACATAAGCGCACATTAAGCGAGCTAAACTCATCTTCAAATATCAACTATAAACGTGTAAAATACGCGTTTATCATATAGTGAAGATTCTCGGTCGGTCATCCCGGGTGGCAACTTGGAGGGTTACGTAATTGCTGGGCACGAGGTAAGGCCGCATCTTGGGTTGAGACTCGTAGGCATTCTTTAGCTGCCGTTTGGTCACCCCGAATGTTAACACTCCCACCGGGTGGGTATCTTAATGGTGAGGTGGTACATGGAGCAGACGGCCCGGTTGCATCTGACCAATCTCTTCCTGGATAATGTTGTATGGAGAGGAGCTCGGACCGGGAAAAATTGAATGGCCTTGGTAACCGACACAGGAGCACGTCCTACGGTAACCGGAAGGTAATGACACCCGGGTTGAACCGCCTCTTGAGTAAAGCTCCGAATCGGGAAGGTGCGGGGGTGTACTAATTCCTCAACATCAAGTTTATCCAGCAGCTCACGGAATATGATGCTAACGGAGGTCTCAGATGTCAATGTAGACCCGATGTACATTCTTGTTGCCTACCACGGCTTGTATAGTAATGGCGTCTGGTGAGGCATGATCTTGGAGTCTTGGGTCGTCTTTGGAGAACACGATGTTCTCTCCATCCGGAGTCGCTTGTTTTTCGCTCCTCGGGGTCGGCCTCAGAGCCACATTTCTAAGTGACAACCTCGTCGTACCAACCGGCGATCCGGTTATAGCATAGACCTGCTCCATTGCATTGGGACCTTCGTCCTCGTCATCTTCGGTCGGGCTGCCGTTGAGGTCGGTCATGATTGTTACCACCTCCATTTTTCCCTCTGCGCTTTTTATTACATGGCCCGGTCGGCCGATGTACTTCTTCGGCCTTCCTTCGACGAGCTCGTCGCCATCTGTGAGCTCAAGGACTTGCAATCTTACGTATCGTGACCGTACCCACGGTGGTAGTCACAATACTTTCTGTTGACTTTTTGGATCCTCGCTTTCATAGGAGGAGGTTTTGGAAAAACTCGATGTGAAGCTCAAATATTTCATACTGGATTTGAATAGAGGCGCTCGCTATTACCGGGGTTTGGCGAGGTCCCACCTTGATTCTCTCGGGCGTTTTTATTCTTTCGAGCGCATCTCGGCGTTCAAAGACCTCGGCCCCGATCCTCCGGCTTCCTTCTTTCAATCCATTGCTCATCCCGGATCTCTCTCTTCTTCGGTCCGACTCGTCCCTTTGACAAAGTTGTCGACCAAGGTCCAAAGACGACTAGCTGTCTTGGTGTTCATGGGTGATCTCTTTATTCGAGCACCGGTGGATCCCATTCTTGAATGCGTTGATGATGTAGAGATCGTTACTCTAATCTATTTTAAGGGATTCCATGATGAATCTTGAGATGAAATTCGACATCGTCTCGTCCCGCCCTTGGCGGATTATGCGGTCGGATGAAGGTTGTTGGTGGCATCTTTTGGTAAAACGCCATTTGAGCGATCCATGAGGTCTTTGAAGCAATGGATCTTTGATACGGCGAGCGAGGTGAACCAACGCCGGCGTTGGAGATCGACACCTCGGGAAGACCTTACATATGGAAATCTTCCATCCCTTGGTTTGCCATGTTGGTGGTATAGGCAAATAGGAAGTCGGAAGGATCTCCAAGGCCATCGTGTGCAGCGATATTCGAGCCGGTATCGGCTGTGGCGAGTGTATCCGAATCTCCCTTTAAAAGGAGATAATTAGTCCGTGTCGGTCGAATCCGGGAACTCGTTACCATCCCTCTCCGGAGGAGTGGGAGATCATAGCGGCGTCTGTCGTCTCTTCGAGGGGGAGTTCGACTTCGTCTTTCCTCCCTTCTTTCCCGCCCATTCACATGGGTATCACGTCGAGGTGGAGAATGGCTCCGTGGAGGGTACGAGGGCGAATGAACCCGGGTATTGGGGCGGTTATTGTGCCGCGGTGAACGTTGATTGTTTCGAAGAGGTGAATGACCTCGATTGCTTGTAATCACCACTTCGGGCACTCTTGAGGGGCCCGCTCCGTTTGTCCTCTGGTTGAGAAAACTCTGGAATTGATTGAAGTTGGCATTGAGGAATTCGGACACTGCTCGACCGAGGACCTCGTGGGAGCGGTGAACCTCCTGTTCACCGGTACTGAGGTCGGCATCTTCCTCCTCGTTGGGGCGACCATCCTGAGGGTGTATGGAAGCATTCTCCATGTAGCCCTCAGGTGTATGACCGCTGGTAGCGTCCGCGATCCTCTTTCCCCAGCGTTGCGTGACTACCTGATCGTCCTCTGCACGGTTGTTACCGACATCGCCGGCAGTACTTGCATTTGCACGTGTCCTTGCCATGAAATTTTAGAAAACACAGCTTTTTGTTCGAAAAAGAAAAAGAGTGTTCCCACAGACGGCGCCAATGATAAATCAGTATCGTTGGTATGAAAGATTTAGAAAGCGATAAAGAACACGGGAGTTTTAACGTGGTTCGATCGAGAAAGATCTCGTCCACGGAGGTGATGGTCCTCAAGATGTTCACTATAATTGTATTACAATGAGTATCTCGAAAGACTCTCGTATTGATAATTTGCTAACCCTTTTACCTTCATCTAACTCTATTTATACATAGGCGTAAACGCAGTAACTAATCCCTTGATTGGCGGGCTCACGATCGTCCTATAACTGACCATGATCTTCACCATAATTACCCATGATTACCACCGTTACCCCACTATCTTCGCCCTTGACTCCGCCTTTAATTAGGGTTTGGAGGCTGTGATTCGGGCGTAACCGAGTAGGGCAACATTATGTCAGGCCTAGCTCTTTTGGGCCTGCTAGTGGGCCTGGGAGGTTGGGCCATATCCTATCATACCCCAAAGTCGTAATTCTCTATAAATACCTCATCTACGCAATCCACCAGGTACATCATCAAATACACACAAAATACTCTCTTAAGCAATGTTCTAGCTATGCATGATCACGTCACAATCACGAAAGATTCTCATATACATTTTAACTTGAGCTTCAGAGTCTCTCTCGAAAAAACTTCTTTCGAGTTTGTTTTGCAGGTTGCTTGTCTTTTTTGTGATCTTACTCTAGGTGAAGACCTTCCATTAACTTGCGATTCATTCCTACAATGTAAAATTCATTGTGGATCTCTAACCCAGATCTATCCATAACCTTTTCAGATTGGCTTTTAACATGCACCATATTCATTATGGATAGTGACAAAGCCAAGAATTTTGTTTTGGGGAGCCCAACTAGTTATAACTTTAAATGTTAATTGAATATAATTTTAAAATAAAACTAAAAATAATAATAATTTAAATAATAGCATAATATGATTTGAATAGAGGTAATTGTTCATACTAAATTTCTTTTTATTATGTTTTAATATCTTGAAAAATAAAATAATTAAATTTACTAAGAAATAACTAACAATCAATCAATAGTAGTTACAAAAATTAAAATATTAAGAAAATTATAAGTGTTAATATTGCAAATGGTATTATCTTAAAAAACTTAAATCTTGATTTTCTTGTACCCATTACAAATCAACAATGAAATCTAAAATTAATCCAAACATAGGATGAAAAATGAAATATAAAAACTTAAAAAGGTAGCTCGAAAACAATATATTCAGTATTTAGAATTTCTAAATTCTAACAATTATGAAAAAAAGAATTAAAAAAAATAACTATTTTAAGTTTAGAGGTATCACTTAGAGCTCATTGTTTCGTTATAAAATTCATACTCCTTAATATAATAACAAATTTGTATTTATTTTTAAATTTATAATTATTAAATAAAATACTACCTATATAATAGTAGAAAACATAAAAACTTGTATTGATCATATTAATTGACATATAAAGCTTATTAAAATTTACATAAATATTACCTATAATTATTAGAATAAGTTTATCATAATCCTTTTAAAAGTTGAATCGATCATAATTGCATATATCTTTTTGTTTTATCAATATAGAATAAATTACAGAATAAAGAGTGATAGGATACGGCCCAACTACTAGGCCCAAGCATCATGCCCAATATAAATGGGCCCCGACACTAAGCTCGGCCCAAGAAGACTCCTAAACCAACTACAACTCAAATCACAAGTGGAGACGTAGAAGATTCGGATATATCCAAAAGAATCCTATTAAGAGAAGATCTCGTATTAGAGTCAATCTCAAAATAATGGTGTATAAATAGAGGCTAGATTAGACGGAAAAGGATAATCTACACTCTTTGTAATCGCTTCTTACACACTCAAATACACATACACTCTCTTGCTCCGTGGACGTAAATCTATTTTAAAGATCGAACCACGTTAACTCCGTGTTCTTTATTGCATTTATTACCGACGAAAACCGGATCGATCACCGCGCCGTCTGTGGGAAGCGAAATTTTGTGTTTCGATCTTTTCTCGGGTAACAATCGTAACAACGATGAATCTGAAGCATTACATCCGTGGTGCTACAAGCATCAATGACGACGGCGGATGCGCCGAACTCGACTTGGGAAAAGCCCGATAAGAGATCGACTCGAAGAACACATTCAAAGTCTCGATGGCGAGGCAACCCTATCCTGCGGAAGAAGAAGAGTATCAGAGCGGCGAGGAGGTCGAAGCGACAGCCGAGAGGAATCCCTAGCACCGCATGATTGAACCTTGACGAGGTGGTTAAAGGGTTCTCGAAAAGAATAAGGAAAGCTTCCTCTAGTACCTCAGCCGAGAACAAGGTCGGCATTATCATGAAGAAAAGGACGCCGAAGCCTCATCAAAGCACGAGGCGGCACAGCGAGGTGAATCCCCCAACCTCCGGATGATAGGCGCTCGTGTTGCGGGTAATACCTCTATCACGGGTTGGTTTCCAAATCGACCGTGCAAGGGAGGAGCAGCGTGGGGCAGGACGTTGTGATCAGGGCGAGGTCGATCCCCACAATTATAACGAGTCCGGTCGACAACCTAAGCCTCGTTCTCCGGGAGGCGGGTTCGACGGATACGGGAGGATCATTACCCCTTTCTCTAATGAAATACTCAACACTCCCCTCCCGGACAAGTACAGGGTGCCGAGCATCGCCCCCTATGACGGACTGAGGGATCCGCAAAACTTCCTTTCACAATTCCAATACAACATGATTAACCAGCGCCTCAACACCGTCCACATGTGTAAGCTGTTCCCGGAGTTACTGATCGACAACGCCCACCGGTGGTTCGACAGTTTACCTCCCGGGAGTGTTGGATCTTACCGCGACCTAATGGAAGCTTTCCATTGAAAGTTCTTCCAAAAGGCCGAGTCCAAAACTACATCGACATATCTCCTCACCGTGAGGCAAGGCCGAGGCGAGTCCATCAGCGACTTCATGACCAGGTTCAACAAAGAGAGCCTAAAAGTCGAGGACATAAACGATCTCCTCATTATCTCGGCTTTCCAAAATGGCATCTTGCCGGGGGCCCTATACAAGGAGATCGTCAAGTACAAACCCCGTACTGCGTCGGAGCTGTGGCGCATAGCAGATCGGTTCGCCAAAGCGGATGAAGCTGATAGAAGAAAGCGCGAAGCAGAAAAGGTGGAGCCCTCTGAAAAGAGGAGGAAAGAGGATGGTCGAGGAGACCGAAGCCAAGGCCGACGGAGTGCCTTGGAAAGGATACAACGTGGCCCGATAGAGTCTAGGCTCGGACCGCGTCATAACCCGGAGCGACCCCAGCATGCACCCTTGACGAAGTCAAGGGCGGAGATCTACGAGCTCCACACGAACATGTTCGAGAAACCCTAGCCCATGACAGGGGGATCGAAATGCCGATCCAAAGATAAGTATTGCTCCTTCCATGAGGATTATGGACACGACACGGAGGAATGCAGGAATCTCATGGAAGACATCGAAAAGTTGGTGCATGACGGGGTTCTTAAAAAGTACCAAGGTCATGGCCGACTTAACCGGTCAAGACTGAGGCCCCCATCGAGGTCGAGAGAAGAGGAAGCAAGTAAAGGAGAGGGGAAATTGTGCCCCTCAGAAGAAAGCAAGGCACGACACCGACGAAGAAGGTGATGACGAGTCTCAGTACGATGGAGTTATATCCACCATCACGGGGCTCCCCCGTGGTACTACGAAGTCCTCCCTAAAGTCGAGGCCCGAAGTCCCCGAACCAGCGAACCTATAAAAAAAAGGTTCAAAAAGGATGAGGCCATAACCTTTCCGAGGACAACCCTGTACCAGCCATGGTACCTCACCAAGACGCACTGATAATCTAAGCAGTGGTCGCCAACAAGTTAGTCCGACGTGTGTACGTCGATAGCGGTGCGTCGGTGAGCATCCTCTTGAAGGAGTGTTTCGAAAAATTAGGGATTGAGGAGGCCCGCCTTAAACCAGCACCACTACTGCTTCGGAGCTTCGTACAAGAAGAAACGCGCCCGGAGGGGATAATTGAACTACCTGTCACGGTGGGGAAAGCGCCGACGAGCTCCACCAAACCAAAGTGACACAATTCTTCGTGGTAAATGCCCACTCACCATATAACATCATACTAGGGCGAGACTGGTTGAATGCGGTAAGGGCAGTGTGTTCAACGTATCACCTGACCATGAAGATCCCCACAAGAGGAGGAATAGCTGTGATCCGAGGAGATCAGAAAAAAGCCAAAGAATGCATGCAGGTCGCCTTAAGAGGTGCCGGGACTTCGACCCAGCACCCACAGGCATAGCAATTACAGAAGCCCAAGGAGTTGGAACTGGAAAGGACGTCATCAATTCTCGATAGCTCGGTAGAGGAAGTCGCGTTATATGAAGACGATCCCCTCAAGGTCGTCAAAATTGGTTCTACCGAAGTACCTCAACTAAGAAAATAGATCATCCAACTCCTAAGGGAATTCAGAGACGTCTTCGCCTGGTCACCCCTCGACATGACCGGGGTCTCACCAAGTATCATTACTCACCGCCTCAACATTGACCCAAGCGTCAAACCAGTTCGGTAAAAACTGCGGATATTTTTACGACGGAACGGAATCAGGTCGTACATGACGAAGTGCATCAACTCTTGAAAGCAGGCATATTGTTCGAAGTCAAGTATCCGACCTGGATAGCCAACCCGGTGATGGTCAAGAAAGGAGGAGGGGGATGACGAATGTGTATCGATTACACCGATCTCAATAAACATTGCCCTAAGGACTGCTACCCTCTTCCCAACATCGACAAGAAAGTTGACGCTTTGGTCGGATACGAAGTCTTCAGCTTCCTGGATCTATATAAGGGGTATCACCAAGTCCTGATGAGTGACGAGGATGCATCCAAAATAGCCTTCATCACGGACTTCAGCGTCTTTGCATATAAGAAGATGCCATTCGGACTCAAGAATGCGGGACCACCTATCGGGAGAATGGTGGACAAGATATTTCAGCCTACATCACCAAAATGTGAGGTTTATGTAGATGACATCGTCGTTAAGAGTAAGGAGAAAGCCACATGTAGCCGACCTCGGATCGCCCTCGACTTACTTGAAAAGTAAACCTAAAGCTAAACCCCAAAAGTGTACATTCGCAGCTCGTCGGGGAAATTTTTGGGGTCTTTGGGTTTCCTGAGAAGGATTAAAAGCCAACCCGTCCAAGGTTCAAACCGTTCTGGAGATGAAAATACCGAAGACAATCCACGACGTACATAAGTTGACGGGCTGCATAGCTGCACTGAGCCGCTTTCTTTCAGAAGCCGCTGAGAAGCAACTCCCATTTTTCAAAATACTCAAAAAGGCTCCGGAGTTCTCTTGGGATGATAAACACAATTCAGTTTTCAAGATCTCAAAAACTACCTCGCCAAACTTCCCACTTTATCCGTCCCGAAAGAAGGAGAGGTCCTTTCTCTGTACCTCGCGACTTCGGACGAAACCATAAGTGAGGATGGACGTCAGCTCCCTGTGTATTTCATCAGCCGAGCACTAAAAGGGCCAGAAATGAGATATCAACCTTTGGAGAAGCTCGCCTTGGCATTAGTAAATGCTGCAAGGAGATTACGTCCCTACTTCCATGCACATCCCATACAAGTTCTCACCGATCATCCACTTCGGCAAGTGTTGACAAAGCTAGAATCTTCGGGGAGAATTACGAAGTGGGCAATTGAGTTGGGCGAACACGATATCTCTTTCTTCCATCGTCAAGCCATCAAGGGTCAGGCCTTAGCAGACTTCCTTGTAGAGGCTAACTTCACAGAGAAGCTGAAACCCACCGAGCCTACCTCAGACAATGCCGAAGCCAAACCCATCAAGAAAGCATCCGAGAATTGTTGGCAAATCTATGTGGATGGAGCTTCGGTAAAACGGGTAGCGGGACATGCATCTTGCTTCTGGGACTAGATGGCCAAGAGATCACCTACGCACTTCGGTTTACATTCAAAAATACGAATAACGGCGGAATACGAGGCCTTAATGCGATTTCGCTAGCTCAAAGTCTTCAGATACGAGCCGTGCAAGTTCATAGTGATTCTCAGGTCATAGTAAGCCACATGTTGGGAAAGTACAAGGCAAAAGGCAACAGGATGAAGAAATACCTTGAAAAAGCCAAAAGCCTACAACAGTCTTTCTCATACTTCGAGTTGGTTCGCATCCCAAGGGAGCAAAATAGCCGAGCTGACACCTTAAGCAAACTGGCCTCATCATCAACGAGTTCACCAGTAGAAGAAGTCCAAAACAGAAGCATAGACGATGCCGAGGTCGAAGTCAACATTGTCTCTGATGAAGAGCCTAATTGGATGACCCCCATTCAAACATATTTGGAGAGGGGCGAATTACCTCATGACAAGCTCGAGGCCAGGAGAATCTTGAGCAAATTTTTGCGATACGTACTTGAGCAAGGAATTTTCTACAGAAAGTCGTATCTCCAGCCTCTCCTAAGGTGTTTGGGTCCGAACCGAGCTGAGTATGTACTACGAGAAGTACATGAGGGATCATGTGGAAGCCACATCGGACCCCATGCGTTATCAAAGAAAGTCATGCGATGGGGATACTACTGGCAAGAATGTTCCAAGACTCAATCGACCTCGTAAAGAAGTGTCCGAAGTGTCAGATTCATGGAAATGTGCCGAGGCTACCTCAAACCGACCTCGTCAGTATGCAAAGCCCTTGGCCATTCATGCAATGGGGGATCGATATCGTGGGCCCCTTTTGTAAAGCTCCAGGGCAGTTTCAGTTCATGATTGTAGCCATTGACTACTTCACAAAGTGGGTGGAAGCCGAACCCTTGGTGAAAATCACAAGCAAAAACGCTCTCAACTTTGTCCGAATGAATAGTGTGTGTCGCTTCGCATCCCTCATATCCTCATTTCGGATAATGGGATGCAGTTCACAGATAAGGTCTTCAAAGAGTGGTGTCGAGAGCTTCAGATTCAACAAAAATTCACCTCGGTCACCCATCCTCAAGCAAATGGTCAAACCGAAGTCACCAACAGGAGAATTGTGAAGGGACTCAAAACCCGCCTCGACCGAGTGAAAGGTAGCGGGTGGAAAATTTGCCACAAGTCTTATGGTCATATCGTATAACACCTCGTAAATCGAATGGAGAAACACCCTACGCTTGGTGTATGGAACCGATGCACGATCCCGTGAAATCGGTATGCCGAGCCCCGTACCATCCATTTCTCGGCAAGTAAATGAGGAGAATTTACTGGCCGACCTCGATCCGTTAGAAGAGAGAGACCTCGCCACAATAAAGAAGCTCGGTACAAGCAACAAGTAGCTCGGTATTATAACCAGCGTGTCAAATCCCGATAATTCCAAGTAGGCGATCTCGTACTTCGAAATAACGAAGTCAGTAAAGCGGTAAAACTCGGCAAGCTAGAAGCCACATGGGAAGGACCATACCGAGTTAAAAATTCCTCGGAAAAGGGTCATATAAGCTCGCCCATTTATCCGGTGAGCAAATACCTCATACGTGACACATCATTCATCTGAAGAGATATTTTGCATAAGTGTCAAGTTGTTCATTTCATTTTGTCGCGTCTTTAGGTCCTTTTTCTTTTGTAACGTCGTTTTTTCATTAATAAAGTCTTTTTCTTCATTTACTTCATATGCTTGGATATTTCATTTGCCACTTATGCATACTACCTCTTCCCCGTTATACAATACCCTCTAAGGAGGATGAACGATACCCTCTATGGAGGATGAACAATACCCTCAAAGGAGGATGGCAATACTCTCAAAGGAGGATGAACAATACCCTCTAAGAGGATGATATCTAAACGGGCATGAGGGGACCACCCCTATCGACACTTCTCGACAAATAAGGAACTTATACCTTCGTTTAATACGAGGACGAACTACCTTCATTTATTTCGAGGATGAATTACCTTCGTTTAATACGAGGACGAACAACCTTCATTTATTTCGAGGATGAATTACCTTCGTTTAATACGAGGACGGACTGCCTTCGTTTGATTACGAGGACGACCTACCTTCGTTTGATTACGAGGATGAAATGTATACAGCGTTTGCTTAAAAAGGAAAAATCAACACAAGGCAAAGAAAAATTTGTTCTTATTTCCGAAGTATACAACGCATACATTACGAGGACGATGAAGGCCCAGGAGGCTGAGAAAAGCTAAGCCAATCCCTAGAAAAGTCAAGGTTCAACAGCTCATCTATGCTAACCCTACCCCTACCACTACCTCATCCTCGATTGACCCCAGGAGTTCGGCCGGCTCGACCTCTATGCCTCGCCAAACGACCTTGGCTGCTCGATGATCCATGACCCCGGCTGCTCGATGGACGACGTCTCTCTTGGGTATAGAACTCCGACGAAAACCTCTCTGCAATCCTAGGAGAAGCCCTGGCGGAAGAAGAAGCCTCGGCTGCCGGACGAATCATCCGCTTGAGTTATGGGTGACGAGCTACGACGGTCTTGTATAGGCCACCTATTTTCTTCAGGTCGGCATATTGCTCCTGAAATTGCTAGGAGTCCCGACCGTACTCATGCCTGTAGCTCGAACAACGGGCTACGATCTCTGAAACTTTGGCTTCGACCTCGGAGATCGTCATTCCACCACCTCGGTGAATAACAGCCTCGTATTCGGCGTGCTCCTCGACGACCGATTTGGCTTTATCCTCCACGATCTCAAGCTTCTCCTCCAACTCAAAAAACCGAGCTTGAAGCTCGTCAAACTTCTCTTGAGAAGCCCTGAACTTGACATCGGCCTCTTCCTGCACATGGCCAAGTTTGCCCTCCAAGTGAAGGACCTCGACTTCCTTCGCTTCAAGAGCTCGGTTCAAAAATTTTATTTGGTCCAACCAAGGAGACATGTCAACAGGTTCAGGAACAAACTGAGACGAAAGCAAAAAGAAGCATACTTCAATAAAATGGAGGAATTTTATTCAAGCCTTTAAGGCAGGATAATGTATTGAGTACATATACATTCAAAAAAAAGGGGGATCAATTGACCCCTTCGACAGTTTCTCCCTCGGGCTCGGCAGCCTCGATCTCCTTCCGAGCTCCAGCAGCCTCGGCCTCCTTCAGAGCATCAGCCTCGGCAGACGCCGCCACAACCTGCTTTCCGACCACTCCGGCTATGATGGCTTTAAACTGGACATCTTGGTCCACTGAACAGGCACGGACTGACTCGGCGGTCAGTAAGGTCGAGGACGAGGCCAGGCTCTCCACGACGGGCAAGCTCTTCATGCCGGCAGCTAGGACCTCGGCATATGCCTTCAGCAGGGCCTCATCCTCCATAACCTCATACCCGTACTTGGACTTATCCAAATCCGGATAATCCTCGGCCACATCATCGAGAGTATCCGCTGCCACCCTCTTGTTAGGGACCTCGACCAGCTCGTCGGCAAGCCTGGAGAACCTCCTTGACAAAAATAGCCTCTCCGCGAAGGCACGAGGGAGCTCTCCCTGCGAGGCCGCCACCTCGACCTCCCTACACTTGGCCGCCTCCACCTCGGCCTTCAATAGAGCGACCTCGGCCGCCGCCTTCACCTTCGTCGCCTCGACTGCCGCCCAAGCCGCAACTTCCCTCTTGGCTGCGTCTCGAGCCTTCGCCTCAGCCTCGGCCACCTCGTGAACAAAGAGGGTCTTCTCGTCCTCCATATCCCGGGCGAAGCGAGCCACTTGTTCGAATTGGGCGACGGCGTCATTCAGATGGTCCACCACTAAAGTGGACGTTGCCACCGGGAGGACACCGCCAAGCTCGGCCTTCAAGTCCTCGGTCCCTATACTGAGAGGTCAACAACGTCGAACAAATACATCAATACATAACTTGTGACGTACAGTATAATTATATTACCTCAGGGAAAGGCCGACGTGCGACCTGTGTGCCGACGATCTCACAGTAATCATCATCGACGGGAGCGGAAAAACACTTCTCCTTGTCGTAAGGGGAGATGCGCAAGGGCGAATGCGACCTCACTCGGCCTCGGCCTCTCTCGAAGAGGCGGCGGCCCACATCCTTCTACCGGTGGGGGCTCAGGATCAGCCCTCGATCTCTTCCTCTTCCTCGAAGGAATGAAGTCCACTGCGGAGTTAAAATAAATGCAGAGTAAGCACATAAACCAAAAAATCAATCAAGAGATAAAGTGAAGTAAGGGGGCCTCACCCTTCACCGGCTCCACCGCGGTAGAAGGATCATAAGGGCTTAGCCCCGCAGCAGCGAGCTCGGCCTCTGAAAAATCTTCATCGACTTGGCCAGCCCTTTGCAAAACCTCCTCGATGCCACCGAAGCTATCGTCGGTGGCTACATCAGCGAGCTTCCCCGTGTTCCAGGCGAACTGGAGGGATTCTTCGAACCGACAAAAGAAGAACTTCTTCGGCCAGTTCGAAATCTTTGACTTCATTTTTATTTTAAAACGGCGACGAGGTGATAAATAATACCACCCCACGCTAGACTTAAGCTGGAAGAACCTAAGGACAAGCCACAGGGTGAAAGAAAAATTATGGCGGTAGTAAAACACGAGTCCGTCAACTACCGAAAAGAATTTGGCGTTAGTCAAGCGAGAGGTATGCTTAGAACATTTGTTGAAGTTCGACATATACGGAAGGAAAAGGAAGACGAAGACCGCACCTAAGGCGGTCCTCGTGGCATGACAAAACCCTCCTGAGGTGCTGGCTTCTATCCTCCTGGTCGGGAGCGACCAACCCAAAAGATTTCTAATTAAAATCTAGAGGCAATTTTTTTTATTGGGCTTCTAAAAGAGAAGGAAAAGAAGAAACCCTACCAAAATCCCTCAAAGGAGGGAAACCTACTTTACACACAAAAGGAAGGGGAGAATCAAGAGTGAAAACTTCTAAAACCGCCGACGAGTCCGGCTGCGACACTGACACGATACGGCCTTCATGGCCGTGAGAATCCTCAAAAGAAGAAGAAGAAGATGAAGAAGCCATAAAAACTTACTTGTTTTATGTAGAAATCGAAGAAGATATCACTGAAGCTCTGGCGAAGACGACAATGGTGAAGATACTGACACTTGCACTTTTTCAGAAAGACAAAGAGTTTTTGAGGAATTTGAAAGTAGGATACGAAAAAGTGAAATGGGAAAAGGCGTAGCATGGAAGTTATTCCCCCAATGTGCACTTTATCGGGAACCCAACCGCTGTACGCATTAAATGAAGGTTACGTATTCCGTGTTCGACATCGGCGGACATCACACGTACGACCTCGGCAGTGCGAATAGTATTAGACTTGCCAATCGAGCCGAGCGTAATACAACTGACGTAACGCCTCGGCGAAGCGGCGACATACAACCGGCGAATCAATGCAGGCGGTGAAGCGAAATACAACCGGCGAAAGCACCAGGCGGCAAGCGAAATACAACTGGCGAGCGCCTCGGCAGGCGAAGCAAACGACATACAACTTCGGTAGAACGCCTCGGCAGGGCGAAGCCAAGCGACATACAACTTCGACAGATCAGACGCACTCCACTTCGCTAGATCACGAGTTTCGGCGAAGCAATGTCAGAACCACAGTCCCCCATCCATCACGACCTCACTTCTACGCTTTTTTTTTTTTTTGGGAGGGGATGTGATAGGATCTGACCCAACTACTAGGCCTGAACCATCGTGCCCAATATAAATGGGCCCCGACTAAGCTCGGCTAAGCAAGTTCGGCAAGAAGACTCCTAAACCAACTACAACTCAAATCACAAGTGGAGAAGTAGAAAATTCTGATATATCCAAAGAATCCTATTAAGAGAAGATCTCAGACAGAGTCAATCTCAAAATAATGGTGTATAAATAGAGCTAGATTAGGCGAAAAGGATCATCTACACCTTTGTAATCGATTCTTACACACTCAAATCTGTGTACACTCTCTTCGCTCCGTGGACGTAGATCTATTTTAAAGATCGAACCACGTTAACTCCTCGTGTTAACTTTGCGTTTATTACCTACAAAACCAGATCGATCAAAGAGAAAAAAAGAACATAAGGTAGAGAAAATGAGAAAAATAAAAAATAAAGATAAATTGGAAAAAGGAATAATAACAAAACTAGGACCGCTAGGGCTCGAACTTGGATCTCTGGGGTAAAAAGCCAAAAAACTTAACCAACTAAACTACAATGAACTTCTGAATATATACTAGCAATATTTTCGGAAAAAGTTGGGGGCCATAGACCTCTGCACTGATTATGGAGTCGTGAAAAGCGAGATTGGTATTAGTGGTCCCTCTTAATGGAGATGACATAAATTTCCATGAGGCATTAATTTGTAATGATAATCAAATAATTCCTTTTTCACTGAAGTCAAGAAGAGAGTGAGTAAATGTCAATTTAGGTAATTCCCTCGTCGTGCTCAATCCCGCAACAGTAATATCAGATTAAAATTAAAGATTACTCAAAAGGAGCACTTACATGAGATATTGTTTTCTATAAGTTCATTTTTTTCAGACATTTATCTTCCGCACTTACATAAGAGTGTCTTCCAGAAGTAGTTTTTTTCATAAATTTATCTAGACCAAAGAACATGAAGTAACACGAATACATAAAAAGCTGGAAGGGTCACGGATCTTCACTTCACATGTTATGATTTAGACCTTCATAATTTATGATTAAATCGTAAATATAACTTTTTTATGAGAAAATCGGGACAAAAGCCAATAATTTTGTGACTGCGACTGATAGGGGCTTTACATCAAGCACCTAGCTGGCATATTCCTGGCTACATCCCTTCTTTACTTTTTAAACGACGACGTTAAATTATTTATTATTCTTCACCAGAAAACTGGCTTGGAATCGAAGCTAAAAATAAAATCAATACCTAACCAATCGAAAGACAATGACAAAAATATAAAATTTAATCAATCAAGTAGGAATATCAATGTGTGGATTTTATCCGGATCAATCCACAACCGCTCATAGTCCATTAAATTTTAAAGCAGTGATTTCGATTCTGACCGCTTTAGACCTCGACTGCTTCGGATCCATAATTTGATGGTGCGGTCGAGTTCGATTCTGTTTCGTAATCGAATAATCTTATTTATTAGTTCCGATCCGAGTAAAACTCGTCTATTGACAAACCTAAACTTAAGTAGGCTTGTCAATGAGTCGGTTTTACCCATACCGATTCGGAATCACTCATAGCCCATTAAATTCTAAAGTAACGGTTTTAGTGTTAGTTTCGATCCTGGTCCGATTTTGGTTCCAAATCCGCTCAGATCCTGACTGAAAGTGTTGGCTCATCTGGATCTCTATGATGTGCACCGTGTTACTGTAACGCACACAAGCACACTGAGTAAAGCCGCAATGAATTAAAAGTGGAAGATCTGAAGAATTCTTCTACGGTTGTTAAAACAACCTATAGATGCGAGATGACGAAAATCACTAAATGAGAGTATTCTACAAAAACAATATATCACCTTGACAAGACCAAGATGATAGTAAAAGAAACTCTCACACTAAAAAGCTATCTCTCACAAAAATAACGCTCAAGAACAGACTCAAGAGCTTTACAAAAATAGCAAGTTTTACAGGCAATGTTATCGCAATACAGAAAACAACACTCGCTTACAGATAGCTATTTCTCCACAGCTTTTCGTGTTAGCCCTTCAAGTATTATAGGAGAGGCATTTCTTGATCTCCAAGCTTATCTAGGACGTGGCCCATGACTTGGAGTGGGCTGCTTGGTTGAGGTGGTTCCTTGAAAATAGGAACTAACCCAACTGTTGCAACAACATCTCTTCCAGCAGCTATTTTCACTCTTTCTTGTTCAGCTCCACTTCAACCATTCCCACGAATTTAGGAGCTTCTCTTCAGCTTCATATCACTTCATCTCCATGAACTTATCCCACTAAAATAGGAGCTTGCATAACTCCTTTCCAACCTACAAAAAAACGTGAAGAAAGAACAAAACAAAACAAATAACAATTAAGAAAGTTTAATAGGGTTAAAGATAACTCTAACAAACTCCCCCTTTTTGTCTTTCTTCACAAAACCAAGAACTCCCCCTGAGCTTCAACACTCCCCCTTAGTCTATACCTGTAGACAAAAATATAATACCAACAAAGCCGAACATATATTGCCAAATATGTGATCAGAACACATTTGATAACATAACATATCAAAATATATCAAGACTGAATTAAACCCATCAGACAATGCATATCAAAGTGTTCAAAAATATCCAGCAATGAAGGAATAAAAACAAGTTGTCCAGCATAATGTACTAAGCACATCACATTGTGCTTGTTGTAGAAAGTGTTTCTGTATCATCCTTGTCAGCAGCAGCTTCGGCAGCATCCTTAGCATTTACTCTCCCTTTTTGGGAAGAAATAAGAGCTTTAAGCTCCCCCTTAATCAAGCCAAGTTCCTGTTTAAGCCAGGTTCATCAGCAGGCTCAGCATAGGCATGAGGATCAAACCAAGGTAGATCATTGATATTTTTTCCACTAAATAGTTGAGAACTGATAATGTAAGTGGGTATCTTCTCAAGCTGAGAAGGCTGAATGATCTCCTTGAGCCCTTGACTTCATCATAATTCTTGATCTCAACATCATGCACATCATCATGTTCAAGTAACTTATTGATCAAAAACGGATTGATAAAGAACACCCTTCCCTTATAGTACACATTACCGTATTTGTTCGACAAGGAATCACCAAAATAGGGGCTCAAATTTGCGTATACCATCTGTACTGTTTTCTTAACATATGGCTCAACATCAGTAATAGACGCAAATAAGTTTATGGAAATCAAGAAATTTACCAGATTATGCTCCGAATCTGACACTTCCTTTGGGGATTCAACAAAGAATAGTTGTTGTGATCTTGCTATGGCGACGGTGGGTTCGGACGGCGATCACAGGTGAAGCTTCCATGGATGTAGATAGCATAGCTTGGAGCTTGGCTAATTCCTCTAGATTTGAGAGAATCTATCTAAGCTGTTCAATGGATAAGGAAGAGGGTGAAGACATTTTGAAATTTTAGAGATGAAAACCCTAAGCTAGGCGAGAGAGAGAGATGAGCAAAATAAGAGGGGTGATGATAAAATAATAACAAATGCAATATATATATATATACCACAAAAAATATCTATCCAACACACCTCAAACAATTTTATAAAAACATATTTTTGTTATTTTTCGAAAAATCTGGTAGATCTTGAGGTAAGATATGGATATATGTGAATTCCAACAGATTAATGGAGCTGATATAGTCACAGAGAGATAAAAATCCCTAAAAATAGGGGTAAACAAACTGACTTCCGAAATTTTCTAAATAGCCTATTGTTGACCAACATGTTACCTTAACATCTCCAAACACATTGACTCAGCTTATTATTAAAACATGCAATAGGTACAGAACCACGTAAAATTCGATTTCCTTTATGACGTAGAGTGCATTGTCGCAGCGAACGCCGTGCCCCTAGTCTACGTTTTCGAAAGCAATCATGGTTTTACCATTTTGTAAGGTAGCATCGTCGCAGTGAACACCGTGCCCTCCAAACTACTTTGGTGTTGTTGTACCCTTAAAAAATACAAATATACACACAATGCTGAGCCTGTGCTGGAGAACATGTCATTGAAACAGTTAGTACAACATAGGCAAAAACAGTTGCATCCTGTTAGGATAAAACATGAGAAACATGATACAACAAACACGCCTTATTTTTACTCATGAAGGCAGAGGCCATGTGACCTCCTTAAACACGTGAATCTCTCAAAATCCAAAGGTTTTGTGAAAATATCAGCAACTTGACTATCGGTTTTCACATAATCTATTTTAATCACCTCTTGTTCTACCAAATCTCTAATAAAATGATGTCTTATATCAATATGTTTGGTTCGAGAATGTTGGACAAGATTTTTGGAGATATTTATTGCACTTATGTTATCACAATATAAAGTTAAATCACTACCCTCCATTCCATAATCGTACAACATTTGTTTAAGCCATAAGAGTTGTGTGCAACAAACACTGGCAGCCACATATTCAGATTCAGCAGTTGAAAGAGACACACAATTTTACTTACGACTATGCCTTGAAACGATGTTATTTCCAAGATAAAAACACCCTCCACTTGTGCATTTCTTATCATCAACATCTCCAGCCCAATCCGAATCATTATACCGAACCAAATGATAAACTCACATTTTACACGTTTATTGTTGATGTTTAAAGATGGTTTTAGATCAATAAAGTGCGTTTATGTCTTGGATCTCAATGATTTTATATATTTTTTGAAGATACTGCTCTTGGGTTCCGTTTTGGTGTTTTGTAGGCTTATAAGTTGAAAATCGAAGCATGGAACGAGGAACCAGGCATTTGGTCGAAAACAGACCTAGCGACCGCCCTCGCGGCCGCTAGCCCGAGCGCGAGCGCAAGATCCGCGCGTAACAGATGGCTCGCGACCGGCCTAGCGACCGCTAGGTCGGCCGCAAGGAAATCCCATGCCAGCGACCAGCGACCACGAGATAGTGCTCGCGAGCTACCCAACGTGCGAAAGAGCTACTGCCCAATTTCTCGCGACCACCCCTTGCGACCGCGAGCGAGGTTGCGAGGTAAGCTTGCGTGCGCACACCCAGCCGAGAAGCGAGGATGGCCGAGCGAGGATGTTCCTTCGCGACTGATCTCGCGACCGCGAGCCAGGTCGCGAGGCATGGCGACAGACTCCAAAATTAGGGTTTCAGCCATAATTCTATAAATAGATATTACCGCGCCCCAACGCTCCCAGTAGCGATTTTAGACGTTTTTCCTCAGTTTTTCTCTATTTTTCAGATCTTTTCACTTTAGCTTTGATTTAGATTCATTCTAGTATTAGTTTTCAATCATTCTGCACTTGTTCTACGCATTGTTAATGCTTTGGAACGCTTTCGTCCGAACGAATTCCGTAATTTCCCATTCTTCGATTGGGTTTGGATACGAACCCAACCATTGTTCTTCAGACGCTTCCCTACGGGTTTTATCAATATAATTTCTATTTTTATGATTATTTCATATTTAATTTCGTTATTTATGTCTAGCTAAATTCTGTTCTAATCCTAGGGTTTACATGATTTTATCCTAAATGTTGTGATTCCTACTATCATTATTTACCTTCCCGGCTTGATTCATGATTCTAGGTGCTTATTTTTATGTGTTGATTTCTGATCAATTTTGATGCATATCTAGTTGCCAGTTAATTTCTTAACAGTTTTAATTGTCAATCGATCTTGAATGCATGATACGGATAAGCTTCGAGTCGTGTTGAGATAGGAACATTCGTAGGAAACATATTCTTTGTGATCCTTTAGAGTTGCTTATTTTCCTCTAGAGACGTATGATAATAGGAAAATTAGTAATCAATCGCCACAATTGTCGAATCGAAATTGTTGGTTACATATGTGATCTTTCATCTTGTCGGGATTAAATTGGTTAATAGGAGCAGGGATAAACATACGCTGTGGGTAGGATTAATGCATCCCTAGGGTTAGTCTTTATCTCTTATATTCATCTTTGAGTACTTATTGCTTTAGTTTATTTTCAAGTTGTTACTTTTGCTTTGGATTTAATATCCGAAGCCTTAAAACCTTTAAAACTAAATCTGTGCTTGGATAATGATGAATTATTGTTGAGTTAGGTTCTGTGTTTTCGCATTACAATCCCTGTGGATACGATACTCTGCTTACCTTATACTTGCGCGTTTTTCGTGTTAGAAAGTGAGCGATCAAATTTTGGGGCCGTTGCCGGGGATTGTTAAGATCGCATAGGAATAATTTGACGATTTGGAGTTATTAATTCAAGTTATATATTATTATATTTATTTATTCTTGCCAGAGTTAAGTTCTCTCTTCTTCTCCAGGTAGTATATGATTACAAGATCTCAGGGACCTCCTGAAAAATATTTAGATCCCGAGATCAAAAGCACTCAGAGAAGGAGGAGACGGAAAAGGAGAGAGCAAGAAATGGCAGCAATTCCGAACAACGGGGGTGTTCCTCCCAATGGGGGTATACCTCCCGAGCAGGCTGCACGTCTTCTGGTAGATTTTACAGAGATGCAGCGCTAGATGGCGAATATGGGACTCCTTGTCCCTGTTCCAGAGACGAGACCTCTGAACTACATGTACCGACCTCCCACCGAGCAATGCCAAGGAGGCGGATGGGGCCCGGAAGTCAATGCAAACAATTTTGAGCTGAAACCAGCCCTGATCAGCATGGTCCAAGGAGAACAATTCGGAGGAGGAGTCACAGAGGACCCGAATGCGTATCTTGAGACATACCTCGATATTTGTGACACCATCAAATGTAATGGGGTGCCACAAGACACAATCGATGCGATGTTCGATTTCTCTCGTAGCCAGCGAATTTTGGTTCAAGAGCACGGACCGTCTCGGGATAGATAGTTGGGGGAAACTTTGCGAGAGGTTTCTTTCGAAGTACTTTCCGCCGGCTAAAGCACAAAAGATCATAGCCGAGATCTCACATTTCTGCCAACAAGGAGACGAGTCATTATTCGAGCCATGGGAGAGATTCAGGGGCCTATTGAGAAGATGCCCACAACATGGATTCTCCAAAGAACAACAGATCACGTAATTCTACAGTGGATTGACGCTTCACACGAGGAGCATTGTAGATACGTCGGCAGGGGGATGCCTGTTGAATCGCCGAGTAGAGGAGGCCAGCCGCATCATAGAAGAGATGGCGGCCAATAGTTATCAATGGCCGATGGAGAGAACGCCAGTGGTAAAAGCAGTTGCAGTAGAGGTTGATTCGAAATACGATGATCTCATGGAGAAGTTTACTCTTTTGAAGAGTCAGATCGAGACGGAGGATGTGAATTTCATAAATCGTAGGAACCGCCCCGGGAAATCCAAAGATACCATCCTAACAACATGAATCATCCTAATCATCAGATGCCAACCCCAATAATTTCCAACAACCTCCAAAGAAGCTTCACCGCATGTAATATTATGATTCAAGAACCGAAGAAGCGTAGTCTGAAGATATGATGCAACAGCTTGGTCGTGAGCAACCAACAACCGCAACATAGCGTAATCGCTCATCAAGACTACGGCCGAGGATAACACAGCTGGAATCGATCGTGGCAGCCATGGGCAAGCACATGAAAATGATGGAAACTCAAATCGGTCGAGATAGCGGCACAACAAAATGCACACCCAAAGACGGGCCAATTTACGAGTAATACGAAGTAAACCAAAAGAATCGGTGCTTCGCTATCCAATTGAGAAGGAAAAGCGACGTAACCACCGGACGAAGAAGAGAACGGAAGAGCACCTCGCGATCATGAGCCCGCCGCGAGACCGAGCAGAGAGTTCGAGTGGGAAGTTCGACCACGTGCCTTGACGCCAAGAAGAAAGCCGGTGCGTAGTCCTTCTAGCGACCACCCTCGCGATCGCGAGGATGGCCGCAAGGACACCCGCCGAGATTTCGACGATGCCCATCCGGTTCCGTTTCCAAGTCGACTAGCTAAGTCGAATATGACGAGGAGTTCGATGATTCAAAGAGATATTTCAAAAGTGAATATCAATCTACCTCTCTTTGAATCGCTCAAACATGCCGGATTGTGAAGTTTCGAAAGATGCATTAGCAAGCAAAAGAAATTGGGTAAATTTTAAAAATTAACCTATCTCAAGAATGCAAGTGCCATCTTACAACGAAAGTTACCTCAAGCGTAAAGATCCGGGAGCTTCACACCGAATGCGAGATTGCCGAGCACACATTCCCAATGTGTTGTGCGATTTGGAGCAAGCATCAATCTGATGCTGCTGAATGTATTCAACCGCCTGGAGCTAGGGAAGATGAAGCCAACAAAGATATCATTGATGAAGGTTGACAGGTCAGTCACATACCCTAAGGGAATTGTTGAAGATGTGTTGGTAAGAATTCAGGACTTTGTCTTTCCTACTGATTTTGTTATATTAGACATACCTGAATTCAAGCATCAACCACTAATCTTAGGTAGACCTTTTCTAGCAACTGGTCGTGCTTTGATTGATGTGCAGGAAGGTGACCTCATGTTTCGTGTCAATGATGAGGATCTAAAAATTTCAATATATGACGCCATCAAGCAACACGATAGTTCGAGCACAGCGCTATTCGATCACTCATCACATCGCTAGTCAAGTCTCGCACTTGAAAGGCAACCGACCAGTCGATGAAGATGCTAGAAAGAAGAGATGGACTCGGCATGGAACTCCGAGTGATTCATTCAAGTTCGGAGGAGGCTACTCATACGCTAAATGGTGGTCTGTTGTAAATGCTAAGTATAAGGGCAAGAAAAAGTTTGGAAAGACCACAGTTGTCAAATCGCCCGATTGATGAGAGGTAACGTCGAGCTAGCGACGAAAACTCTAGCACTGGTTGGGAGGTAACCCAACATGTTTTACATGTTTTATGTTTTTGTTTTTTTTTTTTTTTTTTTTTTTTGTTCTTTTTCTTTGTTTTGTCGTGTCGTGTCATGTTTCGTTGGTTTTTGTTAAGTCCCAAGGTGTTTAATGGCTTTATATATATAAAAAAAAAGGCCTACCTAGCGACCACCCTCGCGACCGCGAGGAGTGGTCGTGAAAAAACGGGCAGTAGCTGTTTTGGCTGCGAGAAAACAAGTGCATAAATTTGGGCATACCTCACGATCGAGCTCTCGGCCCGGCCGCGAGGCGTGCCCCGACCCTTGCCCGAACGCGACCCGCGTATTTGGCCTTCATTTTTTAACCTACCTCCCCCCATTTTTGACACACACACACGAAAACTACAGCAAAAACACTTTCTCAAGCACCATAACCCTAAGTTCTTCACTTTGCTAAAAATTTTAACCTCTAATCCACTCAAGGTATGTTACATTTCCTTAATTCTTCATGGGCTTACGCTTTTGAGCATGAATTAGAAGAGTTTTGTCCATTATATATACTTGTTGTGGGTTATTGAAGATTTGAGGAACTAGGGCTTCTATTGCAAAAATTACTTGGTGTTTGAGCATGTTTGTTTCAATGTTAGGCCTATTGATGTTCTTAGATGCATATTATTGGTTTATTTTGCCTACATTGTTGAATTGGGTTGAATTGGGTGGAACAATTTCGAAAAAAAATCAGAATTTTTTGCTGTAATCGCGAACCTCGCGACCAGGCTCGCGACCGCGAGCCAGGCCGCGAGGGTCTGCCAGCGCGCCTGTGTACTCGTCCTCGCGAGCCCGCTTACGAGCGCGAGAGGCTACCTAGCGACCTCTCTCGCGACCGCGAGGGTGGCCGTGAGGCAGCTCCAGAATCCTTTTTCACGCTTGTTTAAGTGTGTGTGCGTTTTCTCTCCCTTGTTTCATCTTGTTAGACCATTTTCTAGTATCGGGGGAGGAATTCTACTAAGTTTAAGTTCGGGGGAGGTCTATATATGGCTATGGGTTGCCGTTTGCTTTCGCTTTCCTTTTTAATAAGTACATGAGCTAACGTTGACTTATCTTTAGGTACATTATGTCGCGTGAACACGGCCACAAACGAAAGGGCAAGGAGGTCGCCTCCTCCTCACATGATGAAACACATGATGAATTCGACCCCGAAACCTTTGGGGTGCGATTGCCAACTTCCTCATCAAGGGATAGGGGGAGGAGATTGGTACAACAACGGCACATGCACTCACGTTTTATGTGCATAGAGACGTGCCAAGCCATGGGGATAGCCAACGATGTCACGTGGCTAGCGGAGAGGTCCGATTTGTACGCTGTTATCACGGCCAACTATTTGACATACCGGATCCTCACTTTGGAATTCCTGTCGACCATCCGAGTCCACAAGTCACATGGGTCGCCGGACTATATCACTTTCCACATGGACAATGAGCCCCGCCAACTCTCAGTGGATGAACTTAATGGTATCATAAATGGTGATCCCGAGGGTCAATACATCGGAGATTTAGAGACCTCGCCATAGAATGCGTGGCCTTTGTTCGTGGACTCAAATCTCGAACAGAACCCGGCATGTGACGCCTCCAGAGCCAAGGCAAGTTCCTTACGGAACCCCGCAGTCCGCTACTTTCACCGCCTGCTCACCTTCACCATCCATGGCCGCAGCAATGCCGGCACAGTCCTCTCATAAGACATGAGTCTATTAATTGGAGCTGTGACTCGACAGAAGATGCATGCCGACATGTTCCTTGCACAACACTTTCAGATGCAAGCCGAGGTCTCGGGGAACGCACGAATATGCATAGGGGGATTCGTTACCCCCATTGATGATTTCTTCGGGGTGACGATTCGTGAGAGTCCTGTCTCTCAAGATATTTTCCTGGACAAGCCCTGTCTATATGTCCAGAAGTTCTTGAAGAGACACTCGAGTCATTACCTCCGGGTCGCTTACGACAAGCACGGCCAGTCGATTCTTCGCCTACCCAACACGGATATCACCAGTTTGAGCACCTTTAGGCCACCACAGGCCAATTGAAACTTGAGCTCAGGTCTTCACTATTCATGGGTTCGGTGCTTGAATGTGCAAGGCGACATCGAGGGAGAGCGGAATGAGGAGGAAGCCGAGCAGGAGGAGCAAGCAGAGCCGCAAGTGGCACCCGAGACAGGCAGTATATTGCACCCGCCACCCGTTCGAGGTGACCCCTGTATATATGAGTGCATGGAGCGCATAGATGGTCGACTTGACCACATTGACGGGCGCCTGACGTCCATTTTGGCCCAACAGCAGGCTCAATTCGAGCAGCAACAAGTCCTCCTCGCCCAACACCAAGTACTTCAAGAAAACCAACGTCAAATGATGGAGATGATGCAGCGTTGGGATCAGTGGCGAGGATTCTATCCGCCGCCGGAGTAGCACGACGTACGAGGTAAGGTCTCTCTACCAACTACTCTTTTCTGCAAATCTTCTTGCCTCCATTTCCACATGTTTACAATAAGTTTGGGGGGAGTGGATGAGTTTGGTTGGTTGAGAGTCCTGTTTATGTTTTTATGTTTTTTTGTAAAGTTGTTATGCTTTGGGGCTTTTGTCGTGTCTTTGTTTTGTTGTGTCTGTCGATCAACGAGTTAAGTGAAATGTTTTAATACATGTTGCCAATGATGATAGAAATTTTCTGAAAAATGTTGTTTATAGTGCACATGAGGTGTTAGGAAACGAAGCATGAATGACTTGAGATTGCTTAGCTTGTTGTTTTTCACCATTTGCTTAAAACCGTGAGACTTGAGCTTAACGTATAAACATCTTGATCTGCTTTTAATTGTGTGATATCGTGCATGTAATTATCTTCTAGAACTTGCCGCTTTTCCGTGTCGAGGCGCAATATGTGTTTTGAATATGGAAAGGATAAAGGGCATCTTTGCTAAACCACATATTTACCCAAACACTAGCCCAATGATATATACCGTTTGTCACCTTCTTTGAGCCTTTATTAGACTTTATTCTTTCGATTAACCGGATGATAGGAGGTGAGGATGGATATGGGAATCAAATGGAAGGAAAATTTTGTTTTGATATTCTAAGTTGGGATAAAAGATAAATGATGGTACCCGTGTGAAAAAGAATAGACCCTATAAGCTCTATTACAAAGCCAAGAAAAGAAAAATTTTGTGGAAAAAAATGTGAGCATAAAGGAAGTCAATTATCATAGTATATGGTACCATGAGTTGCATAAATGATCGAATTAGCATATTGGAAAGAAAATGGGAAATGGACAAAGTCCATATGAGTTGATTATATAAATGGAAGTGCTTGGAGTATTGAGTCACTTAGCCATATATTATCCTACCTTGACCAATGTGCCTACATTACAACCTATGAAAAGTCATTTTTGATCCTAATTTGAACGCATTTGATGTGGTGGAGATATTAGAGAAATGGCAAGCCTATGGTGAGATTTTTGCATTGCATAGATTATTGAGTGTATACACGTCCTTTATTTCTTTATGAGTTGAGTGTTCTCTATATATTACACATATGCCGTTGTGAGGGTGTAATTGAATAAGATTTTTGCTTTCAATGGTTGTACATTGAAGAGTTGACTAATGTCTTCGTGTGCGATAATGATTTTGAGCTTTGAGATATTTCTGAGGCGTTATTGTGTTAATCACCTTTGCTACACTCGTTGATCTTTTGTTGTGTCTCTCTTTCTTTTTGGTTTTGTTTTTGTTTGAGGACAAACAATGCTTTAAGTTTGGGGGGTTTGATAAACGCGCATTTTTCACGTTTATTGTTGATGTTTAAAGATAATTTTAGATCAATAAAGTGCGTTTATGTCTTGGATCTCAATGATTTTATATATTTTTGGAAGATACTGCTCTTGGGTTCCGTTTTGGTGTTTTGTAGGCTTATAAGTTGAAAATCGAAGCATGGAACGAGGAACGACCAGACGAAGGCTGAAAACAGGGCCTAGCGACCGCCCTCGCAGCCGCTAGCCCGAGCGCGAGTGCAAGATCCGCGCGTAACAGATGGCTCACGACCGGCCTAGCGACCGCTAGGTCGGCCGCGAGGAAATCCCATACCAGCGACCAGCGACCAGCGACTGCGAGATAGTGCTCGTGAGCTACCCAACGTGCGAAAGAGCTACTGCCTGATTTCTCGCGACCACCCCTTGCGACCACGAGCGAGGTCGCGAGGTAAGCTTGCGTGCACACACCCAGCCGAGAAGCGAGGATGGTCGAGCGAGGATGTTCCCTTGCGACTGAGCTCGCGATCGTGAGCCAGGTCGCGAGGCGTGGCGACAGACTCCAAAATTAGGGTTTCAGTCCTAATTCTATAAATAGGGCATTACCCCCTCGCGCCCCCAACGTTCCCCAGCGCGATTTTATACGTTTTTCCTCAGTTTTTCTCTATTTTTCAGATCTTTTCACTTTAGCTTTGATTTAGATTCATTCTAGTATTAGTTTTCAATCATTCTGCACTTATTCTACGCATTGTTAACGCTTTGGAACGCTTTCGTCCGAACGAATTCCGTAATTTCTCGTTCTTCGATTGGGTTTGGATACGAACCCAACCATTGTTCTTCAGACGCTTCCCGACGGGTTTTATCAATATAATTTCTGTTTTATGATTATTTTGTATTTAATTTCGTTATTTATGTCTAGCTAAATTCTGTTCTAATCCTAGGGTTTGCATGATTTTATTCTAAATGTTGTGATTCCTGCTATCATTATTTACCTTCCTGGCATTGATTCATTATTCTTGGTGCTTATTTATATGTGTTGATTTCTGATCAATCTTGATGCATATCTAGTTGCCAGTTAATTTCTTAACAGTTTTAATTATCAATCGATCTTGAATGCGTGATACGGATAAGCCTTGAGTCGTAGCTGAGATAGGAACATTCGTAGGAAGCATATTCTTTGTGATCCTTTAGGAGTTGCTTATTTTCCTCTAGAGATGTAACAGTAATAGGGAAAATTAGTAATCAACTGCCACAATTGTCGTAACTGAAATTGTTGGTTACATATGTGATCTTCCATCTTGTCTGGATTAAATTGGTTAATAGGAAGCAGGATAAACATACGTTGTGGGTAGGATTAATGCATCCCTAGGGTTAGTCTTTATCTCTTATATTCATCTTTGAGTACTTATTGCTTTAGTTTATTTTCAAGTTATTACTTTTGCTTTGGATTTAATATCCGAAGTCTTAAAATCTTTAAAACCAAATCTGTGCTTGGATAATGATGAATTATTGTTGAGTTAGATTCTGTGTTTTCTCATTACAATCCCTGTGGATACGATACTCTGCTTACCTTATACTTGCGCGTTTTTCGTGTTAGAAAGTGAGCGATCACCAAACTAGTGTTCGATCTTTAGAAAAGAAAATACCAAGTTCGGATGTGCCAAGAACATACCGATAACACGCTTAATGACCTTTGAGACGAGACATTTTCGCTTAGCTTGACACAGCACATACACAAACACCGAACACGAGGTATGGTCGTGTGGTCAGAAGATCTGAGAAGCTTCCTATCATTGATCCGTAGAGTGTTGGGTCAACATCCTCTCCAAAGATAATCTTTGTTAGCTTATCCGAGAAGCCCATTGGTGTCCTCATTTGTTTGGCTCCTTCTAGCTGAAATCTTTTCACCATGTCCTTTGCATACTTGCTTTGGGATATGAAAATACCTTCCCTTCCTTGCTTGACTTGGAGACCTAAGAAATAGGTCAACTCTCCCACCATGCTCATTTCGAACTTTGTCGACATAGCACCTGTAAAATCATCAAGCATCTTTTGTAAGGTAGAACCTACAATCATATCTTCAACATAAATATGAGTAATGAGAATGTGACGACCTTTCCTTTTTATAAATAGTGTTCTGTCAACATTACCTCTAACAAAGCCATATTCAAGCAAGAAATTTGTCAAATGACTATACCATGCTCTCGGAGCTTGTTTGAGGCCATACAAAGCCTTTTTCAACTTGTACACATGATTAGGTTTGTGTGGATCTTCGAAACCTTTTGGCTGCTCGACATAGACTTCTTCTTTGAGAACACCATTCAAAAATGCCCCTTGACATCCATTTGATAAAGCTTGATCTTAAGGTGACATACAATAGCGAGGAGAAGTCGTATTGACTCAAGTCGTGCTACGGGAGCAAATGTATCGTCGAAGTCCACTCCTTCCACTTGAGTGTAGCCTCGTGCCACCAACCTTGCTTTGTTGCGAACAATGGTTCCAATTTCGTCGGATTTGTTCTTGAATATCCACTTTGTTCCTATAACATTCCTGTCAACAGGCCTAGGGACCAAGTACCACACATCATTTCGAACAAATTGATTTAGCTCATCATGAAGAGCTATAACCCAGAATTCATTTCCTAATGCTTCTTTGATATTTTTAGGTTCAATCTTGGAGACAAAACATATAAATCATGGTAT
The DNA here is from genome assembly GCA_036937905.1 of Salvia rosmarinus. Lineage (NCBI taxonomy): Eukaryota > Viridiplantae > Streptophyta > Magnoliopsida > Lamiales > Lamiaceae > Salvia > Salvia rosmarinus. Next base: position 45,274,076 of record CM072813.1, read on the forward strand.
AGATGTACACATGAACGATAAGCACATCATTTTTCTATAATCGAGAGGAACCTTACCTCTTGTTCGAACACCATCATGAACATCACCTATAACTTGAGTTGTTGGATGATTCTTTCGAATTCTTTCAGGTGGTTCTCATCTCTCACTACCTCGTTGAACTTCTGACTCTAGATCCTCATTGTATACATCTTGATTTTCTGGAACTCGAGGTGGTGTTGTGGGTGATGTTAGCTCAACATTATCTTGCACAGTTGTGGGTGACTGATGTTCTATCATTCCTTCAGTTCCTACCACAACTTCCTCAGTACCTTCTTCTTATGTACCTACAGGAGTTCCATAGTTATCAAATACCACGTTCACAGATTCTTGTATCATTTGTAATCTTAAGTTAAACACACGATAAGCTTGACTATTGAGAGAATACCCTACAAAAATACCTTTGTCACTTTTCTCATCAAATTTAGTGAGGTATTCTCTGTCATTTAGTACATAGCACACACAGCCGAAAACATGAAAAATATTTGAGGTTGAGTTTCTTACCTTTCAGGGTTTCATAAGGAGTTTTAAAAGAACCTGGTTTGATGTTGACTTGATTGTTGATGTGACATGCTGTGTTCATAGCTTCTGCCCAGAAGCGTTTAGACATATTTTTCGAGCTCAACATGACCCGTGCCATCTCCACTAACGTCCTATTTTACGTTCAACCACTCCGTTTTGTTGTGATGTTTTTGGTGCCGAGAACTCTTGGAAAATACCCTTCTTTTCACAAAAATTTGTAAAAGACGAGTTCTCAAATTCACGTCCATGGTCCGATCTAATTCTTGACACTTTGACACCAAACATGTTAGAAGTTCTTGCAAACATGGTTTTGAACACATCAAGCGCATCAGATTTTTCACGAAGAAAGAAGGTCCAAGTATACCTTGAGTAATCATGTACCATAACATAAACATACATCTTTCTTCCAATGCTCTCAACTTCGACTTGACCAACCAAATCCATGTGAATTAACTCAAAACACCTGAACGTACCGAAATGTTGTTCAGGATGTTTCACGACACTATGGATAGTCATGGATTTGTTTCCCCTTTTGACAGTCCTCACACACAACCTTGCTTTCTTGTGTGATCTTGGGTGATCCCCTGACAGCTTCCAGCTTAGTTAACTTGTCAAGATTTCTGAAGTTAGTATGTCCTAGTCTTTGATGCCATAACACGCCATCATCAATATGTGCTTTATTGCATTTAGGTTCATTTGCCATGTTACAATTATTAGCTGACTTTTGGCCCTTCATTATGCGTAGATTATGATCATTAAATACTTCACAAGAATTTTTATCAAACTTAACTTGCAAATTTTCATCACATAATTGACTTATGCTAATCAAATTTGCTATTAAACCTTAAACATGAAAAACATTCTTGAGAGTGGCAAACCTGATACACTCAAACAACATTTACCAACTATTTTACCTTTGGAACCTCCACCAAAACTTACATTCCCACCGTCATATGACTGATATTCCGACAGGAACCCCTTGTTGCCTATCATGTGACGGGAACATCCACTATTAAAGTACCATGAACCTGAAACATTAGTCTTTAATGCAGTATTCATAACATTAAATTTCGGTTCATCTTTCCTTACCCAAACGTACTTATGCTTAACTACCTGTCGTTTCTCACTTGTTGAAGAGATTATTTCATCATTTCTTCTTTGAAAGCAAAATGGTCTAATATGACCAGGAGTTTGACAGTAATGACAAACATACTTCCTTTGTCTTCTCTTCTTTTTGGGCTTCATACCTTCTTTCACAAATGGTTTTCCACTTGGTGGTATAATTATCTTGGGTGTTTTCTGGTGTGTTGTCTTCACAATCATGCGAGCTGCTCATCACAAGTAAAACCCGCATCAGCAAAGAACTAAACCTGTAGGTATATAACTATCATACCTATGTCCAGTTGACATCCACCTTTTGATCGTGGCTTGCTCCTTTTCAAGTTGGGTTGACACTTTGTTGACCTCTATCTCCTTTTGAGTAACAATGCCTTCAAGCTTTGCAAGAGATGCTTTAAGTCTTGTATTTTCATCCCTTGTCATCTCAAGATCCTTTCATTGTTCTTTGTACTTTCCAAGGAGTTCATTGTAGAGCTTTGAGAGCTCTTGAATGTTGGATTTGTATACTGAAAGCAGTTTGGTTGAGCTTGTATACAATGTTTCCTGTTACCACTATTACAATCTCCTATCTGATTGAATACTTGATTGCATATATCTCGTGTCCCCTTATTTCATATATAAGTTAGATCATACGGTGTAGAAGATCACAAAAGTCCGTATGATTGGTCAAGCTTAATGAGATATAAAAGTTTCACAAATGAGACAACTTAAGGACGAGTTGTCGGTTTAGCCGCAGATAGATAAGAAGTGACTTGACTTAGTTGCTTGTCTATGCTGGTACGCCTCGACGTATTGAAGGATCACGATGAGATGTGTTCTTCTTCCGACCGTCGTGAAGAACCAAGATCTCGGTGACTTACGATGATCTAAACCTCGATAAGGTATTAGGTGAGTATGAGTTCTCATCCATCACTTTGACTTGTTATGAGTGAGGTTATATGTTCTAACCCAAGATTCTCCGCATCTTGGGTGGTGGCAAGGTTTGTATGTCACGCTAGTTATCTCAGACGAGTCACCGTATCCGTGAAGGATGATGACGCCCCTTAAGGAGCTCAAAGGTTTATTGTACTAAACCCCGCAGTTGAGTTAGCTCAAGTACAATAATAAGGTCGAGTGGTACTACTTAAGGAAATGAAGTTATTAATCGCTTTAAGCGAATGATTGCTATAAATGATTAATGGACGCTCGATATCTTAAATACGGGATTCTTAATGTCTAAGTGCAAGCCCGACTCAACTTCGTAATAAAGGGTAAGTCAAGATTCTTTCTCTAGTGGCATGATCGAATGTTTATAAATTAATTTATGTTCGGGCCGAACATAAGATAATTAATTTATTTGAGGCCCATCTTTATTCCTCAGATTTGATCCTGGTCGGCCCATCCAGCCCATAGCCAAGGAGAAATCGGCGCCTAATTACTCTACAAGGAAAGGATTTTATTCTCTTTATCCCACAAGGATATTATTATATTTATGGTATATGCATAGATCCTTACCATATAAGACTATGGTAATAATCCCGAGATTATGGAAATAATCCCGAGAGTATGGAAATAATCCCGAGATTATGGTAATTTTCCATATAGATTATGGTAATTTCCATATAGGATTATGGTAATTTCCATATGGGATTAAGGTAGTGCATTATAAATATAAGGTATGAGATAGAATCGAGGTTAATCATCAATTCATTAACCTAGAATTTTTGTGAGTCTCCATTGTGTGTCGGAGAGTGATTCTCAAAATTATGCCAGAGAGATTGGGTGATTTTTCCAAGCATTCTCCATAGATCGCCCTCACTCGACGCTGGAGATTGGGCAACCGGATACTGTCCGTAAGGTCAAAGCACGAGTCCGATCCGCTCGATCCATTCATCTCGCTCCATCGACCTCTTCGATCCAAAGGTAAACACGAAAACCCCTACGTGTTGTAATTAATTAAATAGACGATGATAGGATTATAATCAATGTATGGTGAATTAAATATCCAAGATAGATCCTCGGGCGAGGGTTAACATATGTTTTCCCTACACTGGTATCGAGCCCAGGATCGTAATCTCGCTCGCTGGATTAATTCACGCTTGATTATTACGCGCTTAATTATTGTGGATCCGCTGCTCATCGTGGCTCGCTTTTGTTTTTGTTGGGTTTTGTTTTCACCACGAGAAAATCCATGGTTAGATTAGATTTATTTTCAGAATCTTATCCGTAAAGAAGAACGAAGACGAAAGCACGAAAGACGAGACGATGGGAAAAATAGGCTCGCGCGTGTCCTGGATGGTTTCATGAGCAAGCATCGCGGTCGCAGCACGATCGCGAGGGGCGCGGGCGGACAGGGGCGGCGAGGCGAGCAGCCTCGGCCGGACGCTGGCAAAGAGCCTTCGGCACCACCAGAGCGCCGCGGCGGTATCGCGGCAGCGCACGGGCGACGCGGGCGTCGGCGTTTAGCGCGTGGAAACCTCAAAGTGTCCGAGACCACTCGGCGCGTCATGCGCCGACAGCGCTTCGCGAAGCGCCAAGCGAGCGCGAGTATGGGCGCGAGGTAGGCGACGCGGGCGGCACGGCGGCAAATGGGCGGGGCGCGCGCGCTGCTGATGCCTCGGCACCACTGGCGCTGGCCGTGCTCGCCGCAGCGATCTTCGGCGGCGATCAGCGGGGTGGTGCGCGAGCAAGCACGCTGGAACCTCAAACCACGTGGGGTTGGGCGGCGGCTGGCGGCGGGGGCGTCGATTTTCAGACGCCTTTAGGCGGCGCTTCGGCATCGAAGCTGACGGGTCGCGGTCGACTTCACGACCGCGAGGGAGCCCGCGAGGCACGCAGCGGCGACGCATGGTGGGCGCGCGACGGTTCGTGCCTCAGCACGCTGCCCAAGATTTTAGCTAACCCGCCCAAACCCGCCCACTCCAATTTTCGTGCCCGCACCCGCTTTTCCACCCGATTCCGCATTTTAGGCCCAATCCGCCCGCTCCACCGATCCGCCCAAATCCAGCTTTGCGAATCCGTCCGTGCTCGCACGCGAGGCCCATTTTCAAGTTTAATTGCACTTTGTAAATCTATGTAATAGATTAGATTTAAATGTGCGGTGTTTCACGATTGGGCGCGATGAACGCTTTATTTTATTTTTATCGCTCATATGCATGTCGTGGATGTTTAAATTATGCAAGAGCATGCTATGTATGTTTATATTACGCCGACAAACCTTTAAGTGTTTTACGAATTGACGCGCATAGTAAGCATGCTAGGTTTATCGCGCTTATCAAGCATATTTTAGAATTCTGAGCATGTTTTACATGTCGAGTTCTATAGAAAAGCATGCTAGATTACGTGATCTGCATGGACAAACCTTTTGAATAAAAGGACTAAGCAAGCAACCCGACAAATTAATTTTTCAAATTAAAATGTCAAGACCTCCACCTTTGATCTCTAAACAAAGCGAGACGACCGTCAAGAACGCCCACACGCGCGGGCTTGCTTGCACCGCTTATCATAAGTTTGTCGATGAGATTTCTAAATAAAACATTTTAAATTTATTGAGAAGTGGGAGTTTCATGTAAACGCCCACACGCGTGGCTTGTATGTGCGATTTTCATAAGTTCTCTAGAGATAGATATAAAATGAGATAACAAAAGAGTTTGAATTGGAAGCGTATGGTCCGAGTGAGTATGCCAATTCTAAGAATTCATTTTCTCATTGTTAAAATTGTGGTCATTGCATAGACATCACCTCAAGTAGAACTTCCCGCCAAGTCCTTCTTGCGATAGTGATGTGGTCAGTAAGGTCCAATCGTTAATTTCATTTGTCATAAGGATAAGTTGACATGGATTGAAATTAAACGACTAAAAGGTATATTTTAGTCCGTCGAGGGGTTCATGTAAACGCCCACACGCGTGGCTTGCGTATGGGATTCCTCGGGCGATTGGAGGTTTCAATTAATATTGTTTTATCAAAAGGTTACAATATTATTATTACGAATTATATGCGATCGTATGCTTATGCGTTTACATTATCGCTTCGATATGTCTTTTATGCCAATTATCAATATGCTCGCACAAATCCGTTATCCGTCCAAATTTTATCGAGTGGAAACGAAACATGGAATATGTTCTTATTGTCAAGAACACATGTTTGTTCTCACCACTCCTAAACCCGATGCCTTATCGACGATCGACTAATGAGCAGCGAGAGTCAAGAAGACTTTGGAATAAGTCAAACAATATGGATAAATGCTATATGATGACTACTATGTCCAAAGGCTTGCAGTACGCAAAGATCGATCGATGGTAGACGCGATCGATATTTGGTCAAGTCTCGAGAGTAAATTTGGGCGCTCGGATCGACGATCCGCTTCCACACAATGAGAGAAATCTTGGCGTGTAAGATGGAAGAAGGAAGTTCGTCCATGAACATGTCTCCACACGACTCATCTCATGGATAGTCTTGATCGGTTGGGAGGAGGTATTGACGGCCAAGCCAAGGTCGATATCATCCTCAATACACCGCCCAAGTCTTTTGAGAACTTTCGCGTGAATGCGATCATAAGCAAGACCGAGTTTACACTTAGTCGGTTACTTAATGATCTCGTTCATTGGAAGGAGTTATGGGAAAAGGAGCACATGCTCTTGCTAGCGCATCTAAGGGCCCAAATTTTCCGCTGCAAAATGGGAAAAGAAAAGGGCACCAAAGGTGGTGGAGGCAAGGAAATAGTGGGAGTAATGGGAGCAAGAACATGGCTGCCACCGGAGGCTTCAAGAAGCGAAAGGAGAAGGGCAAGTGCTTCAAGTGCGGTAAGACTGGCATTGGAAGGCCAAGTGCCCTATGCTCATGCTCAAGGTATGCCGTTTGCTTTAGTAACGGAAACATGTTTAGCGACTTGTTCTACCCATTCTTGGGTAGTAGATACGGGCATATCGATCATGTTTGTTACACCTGCGGGGGTTCTGCGACAAGGGAGCTGTTTGATGGCGAGATAACGATCTCCATGGGAAACGCGGCGAAAGTCGAGGCCGTTGCAGTTGGAGATGTTACTTTATGTTTGAGAAAAAAGTTTAGTTTTAAAAGACGTTTATATGTGCCGGATTTTCGGTGAACCTTGTTTCTGCTTTGAAATTATTTACTCATGGATATTCGTTATTTTTGATAGTGGTGTATCTATCATAAGAAATGACGGTTATCTCGTGTTGCACGTTATATAATTCGCTTTATACTATTTCTCGCAAAACATAATACCTATAACTATGTTGCATCTTCATCAAACCCTAAAAGAGAAAGTTTTCTTCAAGAAGATGACTCTACTTTTCTCTCGGCATCTTAGATTAGGTCACATCAATCTAAATAGGATCCAAAGACCGCTAAGAATGGAGCGTTGGTAATCTCACGGTTACTCTGCTCCCACCTGCGAATCCCGCATAGAAGGTAAGATGTCGACCTGCACCCTTCAAAGCGAAGGGTTATAGAGCCAAAGAAATGTTGGAGTTAGTTCATTCGACTGTGGGACCGATGTCCACACAAGCTCGTGGAGGGTACGCAGTATTTTGTCACTTTCATTGACGATTACTCAAGGTACGGATACATATACCTGCTTCACCGCAAGTCTGAATGCTTTGAGAAATTCAAAGAGTTTAAGGCGGAAGTGGAGACGAAGCTAGGTAAGAGTATCAAGTCACTGCGGTCTGATCGCGGTGGCGAATACCTCAAGAACGTGAGTTTATGGACTATCTAGTGAAGTGTGGGATTACATCCCAACAAGATTTCACCGGGCACACCACAAAGAAAATGGTGTGTCAGAGCGAAGAAATAGGACTCTTTTGGAAATGGTTAGATCTATGATGAGTTATGCTACATTGCCTATTTCGTTCTGGGGGTATGCCTTAGAGACGGCGGCATACTTGCTAAATCTAGTACCGTCCAAGTCAGTCGAAAAGACCCCTTTCGAGTTGTGGTTTGGGCGCAAGCCTAGTTTAAGCCACATAAGGATATGGGCGCCCAAAGACACGTCGAACAAGAAGGCTCGACAAGTTGGAGGCTAGATCCGACGCAAGGTCTGTTTATCGCTATCCTAGAGGAACGAAGGTGGTTTATTCTATAGTCCCAAGGATCGAAGGTCATTATCGCACTAATGCTCGATTCTTAGAAGAGGACTACATGAAAAATCATAAATCCAAAGTTGAAATCATTCTTCAAGAATTAGAAGATGATCGTATTCCACCACCGACAGGCCAAAGGTACGAGATGTCGAGTCTAGTGGGAGGATCGACACCGATACTTCAAGAAATTGAAGTGGGTCGAGTTCCACCGAGATACCGACCGCATGTGGTATCTACCCGAAGAAGTTGTGCAAGATAGAGAACCACAAGTTAATGCACCCACCGCTGTCATTGTGTCTATAGCACTCGTCAGAGTGGGAGGGTTGTTCGTCAACCCGAGCGATTTATGTTCGTGGGAGAATCTTCGGTTTAGTCCCGTAAAACGAACATGCGATAATCCACCCATGGACCTACGTAGAGAGGCGTTATAAGACAATGATGCAAGATCATGGAACTTATGTTTGACGAGGTGGTAAAGTCCCATGGATTTACCCAGTTGCTTAGCGAAAGTTGTGTGTATCATTTAGATGTCAACGGTGATGTGGTATTTCTTGCACTTTATGTAGATGACATTCTTCTATTTGGCAACAATGTGAAGTTGTTATCGACATAAAGAGTTAGTTATCCGATCGCCTTCAAATGAAAGACTAAGGAGATACAGCAGACATTCTTGGGATCAAGGTTTACCGAGATCGCAAGAGGAAAATGTTGAGCTTATCTCGGGCATCTTGCATTGATCTTGTGACTACTGCTTTAGTATGCAGACCGCCCAGAAAGGATTGCTACTTTTCGCACATGGCGTTCCTTTATCTAAGGAGCGCCACTTTTGACCGCAGGAGATAGAGGAAATGAGACAAGTTCCCTAAGTTTCCGCCTTTAGAAGTCTCATGTATGCAATGCTATGCACGAGGCTCGATATCTCGCATGCAAGAGTATAGTAGCGACATCGCCTAACCCCGACAAGCACATCGACCGCAAAGAAGCATATACCAAGCACCGAAAAGGACTCGAGATTATAGGCTAGTTTACCATGCGAGATAGTCTAATGCCTTTGGGTTATACTGCACTGGATTTCCAAGTCGACCGTGATAAGAATAAGTCTACCTCGGACTATGTGTTTACCTTGTGAGGTGGAGCCGTATCCTCAGCGAGTGCAAAGCAATGATGCATTGCGGACTCTACCATGGAAGTTCGAACATGTAGCCGCTCAAGGCTACTAAGGAGGTGGTATGGTTCAAGAACTACCTCAAGGATCTAGATGTGGTACCGGTTTGCCCAAGAGTATCATAGTTTCTTCGTGATAACTCGTGCAATGGCAAACTCGAAGGAACCATGCACCCACAAGGCGACCAAACACATAGAGAGAAAGTACCATGTCATACGAGAAATCGTTAGACGAGGGGCGTCTTGATTGCAAAGATTGATCTGACGGATAACCCAGCGGATCCATTCACTAAAGCCCGCCGAATAAGTCTACGCCGGGACGTTAGAGGGCTTGAATTATGCTAGATGGCACCCACTTAGAAAGGAAACTTTTGTATAAGTGGGAGAAGCAAAGTGATGGTTGTGTAATAGCTAGTAGAGAGACACATTGTATACTAAAAGTTTGCTTTAGTATAAGTGGGAGATTGTTGGATTGTATAATCGAAAGCGCTTTGGTTGAGCTTGTATACAATGTTTCTCGCTACCACTATTACAATCTCCTATCCGATTTGAATACTTGATTGCATATATCTCGTGTCCCCTTATCTCATATATAAGTTAGATCATACGGTGTGTAGAAGATCACGTAAGTCCGTATGATTGGTCAAGCTTAATGAGATATAAAAGTTTCATAGTCGAGACAACTTAAGGACGAGTTGTCGGTTTGGGCTGCAGATATAGATAAGAAGTGACTTGACTTAGTTGTTTGTCTATGCCGGCACGCGTCTCGACGTATCAAGGATCACAAGGAGATGTGTTCTTCTTCTCGACCGTCGTGAAGAACCAAGATCTCGGTGACTTACGATGATCTAAACCTCGATAAGGTATTAGGTGAGTATGAGTTGTCAGCCCATCACTTTGACTTGTTATGAGTGAGGGTTATATGTTCTAACCCAAGATTCTCCGCGATTGGGTGGTGGCGTCTTGTATGTCACGCTAGTTATCTCAGACGAGTCACCGTATCCGTTAAGGATGATGACGTCCCCTTAAGGAGCTCAAAGGTTTATTGTACTAAACCCCGCAGTTGAGTTAGCTCAAGTACAATAATAAGGTCGAGTGGTACTACTTAAGGAAATGAAGTTATTAATCGCTTTAAGCAATGATTGCTATAAATGATTAATGGACGCTCGATATCTTAAATACGGGATTCAGAATGTCTAAGTGCAAGCCCGACTCAACTTCAAAGAATAAAGGGTAAGTCAAGATTCTTTCTCTAGTGGCATGATGGAATGTTTATAAATTAATTTATGTTTTGGGTCAACATAAGATAATTAATTTATTTGAGGCCCATCTTTATTCCTCAGATTTGATCCTCGGGTGGCCCATCCAGCCCATAGCCAAGGAGAAATCGCGCCTATTTACTCTACAAGGAAAGGATTTTATTCTCTTTATCCCACAAGGATATTATTATATTTATGGTATATGCATAGATCCTTACCATATAAGACTATGGTAATAATCCTGAGATTATGGTAATTTTCCATATAGGATTATGGTAATTTCCATATAGGATTATGGTAATTTCCATATGGGATTAATGTAGTGCATTATAAATATAAAGTATGAGATAGAATCAAGGTTAATCATCAATTCATTAACCTAGAATTTTCGTGAGTCTCCATTGTGTGTTGGAGAGTGATTCTCGAAAATTGTGCCTAGAGAGATTGGGTGATTTTTCCAAGCATTCTCCATAGATCGCCCTCACCGACGCTGGAGATTGGGCAACCGGATACATCCTAGAAGGTCAAAGCACGAGTCCGATCCGCTCGATCCATTCATCTCGCTCCATCGACCTCTTCAGATCCAAAGGTAAACACGAGAAAACCCCTACGTGTTGCAATTAATTAAATAGACGCATGCTAGGATTATAATAAATGTATGGTGAATTAAATATCCAAGATAGATCCTCGGGGCGAGGGGTTAACATATGTTTTCCCTACATTGAATGATAAGAGCAGTGTCCTCATTGCAAGCAATTTCTTCTTATGCATCATCGATGAGACCAAAAAGGCAAAACATATTTGAATAGTAATCAAGTCCATACCTGTTTGAGATTGGATCAAACATCTCCACATCATCAAGCTCATCGTTGGACAGGGTTTTCTCGACTATGGCATACAATGCTATGCCAACATCGGAGGAAACATCTTCTTTTTCTCCGTCAAATTTTTCCATGCTTTCAAAGAATTCAGCCTCATCATCACTCCAGGAAACCCAGTAGGATTTTCCTCTTTTCCGGAGAGTATTTGCACACTGATTTGCATGGTGACCAAAACCTTTGCACTCACGACATTGAACATTATCAATATTCGAGGAGTCATACCTGGATGCTTCATTTGATGAAAACACCTTCCTGATGGGTCTTGGAGGTGTGTACTCATTCCTCCTTGATGATTGATATTCAATTCTTGGTGGATCTGCTTATTTTTACTTAGCCCCTTTCATCTTTCTCACCATGGTGTTGAACTTTCTTGTGATTAGAGCAACATCATCTCCAACATCGATTTCTTGGAGCTCGTCATCATCATCAACTTCATTTATTTCCATTACCCTGCTGCTTGATGATGCTCCAGTAGTGAACGCCATCACCTTCTTTTTGCTGAACGTGCCTTTTTCTTCAAAATTCATCTCATGTGTTTTGAGTGTATTCATGAGATCCATGAATTCGATTACCTCTCGTCATCGATATTTCGATAGCAATGATCGCCATATCAAACCTTGTAGGCAACGTTCGGAGAGCTTTGGATACTAGTACCTTGTTGCTGATGGCATCACCGAGATCTTGACATTCATTTGCAATGTCCATGATCTTCTTTGTGTAACTATCGATGTCCTCGCTTTCCTCCATCTTCATGTTCTCGAATCTGGTGGTGAGTATGCGAAGTCGGGACTCTTTGATGCTCGTGTCTCCTTCACAATAGCGTTGAAGGATGTCCCACGATTCGCACATGCTACCGTTTCTTCACCAATTGAATATATTCATGTCCACCGAAGCATAGATGGCATTTAGGGCTCTATCGTCGAGAGTGGCTGCTTCCACTTGCTATCTTGTCCATTGGTTTGATGGTATCGGGGTAACATCACCATGATCATCGGTGACTTTTGGAACTGACCATCCATTTTCCACAGACTGCGACACTCTTCTGTCTATAGACTTGATCATCGAAAGAATTCTCGTCTTCCAAAATGAGTAATTCGACCCATCCAAAACTGGAGGTCGATACTGGCCAATGTTGTTGGGATCCATACTGAGTCAACTGTTGCGCTCACTGTCAGGATCACACTCCGTGTATCGAGAGAGAGCTCTGATACCAATTGAAAGTGTTGGCTTGTCTGGATCTCTATGATGTGCACCGTGTTATCGTAACGCACACAAGCACACCGAGTAAAACTGCAGCGGAATTAAAAGTGGAAGACACAAAGAGAAATTCTTCTACAGGTTGTTAAAACAACCTATAGATGCCATATGGCGAAAATCACTAAATGAGAATATTCTACAAAAACAATATATCACCTTGACAAGACCAAGATGATAGTAAAAGAAACTCTCACACTAAAAAGCTATCTCTCATAAAAAACAACGCCTAAGAACAGACTCAAGAGCTTTACAAAAACAGCAAGTGTTACAGGCAATGTTATCGCAACACAAAAAACAACACTTGCTTACAGATAGCTATTTCTCCACATCTTTTCGTGTCAGCCCTTCAAGTATTTATAGGAGAGGCATTTCTTGATCTCCAAGCTCATCTAGGACGTGGCCCATGACTTGGAGTGGGCTGCTACAATCACGTGGAAGTGGTTGAGGTGGTTCCTTGAAAATAGGAACTAACCCAACTGCTGCAACAACATCTCTTCCAGCAGCTATTTTCACTCTTTCTTGTTCAGCTCCACTTCAACCATTCCCACGAATTTAGGAGCTTCTCTTCAGCTTCATATCACTTCATCTCCATGAACTTATCCCACTAAAATAGGAGCTTGCATAACTCCTTTCCAACCTACAACAAAAAACGTGAAGAAAGAACAAAACAAAACAAATAACAATTAAGAAAGTTTAATAGAAATAAAGATAACTCTAACACTGACTGTTTCAGACCCATAGTTGATGGTCCAGATCCGATCCGAGTCTAATATCTAATGGATCGGTTCTAAAACCAGAACAAATACTTATTTATTGATTCTAGTTCGAGTAAAATTCGTCTATTGATATCCCTATAATCAAGTACAAACTTCCGTCATCTGTATTTTAAATGGTATTATCTCTTTCGAATCTGTATTTTAAATGGTATTATCTCTTTCGAGCCCACGACATTTCAACACATCTTTATGCATGATTGGGCACATTACAGCGTTACATAGTGAAACAGTGTATTAAAATGACATTTTTGAGTTTGAACTCGAGCGATACATTTTTCACGCTTGCCACTGAGTTTCCAGTAGAGAAGGTATCAGATTCTTGGAATCACATTTTGATTTGTCGAACAGAAAAATTTCCAGCAAATTAGTACTGATATAGTAAGCTACCACGTTGTCAATACCGTTACATTTATCTCAATAAAATTATACCTTTTTTTGGGGTCCTATAAGTGAATGTGTAACTGAAAGATCTGAGTTCAAATTCCATCAGCACTTCCTAAATTGAACCTAGAGTTTGCTAAATGCTGCGTAGGACTTCTGTAGTCTCACTACGGAGACGTAACTTAGCAGCTTCTTCCCCCCCGAACTTTTAGTACTTTAAGCTAATGTTGCACGTTCACCTTTCGCATCACTCGGCTGCACGTAGTTTAACAAAATGTATTAAGACCACACAATATACCATGGTTAGAGATAAGTAAGCAGAGAGAGGGAGAGGACCTGTGCAGCGGTTGAGTGCTTTGAATCAAAGAAACTGGCTGTAAATATCATACAACCTTTGCTTCTCAGCTTCTGAAACCGATGGTTTAGCATTGGACATTATTGTCTAAAAGCTCGTGAACTGCTTCAAGTTGTGTGTCGGAAAGAAGCGCTTGAAGGTCAGCTCCACTGAAGCCTTCAGTCATTTGAGCTATGTGCTCCAAGTCACATCATCATCCATTGGTAACTGCAGTGGTACTCGAATTAACGCGTCACTTAAAAATGAGTTCTTATGGTCCGAAATCTGAGTGCCACACTAGTTCCAACACTAATGTACAAGAACACATCTATACCAGAACTACGTAAAACATCTTACACCTCAAAAAAAGAAAATCACCAACAAAAAAGAATAACTGTCTACATCTTGCAGATATGGGTTCTAACCTTTCCTGAAAGGACCTTAAGAATCTCTAGCCTCACAAAATAAATGTCGGTCCAGCCTACCAGGCCGTAGAAGTGCAGCATCAAGCAAATCTGGTCGACTGTTTCAGCAGGAAAAGTGTTATAATAAGATATTATGAAAACTGAAGGCCTCTTAAGTGATATAACAATTTCACGTAGACAGAGAAAGAAAAGGAAAGGTCGAGAACAGGTCATTCCTCTCTGCATTAAAGTAGTCTCTAAAGAAAGTTCCTGTCATCTGATGGAGATAGTTTTATGTGAAAGATAGATTTAATAGATGACAAAGTTACTACTCTTGCCTTTGATTTATTATTGATAGCTCTTGTTGTGTCCATCTATATACCAAGAGAGGTATTTATAGAAGATGGATATATATCCAGAGGAATACAAAAGATGTAGATACATAATGACTCATAAATAGCTAGATACTTGAAGAGACTCTATGAACTCAAGAGACTATGAACTCAAGAGACTAGTTGTTACAAATTAACCTTTAACACCCCCTCTTAATTTGTAATCTTCATAACATCCTTGAACTGAAGAAGCTTCTCAATGCCCACGGCTTTGGTAAGAATATCAGCTGGCTGATCCGTCGTCTTGATATACTCCAAGAAAATTTTTCCTTTACCAATAATGTCTCGAATGTAATGGTGCCGCAACTCAATATTTTTCGATCTTGCATGAACAACGTGATTCTTCGTCATCGATATCGCCGATCGATTATCACGAGAAAATTGGAGTTGGTTCGAGATATCTTGTTGAAGAATCTTCAAAATTCTCCTCAACCAAATCGCTCGCAGCTTCATTCACCGAGATGTACTCACCTCTGCAGACGATAATGAAACCGAACTCGCTTTGAACTCCATGAAATTGGTTTCAACCAAGGCGTAAAATGTAGCCGACGTGCTTTTCCTATCATCTCGACTTCCCGCCCAAATACTATCTAAGAAGCCAACCAATGCATTGCTTTCTTCTTTCTCATATTTGATGCCAAGTTCTTAATGCCTTGAAGGTAAGGAAGAACTCGCTTTCTGAGAGAAAAATGAATCTTGCTTGATTTCCCATGAATCTCGAAATTAGACTCACCGAGTAGAGAATGTCAGGCCTTGTGTTGATTAAATAAATCAAGGAACCAACAAGACTTCTATAAAGGTGTGTGTGTGTGTTGGCCTAGTGGTAGAGTGGTTAATGCCCGAGGTCAAAGGTCTCGGGTTCGAGTCCACCGTGACGCAGCCTTTAAAATATCTCAGATTAATTGACAAAAAAAAAAAAAGACTTCTATAAAGACTAGGATCTGCGTTCTCGCTCCATCTTCTTGCTTCAACTTTTCATTCAAGGCAATGAGTGTCTCGCTAACTTGCAATCCTCCATTCGAACTTTTTCAATAAATCCAACACATATTTCTCTTGAGACAAAAATCTCTCATTTCTTTTGCTTGACCTGAATTCCAAGAAAATACCTCATCAAGCCGAGATCAGTCATCTCGTATTCTTTCGTCATCATCTCCTTGAACGATCTCACCATTGTTTCATTTGTTCCTGCATAAATCAAATCATCAACGTAAAGACAAGCCATCATAAAATCAGTTTCGGTTTTCTTTACCTAGAGTGATGATTCTGATGGAGTTTTCACAAAGCCATTTTTCAAGAAATATGCATCAATCTTGCTGTTCCATGCTCGCGGGGCTTGCTTCAAGCCATACAATGCCTTATGCAATTTGTAGACTTTTCCTTCTTGGCCTTCTATTTCATATCCTTGAGGTTGTTGAACATAAACCTCATCTTCCAACTCTCCATTAAGAAAGGCGATTTGAAGTCAGTCGAAAGACTTCAAGCTCCATTTGGGCTGCAATGGCAAAACGATTCGATTATTTCCATCCGAGCGATCGGTGCAAAAGTTTCAGTATAGTCGATTCCGGGTTGTTGTGAATAACCCTTGGCAACTAATCGCGCTTTGTGTTTTTGCACACTTACATCTTCGTCATGCTTGATCTTAAAGATCCATTTCAAGCCTATTCCGACCAAATTGTTCTTTTCAGTCGCTCGCAATAGTACGAGGTCCTTATAGAGCGGTAAGGTCGACCCAAGTCGAATCTCTCGAGGAAGGCTTAACAGGGCTACGGTTCTATGTCAAACACGAAAATAGAAAATAAATACTAACGTCCTAAAATAAGGGGGTCTCTCACGGAACGGACGAAAGCACGAAATAAAATAAAGCAGGGAAAATGGATCCACTTGGACAACAATAGGAATTTGCAGATACACGGAATTGGAGACGGTGTTCTAGGGTTCAAATCTATCTTTGCTATTAACGAATCAAGGACCGGTACACAATGCATAAAACACCCACGACTCTCACCAAACGTTCAACACTAACTAATCTCTCGACCACGTCAATGTTAGACTCGAACTTAATGGCGGGGAATCTTTCGATCAAACCGCCATCAACTACGAAGGATATTTAACTACAAAGTACACGATAGCAAAAATCCAATCCACATATATTAATTACTCAACAACAAATCAATCTCTCGATCACTTTCGTTGTCAAACTCATATTTAATATAAATATGTTATCGCATGATTTCATAATCAAACATAAGCACATAATCAACCTACACTATTCTCTCGAACACCATGTATGAAGATCATGAAATAAACAATTTATACGGATAAGAAAATCGCAAATCATCAACCCAACAATCACGATTCAAGATAAGAATAATCCAACATTTATTTCCCAACAACTCGATAATTTATCTCACGGTAGAAATTATTTCAATCTTAATTACATAAACATAATAAAAACGAGAAAAAATTACAAACCATTCATAGACAAATTTGTCTTCCAAAAATCCGGAATCGCACAATCCAATTGTTAATCCAAATGCACAATAATTAAATGAAAAGGAAAAGGAAAATAAAAGGAGAAAAGAAAAGAGAGGAATCGCGTGCGTGTGTGAGTTGTGTGTCTTCGGAATAGCGACTGAATTCCTTTTAATATAACCCTCGGAAAAGCCCATGAAAACGCCAAAATTGGGCCTCAAAAATAGAGTCCAACGCCGGACGGGGCGAAGCGCCGGACGTGAGGACTCTCTGGAAAGGTCAGAGCGAGCATCGCAGCGTCGGACGGAGCGAGGCGCCGGACGTGAGCGCTCCCTGGAATGAAAAGTGATAGCAACTCAGCATCGGACGGAGCAGAGAGCCGGACGCGTCGGGCGAAATGGCCAATCCTAGCGCTGGACGGACATCTAGCATCGGACGGAGTGGACGCTGGGGTGTGGCTTCATGAGCGCGCACGGTGTGTGTTGAACGGGCGCTGGATGCGAGGTGAACGCGCACGAGTAATGAGGGAGGGGCGCTAGATAGCAGAAACACGCGCTGGGAGCAGAGCGGGCACTGGGGAGAGTGCCGGGTGGAGGTGTAACGCACGCTGGAGGGCTGAAGGGGCATGAACGCACGCTGGTGTGTGGAGAGCGTGCGCTGGGGCGAGCCAATGCGCGCCGGATGCGCTCGCGCACTCGCGTGCGCGACTTCGCAGTTTCACTTCGTTCTCTCTCGTTCGAACTTCGAATTACGATCCATTTGCGCCTATGGACTCCTATCGAGATGCTCTTCAATATAGATTAGATCTTGGAAGCTCCATTTCATCCTATTTAATGTCATTTTTCTAAAAAAACATCTGTTGGATTTGTATACCGAAAGCGCTTTGTTAAGCTTGTATACAATGTTTCTCGTTACCACTATTACAATCTCCTATCCGAAATGAATACTTGATTGCATATATCTGTGTCCCTTATCTCATATATAAGTTAGATCATACAATTGTGTAGAAGATCACGTAAGTCCGTATGATTGGTCAAGCTTAATGAGATATAAAAGTTTCACAACCGAGACAACTTGAGGACGAGTTGTCGGTATGAAAGGCGTATAGATAAGAAATGACTTGACTTGGTTGCTTGTCTGTGCTTTGTGCGCCTCGACGTATTGAAGGATCACAAGTGAGATGAGTTCTTCTATCTCGACCGTCGTGAAGAACCAAGATCTCGGTGACTACGATGATCTAAACCTCGATAAGGTATTAGATGAGTATGAGTTCTCGACCATCACTTTGACTTGTTATGGGTGAGGTTATATGTTCCGACCCAATATTCTCCGCATCTTGGGTGGTGGCGGTGCTTGTATGTCATGCTAGTTATCTCAGACGAGTCACCGTATCCGCTAGGATGATGACGTCCTTAAGGAGCTCAAAAGGTTTATTGTACTAAACCCCGCAAGTTGAGTTAGCTTAAGTACAATAATAAGGTTGAGTGGTACTACTTAAGGAATTAAAGATATTAATTATTTTAAGCAATCGAATGCTATAAATAATTAATGGACGCTCGATATCTTAAATACGGGATTCGTAATGTCTAAGTGCAAGCCCGACTCAACTTCGGTAATAAAGGGTAAGTCAAGATTTATTCTCTAGTGGCATGAATAAATGTTTATAAATTAATTTATGTTATGGGTTGAACATAAGATAATTAATTTATTTGAGGCCCATCTTTATTCCTTGCATTTGATCCTGGTCGGCCCATCCAGTTCTGTAAGCTAGGCAAAATCGGCACCCCTATGCTCTACAAGGCAAGGATTTGATTCTCTTTATCCTATAAGGATATTATTATATTTATGGATATGCATAGATCCTTTCCATATAAGATTATGGTAATAATCCTTTCCATAAAGGTTTATGGTAATTTCCATATGGGATTATGGTAATTTCCATAAAGGATTATGGTAATTTCCACATGGGATTATGGTAATTTCCATATAGGATTATGGTAATGCATTATAAATATGAGGTAAGAGATTAAATCTATGTCAATGATTAATAATCATCATCATAATTTTCAAGACCCCATTGTTCTTGGGAGAGAATTTTGTAAAAGTGTAGAGAGGATAAAGGGTGATTTTTCCAAGCATTCTCCATAGATCGCCCTCACCGACGTTGAAGATTGGGCAACCGGGATACGCCTAGAAGGTCAAAGCACGAGTCTCGATCCATTCCCTCGACAGATTCAAAGGTAAACACGAAAACCCCAACGTGTTGCAATTAAATATATAGGTGCATGCTAGGTATATAATCAATGTATGGTGAATTAAACATCCAAGATAGATCATCGGAGAGGGCTAAACATAGTTTTCCTACAATTGGTATCGAGCACGGATCGATATCTTGGCTCTATCGATTAATTCACGTTTGATTATTACGCGTAATATATTATTTGTTGAATCTGCTGCTCATCGTGGCTCGCTTTTATTTTGTCGGATTTTGTTTTTCACCACGAGAAAATCCGTGGTTAGATTAGATTTATTTTCCGTAAATCTTATCCGTAAAAGTAAAACGAAGACGCGGCCCAGATCGAGACGACGGAAAATGGGTCGCGGCGGCGGGCGACGGCACGCAAGGCGCAGCACGGCGCTCGCGACGCCGCCGCGGACGGGCCGAGCCCGCATCCGTTTTCCACCGAACTCGCTGTTTGACGAGTCCGTCCGTGCCCATGCACGCGAGGCCTGCTTTTGAATCCGATCCGTGCCCGCACGCGAGGCCCGTTTTGAAGATTATAAAGATCTGTGCTTTGCAATTCTATGTAATAGATTAGGCGGAAAGTGAAGATTCCACGAGTGGCCCACGATGAACGCTTTTATTTTATTTTTACCGCTCATTGCATGTCGTGGATGTTTAAATTATGCAGAGCATGCTATGTATGTTTAAATTACGCTGACAAACCTTTATGTGTTTTCGTAATTGGGTGCGCATAGTAAGCATGCTAGGTTTATCGCGTTTTCAAGCATATTTTAGAATTACTGCGAGCATGTTTTACATGTCGAGTTCTATAGAAAAGCATGCTAGGATTACGTGATCTGCATGGACAAACCTTTTGAACAAAAGACTAAGCAAGCAACCCGACAAATTAATTTTAAAATTAAAATGTCAAGACCTCCACTTTTGATCTCTAAACAAAGTGAGACGTCTCGTGAGTAAACGCCCACACGCGCGGGCTTGCTTGCACTGCTTATCATAAGTTTGTTAGATGAGATTTCTAAATAAAACATTTTAAATCTATTGAGAAGTGGGAGTTTCATGTGTAAACGCCCACACGCGTGGGCTTGTATGTGCGATTTTCATAAGTTCTCTAGAGATAGATATAAAATGAGATAACAAAAGAATTTGAATTGGGCGGTATGGTCCGAGTGAGTATGCTAAATCTAAGAATTCGTTTTCTACTGTTAAAAATGTGGTCATTGCTTAGACATCACTGTTTGGTATGAATCTGTGCTGATTCTTGATATTGTTTTGCATGTTGTCTTCATTAGTTTATCACATTTATGCCGTTTGTTCAATTATTATTTATCGTTTCGGACTTACTTGGTTCGTTTCAATGTTTTGCAGAAAATCGGCATTAAATAGGATGAAATCTATCTACCAAGGATCAGGTATAATGAAGAGCATCGCGATAGGAGTTCATAGGCGAAAGCGGATCCTATTTAGGAGTTCGGACGAAGAGAACGAGACGGTGTTGAAGTCGCGCACGACCCCCGTCCGCATGGTCGATCATCATCCGCGGCACGCCCAGCGCCCGCGCCCGCCCGTCTCGCGCAGACTCTGACGCCGGCTCACTCCGAGCTGTTCCCAATTTCCCGCGCGCTGAAGTGAACGCTGCTCGCCCGCCCGCCCGCACGCCCCGCCCGCCGCCGCCCGCGCCCGCCCGCCTCGCCCGCTCATCCCGCCACGCGCACGCGGTTCACTCCGGCGCGCATTCCCACTTACCTCTCGTTCGGAGTGAACGCCGGCTCACCTTCCGCCACCCGCCGCCTCTCCGCCGCCGCCTCCCGCCAGACGCCTCGCCTCCCGAGCGGGCGCTCGCTTTCACCGGCGCCATTGCTTTTATATATATATCGCTTTTTAGGTTTTTATGAGTCCGGATTTTACGCATTTTCTCGTTTTCTTCAACGCCACCGAGCTCGAGTGATCTGTTCTTCCAATTTCTTCAATTCACCATTCTTAACGCCTTGTAATCGATACTCCTTTCGCTTTATTTACGGATTCTTGCAATACCGTGTTAATTTTGGATTTGATTGAAAGTAATTTCTCGATTATTTGTTCCATTGTTCTTGATCGCTTCGCTTACGTATTGATTTATCCCGCTTTGTTTAATTCCTCGCTCTTGTTGGGTTCTTGATTAGTTCTTGTTTTCCAGCTTTAATTATTTGAATTTTATGCAAGTGGAGTTGAACTCGGTTTCATGATTAATCGCTCTTCGTTGAATCTCATCGCTTCTTGCTTGGAGAATTTATTTAATTGTTTTCGATTTGTTTCCTGATTCCGTGTTTAGTAGTTTATCATCTAGGGTTTGACAACCCCTAGTTTAGATCTATCGCTAATTAATTTAGTTCGGGATTGACAACCCCGGCTTAGGTTTACTGCTTAATTCTCGTGTTTGATTCCTCGATGTTTCAAAACCCTTATCGGTATTAGAGTGTTTAGGATTTTATCGTTTCGTGAGCAACACGAACATTAGGCCTGTTAAGTTTTCCTTGAGAGACGACTAGGTTAGCTTTCCTACTATAACACCTCGCATGCGATTGCGAGTCAATTGAAAGTATACTTTTGGTTGAACAAATTTTGGCCGCTGTCGGGAAAACTTTAGGCGTATTGTTTGTGTTGATTTGTTTTCCGTGTTTCTTTTGTTTTGTTTTGTTATTCTCCGCCATGTGTGATCTTTTCTTGTTTGAGTGTTTTGTATGCTAGGTCGCCGCAGCCTAAATAGACCGCTTGCTACCCCGCTGACCACATTCAAGAACTAAAAGGTCGCTTTTTCCGAATCGAGGAGTTTGGTACCACTTCGAGAGGTGGCGAGCAATGAGCGCTTATCACGTATCAACCAGCTTGTTGAAGATTCTCCCCGCTGAGAGAGATGGGTGAGAATGCACGTGCTCTGCGTGATTTTTATAGGCCGGTGATTGGGGCAGCTACGTCCCCAATTGTTCTTGGACCGGCAGCCCGAGATTACGAGTTGAAACCGAACCATTTCTCACTCATGCCTACTTTCCATGGGCTTGCTAGTGAGGATGCTTTGGGCTTTATAAGAGAGTTTTGCTCGGTTTTGCAGTCCTTCCCGCTGGGAGGACTAAATGAAGATCAGCTGAAGATGCGGTGTTTCCCGTACACCCTGAAAGATAGAGCAAAGTCTTGGTTTCTGGCTCTCCCTGCCAACTCTCTGCAGAACTGGAACGCCGTGGTAGACAAGTTCATGACGAAGTACTACCCGAACAAGAAGAGTCAAGAGTTGAGGTCACAGATCATGACTTTCAATCGACAAACCGACGAGCCATTCCATGAAGCTTGGGAACAGTTCGGGAGTTGTTGCAAAAGTGTCCTCATCATGCCTTGCCGCATTTAAATTTTGTATCAATTCTTCTATGATGGATCGACTCAAAGTTTCCAATACATGGTGGACAACGCTGCGGGTGGAGACATCGGTTCTAGGACTATCGATGGATATCGTCGATATTTTTGAAGCCATGGCTGCTACTTCACAATGTAAGTCCAATGAGGTGGTAGAGCAAAGGCTCATGCCGTGAACCCTTCATACGACATGACTAAACAAGTGGCCGAGTTGATGAGGAGGACAAGAGCTGAAATTGAGAAAGCCTGATCAACCAACCCAGCACGAGGAATTCTTAGAGCCTTGTGGGATCTGCAATGAAACCGGGCATAACGTTGATACGTGCCCCAGGATGGGGGAGCTAACTCATGAGGGCGAAGCAGAAGCCTATGCCATGCAAGGATTCCAACCCCGACAGCAGTTTGAGTCTAATCAGCAACAGTTTGGCTCGGGGTGGAGGAATCAATCTAACGTGGGATGGAGAAATCAGAGTCAAGGCGAATTCTAATCGAGCGCCTTTCAGAAGACCTCCACAGCCACAGCAATTTCAGCAGCAGAGGCAATATCCACAGCAGCAGCAGCAACCCCCACAACAACAGCTTCTCGCAGCAGCAATACCCGCAGCAGCAGCAGTATCAGCGGGCACCTCCGCCGCCACCTCAGAGACTAGCATCTGAGGATGTGACGAACCAAAGATTTGATGTTCTAGAATCCACAATCAAGCGTATGGAGACGCAAATAGGACAGCTTGCTAGCTCACTGAACGAGGTACTACAGCAAAAAGCAGTGGGGAAGCTCCCTAGCCAACCCCACCAGGCTCAGGCTGTCACTGTTTTGAGAAGTGGTCGTGTGATTGAGAACGAGGTCGGGGAGAAATCCGAGAGGCAGCTGAAATCTCAAGATGAAGAAACTAAGAAGGATACTGAGGTCCGATTGCATAAGGCAGCAAAGCCTTACACTCCTCCGATACCTTTCCCGCACCGGCTAAGAAATGAGAAACAAGATCGCTAGCTTAACGAGTTCTACAAACTCCCGCCCAAGGTGAATGTCAATTTGCCTCTTTTGGACGTGATCAAATGTGCCACCACGCCAAATTTTTTCAAGGAGTCGCTTCAAAGAAAAGCAAGTTTGGAGAATATGAGAAGGTCGTGGTTTCGAGGCGGCCAATTCCATCCTCAAGAAGATCGCCACCTCCCAAACTCCGGACCCGTAGTTTTATCGTTAAAATTGCTCTAGGTAATGGTAAGGAGGCTTCGCATGCTTGATTTGGGGCCGGTATAAATTTGATGCCTTATTCGATTTTTAAACAATTAGAATTAGCGAACTTAAACCCACTCGCATGTGTCTACAACTAGCGATAGGTCCGCCGACATCCGAAGGGTATTATTGAGGATATTTTAGTTAAGGTTGGTGGGTTGATAGTTCCCGCTGATTTTGTTGTGTTAGAAATTGGTGAGGTTAGAGAAGATGGAAAGGAGCACACATCGTTATTGGGAGGCCATTCATGGCCACAACCAATACACTAATTGACGTTAAGAGTGGCACTTTAAAAATGACTGTGCTTGGTGAAACTGTGTCTTTTTCTGTTAGGGACAGTGTGATGTTTCCTTCTGTAAATTCCATTGATGATTGTGCTTTCATTGATGCTATTGATCCTGGCCGAGAATGTGTTGTTGCAGGAACATAGCCTCGAGGAAGTTTTTGCAGGATCGGCTGACGAGGAAGAGTGGGCACGTGAAGTTGCTAGTTTGCCCAAGCCTACTCTAGAAATGAAGGAACTGCCGAGACACTTGAAGTATGTTTTCCTGGAGGAGGGAAATGAAAAGCCAGTAATAATCTCCTCCGAGCTTTCAAGTGTTGAAGAAGAAGAACTGTTTTCGGTCCTGAAGAAGAATAAGCTGGCATTTGGGTGGAGTCTTGCCGACATCAAGGGGATCAGTCCAGCAACATGTATGCATCGCATCACGCTTGAGGATGGAGTTAAACCAGTGATTGATGCCCAAGAGACGATTGAACCCGATCCTCGGTGAAGTGGTGAAGAAGGAGGTTTTGAAACTCCTGATGGAGGGCTAATCTACCCTATCTCGGACAGCGAGTGGGTTAGCCCAGTACATGTGGTACCCAAGAAGGGAGGTATCACAAAGGTAGAGAACGAGAAAGGGAAATGGTACCTACAAGGGCTACTACAGTGGGCGATGTGCATCGACTACCGCAAGTTGAATGTCACGACAAAAAGGACCATTTCCTCTCCCTTTATAGATCAAATGCTTGATAGATTAGCCGGACATGAATATTTCGCTTTCTTGATGGATTATCCGCTATTATCGGTTGCAATTGCTCCAAAGGATCAAGCCAAGACGGCGTTTATAAGTCCCTTTGGGACATATGCTTACCGGCGGATGCCTTTTGCCTATGAATGCACCGCACCTTTCACGTGCATGATGTCAATCTTCTCCGAGATGATTGGAGATTTCTCGGTATTCATGGATGACTTTTCGGTTTTCGGATCTTCTTTCATGATTGCCTAGATAAGATTGATCGTGTGTTAAAACGTTGTGTGGAGAGCAATCTCACTCTTAGTTGGGAAAAGAGTCACTTTATGGTTAAGAGTGGGATTGTATTGGGACATATTGTGTCTAGGAATGGGATTGAGGTCGACATAAAGGTGGATGTAATTGAGAAATTACCTCCACCCGCTGATGTTAAGGGATTAGGAGTTTTTAGGACATGCGGTTTTTACCGTAGGTTTATTAAAGACTTCTAAGATTAGCCAACCTTTATGCCATCTTCTTGCTCAAGATGTTTTATTCAAGTTTGATGAGAAATGTATGCATGCTTTCAATTTACTTAAAGAGAAATTGACTCATCGCCTCGTTGTTGTTGCCCCAAATTGGTCGCTACCTTTGAAATAATGTGTGATTCTAGCAATGTGGTCGTGGAGTCAGATTAGGTCAACGTGTGGATAAAATGTTACGTGTTATTTATTATGCTAGCTTAACTTTAAGTTCTGCTCAAATGAATTACACTACTACTGAAAAGGAGCTTTTAGCTGTAATCTTTGCTTTGGATAAGTTTCGAGCTTATATCATTGGTTCTAAGGTAATTGTTCACAGTGATCACGCCGCTTTAAGATTTCGCTGACTAAATCTCGTGCTAAACCTAGGTTAATTCGTTGGGTCCTTCTTTTGCAAGAATTTGATCTAGAAATCATAGATAGGAAGGGTAGTGATAATTGTGTAGCTGACCATTTGTCTCGTCTCGAATCCCCTTTCGTTTTACCTGCACAAGAGAGTCTTGCTGAGTCTTATCCTTTTGAGCATGCTTTGGAAATCAATTCATCGCCTTGGTATGCTGATATTGTTAATTACTTGGTTTGTGGCTCCTTGAGACCTGATTTAACTTCCCAAGAAAGGAAGAGATTTTTTAGTGTATGCAGGAATTACTTTTGGGATGATCCATACCTTTTCAAACTCGGGAAGGACGAGGTGGTTAGAAGATGCATCCCTGATGAGGAGCAAAGTCAAGTCCTTAAGTTGTGTCATGAAGCCCACTGCGGGGGACATTTTGGTGGGCGAAAGACAGCTTTCAAGGTGCTGCAGAGTGGTCTCTTCTGGCCGACTCTTTTCAAGGACGCCCACTCCTTCTACCTTTCATGTGACAGATGCCAACGAGTTGGGAATGTGGGAGGAAATGAGATGCCCCAAACAATATCCCGGTAGTTGAAATTTTCGACGTTTGGGGTATTGATTTCATGTGGCCTTCCCCAAGTCTAATGGTTTTGAATATATCTTGCTTGTCAGAGATTATGTGTCCAAGTGGGTGAAGCAATTCCCACGAGGACTAGTGATGCTAATGTTGTCTTGAAGTTTGTGCAGAGAACATTCTCTCGCAGTTCGGGTTCCCAAGGCGATCATAAGTGATGGGGAGCACATTTACGTAATAAGTTGTTCAAAAGCTCATGGAGAAGAATGGCATCACCCACAAGGTTTCCACGCCATATCATCCACGCACTTCGTGACGTGTGAGACAAGCAACAAGCGGATCAAGGTGTGCTTGAGAAGACGGTCCAACCATCCCTAAGGATCGGTCAATGAAGTTTAATGTCGCACTTTGGGCATACCGAATCGCTTTCAAGAGCATTTTGGGATGAGTCCCTATCGGCTTGTATATGGAAAAGTGTGTCATCTACCCGCTGAGATCGAGCACGAGCATTCGGGCGATTAAGGCCATGAATCTTGACATCACGTAAGCGAGGGGAGAGCTCTCCAGATCACCGAACTCGAAGAACTTCGGGACGAAGCATATGAGAACGCCCGCATTTACAAGGACAAAGTCAAGAGGATTCATGATCGGAGAATAGTCCGAAAAGAGTTAAGACCGGAATGAAGGTGTCATTATTTCGCCTCGGCCGAAACTTTTTCCCGGAAGCTCAACTCTGGTGGAGTCGCCTTATTTCGTTGAGGAGGTGTTTTCCCATGGAGCGGTTTTACTGCGCGACCCAAAAACAAACGGATCATTTACTGTGAACGGTCAGCGAGTCAAACCGTACTTTGATCGTGAGGAGTCGGAAGAAGTGGAGAGCGTTCTGCTTGTCGGTCCCCAATACCTTTGACCGGGTTATGTCGGGCTCACGACGTTAAACTGAGTACTACGTGGGAGTTTACCCACGGATTTTCGATGTTTTTCGTTTTCTTTTTCTTTTCCTTTGATTTGTCTGGTTTGGTTATACTGATCTTTCTTTGTCTGTTAATGCAGCTTTTATAATTGAGACTGGCGTTTAAAAGATGTACATGGGCCATTCAAAGTTGGCGCTCAATCTGAACCGCTGTCGTAAGGAATAAAGAAGCCAATCACAGTGGGCGCTCAATCGAACCAAAGATTCAAAAGTAATACAGGAGCCATTCTCACCGGCGCCAAAATGAACCAAATTCAAAATTGGGTCAATAGCTTTTCTCATCCGGCGTTCAATATGAACCGGCGTTCAAAATTTGGGCAGTAGCTTTTTGCATCCGGCGTTCAAAAGTTGGCCAGAATGTTTCTTCACAAGCTCATACCAAGCCTACGCCAACCACCGAGAAGAGGTTCTCCAAGCCGGCGTTCAAACACAACCGCGATCAACAATAAAAAAAAAAAAAAAAAATGAGAAAATAGGTGAACCGCGCTCGGAACCGGTCTTAAATGATGGTTGTTGCCTCTATTTTCGCTCACTTCGATTTCGTAATTCAACAGATCTCCACCTTTCTCCCTGCGCTCAACTGCCACTGGTTTCCCTCGCCCCGCACCTCGCGCTCTCTCAACAGCGACCCTCCTCGCCGTGCACACCCTTCAACTGGCTCACAGGCTGGCGCTCACCCAAAGACGCCGTGTTCCCGTCACACCACTCACCCGGCGTTCACCCAAGCAGCCGTGCGCTGCTTAGTGAGCGCCCGCTTCTTCCGCCCGCCTCCAACAGCGCTGCGCCGTCCTCTCATGACCCAGTAGCCCGCCGCTTAGCCATCCGTCTCTTCAGCCGCCCAGATTCCCCGAGCCCCGGCCACCTTCCGAGTTACCTTACCTCACCTGCCGAGCTCGCCGCTCTCTCGGCCGAGCTTCGCGCGCGACGCACTCTCCCACGCCGCGCGCGCAGCCCTCTCCTCGAGCGGCACCGCCACCGACCTTCCCAAGTTACTTCCTAGCATTTCTTCAGCATGGTACGCACAAAAAATCCTCTCGCCTCTTTGGCGAAACGAGCAAGAACTGATGAAGGTGCTTCGGGATCCGGTGAACAACCGGAAGATTTACGGGAGACTTACAATGCCCCGTTCGCTATTCTTTCACCCCAAGAAGGTAATTTCTTCTCCGTTATTCGCCAAAAAGGGATAAGTCACCCTCGTTCTTTTGATTGGTCCATTTTAGCTTCATTGGGTGTTGATGGTACTGTGAAAAGATATTTGAAAGTATGGGGTCTGCTTAGTTTGGCAACTAGGGAACCCGAAGATGGTTTTAAGCCTTTGCTTAGGGAATTTTGTGTGTCACTCGAGACCAGTGAAGATTTTAAGTCTGCGTTCTGTCGGTTGGGGGAGAATAGATTTGTTGTTACACCTAAGGTTACGCGTGAGGTTTTGGGTTTTCATAGTAGTGGTTTTTCTGATGTACCAAGGGATTTCCCTATGGCTGAGACATGGAAAATTTTAACTGGTTTTGACAATTGGTCATCAGCAGGCACTTCTAGTGCCTTTATTCAGGACCCTGCTTTGGTTATCGCTCATAAGTTCCTAGCATACAACCTAACAGGGAAAGAGCAAGCCAATAAAGTGAGTGCTATAGAGCTTTTCTTCTTGTGGTGTGCTGTGAATAATAAGAAGGTCTGTGCAGCACCGTTCTTATGGCGGCGATTTGAGTATATGAGGCGGAACCGTAAGGCCAAACTCTCCTTGAGCCAATACCCTTTTATACTTGCCAAATACTTTGTGGGAGTGACTAGAGATGATATACCTGCTTCGGGCTCCGCTGTTATTGAGCATCTCCCCATCACTTTCAGTGATTTCCGCTGATTGCTTCTCGACCCGGAACATTGCTTCCTTATGAAGCACGGCGTACTGTTCAAGAGTATATCACATTCAAGCAGAACCGACCATCCGGGTCTAATGTCGGGACAACTACCCCAATGGATGAAGATTCCCCTGATGATCAGGCCACCGAAGAAGGACAAGCGGCACCCAATGTCACACCCCTCCTTGCTTACCCCTACTCCCATCAGTCCCACGGCGACGCTTTCAGTGGTCTTAGGGCTCATTTTGATTCCAGTTTTGGCCAGTTTCAGCAGGCCACTTCACAGCAGTTTGGGGACTTTAGCTCCTCCTGGAATCAGAGCTTTGAGAGGTATCGGCAGCAGATGGGTCAGCAATTCACAGAGTTCAGCCAATCTTCGACCCAGGGTTTCGGAGAGTTCCGTACTGAGGTATATCAGTGTCTTGACGCCCAAAATCGCCAGTTCAACGCCTTCAGTCAATCTTCACAGCAGGCGTTTGGGGATTTCCGTCAAGATGTTTACCGGCGTTTAGACACCCATGAGCAGCATTTGGCTGACCTTCAAGCCCGATGGGACGCTGGTCCCTATCCCACACCTCTCACCACCACCACTATCACGGACCAACAGTGAAGCTTCACTGTTGGAGAGTATGTATATATTTCCTTATTTCTTTTTGCTCTTGTCCTTTTTCGGTGGTTCGTTGTTTTCCTTTTGTGGTATGTTTGTTTTTTTCCTTGTCTTTTCTGGTGCTTCTTTGCAGGACTATCCTCGAACTCGATGTCGCCCGACCTCCTTTTCTCTCACCGTTATCGTGGAAGTCTCGCTCTCTTTTGGCCCGATTTTGTTGTTCATGTTTAGAGCTCGGGACAAGGCTCATCTATGTGGGGGGAGTTGTTGATGATATGTTGTATATGTTGTGCTCGGGGTATGTGCATGATTGACCCCATGGATCTATGCTTACTTTGGTATCTTGTGCTCAAGTTTTTGTCTATACGAATAAGTTAGGATTGTGATTTGTGCACCTGAACTCTGTGGTATTGGTCGAACCTTGATGTGTTCCCGTTTATCTTGTTGTTACGTTTTTGAAGTGCAATGTGAATTGACGGGTTGTGAGAATTGATCTTAAATCAAGGGTTATTGATGTGATTTGTCCGACTAATGTTAGGGGGAGTGTTAACAGTGTGGTTACCTATATACTTGTTTCTTAAAAAAAAAAAAAAAAAAACTATGTTTTATGTGAGATTGTTGAAATGGAGGATGGGATTCGCCTCTTTCTCGTGAATTGAGAAATGGGTATGGGAAACCACGATAGAGACTCGAGTTCATCGAGAATTCACCTTTCACCATTGTTCCAAAATCATAAGACTTTCCATGTTTATTGTTGAGATTATATAAATGGAGGATGGAATTCGCCTCTTTCTCGTAAATTGAGAAATGGGCATGGGAAACCACGATAGGAGACTCGAGTTTATCGAGACTTCACCTTCAACATTGTTCCAAAATCATAATATTTTCTTTGTGTTCTCAAAAGAAACTTGTTGCTAAAGGTAACCATTTTAGTTAATTCACCCCTAACGGAGAGTTGGGTCTGAGCAAAAATGATCCTCTTGTTTATTTGACTTTCTCACAATCTTAGATTTGTTTCGCATTAACTTGATTACGTATTCATCATGTTGGGGGAATTTCAAATAGAGGTTTGATTGATTGGATTAAGAGTTAAAGTTGCATGAGTTATTTTTCTACTCTTGTTAGTATAGACTTTGCTTGAGGACAAGCAAATGGATAAGTGTGGGGGAGTTGTTTGGTATGAATCTGTGCTGATTCTTGGTATTGTTTTGCATGTTGTCTTCATTAGTTTATCACATTTATGCCGTTTGTTCAATTATTATTTATCGTTTCGGACTTACTTGGTTTGTTTCAATGTTTTGCAGAAAATCGGCATTAAATAGGATGAAATCTATCTACCAAGGATCAGGTATAATGAAGAGCATCGCGATAGGAGTTCATAGGCGAAAGCGGATCCTATTTCGGAGTTCGGACGAAGGAGAACGAGATGAAGTGTTGAAGTCGCGCACGACCCCGTCGCATGGCCGAGCATCCGCGCGCACGCCCCGCACCGCCCTCCGTCCGCGCGCACTCTGAACGCCGGCTCACTCCGAGCGCGCGTTCCCAATTTCCCTCGCGCGCTCGGAGTGAATGCCGCTCGCCTGCTCGCCCGCCGCGCCCGCCCGCCCGCCCGCCATCCCAGACGCCAGCCGGTTCACTCGAGCGTGCGTTCCCAATTACCTCGTGCGTTCGGGTGAGCCGGCTCACCTTCCGCCACCCGCCGCCCTCTCGCGCCCGCCGCCCCCCGCACGCCGCCTCGCCTCTGAGCGGCGCTGCTTTCACCAGCGCCATTGCTTTTATATATATACATTTTTAGGTTTTTATGAGTCCGATTTTTACGCATTTTCTGGTTTTCTTTCGAACGCGCCGCTGAGCTCGAGTGGATCTGTTCTTCCAATTTCTTCAATTCACTCATTCTTAACGTCTTGTAATCGGTACTCCCTTCAGTTTTATTTACGAATTCTTGCAATACAAAGGTGAATTTTGGATTTGGATTGAAAGTAATTTCTCGATTATTTGTTCCATTGTTCTTGATCGCTTCGCCACGTATTGATTTATCCCGCCTGCTTAATTCTCTCGTTTGTTGGGTTCTTGATTAGTTCTTGTTTTCCAGCTTTAATTATTTGAATTTTATGCAAGTGGAGTTGAACTCGGATTTCATGATTAATCGTTCTTCGTTGAATCTCATCGTTTCTTGCTTGGAGAATTTATTTAATTGTTTTCGATTTGTTTCCTGATTCCGTGTTTAGTAGTTTATCATCTAGGGTTTGACAACCCCTAGTTTAGATCTATCGCTTAATTAATTTAGTTCGGGATTGACAACCCTGGCTTAGGTTTACTGTTTAATTCTCGTGTTTGATTCCTCGTATGTTTCAAAAACCCTTATTGGTATTAGAGTGTTTAGGATTTTATCGTTTTCTGTGAGCAACACGAACATTAGGCCCTGTTAAGTTTTCCTTGAGAGACGACTAGGGTTAGCTTTCCCTACTATAACACCTCGTACGATTGCGAGTCAATTGAAAGTATACTTTTGGTTGAACAATCACCTCAAGTACAACTTCCCACGAAGTCCCTTCTTGTGATAGTGATGTGGTCTAGTAAGGTCCAATCGTTAATTTCATTTGTCATAAGGATAAGTTGACATGGATTGAAATTAAACGACTAAAAGGTATATTTTATTCGTCGAGGGTTCATGTAAACGCCCACACGCGCGGGCTTGCATGTGGGATTCCTTGGGCGATTGGAGGTTTCAATTAATATTGTTTTATCAAAAGGTTACAATATTATTGTTACGAATTATGTGCGATCGTATGCTTATGTGTTTACATTATCGCTTCGAGATATGTCTCTTACAATCGATTATCAATATGTTCGCACAAAACTGTTATCCGGTCCAAATTTTATCGAGTGGAAACGAAACATGGAATATGTTCTTATCGCTGAAGAACACATGTTTGTTCTCACTACTCCTAAACCCGATGCCTTATCGACGATCGACTAATGAGCAATGAGTCAAGCGGACTTTGGAATAAGTCAAACAATATGGCTAAATGCTATATGATGACTACTATGTCCAAAGGCTTGCGCCGCAAAGATCGATCGATGGTAGACGCGATCGATATTTGGTCAAGTCTCGAGTAAGTTTGGACAATGGATCGGACAATCGCTTCCACACAATGAGAGAAATCTTGGCGTGTAAGATGGAAGAAGGAAGTTCGGTCCATGAACATGTCTCCCACATGACTCATCTCATGGATAGTCTTGATCGGTTGGGAGGAGGTATTGACGGCCAAGGTCGAAATCATCCTCAATACACCGCCCAAGTCTTTTGAGAACTTTCGGCGTGAATGCGATCATGAGCAAGACTGAGTATTCACTTAGTCAGTTGCTCAATGATCTCGTGGCTGCGGAAGGAGTTATGGGCAAAGGAGCACATGCTCTTGCTAGCACATCTAAGGGCCCAAATTTTCCGTTGCAAAATGGAAAAGAAAAAGGGGCACCAAAGGTGGTAGAGGCAAGGGAAATAGTGGGAGTAATGGGAGCAGAACATGGCTGCCACCGGAGGCTCGAAGAAGACAAAGGAGAAGGGCAAGTGCTTCAAGTGCGGTAAGACAGGGCATTGGAAGGCTAAGTGCCCTATGCTCAAGGCTCAAGGTACGCCGTTTGCTTTAGTAACGGAAACATGTTTAGCAACTTGTTCTACCCATTCTTGGGTAGTAGACACACCTGCGACTGATCATGTTTGTTACACCTTGCAGGGGTTCCTACGGACAAGGGAGCTGAGTAATGGCGAGATAACGATCTCCATGGGCAACGCGGCGAAAGTCGAGGCCGTTGCAGTCGGAGATGTTACTATATGTTTTGAGAGAACAGTTTTAGTTTTAAAAGACGCTTTTATATGTGCCGGATTTTCATGGAACCTTGTTTGCTTTGAAACTATTTACTCATGGATATTCTGTTATTTTTGATAGTGGTGTTTCTATCATAAGAAATGACGAAGTTATCTGTGTTGGCACTTTATATAATTCGCTTTATACAATTTCTGCAAAACATAATACATATAACTATGTTGCATCTTCTTCAAACCCTAGAAAGAGAAAGTTTTATTCGCAAGATGACACCACATTTCTCTGGCATCTTAGATTAGGTCACATCAATCTAAATAGGATCCAAAGACTGGCTAAGAATGAAGCGTTGGGTAATCTCACAGTTACTCCATTCCCAGTCTGCGAATCCTATATAGAAGGTAAGATGTCGACAAGACCCTTCAAAACGAAGGGTTATAGAGCCAAAGAAATGTTAGAGTTAGTCCATTCTGACCTGTGTGGACCAATGTCCACACAAGCTCGTGGAGGGTATGAGTATTTTGTCACTTTCATCGACGATTACTCAGGTGCGGATACGTATACCGCTTCACCGCAAGTCCGAATGCTTTGAGAAATTCAAAGAGTTTAAGGCGGAAGTGGAGACGAAGCTTGGTAAGAGTATCAAGTCACTGCGGTTTGTTCGCGGTGGCGAATACCTCAGTAACGAGTTCATGGACTATCTAGTGAAGTATGTGATTACCTCCCAACAAGATTTCACCGGGCACACCACAAACAAAATGGTGTGTCGAGCGAAGAAATACGACTCTTTTGAAATGGTTAGATCAATGATGAGTTATGCAACATTGCCTATTTCGCTCGGGAGTATGCCTTAGAAGCGGCATACTTGCTAAATCTAGTACCATCCAAGTCACCGAAAAGACCCATTTCGAGTTGTGGTTTGGGCGAAGCCCGCTTTAAGCCACATAAGGATATGGGACGATCCGGCCACGTCTTTGAACAAGAAGGCGACAAGTTGGAGGCTAGATCCGACGCAAGGTCATTTATCGGATATCATAGAGGAAAGAAAGGTGGTTTATTCTATAGTCCTAAGGATCAGAAGGTCATTATTTGCACTAATGCCCGATTCTTAGAAGAGGATTATATGAAGAATCATAAGTCCAAAGTTGAAATCATTCTTCAAGAATTAGAAGATGATCGTATTCCGCCACCGATTAGGCCAAAGGTACGAGATGTCGAGTCTAATGGGAGAGATCGACACTAGATACTTCAAGAAATTGAAGTGGGTCGAGTTCCACTGGAGATACCGACCGTACAAGTGGTACCTACCCAACAAGTTGTGCAAGATAGAGAACCACAAGTTTCTGCACCCACCGTTGCCATTGTGCTTGTAGAACCTCATCGTAGTGGGAGGGTTGTTCGTAAACCCGAGCGATTTATGTTCGTGGGAAAATCTTCGGATTTAGTCCCAGGAAACGAACAGGCAATAATCGACCCATGGACATACAAGGAGGCGATACAAAACATTGACGCAAGATCATGGCACACCGCTATGGACTTAGAAATGGAGTCCATAACGGCTATGGATGTATATGAAAAGACACCTCTACCAGATGGCAAGGAAGCCATAGGCGATGAGTGGATATACAAAGGAAGAGATTCCGATGGAGAGGTTTCGCTTTTAAAGGCGAGCTTGTGGCGAAAGGGTACACTGCATTGAGGGCATCGATTTCGATGAGACCTTTTCACTGTAGCAATGCTCAAGTCCATCATAATTCTTACGGCCATAGCAGCCCACTTGAACCTAGAGGTTTGGCAAATGGATGTTAAAACCGCTTTTCTAAGCGGTTACCTTGAGGAAGGTAGAGACATCTATATCAGACAACCGAAGGTTATGTGGTAAAGGAGAAGAGGATCTAGTATGGAAGCTTAAGAAATCCATTTATGGACTTAAGCGAGCCTCCCGATCATGGAACTTATGCTTTGACGAGGTGGTAAAGTCCTATGGATTTACCCAGTTGCTCAGCGAGAGTTGTGTGTATCGGTTAGATGTCAACCGTGATGTGGTATTTCTTGCACTTTATGTAGATGACATTCTTCTAGTTGGCAACAACGTGAAGCTGTTATCAGACTTAAAGAGTTGGCTATCCGATCAGTTTCAAATGAAAGACTAAGGAGATGCAGCGTACATTCTTGGGATCAAGGTTTACCGAGATCGCAAGAAGAAAATGTTGAGCTTATGTCAAGCGTCTTACATTGATCTGTGATTACTCATTTTAGTATGCACCGCTAAGAAAGGATTGCTACCTTTCGGACATGGCATTCCTTTATCTGAGCAGCGATCACCTATGATTGCGAAGGAGATAGAGGAAATGAGACAAGTTCCTTACGCTCGCCGTGGGAAGTCTCATGTCGCAATGCTATGCACGAGGCCCGATATCTCGCTATGCGGTGAGCATAGTAGCTAGATATCAATTTAACCTCGACAAGCTCATTGATCTGCAAGAAAGCATATACTCAAGTACCGAAAAGACTCGAGATTATAGGCTAGTTTACCATGCGAGATAGTCTAATGCCTTTGGGTTATCTGCACTGGATTTCCAAGTCGACCGTGATAAGAAAAAGTCTACCTCGGGCTATGTGTTTACCTTGGGAGGAGGAGCAGATCTGGCGGAGTGCAAAGCGGCGATGCATTGCGGACTCTACCATGGAAGCGAATATGTAGCCGCTTGGAGGCTTCTAAGAGGTCTGATGGTTCAAGAACTACCTCATGGATCTAGGTGTGGTACCGGTTTGCCCAAGAGTATCATAGTTTCTCGTGATAACTCGTGCAATGGCAAACTCGAAGGAACCACGAACCCACAAGGCGACCAAACACATAGAGAGAAAGTACTATGTCATACGAAAATCGTTAGACGAGGTGACGTGCTGATTGCAAAGATTGATACGACGGATAACCTAGCGGATCCATTCACGAAAGCCTCGCCGCTATAAGTCTACGTTGGGCACGTTAGAGGACTTGAATTACGCTAGATGGCACCCACTAAAGCCTGCCGCAATAAGTCTACGTCGAGGACGTTAGAGGACTTGAATTGCGCTAGATGGCACCCACTTAGAAAGGAAAATTTTGTATAAGTGGGAGAAGCAAAGTGATGGTTTTGTTTGTAATAGCTAGTAGAGACACATTGTATACTAAAAGTTTGCTTTAGTATAAGTGGGAGATTGTTGGTTTGTATAATCGAAATCGCGTTTGGTTGCTTGTATACAATGTTTCTGTTACCACTATTACAATCTCCTATCCGAAATGAATACTTGATTGCATATATCCGTGTCCCTTATCTCATATATAAGTTAGATCATACGAAGTGTAGAAGATCACATAAGTCCGTATGATTGGTCAAGCTTAATGAGATATAAAAGTTTCAAAGTCGAGACAACTTGAGGACGAGTTGTCGGTATAGGCTCGTATAGATAAGAAGTGACTTGACTTGGTTGCTTGTCTATGCCGGTACGCCTCTCGACGTATCAAGGATCACAATGAGATGAGTTCTTCTATCGACCATCGTGAAGAACCAAGATCTCGGTGACTTACGATGATCTAAACCTCGATAAGGTATTAGATGAGTATGAGTTCTTGACCATCACTTTGACTTGTTATGGGTGAGGGTTATATGTTCTAACCCAATATTCTCCTCATCTTGGGTGGTGGCGGTGGTTTGTATGTCATGCTAGTTATCTCAGACGAGTCACCGTGATCCGCTTAGGATGATGACGCCCCTTAAGGAGCTCAAAGGTTTATTGTACTAAACCCCGCAGTCGAGTTAGCTCAAGTACAATAATAAGGTTGAGTGGTACTACTTAAGGAATTAAAGATATTAATTATTTTAAGCAATGTAATGCTATAAATAATTAATGGACGCTCGATATCTTAAATACGGGGATTCAGTAATGTCTAAGTGCAAGCCCGACTCAACTTCGCAATAAAGGGTAAGTCAAGATTTATTCTCTAGTGGCATGAATAAATGTTTATAAATTAATTTATGTTCGGGTCAATATAAGATAATTATATTATTTGAGGCCCATCTTTATTCCTTGCATTTGATCCTAAGTCGGCCCATCCAGCCCGTAAGCTAGGCAAAATCGGCACCCCATGCTCTACAAGGCAAGGATTTGATTCTCTTTATCCTATAAGGATATTATTATATTTATGGATATGCATAGATCCTTTCCATATAAGATTATGGTAATAATCATTTCCATAAAGGTTTATGGTAATTTCCATATGAGATTATGGTAATTTATAAAGGATTATGGTAATTTCCATATGGGATTATGGTAATTTCCATATAGGATTATGGTAATGCATTATAAATACGAGGTAAGAGATTAAATCTATATCAATGATTAATAATCATCATCATAATTTTCGAGACTCCCATTGTTCTTGGGAGAGAATTTTCAAAAAGTGTAGAGAGGATAAAGGGTGATTTTTTCAAGCATTCTCCATAGATCGTCCTCACCGACGCTGGAGATCGGGCAACCGGATACATCCGTAAGGTCAAAGCACGAGTCTCGATCCATTCCGCCTCGACAGATTCAAGGTAAACACGAGAAAACCCCAACGTGTTGCAATTAATTATATAGGTGCATGCTAGGTATATAATCAATGTATGATGAATTAAACATCCAAGATAGATCATCGGGAGAGGGCTAAACATAGTTTTCCCTACAACATCAAAACAAACCAAATAAGTCTGAATCGATAAATACTAATCAAAACAACGATATAAATAGGACAAATCATTGGAAACAACATGCAAAAGAATATGAATAATAAGAACAAAATCATACTAAACAACTCCTCCACACTTAAACTTTTGCTTGTCCTCAAGCAAACATTATCACCACGACACGAGAAAACATGTATTCAAGATCATACCACGACATCACGTCATCCTAGATTTTCTAAATCAATACACTTCTTAACATGATAATAAATTAAAAATTGATTGAGCATGCGGCTTAATCCAAGCAAATCACAAATCTGATCTATATGCATTTAATAATCGAATAGCTAACTTATATAGATCCTTGCATAACACATCTCATTTTCAACATAACACACAACTTCCAATACCAGATGTGACGACTCAAGGAGGATTATAGGAAAATATTCATTAAGTCAAACCTTCGAGTTGAAAACCCGAGTATCCTAATGTGGTTTTCCATACTCATCATTTTTGAGCTTCCATTCGAGAAGCAACATGGTGCGAGAGGAGTAGAGCCCCTTATTCCAACCTTAAGCTCACTTATTCAATCCATCAACAACTTATTCCAACTCTTTTATTTTTGTTTTTATTTTTATAACAACTTTTCATATTTTCATAATTTTTTTTCGAGATAAGACACGCAAGGGGACCATATAAATAGCAACGACAATCAACCACACATATCACTTCATCATAATTTACTTTAACATGCCCCACAGCTAGATCAATCATCAACAATTATCAAGCCAAGTCACGCATCGATAAGAATTACTAGAAATCAGTTCGGACGTGCCTACCCAATCAAATCATGCTCACTGAACTCTACTCATATACTAGACGATAAAACATACTCAAATCCAAACAAAAGGTATAAAATGGAGAACGACACACCCAAACAAACATAAGTCACATGCAAACACACAAAGCCGACAAGCACACCTCCACACTTTAGACAAAAACCAAAAAGGTAAAAATGTAGAAGTGAACTTCCCTGAAATTGGGAGAGCATGTCAACGAGGTACGGCGGTGAAGACGTCCAGTGGCTTGAGTGTTAATGCTATGCAGCTCGCTGATCGAGCTAAAAACACACTCAAATTGACTCGCAATCGTACGAGGTAATCGTAGCGTGATAAGTTAACACGAGTCGTCTCTCAAGGAAAACTTAACAGGGCGATTGTTCATGTCACACACAGAAAGCGATTAAATCCTAAACATACTAATGCCAACAGGGGTTTGAAACATACTGGAATTGAAATACGAGAAAAGAAAGAGCGATCCTAAGCTGGGGGTTGTCAATCCCGAGCTAAACTAATAAAGCGATAAATCTAAACCAAATGTTGTCAATCCCCTCGTTGAACTACTGAAGCGATAAATCAAAAGCGGTAAATAAAAGCATATGCAATCATATTATTCATAGGGTTTGTCAATCCCTAATCTAAATCTAATTGCACATAAACGAAAGCAGTAAATCATTACGTAAATTAAACCAACGGAACAAGAGATCCAATCCACTGTCACTATGAATTGATTACAATAAAAATCA
Source organism: Salvia rosmarinus (assembly GCA_036937905.1). Taxonomy (NCBI): domain Eukaryota; kingdom Viridiplantae; phylum Streptophyta; class Magnoliopsida; order Lamiales; family Lamiaceae; genus Salvia; species Salvia rosmarinus. The sequence continues at coordinate 45,314,012 of CM072813.1, forward strand.
TAAATAATAAACTGTAAAAATGATTCCAGAAGAACTATAAAATCCAAGCATGAATTGATAAACAAGATTATTCAATCGATAAACTGAAAGCATAAATTAAATTCAAGATTATATCTGTTATGTTGTCTGAGGAAATCTGGAAGAAAAGCTGATGGGAGAGCCGCGCCGCGCTGGAGAAAATCAGAAAAACAGAACTCTCCAAACTGAAACCTAAACGCGCATATATATATTAAAATAGGAGTGAGCGCCGTTCAAGCCGAAGGCCGGCTCGAAAACGTTCGCCTCAATCAACGCCGATCACAATGAACGCGCGCTTGGAAGAAAAGGCTGAACGCGCGCTTGGAAGGCGCGCTGGTTCGGGAACGCTCGCTGGAGGTGCATCGCGCGCTGTGGAGGTCGCGCGGTCGACGGGGCGCTAGCGGATTTAAACAGCGCTGCTTCCCAGCGGACGGGCGATGCGATCTTGAGCGGGCGGCGTGAAGCAATGAGGCCGGGCGATGCGGCGTTGGAGATGTTATGCATCTTGGGCGCTGAAGCGAGGGCGCTGACTCCCAGCATACCGGACGGCGGCTGAGCGGGCGCCGAGGCCCGAGCGGCGCTGGGTTGCGGAGCTGGTGCGGAGATGGCGAGACGGCAATGCGGCCGTTGTCGGCGCGAGCGAATATGGAGGCAAGCGCCGGCCGGGGTCGAACGCAGCTGGAATGATGAGCGCGCGAGCGAGCGCGCGCGGGTGGCCGAGGCGGGTGCGGCATGGGCGCGGGCGTGGGCGTGCGCGGCGCGCGCAGCGGGCGCGGGCGTGGGCGCGCGGCGCGCGCCATCTACGCGACGGGGCCGTCGGCGCGACTTTGGTCGTTAGACCCGCTTCTCCTTCGCTCGAACTCCGATTCGAACCGCTTGCACCCACGAACTCCTCGTCGAAATGCTCTTCAATAATAAATGATCCTTGGCAGATTCAATTCATCCTATTTTATGCCATTTTCCTACAAAACATCGAGACGAACGAAGTAAGTCCAAATCAATAAATACTAATCAAAACGACGGCATAAATAGGACAAACCATAGAAAATGACACGTAAAACAAAACCAAGAATCATCACAAAATCATACCAAACAACTCCCCCACACTTATCCATTTGCTTGTCCTCAAGCAAAGTCTATACTAATAAGAGTCGAAAGATAACTCATGCAACTTTACTCTTATTCTAATCAATCAAACCTTATTGCATTTCCCCCACACTTGGTGTTTACGAATTCAAAGATAATGCGAAATAAATCAAGAACGGCAATTGACTTCCAATAAATAAAAAGGTAATCTCTGCCGCACCCAACCTCTCCGTTAGGGGTGAACTAACTAATGTGGTCACCTTTAGCAACAAGTTTCTTTTATAAAGCACAAAGAATGTTTTAACAGATTTTGGAATAATATTCGAAAGGTGCACTCTCGATGAACTCGAGTCTCCTAACGTGGTTTCCCATGTCCATTTCTCAAATTACGAGAAAGAGGGACATAATCCCATCCTCCATTTTAACAATCTCAACAAGATACTGGAGCTTTCATTCTCCTCATTTTCTACTTCTTTTTCACATTTTTTTTTTTATATATATAAAATGAAACAAGTATATAGGCAACCACAATGTTAACACTCCCCCTAACATTAGCCGGACAAATCACATCAATTTCCCCCTATTCATTTTCTATCAATCACGCCTCGCAATTCACATTATACTCAAATCATATATCACCAAAAGTTTCGGAAATTCAAAATCAGTATGACCAATACCACAGAGTTCAGTTGCACAAATCAAGATCCTAACTTATTCGCATAGACACAAACTCAAGTCCAAACAATCAAAATAAGCATACGGGCACAACATTAAGCATACAAAACAATATATCACACACACAAACCGAGTAAACATCCCCATTTTTTAAATCGAACATCGCCCCATGCTCAAAACATTAAAAGCTCAAAATAACCATAGAGGATGATACTTCCTCGATAATCGATTTAACGTGCGTTGAGAGTTGGAGCATCACGGCTTCATCTCGCCGACAACTTTCCAGATCCGAGTAAAACAAACTCAACGACAACAGATAGAACAACAAGAACACAAAACAAGGCAAAGAAAAGAAAGAAAGATAAAGCAATAAAAATCCGTGGGTCAACTCCCACGCGAAGATTCGGCTTTAACGTCGTGAGCACGACGTGTTCCGGCCAACAACGGACTATCCATAGTCCTTCACCGCGTAAATACCAACTCGCCAAAGCATCGCAGTGAACCATATAAGCATAGAGGACAAGAAAGGAAACAAACAACGAATCATTTAAGCTCAAGTCAAACATCCTATTCTCCAAAGAAAAATAGATAACTATAATTCCCAAAGCACGATACTTTGGTGAATTAGGATGTTGACAAATTATTGAAGTTACCTCAACCTTTGTTATCATTGTGTCATCCTCTGGGATCACGTATTTCACATGTTGAGGCAGCTCTTTCACTTTCAGAGTGGGCTTTGGCATTCGAGTATCTTCAAGTGCCCACTCTTTCTCCATCCTCTCTTCATCCTCCTCCACGTGCTTGGGTAGTTCTATCATCTTCAGTGGGTTACCGTGTCAAAATTCATGTACCTCGCTTTCAACCATCCCGATAACCACTTCACTCGTGGCTCGATTATGCTCCTCATCCTCACGTGCCCACTCGTTCTCACTTTCCACCTCATCTGGCTGCAGCGGTTCTTCAGGTGTCTCTCCCACCCCATCTTCAACAATTGGGTCACTTTCAAGAGTAGTGACCGTCATAGCTTGATCGGGTTGGTGTGGGAAAGTCGGCTCATCTGATGTCTCTTCCACCCAATTCTCAATACTTGGGTCACTTTCTAGAATTGTGACCGCCTGGATCTGCTCGGATTGGTTTGGAGGTTCCCTCCATTGCTGCAACAGCTCTTTAAGCAAGCTATTAACATGCCCCGCTTGTGTCTCCAAACGCTGAGATGAGGTGTTTGCAGCATCCATTTTGTTAAGTAACATATCCATTCGTGGGGTGAACGAATCCTCAAATGATGACCTCTGCGGTGGTGATGTGTGTGGATATGAGTACTGAGGTGGAGGTGGTTGTTGTGAGTACACACTTGAGGTGGAGGATATGGTTGCTCCCAAGAGCATTGGAGGCTTGATCCTCAAAGCACGGTGGAGGTGGTTGGTCCAGTTGGGATCATAGGTTTGTTCCTCGTCTTGTGGTGGAGGTGGTTGATCCCAGAGGATCGTATGCTTGATGCTCGTAGCCTCAACGGACATCCTCGGAATCGACCGGGCTCCTTCTTCAAAGAAGAATTTGCCCAATCTGACGAACTTTCCTCCCCCGCCCGTCTGACCATACTGCATCGCTGGTAACCCCGCATTAATGCACACCAACAACAAAAACAAAATTACACGCACTGTGGGAGAAAATAACGAAATGTAAAGAAAAGAAACACAGAAAACAAACAACACAAACAATACGCTTAAAGTTTTCCCGAACGGTGCCAAAATTGATCGAGCTAAAACACACTCAAATTACTCGCAATCATACGAGGTAATCGTAGCATGGTAAGTTAACACGAGTCGTCTCTCAAGGAAAACTTAACAGGGCGATTGTTCGTGTCGCGCACAGAAAGCGATTAAAACCTAAACATTCTAATGCCAACAGGGGTTTGAAACATACAAGAAATGAAATACGAGACATAAACGACGAACCTAAGCTAGGGGTTGTCAATCCCGAGCTATACTAATAAAGTGATAAATCTAAACCAGGGGTTGTCAATCCCTAGTTGAGCTACGAAAGCGATAAATCAAAAGCGGTAAACAAAAGCATATGCAATCATATTATTCATAGGGTTTGTCAATCCCTAATCTAAATCTAATTGCAAATAAACGAAAGCAGGAAATCATTACGTAATATAAATCAACGGAACATGAAAATCCAATCTACTGTCACTATGAATTGAATTCACAAGAATCACAAATAATAAACTATGAAAATCGATTCCACAAGAACTGAAAATCCAAAGCATAAATTGATAACAAGATTATTCAAAGATGAACAAAAGAACATGAATTAAATCTAACTATTATCTGGTTACTGTTGTTTGAAGAAATCTGGAAGGGAGCCTGATGGAGAGCCGCGCCGCGGTGAGAAAAACTCAGGAACGGAAGAACTCCCTTTTTGACCTAATGCGCGAATATATATATAAAATGAAAGTGAGCGCCGGTTCTGACTGAGCGTGCGTTCAAAATACGTTCTGACTTGAAGGCGAACGCCGGCTTGGGTTGAGCGCCGGTTGTGAAATCATTCTGACTTGAAAGTGAACGCCGGTTCTGTATGCGCGCTGGCTGGGAGAAGTTTCTGCCTTACAAATGAGCGTTGGCTCATTGTGAGCGCGCGAGGGGTTTGGTGAATCGGCGTTCGTGTTGAGCCGGATCGAAAGGCCAGCGGCTCGGCGGGAGGAGCAGAGGCGGAAGGCGCAACGACGCGGAAATGCGGCGTGCGCCCGGTAGGTAAGCGAGGGCGCGGCGAGCGCTGGATCTGCAGCACCGGACGCGGGAGCGAGGAGTGGGCGCTGGGCAGTGCAGCGTCGCGCGGAGAAGGGCGAGCGCCGCTGGAGATGCACAAGCTGATGAGCGAGCGCTCGCTTGAAGTGAGCGCTGGAGTTGCGGCGTGCGGAGTGGGCGAGCGAGGCGCTGTGCGGGCGCTGCATGGCGAGCTGGAGCGCCGGGTGAGAGATGGGCGCTGGGTACCAGTGGCGTTGGCTAGGCGCTGGGAACCCGCCACGACGTATGGAGAAAGCGCCGCCGACTGGAACGCCGCGGCTGGTGGCGCTGAATGGGCGAGGCGAGGCGCCGGGGCAACGCCGGTGAGCGCCGGCTGGCCTTGAGCGCCGGAGAAATATAACGCGCCGGAGCGAGGAGCGTGCGCTGGTGGCCGAGTGCGGCGGGTGCGCTGGCGCGTGGAGCGCGCCATACGACGGATGCCGTCGCGACTTTGGTCGTTCGACCCGCTTTCCTTCGCTCGAACTCCGATTTACGATGGTTTTCGCCACGAACTCCTGTCCGAAATGTTTTTCAATATATTTTATTCTTGAGGATCCAATTCATCCTATTAACTGCCGTTTTCCTACAAAACATCGAAACAAACGGCAAGTCCGAATCGATATATACTAATCAAAACGACGGCATAAATAGGACAAACCATAGAAAATGACACGTAAAACAATACCAAGAATCATCACAAATCATACTAAATAGCCAACACCGAGGTGCCAGGCGAGCATGTTCGAGAGAGGACTCACCGAGATCGAATTTCGCTCGTCGGTCGGGAGATCTGACGTATGCACAGTCCTTGAACCGGGCTTTAAACATTGAGTCAATGTTGCCCCAGGAGAGAACGATGCCACCCGGACAACCCGCTGACGGAGGAAGAGGCAAGAGCAAATGGGAAGATCGAGGGAGAGGCAATCAGGTGTTCCAAGGGAACCAGAGCGGTCCAATGATTCCAAGGAACCGCATTCAAGAGAGAAAGGAAACTGGGAAGGAATTTCCAACCCATGCGGCAGTGGGGCCAGGGTGTGGAAAAACCTTGGTGCCAGAAATGCCAGAGGAATCATTTTGGCGAGTGCAGGCAAGGTAGCATCGAGTGTTATCGTTGTAACAAGTCTGGACATTACGCCGAGATTGTCCGCTAGGAGGCGCAGCAGCAGCCCGCCAAGAAGGCAAAGATCCAGCTCCGCAGAGGCAGAATCAGGCTCCGCCAAGGATGAACCAAGGAGCAGGAGGCCATCCGAGGCCAACAAACCAAAGGCCACCTCAACAAGCAAGGGTGTACGCCTTGAATCAGCAGCAGGCAGCACAAGCTCCCGAAAATCTTGCAGGTATAATCCATATGAGTGATATACCTGCCGCTTTATTTGATCTGAGAGCCTCACATTCTTTCGTTTCGAGAATCGCGTGTGAGAGGTTGGGTTTAGTACCCAAGGAATCACAGAGTACCCTGGAAATTAGCATCCCGTCAGGGGAAGTGCTAAAGGCAAAAGAGATATGCCCAAAACAGGAGGTAGAAATCTGTGAGCAGAAGGTCTTTGTCAATTTGCATGTCATCGGAATGGAAGATTTCGATGTCATCTTTGGCATGGATTGGTTGGAAAAGCACAAGGCAACTATACGTTGTCTCGAGAGAGAAGTTGTTTTCCAAACAGCTAAAGGAATGGAAGTTTGTTTCCACGGCATAAGGATGGGTGTTTGCGTGCGATGATCTCAAAGACCAAGGCAAAGTGAGGATGATCGTGAAGGAAGATGTCGACTTTCTTAGTGAGTTTGACAGAACCGCAAGAAGCGCAGCGATTGCAAGAGGAGCCAAGGTGTGTGAATATCCTGACATGTTTCCCGAGGACTTGCCGGGTTTACCGCTTTGATAGACAAGTGGAATTCACTATTGATCCGGAACCGTGAGCAAGACCAAGATCAAAGACACCATACAGAATGGCACCTAAAGAATTGCAAAAACTGAAAGCGCAGTTGTAGGAGTTGTTGGATCTAGGTTTTATCCGACCTAGCATGTCGCCGTGGGGAGCGCCAGTTCTGTTCGTGAAGAAGAAGGATGGGTCCATGAGAAGCCATCGTGAGCGCGCAACAAGGAGACGAGTTCTTGGAAAAGAGGCGTTTGAAAGCGAGGCTAGAAGATAGCAAGGGATTCACGGAAGCGAAGGACAACGCGTTATTATTCCGAGGAAGGTTATGTGTGCCACTCAATAGGGAATTGAGAGATAAAATCATGAGTGAAGCTCATGAGGCAAAATATCTGACTCATCCAGGAAGCACCAAATGTCGAGAGACCTTAAAAGGAACTTTTGGTGGGAAGGGATGAAAAAGGATGTAGCAGCGCTTGTGGAACGTTGTTTGGCTTGTCGCCAAGTGAAAGGCGTGCATCAACGTCCGTCGGGTTTGTTGCAACCGCTACCTATCCCGAGTGGAAATGGGAGCATATCGGTATGGATTTTGTGGTGAGTTTTCCAATGTCGTGAGAGGAAACACCGCTATATGGGTTGTCGTCGATAGATTGACGAAGTCAGCTCATTTCTTACCGATTCGGATGACGTACGGGTTAGATAAGCTTGCTCAGCTTTACGTCAAAGAAATCGTACGGTTACATGGTGTACCGGTATCGATTACGTCGATCGTGACCGAGGTTCACGCTAAGGTTTTGGAGGAGTCTGCAGAAGCAATGGGGACCAAGATGAATCTCAAGACTGACATTCCATCCTCAAACGGACGGTCACTCGGAAAGAACGATTCAGTGTTTGGAAGACATGTCATGCGAATGTGGCCGACAGAGGAGGGAATTGGGAAGAGATACTACCTTTGGTGGAGTTTGCCTATAACAACAGCTTATCGTGCCACCATAGGAATGGCTCCCTATGAAGCGTTATGCGGAAGAAAGTGTCGATCGCCACTTTATCGGGACGAAGTGGACGAGAGGAAGATGTTAGGACCAAAGATGGTTCAAGAGACGGTCGAGGTTATTGATCGAGATCAGCGAAGGATCACAAGCTCGGATGTGCGAGAAGTCCTATGCGGACAAGCGTCGTCACGGATCTTCGCCATGGCCGAGATCGCGTCTTCTTAAGGTTTCCCAACGAAAGAAGTCGTTCGCTTTGGAAAGCGAGGTGTTATGACCGAGGTTCATTGACCTTCAAGTTCTTGAGAGGATAGGCCCGCTGCCTATAGGTTAGCTTTGTCGCCTAGCATCGGAGATGTTCATGACGTGTTTCACATTTCTCACCGAGAAAGTACGTGTTCGACCAAAACACGTGATCAAGCACGATCGTGTGATTCTTGCTTAGATCCGAGTTACGAGGAGACCGGGCTATCTTGGAACGAGAAGTGAAGGATTTGAGGAACAAGCGATCCGTTGGTGAAGGTGTTGTGGAATCACCATGCAGAGGAGGAAGTTACACTGAGTTGGAAGAAAAGTTCGTGGCTCGAGACTCAATTTTTCCGCCACATGTTTAAAATTTCGGGGACGAAATTTTTCTAAGGAGGAAGGGATGTGATACCCCGTCCTTTCTAAGCTTCTGTTTTGCATGGCACGTTTTTCAAGAAAAGGTCAAAAGGTTGACTTTTTGTTTCGGTGATGCACCGTCATGAAACCTCGAGGCGTTGTGAAGAGTGTCTTATGACGAATTCATAGACACTAAGTATGCGTTTTCGACCACCCATGAAGGTTTGGCACTCCGGAAGTTATCGAAAACCGGACTTTTCATTGGTCTTTAAAGCATATCTTGTTTATAGTCGTTGTGTCCCAGATTTTATTTCGAGTCCATGGGTACCAAGTTTTCTAAATTTGAGTCCGCTTGTAAAAGTTGTGTCGCTATGCTTTTGAAAAGGGTCAGCTTATAAGAAGTAGTGCCACTCGCTTTTCCTATAAATAGAGGGCTAGGGCCTTCAGTTTCAACGTTCATTTTTCTTCGTCTCTCTGTGTTTACGGAAGAGCCGAGCAGCTCCAGGTATGCTGCGGAAGCGCTGGAGAAGTGGGGATCGAACCGGGGAGGCTCGGCGACGGCGCCATTGCGCTGCTGCCGAGCCACCACCTCCGATCAACCTCCCCCCGGCAGCCCCGTTTTTCTGTTTTTGTCCTTTTCTTGTTTTGATTCCGCCTTTTAGTAGATCGTATAGCATAGAACTCGGGATTCTAAAGGGACGAGGCGGGAAAACGGCCGGAGGTCGGCCGATTTGGCCAAGACCACCGCCGCCCAAGGCCGCCGCCGCCGTGAGCTGTTGGCCGCCGTTTGGTGGCCGACGGGTCACCTTTTGGCTATGGGTCCTTTAGGTTTTGAGTTCCGGGCTATGCATTCTACTAAAGTACCGATTCCGTTTTTCTGTTTTTCGCGTTTCTGCATGTCGGGATGTTTTCCGTTGCTTCGAGTTTTCTAAAGGAAGTACATGCCCGGGTTATCCATTTTCAACGTAGTTTGTCATTCCATGTTCGTTGTTATGCATATTGCTTATGTTTCCATTTTCATGCATCGATTTTGGATGGTTTATCCTAGATCCGGCGATAGGCATCGATTTTTGAAGCTTCTTCACGCTAAGATTTGAGTCATCTTGCATGCATGCATATTTTGAAAGTACCTATTATTGGTCTTGATGCCTCAATATATTTCCTTCGCATCGAGTTGAATTGAAAACCCGGAGAGTGCCAATATGGGTTCGTAAAGTCGAAACCCCGCTTTGCTTCGATCTTCGTTTGGATCACGTTGTTGCTTTGCTTTGTGGGATGTGACCCCAAAAGTTGTTCCGCCTTGTTACCGTGTACCTACCAAAGGTGATCGGTGAAGTCATTGAATCAGATACCTTCCTGTTAACGTTTTAAATGCTCAGTTGGGTTATATATGCTTATTTTAAGTTATTTACTTTGATATTTCAAAATAAAACATGTGCGCCGTAAAATGTTTTGATGAAGTTATTGCTGTTCTCTGATCCGAGATATGGTTATATTGTGATTGTGCACGGATCTCTATTCGTGGGTTGATCACCATCTTGAGTATTGATCGAAGTGATAGACCCCAACACGTGGTTATGGTTCAAGTAGATAGACCCCTAAGTCCACACGGAAATGGTAATGAGGTGGTTATGGTTACGGACGGATTTGATCCTCAAGTCCACACCGAGTTAGCCGGGCCGGATACGCTCCGGCATGGGTCGATCGGATATGTTCCGGCCGAGATATTGTGGGTGGTCGGATATGTTCCGGCGAATGAATGAGATGTTATGGGCTGGCGGGATACGCTCCGAGCCGTGGTTCTTGGTTCTATGATGAGAGTAACAAGAATAACGGATCGTATCGAAAATGAAAATCTATTTTGCTTACTTAGAAGTGGACTTACGTTTTTAAACCTTCTAAGGTAAGTGCTCTGAACACGGCATCATGATTCTTTTGATTTATGATAAAACCCCAGCTGAGTGCGCTAGTACTCACCCCAAACTCTTTTCAAAATGATTTCACAGATGGAGGAGGGCTGGACGGGCGACGCTGAGGGGTTGAGCTGGTTGAGCTGCGTTTTCTTTCAAGCTACCTGCTTCCGCGATGTTGTTATCTTATATATACATGTGTACTCTGATGTTGGCGTATTCTTGTCCCTTATTTTGCTTTCTGATTGGGAACAAGATTCATTATGTTATTATGCTGTGAGTCTCGACGTGAGCATGCTACGTTGTTGACCGGTCTAGTTGACAGGATGTAATGCCATTTTGCTTTCTTGCATTACTTATAATAAATCAAGATCACGTCTATCGAAGTTATGGTATCGATATTATTCTATTGGTGGATTGTTTGTGCACCCCTCCCCTTCTGTGATATGTCCTAGTTATAGAGGAGATGCTGCCCGATTTCATGGTCACATCTTCTTATCATGTATGTTATGTGTATCCCCCCCTTCTTCCCCGCTTCTTAACCCCCACCCCTAATCACACCTCGGCATCTGTGCCTTCCCTTGGGAATTGGGGCGTGACACTCTCTACTAGCTATTACAAACAACCATCACTTTTCTTCTCCCACTTCTACAAAAGTTTCCTTTCTAAGTGGGTGCCATCCTGCGCAATCCAAGTCCTCGAACATGCTCATCATAGACTTTTTGCGGCAGGCTTTTCGTGAATGGGTCTACTAGGTTATCCACAGTACCAATCTTCTCAATCAGCACATCTCATTGTCTAACAATTTCTCGTATGACATGGTATTTTCTCTCTATGTATTTTGTCGCCATGTGGGTCCGTGGTTCAGTTTGCCACTGCACCTGAGTTATCACTGTACACTATGATACTCTTGCGCAAACGAGGTACCACATCTAGATCCATGAGGTAGTTCTTGAACCATACCACCTCCTTAGCAGCCTCCGAAGCGGCTACATATTCGGCTTCCATGGTAGAGTTTGCAATGCATCGCTGCTTTGCACTCTACCAAGATACGGTTCATCTTCCCAAGGTAAGCACATAGCCTGAGGTAGAATTTTTCTCATTACAGTCAGCTTGGAAATCCGAATCTGAATAACCCAAAGGCATCAGACTATCTACTTGGTAAACTAGCCTATAATCTCTAGTCCTTTTCAGGTTATTGAGTATATACTTTACCGTAGTCCAATGTGCTTGTCCTAGGTTAGACTGATATCAAGCTACTATGCCTACCGCATAGCAGTTATCAGGTCTCATACATAGCATTGCGTACATGAGACTTCCTACGGCGGAAGCGTAAGGAACTTGTCTCATTTCTATCTCCTTGCGCCTTAGGGACCGCCTCCTGATAAAGCGAACACCATGTCCAAGGGTAGCAATCCTTCTTGGTCTCGCATACCAAAACGAGTAATCACAGGATCAATGTAAGATGCTTGAGATAAGCTCAACATTTTTCTCTTGCGATCTCGGTAAACCTTGATCCTAAGAATGTAAGCTGCATCTCCTAAGTCTTTCATTTGAAACTGATCGGATAACCAACTCTTTACGTCTGATAACAGCTTCACATTGTTGCCAAGTAGAAGGATGTCATCTACATAAAGTGCAAGAAATACCACGTCACCGTTGACATCCAAACGATACACTCAACTTTCGCTATGCAACTGGGTAAATCCATAGGATTTTACCACCTCATCAAAGCGTAAGTTCCATGATCGGGAAGTTTGCTTGAGTCCATAAATGGACTTCTTAAGCTTCCATACTAGATGATCTTCACCCTTCAACATATAACCTTCGGGTTGTTGCATATAGATGTCTCTACCTTCTTCAAGGTAACCGTTTAGAAAAGCGGTTTTAACATCCATTTGCCAAACTTCAAGGTTTAGGTAAGCTGCTATGGCCAGAAGAATTTCTGATGGACTTGAGCATTGCTACAGGCCAAAATGTCTCATCGAAATCGATGTCCTTAATCCGAGTGTACCCTTTCGTCACAAGCTTGGCTTTAAAAGCCGAAACCTCTCCATATGAATCTCTCTTCCTCTTGTATACCCACTTACTACCTATGGCTTCCTTGCCATCTGATAGAGGTGTTTTCTCGTATACATCCAAAGCTGTTATGGACTCAATTTCTAAGTCCATAGCGGTGTGCCATGATCTTGCATCAGTGCCTTGTATCGCCTAGCTTTATGTTCATGGGTCGACATACCGCTCATTTCACGGGACTAAATCAAGATTCACCCATGAATATAAATCGCTCGGCCGACGAACAACCTCCCACTACGACGAGACGCCATCGACACAATGGCAACGGTGGGTGCAAGAACTCGTGCTTCTCATCTTGCACAACTTGCCGGGTAGGTGCCACATGACGGTCGATATCTCCGTGGAACTCGACCCACTTCAATTTCTTGAAGTATCCGTGTCCGATCCCTCCCACTGTACACCCACATCTCATACCTTCGCTTAATCGGTGGTGGAATACGATCATCTTCAATTCTCAAGTATGATTTTAACTTTGATTTGTGGTTTTCATGTAGTCATCTTCTAAGAATCGAGCGTTAGTGCTAATAAGACCTTCTGATCCTTAGGACTATAGAAATAACCACCTTTCGTTCATCTAGGATAACCAATAAACAGCCTTGCTTCAGATCTATCCTCCAACTTGTCAGCTTTTTTGTTCAGCACATGTGTTGGACTGTCCCAAATCCTTATATGGCTTAAACTAAGCTTGCGCCCAAACCATAACTCGAAAGGGGTCTTGTCGACTGACTTGGACAGTATTAGATTGAGCAAATATGCCACTGTTTCTAAGGCATACCCCCAGAATGAAATAGGCAATGTTGCATAGCTCATCATAGATCTAACCATTTCTAAAAGAGTCTTATTTCTTCGCTCTAACACACAATTTTGCTGTGGTGTGCCCGGTGTAGTGAGCTGGGAGGTAATCCCACACTGCACCAAATAATCCATGAACTCGTTACTGAGGTATTCGCCACCGCGATCAGATCGCAGTGACTTGATACTCTTACCTAGCTTCGTCTCCACTTCTGACTTAAATTCTTTGAATTTCTCAAAGCATTCAGACTTGCAGTGAAGCAGGTATACGTATCCGTACCTTGAGTAATCGTCAATGAAAGTGATAAAATACTCGTATCTTCCACGAGCTTGTGTGGACATTGGTCCACATAGGTCAGAATGGACTAGCTCCAACACTTCCTTGGCTCCATACCCCTTTGCTTTGAAGGGTCTGGTCGACATCTTACCTTCTATACAGGATTTGCAGACTGGGAACGGAGTGACTTTAATTTCACCCAACGCTCCATTCTTAGCCAGTCTTTGGATCCTATTTAGATTGATGTGACCTAATCTAAGATGCCAAAGCAATGTAGTGTCATCAAGTGAAGAAAACTTCATCTTCTTAAGGTTTGATGTAGATGCAACATAATTAAAGGTATTATGTTTAGCATAAATAGTATAAAGCGAATTATAAAAGGTGCCACCACAGATAACTTCGTCATTTCTTATGATAGAAACACCACTATCAAAAATAACATAATATTCATGTATAAATAGTTTGGAAACCGAAATAAGGTTTCGCCGAAACTCCGGCACATACAAAACGTCTTTTAATACTAAAACTATTTTAGCAAAACATAAAGAAACAACGGCCTCGACTTTCGCCGCGTTGCCCATGAAGATCGTTATCTCGCCATCATACAGCTCACTTGTCCGTAGGAACCCCTGCAAGGTGTTACAAACATGATCAGTCGCAACCGTATCTACTACCTGATCGAGCTAAAAACACACTCAAATTCACTCGCAATCGGACGAGGTAATTGTAGCGTGATAAGTTAACACGAGTCGTCTCTCAAGGAAAACTTAACAGGGCAATTGTTCGTGTCGTGCACAGAAAGCAATTAAATCCTAAACATTCTAATAACAACGGGGGTTTTAAACATACGGGAATTGAAATACGAGGAATTAAACAGCATCCTAGGCCAAGGGTTTTCAATCCCGAGCTAAACTAATAAAGCAATAAATCTAAACCAGGGGTTGTCAATCCCTAGTTGAACTACGAAAGCAGGATAAATCGAAAGCAATAAACAAAGCAATATAAATCCAATTCATAGGGTTTGTCAAGCCCTAATCTAAATCTAATTGCAAATAAAAACATAATCATCAATCAACCAACAAGAACAGGAATTAAACCAAAGCAACATAAATCAAAGCAATATAAATTGATAGAAGAACGAAAACAATCCATTTTCACTATGGAATTGAATCCAACAAAACCATCACACAAGAATATTATGAAATTGATCCGAAAGAACTGATAATCTAAAGCATAAATTGATAAACACAATATTCAATGATGAAATTAAAAACAGGAATTAAAGCTAACAATTATCTGTTTGTGTCGATCTGTTCGAGAACTCCTAAAGAACCATGGTTGAAGAACAGTGGCTCAGCGCCGCAGCTCGTGAAAAGAAAAACTGAGGACGGATCGTGTATTGACCTAAAACGCGTATATATATATATTAAAATGAAGTTGAGCGTCGGTTGAAAGTGAGCCCCGGTTGAGAATACGTTCTGACTTGAATTTGAACGCTGGCTTTGGTCAACGCCGGCCGAGAAAGGTTCGCCACAAATGAGCGCCGCTCATTGCGAGCGCCGACCGGCGAGCAATGTGCACGACGAGGGCGAGCGCGTGCTCGGTTTGCACGTTGGGATATAGGGCGCTGGCGGCGTGGGGTCCCGGGGGCGAGGCCCACGGGCGGGCGAGCGGATGGCGAGCGAAGCGCCACTCGAAGCGCGACGGAAAATCCGAACGCGCTTTGAGCGAGCCGGCGCCGAGGGCGGCGCGACGCGGGCGAGGGCGGCGCGGTGCGGCGAGCGAGCGAGGCGAGCTGGCGCGGGGAGGTAACGTGCTAGGAGTTCGAGCGATGGAGGAGAGACGGCATCGGGCGTTGGGCGGGTAGGCGCAACGGGCTAGCGTGTTCGAGCGCGGGCGCGGAGAGGCGAGCGCGCCACTCGAAAGCGCAGGAAATCGGCGCGCGGAGCGAACGGCGCTGGCGGGCGCGTGCGCTGGCGTTTCGCGGCGCTGGCGTGGCGCGGTGCGCGCTACGCGACGGATGTCGCGGGCGCGGCGTGGCGCTGAACGGGACGCTGGGCGCCGGGCGAACGGGCGAGGGCGCTGCTGCCGCGCGGCGCGCGCGGCGAGATGGCGAGGCGAGGCGGTGAACGCGGCATCGTGAACGCGCGCCGAGCGAACGCGCTGCCGCGAGCGCCACCGGGCGCGCGGCGCGGCGCGCGCGGCGCGCGCGCGGGCGTGCACGCAGGCGCGACTTTGGTCGACTTTGATCGCTCGACCGCTCTCCTTCGTCTGAACTCCGATTTACGCACGGTTTTCGCCTACAAACTCCTGTTGAAATGATCTTCAATATATTTGATTCTTGGTGGATCTAATTCATCCTATTTTCTACCGGTTTCCTACAAAACATCGAAATGAACGAACTAAGTCCGAATCGATAAATATTAATCGAACCAACGACATAAATAGGACAAACCATAGAAAATGACATGTAAAACAGTACCAAGAATCATCACAAAATCATACCAAACAACTCCCCCACACTTATCCATTTGCTTGTCCTCAACCAAAGTCTATACTAATAAGAGTCGAAAGATAACTCATGCAACTTAACCCTTATTCTAATCAATCAAACCTTATTGCATTTCCACACTTGGTGTTTACGAATTCAAAGATAATGTGAAATAAATCAAGAACGGCAATCGACTTCCAATAAATAAAATGTAATCTCTGCCGCACTCCAACTCTCCGTTAGGGTGAACTAGCTAATGTGGTCACCTTTAGCAACAAGTTTCTTTTATAAAGCACAAAGAATGTTTTAACAGATTTTGGAATAATATTCAAAGGTGCACTCGATGAACTCGAGTCTCCTAACGTGGTTTCCCATGTCCATTTCTCAAATTTCGAGAAAGAGGACATAATCCCATCCTCCATTTCAACAATCTCAACAAGATACCGAGCTTTCATTCTCCTCATTTTCTTCTTCTTTTTCACATTTTTTTTATATATAAATGAAACAAGTATATAGGCAGCCACAATGTTAACACTACCCCTAACATTAGCCGGACAAATCACATCAATTTTTCCCTATTCATTTTCTATCAATCACAGTCTCGTCAATTCACATTATACTCAAATCATATATCACCAAAAGTTTCGAAATTCAAAATCAATTTGATCAATACCACGGAGTTCAGTTGCACAAATCAAAATCCTAACTTACTCGCATAGACAAAGCTTAAGTCCAAACAATCAAAATAAGCATAAGGGCACATCATTAAGCATACGAAAATATATATTACACGCACACAAAACCGAGTAAACATCCCCACATTTTAAATCGAGCATCGTCCCCTGCTCAAAACATTAAAAGCTCAAATGACCATAGAGGATGATACTTCGATAATCGATGACGATGCGCCGTGTAGAGCTTGAGCATCACAACTTCATCTCACCGCTGACAACTTCCCAACTGAGCAAAACAAACTCAACGACAACAGATAGATCAAAGAAAACGAAACAAGCAAAAAGAGAAAGAAAGAAAAATCAATAAAAACCGTGGTAACTCCCATCGGTATTTCGCTTAACGTCGTGAGCACGACGAAACTGCATAACAACGGACTATCCATAGTCCTTCACCGCAGAATACCATCTCGGCCAGAGCATCGTGAGTAACCATATAAGAACAGAGGACATTAAAGAAGACAAGTAATGCACAATTTAAGCTCAAGTCGAACATCCTATTCTCCAAAATAAAATAATACTTCAATTCCCAAAGTACAAGACTTTGGTGAATTAGGATATCGACAAAAAATTGATGTTACCTCAACCTTTGTCCTCGATTTGTCCTCCTCCTCGATCCCGACTCCAATTGTTGAGGTAGTGCAATCACTTCCCGAGTGGGCTTTGGCATGTTTGCAACTTCACATGCCCACTCTTCCTCGCCACCGCCCGTATCAACTTCCTCGTGGCTCGATTTTGCTCCTCATCCTCACGCGCCCATTTTTCCACCATTTCCACCTCCTCCGCCGCGCTGCTCTTCGTGGCTCTCTCACCACATCTTCAACAATTGGGTCACTTTCAAGAGTAGTGACCGCCGGAGCTTGATCGGGTTGGTGTGGAAAGTCGGCTCATCCGATGTCTCTTCCACCCAATTTCAATACTGGGTCACTATCAGAACAAAGGACCGATCGGATCTGATCGGATTGGTTCGAAGTTCCTCCTGTCGCAACAACCTTATCAAGCGTGCTCGCACATATCCCATTTATGCCTCCAAACGCAAAGATGAGGCGTTTGGCAAGATCCAAACTTTGGACTAAAGCATCCGCTTTTTGAATGGACGCCTTCTTTTTAAGCATTAACTCATCCTCCCAAGCCGCCTCGGAGGTGTATACGGTCCGGGTATTGTTGCGGTGGAAGCGGAGGCGGTGTTGGGGATATGAGTACCGAGGTGGAGGTGGTTGTTGTGGGTACTCATATTGAGGTGGAGGATGTGGTTGCTCCCGCAGGCATTGTAGGATTGATCCTCATAGTGTCGCGGAGGCGGTTGTTCCAGTAGGGATTGGAGGCTTGATCCTCATAGTACGCGGTGGAGGTGGTTGATCCCAATATGGATTATAAGCTTGTTGCTCGTGGTAGGATAGTAGGCTTGATGCTCGGCCCAACGGTATTCCTCGGAATCAAATTGGGCTCCTTCTTCGGGAGAAGAATTTGCCCAATACGACGATCTTTCCTCCCCCACCGCTGACCACATCTGCATCACTGCAACCCCGCATTAATGCACACCAACAACAAAAACAAGTTCACACGCACCGGGGGGGAGGAAATAACCATACAGAACGGAAAGAAACACAGAAAACAAACTATTCAACCAAAAGTATACTTTCAATTGACTCGCAATCGTACGAGGTGTTATAGTAGGGAAAGCTAACCCTAGTCGTCTCTCAAGGAAAACTTAACAGGGCGATTGTTCATGTCATACACAGAAAACGATTAAATCCTAAACATTCTAACATCAACGAGGGTTGAACATGCAAGAATAGAAATACGGAGAAATAAACGGCGAACCTAAGCTAGGGTTGTCAATCCCAGCTATACTAATAAAGCGATAAATCTAAACCAGGTTGTCAATCCCTAGTTGAGCTACGAAAGCGATAAATCAAAAAGCGATAAACAGCATTTGCAATCATATTATTCATGGGTTTGTCAATCCCTAATCTAAATCTAATTGCAAATAAACGAAAGCAGAAATCATTACGTAATATAAATCAACGGAACATGAAAATCCAATCCATCGTCACTATGAATTGAATTCACAAGAATTACAAATAATAAACTATGAAAATTGATTCCACAAGAACTGAAAATCCAAAGCATAAATTGATAACAAGATTATTCAATGATGAAAATAAGAACAGAATTAAAATAAGAATTGTATCTCATTATGTTGCCCGAGGAATTGCTCCGAAGAATATCGGAATTGCGCCCGCTGCGTGGCTAAAACCGTAAACTAAAGAATCAAGAACCCTTTTCGACTTAAACGCGCATATATATATTAACTGAAGGTGAGCGCCGGTTGCAAGTGAGCACCGGATCAAAATACATTCTGACTTCAATATGAACGCCGACTGTGGATGAACGCCGGCTGAGGAAGAATTCTTTCTTCACAAATGAGCACTGGCTCAAATTGAGCGCGCGAGGTAAATTAGAACGCGCGCTTGGAAGCAACGCCGGCCGGGATCGTGAGGACGGGTGCTTTGGCAGCTGCAGCTGCAAGAAGTGGCGAGCGAAGCGCTGGCGCTGGTGATGAATCGGGCGCTAAGGCAGCGCTGGTGGAGAGGCCGAGGCACACGCTGGGACGCGATGGCCGAGAGCCGACGTGCGGTGCGAGCGAAGCTGGTGCCAAGATCGACGGGCGCACAGCTGGAGCGCCGGTATCAGGCGCGCTGCAGCGAGCGGTATGGGCGAGGCGAGGAGGCGCCGGTGGAGAGGCCGAGGCGCACGCTGGGGACGCGTATGGCCGAGCGCACACGGCAGTGGAACGAAGCGCTGGTGCTCAGCGCCAGATGGCGCGGCCGAAGCCGGGCGGCTGCATCTCGCCGGGCGCCGGGCGAGTGGTATGGGCGAGGCGAGGCGGGGCTAGGCGCTGAGTGGTGGCGCGCGAGTCTCAAAGACCGACGGATGTCGCGGGCGCGGCGTGGCGCTGAACGGGACGCTGGGCGCCGGGCGAACGGGCGGGGCGCGCTGCGCGGCGGGCGGCGGCCGCCGCGCGAGATGGCGAGGCGAGGCGGGTGAACGCTGGCGCTGAATGAACGCGCGCCGAAAATGGAGTTAACGCGCCGCGCGCGAAGCCACCGGGCGTGCGAGGCGTCTGCGCGCGCGCTGGCGCGCGGGCGTGGCGCCGCACGCGCAAGGGGCGGTACAACTTTGATCGCTCGACCCGCTCTCCTTCGCTCGAACTCCGATTTACGATCCGCCGCCTATGAAATCTCGTCGAGATGTTTTCAATTATATCTCGATCCTTGGTAGATCCAATTATCCTATTTTCTGCCTTTTTCCTTCAAAACATCGAGACGAACAAGTAAGTCCGAATCGATAAATATTACTCAACCAAAGGCATAAATAGGACAAACCATAGAAAATGACACGTAAAACAATACCAAGAATCATCACAAATTCATACCAAACAACTCCCCACACTTATCCATTTGCTTGTCCTCAAGCAAAGTCTATACTAATAAGAGTCGAAAGATAACTCATGCAACTTAACCCTTATTCTAATCAATCAAACCTTATTGCATTTCCACACTTGATGTTTACGAATTCAAAGATAATGTGAAATAAATCAAGAACGGCAATTGACTTCCAATAAATAAAAAGGTAATCTCTCTGCACTCCAACTCTCCGTTAGGGTGAACTAACTAATGTGGTCACCTTTAGCAACAAGTTTTTTTATAAAGCACAAAGAATGTTTTAACAGATTTTGAATAATATTCGAAGGTGCACTCGATGAACTCGAGTCTCCTAACGTGGTTTCCCATGTCCATTTCTCAAATTACGAAAGAGGGACATAATCACATCCTCCATTTCAACAATCTCAACAAGATAATCGAGCTTATCTCCTCATTTTCTTCTTCTTTTCACATTTTTTTTTATATATAAATGAAACAAGTATATAGGCAACCACAATGTTAACACTCCCTCACATTAGCCGGACAAATCACATCAATTTCTCCCTATTCAATTTCTATCAATCACGCCTCGCCAATTCACATTATACTCAAATCATATATCACCAAAAGTTTGAAATTCAAATTCAATTGATCAATACCACGTAGTTCAGCAGCACAAATCATGATCCTAACTTATTCGATAGACAAAGCTTACGTCCAAACAATCAAAATAAGCACAAGGGCACGCTATTACATACGAAAATTATATATCACGCACACAAAACCGAGTAAACATCCCCACATTTAAATCGAGCATCGTCCCTAGTGCTCAAAACATCGAAAGCTCAAATGACTATAGAGGATGATATTTCCGATAATCGACGAATGTGCGTCAGAGATTTGGAGCATCACGGCTTCATCTCACCGATGAAAATACGCAAACCCTTCTTCCCAATTTCGAGCAAAACTAACACAAAGACAAATGATGATCAAAGAACAACGAAACAAGCAAAAGAGAAAGAAAGAAAAGAAATAAAAACCGTGGTAACTCCCATCGGCATTTCAGCTTAACGTCGTGAGCACGACGTAAACCGGACAACAACGGACTATCCATAGTCCTTCACCGCAGGAATACCATCTCACTGAGCATCAAGATAAACCATATATGCACAAAGGACAAGAAAGAAAGCAAATAACTAATCATTTAAGCACAAGTCGAACATCCTATTCTCCAAAGAAAAATAGATGACATCAATTCCCAAAGCACAATATTTTGGTGAATTAGGATGTTGACATACTATAGAAGTTACCTCGACTTTTGTTATCACCGTGTCCTCCTCGGGACACGATTTCACATGTCGAGGCGCTCTTTCACTTTCGCAGTGGGTTTTCGCGTGTCATCGGTTTCATGCACCCACTCTTCCTCGCCAATCATCCCGTAACAACTCCCTCGTGGCTCGATCTAGCACCTCATCCTCACGCACTCCATTCTTCATCAATTTCCACCTCCTCTCGTTGCAGCCGCTCGACATGTGTCTCTCCCACCCACTCTCAATAATCGGGTCACTTTCTAGAACAAAGGACCACCGACTCGACCGGATTGGTTTAGAAGTTCACTCATTGTAAGTTGCCGCTGATACTCAACATACTTAGCAGCAATCAGTCCCATTTGTGCTCTAAATGCTCAAGAGTTGCGCTCTATCATCCAATGGCGAACTCGATGGTCGTTGGTCGCCGAGCCTCATAAAGTGAGCTTGAGGCCCCTATTGCATCTTGTTGCAAAGAACTCGTCCAGCTTCTCACCATCATTTCTAATTTTGCTTGCAAGCGCCGATTTTGGTGTCACAAGATCCAACTTTTGACGAACTTATCATCCCAAGTCGGCATTTGAGGTGGAGGTGGTCGCATGGTATGATTGCGGGGAAGCGGAGGCGGTGTTGTGGATATGAGTACCGAGGTGGAGGTGGTTGTTGTGAGTACTCATATTGAGGTGGAGGACGTGGTTGCTCCCGTGAGGCATTGTAGGATTGATCCTCATATTCGTCATGGGCGGTTGTTCCCGAGGGATTGGAGGCTCGATCCTCATAGTACGGTGGAGGTGGTTGATCCCAATATGGATTATAGGCTTGTTGCTCGTGATAGGGATCATACGCTGATGCTCGTAGCCTCAACCGACATCCCTCGAAAAATCGACTGGGCCCTTCTTCAGAAGAAGAATTTGCCCAATATGGGAAGTTTCTCCCCACCGCTTGACCACATCTGCATCACTGCAACCCCGCATTAATGCACACCAACAACAAAAATAAGATCACACGCACTGTGGGAAAATAACGAAACAGTAACAAAAAGAAACACGAAAACAAACAACACAAACAATACGCTTAAAGTTTTCCCAGAACGGCGCCAAAATTTTTTCAACCAAAAGTATACTTTCAATTGACTCGCAATCGCATTTAGGTGTTATATTAGGGAAAGCTAACCCTAGTCGTCTCTCAAGGAAAACTTAACAGGGCGATTGTTCATGTCATACACAGAAAACGATTAAATCCTAAACATTCTAACATCAACGAGGGTTGGACATGCAAGAATAGAAATACAGAGAAATAAACGGCGAACCTAAGCTAGGTGTTGTCAATCCCGAGCTATACTAATAAAGCGATAAATCTAAACCAGGGGTTGTCAATCCTTAGTTGAGCTACGAAAGCGATAAATCAAAAGCGATAAACAAAGCATATGCAATCATATTATTCATGTGGGTTTGTCAATCCTTAATCTAAATCTAATTGCAAATAAACGAAAGCAGAAATCATTACGTAATATAAATCAACGGAACATGAAAATCCAATCCACTGTCACTATGAATTGAATTCACAAGAATCACAAATAATAAACTATGAAAATTGATTCCACAAGAACTGAAAATCCAAAGCATAAATTGATAACAAGATTATTCAATGATGAAAATAAGAATAGGAATTAAAATAAGAATTGTATCTGTTATGTTGCTTGAGGAATTGCTCCGGAAGAATACTGTGAATTGCGTACTCAAGGGTCGCGTGGAGAAACCGTAAACGGAAGAATCAAGAACCCTTTTCCGACCTAAACGCGATATATATATTAATCGGGCGAGTGCGGTTGCAAGTGAGCCGGATCAAAATACATTCGATTTCAATATGAACGCCGGTGAACCCGAGGAAGAATTCTTTCACAAATGAGCGCCGCTCAAATTGAGCGCGAGGTAATTAGAACGCGCTGGGAGCAACGCCGGCTGATCGTGAGTGACGGCGCCGGGCGCCGCAAAGATCGTGCGTAGAAGGGCGAGCGAAGGCCGGGCGCTGGGTGATGAATCGCGCGCGGCACAGCCGCCGGTGGAGAGGCCGGCGCACGCTGGGAATACTCATGGCCGAGGCCAGCGTGGCGTGGAGCGAAGGCCGGTGCTCAGCCGACGGGCGCGCTGGCATCCAGCGCAATGCGCCGGGTGGCGGTATAGGCGGCGAGGCGAGGCGCCGGTGGAGAGGCCGAGCGCACTGGGGTGGAAGAAAGTTGAAGAACAGCCCACAGTGCGTGAACCAAAATCGAGAACCACCCCGCACTCAAACCTAACCGCAGATATTTATATTAAATGAATGTGAGCGCCGGATGAGAATGAGCGCAAGTTCGAAAACGCTCGATTGAAAGAGAACGCCGCCGTAATGAGCGCCGAGGAAATGGTCTCTTCAGCCGAACGCCGGATGGCTTCGAGCGCCGGTTGGTGAATCGGGCGCCGAGGCATACGCCGCGGTGGAGAGGAAACGCCGTTCGTGGCTTATGGAGAACAAAGCGACTCGGAAGCGGAGCGAGGATAGCGCGCCGAGGATTGCAACGCGCGCTGGCGCGCGGCAGCATGGCGCCGGGCAAGGCGTTGAGTCCCAAAGATCGACGGACGCCAACGGCGCGGGCGGGCGCCGAACGTGGGACGCTGGCGCCGGGCGAACGGGCGAGGGCAGAGGCTGCGGCGGGCGGAGTCGCGCGCGTGAGATGGCGAGGCGAGGCGGGTGAACGCCGGTGCTGAATGAACGCGCTCAAAAATGGAGCGAACGCAGGCTCGCTGCGAGCACCGGCTGGGTGTGCGAGGTGCGGCGGTGCGGCGCGCGCGGCAGCCGCGGCGCTGGCGGGCGCCGCACGCGTGCGGCGCGCGTACGACTTTGATCGCTCAATTCCGCTCTCCTTCGCCTCGAACTCCGATTTACGATCCGCCGCCTATGAACTCTGTCGAGAGGTTTTCAATTATATCTGATCCTTGGCAGATCCAATTCATCCTATTTTCGCCGCTTTCCTACAAAACATCGAGACGAACGGTAAGTCCGAATCGATAAATATTACTCGAACCAAAGGCATAAATAGGATAAACCATAGAAAATGACACGTAAAACAATACCAAGAATCATCACAAATTCATACCAAACACAAACAACACAAACAATACGCCTAATGTTTTCCCCGGCAACGGCGCCAAAATTGATCGAGCTAAAAACACACTCAAATTCACACGCAATCGGACGATGTAATTGTAGCGTGATAAGTTAACACGAGTCGTCTCTCAAGGAAAACTTAACAAGGCGATTGTTCGTGTCGTGCACAGAAAGCAATTAAATCCTAAACATTCTAATAACAACGAGGGTTTTAAACATACAGGAATTGAAATACGAGGAATTAAACAGCATCCTAGGCCAGGGGTTGTCAATCCCGAGCTAAACTAATAAAGCAATAAATCTAAACCGGGGTTGTCAACCCTAGTTGAACTACTTAAAGGTGATAAATCGAAAGCAATAAACAAAGCAATATAAATCCAATTCATAGGGTTTGTCCAAATTAATCTAAATCTAATTGCAAATAAAACATAATCATCAATCAACCAACATGAACAGGAATTAAACCAAAGCAACATAAATCAAAGCAATATAAATTGATAGAAGAACGAAAACAATCCATTGTCACTATGGAATTGAATCCAACAAAACCATCACACAAGAATACTATGAAATTGATCCGAAAGAACTGATAATCTAAAGCATAAATTGATAAACACAATATTCAATGATGAAACTAAAAACAGGAATTAAAGCTAACAATTATCTGTTTGTATCGATATGTTAGAGAACTCCTAAAGAACCATGGTTGAAGAACAGTGGCTCAGCACCGCGGCTCGTGAAAAGAAAAACTGAGGACGGACCGCGTTTTGACCTAAAATGCGCATATATATATTAAAATGAAGTTGAGCGCCGGTTTAAAGTGAGCGCCGGTTGAGAATACGTTCTGACTTGAATTTGAACGCTGGCTGGGAGAAGGTTCTGCCTCACAAATGAGCGCTGGCTCATTGTGAGCGCCGGCTGGGCGAGCATGGTGCACGACGAGGGCGAGCGTGCGCTCGGTTTGCGCGCTGGGCGGTAGGTCGCTGGCGATGCGGGGTCGCGCGGGCGGCGAGCGGATGATGAGCGAGCGCCATTCGAGCGCGCGAGGGAAAATCCGAACGCACGCTCGGAGTGAGCCGGCCGGAGGTGATGCGCGGCGGGCGAGGGTGACACGGAGGCGGGTGCACGGCGGCTGGGCGCGCTGGGAGTGCAACGCGCGAGGTGAGTTCGAGCGATGGATGAGGCGAGACGGGCGCTGGCCTCAGGCGCGGCGCGGCGCTTCGGCGTGCACGGCTCGCTCGAGCACCGGGCGTTGAGTTGGAGGCGCCACCACTGAGCGCCGAGGGAAATTGGCCGCGCACGCCGGAGTGAGCCGGTCGGGCGGGCGTGTACGCTGGCGCGCGGCGGGCGGCGGGCAGGGCGCGCGCGCGCGCCATGTGACGGGGTGTCGTGGCGCGACTTTGGTCATTCGACCTATTCTCCTTCGCTCAACTCCGATGACGCACGCCGCCACGAACTCCTCCAAAATGATCTTCAATATATTTGATTCTTGCGGATCTAATTCATCCTATTTTCTGCCGCTTTCCTACAAAACATCAAAACGAACGGTAAGTCCGAATCGATAAATATTAATCGAACCAACGGCATAAATAGGATATACCATAGAAAATGACATGGTAAACAATACCAAGAATCATCACAAAATCATACCAAACAACTCCCCCACACTTATCCATTTGCTTGTCCTCAAGCGAAGTTTATACTAATAAGAGTCGAAAGATAACTCATGCAACTTAACCCTTATTCTAATCAATCAAACCTTATTGCATTTCCACACTTGGTGTTTACGAATTCAAAGATAATGTGAAATAAATCAAGAACGGCAATTGACTTCCAATAAATAAAAAGGTAATCTCTCGCCGCACCCAACTCTCGTTAGGGGTGAACTAGCTAATGTGGTCACCTTTAGCAACAAGTTTCTTTTATAAAGCACAAAGAATGTTTTAACAGATTTTGAATAATATTCGAAAGGTGCACTCGATGAACTCGAGTCTCCTAACATGGTTTCCATGTCCATTTCTCAAATTTCGAGAAAGAGGACATAATCCCATCCTCCATTTCAACAATCTCAACAAGATATCTGGAGCTTTCATTCTCCTCATTTTCTTCTTCTTTTCACATTTTTTTATATATAAAATGAAACAAGTATATTGGCAACCACAATGTTAACACTACCCCTAACATTAGCCGGACAAATCACATCAATTTCTCCTATTCATTTTCTATCAATCATAGTCTCGCCAATTCACATTATACTCAAATCATATATCACCAAAAGTTTTGAAATTCAAAATCAATTTGATCAATACCACGAGTTCAACTTGCACAAATCAAAATCCTAACTTACTCGTGATAGACAAAGCTTAAGTCCAAACAATCAAAATAAGCATAAGGGCACATCATTAAGCATACGAAAATATATATTACACGCACACAAAACCGAGTAAACATCCCCACATTTTAAATCGAGCATCGTCCCCAAGGCTCAAAACATTAAAAGATCAAAATGACCATAGAGGATGATACTTCGATAATCGATTTAATGTGCTACTGTAGAGCCGAGCATCACACCATCTCACCGCTGACAACTTCCCAACTGAGCAAAACAAACTCAACGACAACAGATAGATCAAAGAAAACGAAACAAGCAAAAAGAGAAAGAAAGAAAAATCAATAAAAACCGTGGGTAACTCCCATTTAAGTACTCGCTTAACATCGTGAGCACGACGTAAACCGACAACAACGGACTATCCATAGCCCTTCACCGCAGAATACCATCTCGCCGTAGCATCAAGAGTAACCATATAAGAACAGAGGACATTAAAGAAGACAAGTAATGCACAATTTAAGCTCAAGTCGAACATCCTATTCTCAAAATAAAATAAATACTTCAATTCCCAAAGTACAAGATTTGGTGAATTAGATGTTGACAAAATTGATGATACCTCAACCTTTGTCCTCGATTTGTCCTCCTCCGGGATCCCGCATCCAATTGTTGAGGTAGTGCAATCACTTCCCGAGTGGGCTTTGCATGTTTCCAACTTCACATGCCCACTCTTCCTCGTCACCGCCTGTATCAACTTCCTCGTGGCTCGATTTTGCTCCTCATCCTCACGCGCTCCATTTTTCCACCATTTCCACCTCCTCCGCTGCAGCTGCTCTTCGTGGCTCTCCCACCACATTCAACAATTGGGTCACTTTCAAGAGTAGTGACCGCCGGAGCTTGATCGGGTTGGTGTGGGAAAGTCGGCTCATCCGATGTCTCTTCCACCCACTCAATACTGGGTCACTATCTCGAACAGTGACCGATCGATCTGATCGGATTGGTTTGGAAGTTCCTCCTTGCCGCAATGACTTATCAAGCGTGCTCGAACATATCCCATTTGCGCTCCAAACGCAAAGATGAGGCGCTTAAAAGATCCAAACTTTGACTAAAGCATCCATTTTTGAATGGATGCCTTCTTTTTGAGTTAACTCATCCTCCCAAGCCGGCCTCTGAGGTGGATACGGCCGCCGGGGTACTATTGCGTGGAAGCGGAGGCGGCTGTTGGGATATGAGTAATCGAGGTGGAGGTGGTTGTTGTGGGTACTCATATGAGGTGGAGGACGGGTTGCTCCCTTAGGTATCAGAGGATCGATCCTCATAGTGATGCGGAGGCGGTTGTTCCCAGTAGGGATTGGAGGCTTGATCCTCATAGTATGGTGGAGGTGGTTGATCCCAATATGGATTATAGGCTTGTTGCTCGTAGTAGGATCGTAGGCTTGATGCTCGAAGCCCAACGGGTATTCCTCAGAAAAATCAAATTGGGCTCCTTCTTCGGGTGAAGAATTTGCCCAATACGATGAACTTTCCTCCCCCCAGCAAGTTTGACCACATTCGTACTACTGGTAACCCTGCATTAACAGACACCAACAACAAAAACAAGATCACACGCACCGGGGGGAGAAAATAACCAAACAGAACGGAAAGAAACACAGAAAACAAACAAAACAAACAATACGCCTAAAGTTTTCCCCGGCAACGGCGCCAAAATTGATAGAGCTAAAAACACACTCAAATTCACTCGCAATCGGACGAGGTAATTGTAGCGTGATAAGTTAACACGAGTTGTCTCTCAAGGAAAACTTAACAGGGCGATTGTTCGTGTCGTGCACAGAAAACAATTAAATCCTAAACATTCTAATAACAACGGGGGTTTTAAACATACGGGAATTGAAATACGAGGAATTAAACAGCATCCTAGGCCAGGGGTTGTCAATCCCGAGCTAAACTAATAAAGCAATAAATCTAAACCAGGGGTTGTCAATCCCTAGTTGAACTACGAAAGTAGGATAAATCGAAAGCAATAAACAAAGCAATATAAATCCAATTCATAGGGTTTGTCAAGCCCTAATCTAAATCTAATTGCAAATAAAAACATAATCATCAATCAACCAACAAGAACAGGAATTAAACCAAAGCAACATAAATCAAAGCAATATAAATTGATAGAAGAACGAAAACAATCCATTGTCACTATGGAATTGAATCCAACAAAACCATCACACAAGAATACTATGAAATTGATCCGAAAGAACTGATAATCTAAAGCATAAATTGATAAACACAATATTCAATGATGAAACTAAAAACAGGAATTAAAGCTAACAATTATCTGTTAGTGTCGATCTGTTGGAGAACTCCTAAAGAACCATGGTTGAAGAACAGTGGCTCAGCGCCGCAGCTCGTGAAAAGAAAAACAGAGGACGGACCGCGTTTTGACCTAAAACGCGTATATATATATTAAAATGAAGTTGAGCGCCGGTTGAAAGTGAGCGCCGTTGAGAATACGCTCGACTTGAATTTGAACGCGCTCAGTCAACGCTGGCCGAGAAGGTTCTCGCCACAAATGAGCGCCGCTCATTATGAGCGCTGGCTGGGCGAGCATGGTGCACGACGAGGGCGAGCGCGCGCTCGGTTTACGCACTAGGC
This sequence comes from Salvia rosmarinus, assembly GCA_036937905.1. Classification (NCBI taxonomy): domain Eukaryota; kingdom Viridiplantae; phylum Streptophyta; class Magnoliopsida; order Lamiales; family Lamiaceae; genus Salvia; species Salvia rosmarinus. The sequence goes on from CM072813.1 coordinate 45,343,171, forward strand.
TGCAGGGCACTGGCGGCGAGGGGTCACGCGGGTGAGGCGCGCAAGCGGGCAAGCGGGATGGTGACCGAGCGCTCACTCTGAGCACGCGAGGGAAAATCCAACGTGCGCCGGAGGGCGGCGCGCGGCGGGCGAGGGATGACACGGAGCGGGTGCGCGGGCGAGCTGGCGAGGCGAGCTGGGCGCGACGGGAGTGCAACGCGAGGTGAGTTCGAGCGATGGACGAGGCGAGACGGGCGCTGGGCGAGGCGCGCCGCGGCGGCGCGGGCGCTCGAAAGCGCTGGGCGCTGGAGTTGGTGAGTGCGCGAGGAAATTGGCCACGGCGCCGGAGTGAGCCGGGCGCTGGCGCAGCGTGTGCGCTGGCGCAGCGGGGGCGGCGGGCGTGCGGGCGCGGCGCGCGCGCGCATGCGACGGGTGCCGCGGCGCGACTTTGGTCGTTTCGACCCGCTCTCCTTCGTCTCGAACTCCGATTTACGCACGTTTTTGCCACGAACTCCTGTCGAAATGATCTTCAATATATTTTATTCTTAGCGGATCTAATTCATCCTATTTTCTGCCATTTTCTTACAAAACATCGAAACGAACGAAGTAAGTCCGAATCGATAAATATTAATCGAACCAACGGCATAAATAGGACAAACCATAGAAAATGACATGTAAAAAATACCAAGAATCATCACAAAATCATACCAAACACTACCCATGAATGAGTAGAACAAGTCGCTAAACATGTTTCACATTAAACAATGGCGCACTCGAGCCTTGAGCATGGGAACTTAGCCTCCAATGCCCGCCTCACCGCACTTGAAGCATTTTCCTTCTCCTTCGCTTTTTCAAACCGCCGGTAGAGCCCTTTGTATTACTTCCACTCTTTTCTTTGGCCTTAGCATCTCTTGAATTCCACTTTATCTTCTCATCTTTCGATAAAATAGTGATTTTCCTTGTGGTGCGTACTAAAGACTGTACACCTTTGCCATTTTGCGTTCCTCCATTACTAAGTCATCTTGCAATAAATCTAGAGTATAACTCTTTTCATAAAGGACTGCTCCATAATGGAAGTTGTCAAAAGACTTGGGCAAAGTGTTGAGGATTATATAGATTCTGACTATGTCATCAATATATCCTCCAACCAACTCGAGCTCTCCGAAGAGATTGATCATCGCTCTACATGGTCATGCACTGAATCACCTTCCATCATTGAACTTGACATGATTAATTTTGTAAAATTATGACTAGCAATTCTGTTCGACTCCCCATAAGATTTCATGAGATTTAGCCATATAGTGGCTGCATCATCCATCTCTTGATGCTGGAGTTGCAAAGACTCGCACATGGTGACCAAAAGAAGGCATTTTGTCATTCTATTTGATTTATTCCATTTCTTATGCTCTCTGTACTCCTCATCGGTAGATGAATCATCTAGGGGTTGGACGGGGTGTAGTGAGTACAAATAGATTTTCTTCGGCAGTGAGAACATTCTCAATGTTTCATTTCCACTATATAAAATTTGGACCGAATAGAGGTTTTTGTGCGAGCATATTGATAATCGATGTAAGAGACATATCTGAAAAGTAATGTAAACACATAAGCATACGATCGCACATAATTCATAACAATAATATTGTAACCTTTTTGATAAAACAATATTAATTGAAACCTCCAATCGCCCAAGGAATTCCACATGCAAGCCACACGTGTGGATATTTACACATGAACCCCTTAACCAGACTAAAATATACCTTTTAGTCGTTTAATTTCAATCCATGTCAACTTATCCTTATGACAAATGAAATTAATGATTGGACTTTACTAGACCACATCACTATCACAAGAAGTGACTTCGCAAGAAGTTGTACTTGAGGTGATGTCTAAGCAATGACCACAATTTTGACAGCAGATAATGAATTCTTAGAATTGACATACTCACTCGGACCATACCGCTTCTAATTCAAAATCTTTTATCATCTCATTTTAACTCTATCTCTAGAGAACTTATGAGAATCGCATATGCAAGCCACGCATGTGGACATTTACACATGAAACTCCCATTTCTTAATAGATTAAAATATTTTATTTAGAAATCCCATCTAACAAACTTATGATCAACACTGCAAGCAAGCCACGCGTGTGGATGTTTACTCACAGTGAGTAAAACTTTGTTTAGAGATCAAAAAGTGGAGGTCTAGACATCTTTAATTTAAAAATTAATATATTGGGTTTCTTGCTTAGTCTTTTATTTTAAAATGTTTGTTCATGCAGATTACTTAATCCTAGCATGATTTCTATAGAACTCAACATGTAAAATATGCTCGCAGAATTCTAAAACATGCTTCAAAACGCATTAAACCTAGCATGCTGGTTATACGCATCCAATCACGAAAATATATTAAATGTTTATGTACGTAATTAAACATACATAGCATGCTTCTGCATAATTTAAATATCCACGACATGCTTTGCACGATAAAAATAAAATAAATTCGTTCATCGCGGCCCACTCGTGGATCCTGTACTTCCTTGCCTAATTTATTACATACATTTGCAAAGTACAGATCTTCTAAAATCTCGAAAACGGGCCTCGCGTGGACGGGCATGGACCGGACTCGTCAAAACTGGATTTGGGCTAAAAATTTTGAAAATGGGCTGTAATGCTGGAATGGACCGGTCGGACCAAAATCTGGAACCGGTCGAAACGGTCTGTGCAAAACTGGTTTGGCTAAAATTGGGCCGATCGCCCAAGACGGATCGGGCCATGTGCGCTAGGGCATGCCACGCAGACGCCAACACACTCCGCCGCCAATCGCCGCTACTGTCGCGCATTATCGCCCCTCCTGGCCGAAAGCTACTGCCGAGTCGCCGAGGAGCAGCCCCATGACCTGGCCGAGAAGCTGTCAAGACGGGTTGACGAGAATTACGTGCAACTAGCACGCCTATCTTCGCTATCTCGCCCGCCCGCCCGAAGCGTCCGCAGCCGGGGGCTGCTGCCGAGGCGCCACCGAGAGTGCTGCTGGCGCCGCCGAGGTCGCTTGCGTGACCCACCGAGGCTGCCGAACGTGATCCACCGAGGCTACCGAGAAACTCGTGTGTGCACGCTCAGTGCCGAGGCATCCACGCGAAAACCATGCGCCCCGCACGCCCGACCGCCAATGCCTGCTGAGGATGCCCACCCTACTAACGATAGGCGCTGCACGTGACTTACACGCTGGGCCTGCCCGCGCACTTCGCGTGACGGGCACCCGCGCGCAGAGATAGCGCGCCATCTCACGACCCGCCGAGGGTTCTCGTCCCCGCGCCTTATCCGCTCAAGACGCTCGGCACGGTCGCGCGCTCGCTGTCGCGACGTGTCGCCGACATGCCTCCCGCAGCCGCACGACGGGATTCCATCATCTCGTTCTTCGTGTACTTCGTCTTCGTTTCTCTTTTACAGATTATATTTACAAAAAAATCCTAATCTAACCACGGATTTTCTCATGGTGAAAAATGAAATCGAAAAAAAAAATTTAAAACGAGCCTCGAGGAATGACAGATCCACAATTAATTAATTGCGCACGTAATAATCAAACGTGAATTAATCCAACAGAGCTAAGATACTAATCCCAGGCTCTGACACCAATTGTAAGGAAATCTGATTTTAACCCTCTCCTGAGGATCTATCTTGGATGTTTAATTCACCATAGATTGATTATTTACCTAGCATGCATCTATATAATTAATTACAACAAATAGGTGTTTTCTCGTGTTCACCTGTGAATTTTTCTGACAAGAAATTGGATTAAGACTCGTGTTTTGATCTTCTGGACTGTATCCCGTTTGCCAAAACTCCAATGCCGAGTGAGAGCAATCTATGGAGTGAACTGCAAAAATTCGTCTTCTTCCTCTATGCTATTTTCGAGAATCACAATAATAGAATTCTTGTAATTTTCAAAAATCACACTTGCATTAGCCTTCACTGATTTTCTCTCACCTTATATTTTTAATGCAAACCTAGATCCTATTAGGATATGATCTCTACATATCTAATAAATATAATAATATCTTTTCAGATAGAGAGGATCAGAACAGAGTCCCAGTGGGACTCTCGTAGAGGTGGATGATTTCTAGGAAGCTCCAGGCCTTGATGGGCCAGCCCAGTGATCAAATGAAAGGAATAAAGATGGGCCTCAAATAAATTAATTATCTTATGTTCAGCCTGTTCAACCAAAAGTATACTTACAATTGACTCGCAATTGTACGAGGTGTTATAGTAGGGAAAGCTAACCCTAGTCGTCTCTCAAGGAAAACTTAACAGGGCGATTGTTCATGTCATACACATAAAACGATAAAATCCTAAACACTAATACCAATATGGGTTTTGGAACACGCAGAATCAAACACAGAATTAAACAAAGAAACCTAAGCTGTGGTTGTCAATCCCGAGCTAAACTACGAAAGCAATAGATCTAAACTAGAGGTCATTAAACCCTAGATGATTAACTACTAAACACTGAACAGAAACAAATCAAAAGCAATTAAATCAGATCTCCAAACAAGAAACGATGAAATTCAACAAAGAACGATTAATCATGAAATTAAGGTTCAACACCACTTGCATAAAATCCATTATTAAAGTCGGAGAATAAGAACGAATCAAGAAACCAACAATTCCACAAAATTACGTAATCAACACGTAAACGAATCGAACAAGATCAATGGAACAAATGATCGATAAATTACTTTCAACCGAATCCAAAATATCACGTGATGTTGCTAGAATTCATAAATCAAAGTTAAATAATTAGAATACCGATTATAGATTGTTAACAAATGTCCGAAATTAAGAAAGGTTGAAGAACAGCTCATGGCGCAATCCGTAGAGAAATCGAAATTCAACCCGAAATAACCTAAAATAACGCTTATATAATGAAGGAACCGAGCGCTGCTGAAGCGAAGGCTTGAGGGCGAGGGGACGCTGGGCGACGAGCGCGCTGGAGATGGCACGGCACGCGCAAGCGCGCGGGCGAGGCGAGGCGCGCGAGCGAGCGAGGCAGAGGGCGAGCGAAGCGCGCCACCAGCGCGCGAGTAAAATTGGGAACGCGCGCCAGAGTGAGCTGGCGCTGGTCGTCGCGCTGGAGTGCGCTGGGCGTGCTGCTGGCGTCTGCGCGGCGCGGCGGCGAGTGAGCGAGCGAGCGGTGCGCGGGCGCTCGCGTGAGCGAAGCGCCACTCCGAACGCGAAGTGAAATTGGGAACGCGTGCTCGGAGTGAGCCGGCGTTCAGTGCGCGGGCGGGCGCGTGGCGTGCGTGGACGGAGGGCGCTGAACGCGCGGGCGTGCGCGCGGGCGTGCGGCGTGTGTGCGCGCGGATGTCGGCCATGCGACGGGGCCGTGCGTGACTTCAACAATTCGTCTCGTTCTCCTTCGTCCGAACTCCGAATTAGGATCCGCTTTCTCCTATGAACTCCTATCGCGATGCTCTTCATTATACTTGAACCTTGGTAGATTCATTTCATCCTATTTAATTCCGATTTTCTGTAAAACATTGAAACGAACCAAGTAAGTCCGAAACGATAAATAATAATCGAACTAACGGCATAAATGGGATAAACTAATGAAGACAACATGCAAAACAATACCAAGAATCAGCACAAATTCATACCAAATAACTCCCCCACACTTATCCATTTGCTTGTCCTCAAGCAAAGTCTATACTAACAAGAGTAGAAAAATAACTCATGCAACTTTAACTCTTAATCCAATCAATCAAACCTCTATTTGAAATTCACCCAACATGATGAATACGTAATCAAGTTAATGCTAAACAAATCTAAGATTATGAGAAAGTCAACAAACAAGAGGATCATTTTGCTCGCACTCCAACTCCGTTAGGGTGAATTAACTAAAATGGTTACCTTTAGCAACAAGTTTCTTTTGAGAACACAAAGAAAATATTAACAGATTTTGGAACAATGTTCGAAAGGTGAAGTCTCGATAAACTCGAGTCTCCTATCGTGGTTTCCCATGCCAATTTCTCAATTTACGAGAAAGAGGGGCAGAATTCCATCCTTCATTTATATAATCTCAACAATAAACATAGAAAGTCTTAACAGATTTTGGAACAATGGTCGAAAGGTTAATTCTCGATGAACTCAAGTCTCCTATCGTGGTTTTCCATGCCCATTTCTCAATTTACGAGAAAGAGGGGCAGAATCTCATCCTTCATTTCAACAATCTCACATAAAAACTTAGATTTTTTTTATATATTTTTTTAAAGAAACAAGTATATAGGTAACCACACTGTTAACACTCCCCCTAACATTAGTCGGACAAATCACATCAATAACCCTTTATTTAAGATCAATTCTGACAACCCCGTCAATTCACATTGCACTTCAAAAACGTAACAACAAGATAGACGGGAACACATCAAGGTTTGACCAATACCACAGAGTTCAGGTGCACAAATCACAATCCTAACTTATTCGTATAGACAAAAACTTGAGCACAAGATACCAAAGTAAACAAGGATCCAAAGAGTCAATCATGCACATAGCCCGAGCACAACATATAATGTATCATCAACAACTCCCGCCCACACATAGTCGAGCATTGTCCCCAGAGCTCTAAACATGAACAATAAAATAAGGCCAAAAGAGAACGAGACTTCGATAACAATGGAGAAAAGGAGGTCGGGCAAACATCGAGTTCCAAGGATAGGCCTGCAGCAAGCACCAGAAAAGACAAGGAAAAACAAACAAACCACAAAAGGAAAACAACGAACCACCAAAATAAGGACGAGAGCAAAAAGAAAATAAGGAAATATATACATACTCTCCAACAGTGAAGCCTCACTGTTGGTCCGGCGGTGGTGGTGGTGGAGAGGCGGTGAGGGATAGGGACCATGCATCCCACTGGGCTTGAAGGTCAGCCAGATGATACTCATGTGTGTCTAAACGCCGGTAAACATCTTGACGGAAATCCCCAAACGCTTGCTGTGAGGATTGACTGAAGGCGTTGAACTCGCGAGAGTGGGTGTCAAGACGCTGATATACCTCATTACGGAACTCACCAAAACCCTGGGTCGAAGATTGACTAAAATCAGTGAATTGCTGACCCATCTGCTGCCGATACCTCTCAAAGTTCTGATTCCAGGAGGAGCTAAAGTCCCCAAACTGCTGTGAAGTGGCCTGCTGAACCTGGCCAAAGCTGGAATCAAAATGCGCCCTATGGTCACCGAAGGCGCCGCTGGGACTTATGGGAGGAGGGAAAGCCGTAAGGAGTGTCATGAGGTCCCGCTCTCCGCTTCGCACCCGCATCCTGGGACATCTTCATCCATCGGGTGGCAGTACCAACAATAGACCCGCACGGTTCGCTCGCTGAACGTGATATACTCTTGACAAGACGCCGTGCTTCATAAGGAAGCAAAGTTGCCGGTCGAAGCAATCAACCGGAAATCACCGAAAGTGATTGAATATTCTCGATGACGCCCGAGCCCAAATAGACCATCTTCACTAGTGATTCCCACAAAATACTTGGCTAGAATGAAGGGTATTGGCTCAAGGAGAGTTTGGCACTTACGGTGACGCCTCATAAACTCAAATCGGCGCCATAAGAAAGTCACAAGAAACCTTCTTGTTATTCACAGACACCACAAAAGGAAAAGCTCTTGAGCACTCACTTTATTGGCTCGCTCTTTCCTCGTTAGGTTGTACGCTAGGAACTTATGAGCTATAACCAAAGCAGGTCTCAATAAAGGCACTAGAAGTGCCTGCTGATGACTAATTGTCAAAACCAATTAAAATCCTCCATGTCTCAAAGAAGAGGGAAATCTCTTGTACATCGAAAAACCGCTAGTATGAAAACTCAAAACATCACGCATGACCTTAGGTGTAATAGTGTATCTCGCCTCCCAACCGGCTGTAATGCACTTAAAATCATCACCGGGCTCTAGTGTTGTACAAAACTCCTTAACAATATTCTTAAACCATCTTCCGGTTCCCTAGTTGCAAAACCAAGGCACTTATAATTTCAAATATCGCTTCACGCATCCATCAACACCCAATGAAGCTAAAATATTCCAATCAAACGAACGTGGGTGACCGATATCTTCGAACGAATAACGGAGTAAAAGATACCTTCGGGGCGAAAATCACGAATGGGGCATTGTAGTTCGCCTGTAGATCTTCAGTTGTTCACCGATCCTCAAGCACCTTCGCCGCTTGCTCGCTTTCGCCAAAGAGGCGAGAGGGTTTTTGTGCGAACCATGCTCGTAAATGCCCGGAAGGAGCTCGAGCTAGGTGAACAGTGGGTGTGTGGGGGGCTGTGCACCAGGAGGCTCGCACGGCGAAGAGCGCCGGCACGCGAGCGCCGAGTAAGCGAACGGAGGCGCGCGGGCGAAGCGCCGCGGCGCGAGCGAAAGCCACCCGAACGCCGAGTGAAATTGGGAACGCGCTCGAAGTGAGCCGCGCTCAGTGCACGGGCGGCGGCGGCGCGGACGGAGGGCGCTGAACGCGCGGGCGTGCGCGCGCGGCGGCGGCGTGCGCGCGGATGTCGGCCATGCGATGGGGCCGTGCGCGACTTCAACAATTCATCTCGCTCTCCTTCGTCCGAACTCCGACTAGGATCCGCCGCTTATGAACTCCTATCGCGATGCTCTTCATTATACTTGATCCTTGGTAGATTCATTTCATCCTATTTAATGCCGATTTTCTGTAAAACATTGAAACGAACCAAGTAAGTCCGAAACGATAAATAATAATCGAACTAACGGCATAAATGGGATAAACTAATGAAGACAAGAATCAGCACAAATTCATACCAAACAACTCCCCATATTTTAATTCGAAAGCAATCGTCCCCAAAGGCTCAAAACATAAATAGCATAAAAATAGCCGATAGAAGAGGAGGCTTCCCTGATAAAATATGGCAGTGGCAGGGTTGGAATGTGAGCTTGTTCGGCAGAATCGGAATATCAAGGCTTCACCTCACTGCTGACGAAGTCCCAATTTCGAGCAAAACTAACACAAAGGCAACAGATAGATCAAATAAAAACAGAAAACAAACAAAAAGAAAGAAAGGAAAAGAAATAAAAATGCGGGTCAACTCCCACGCAAGATTTCGCTTAACGTCGTGAGCACGACGTGTTCCGGCCAAGAACGGACTATCCATAGTCCTTCACCGCAGAATACCATCTCACCAAAGCATCGAGATGAACCATACAAGAACAGAGGACAAGAAAGACAACAAGTAATGCATAATTTAAGCTCAAGTCAAACATCCTATTCTCCAAAATAAAATAATAATTTCAATTCACAAAGTACAAAACTTTGGTGAATTAGGATGTCGACAACAATGATGTTACCTCAACCTTTGTCCTCGATTTGTCCTCCTCCTCAAATCTCAGACTCCAATTGTTGAGGCAAGGCAATCACTTCCCGAGTGGGCTTTGGCATGTTTGCAACTTCACATGCCCACTCTTCCTCGTCACCGCCTGTATCAACTTCCTCGTGGCTCGATTTTGCTCCTCATCCTCACGCGCCCATTTTTCCACCATTTCCACCTCCTCCGCAGCAGCTGCTCTTCAGTGGCTCTCCCACCACATCTTCAACAATTGGGTCACTTTCAAGAGTAGTGAACGCCTGAGCTTGATCGGGTTGGGTGGGAAAGTCGGCTCATCTGATGTCTCTTCCACCCATTTCAATACTTAGGTCACTATCTAGAACAAAGGACCGAATCGATCTGATCGGATTGGTTTGGAAGTTTCTCCTTGCCGCAATGTACCATCAAGGTGCTCGAACATATCCCATTTGGCGCCTCCAAACGCAAAGACGAGGCGCTTAAAGATCCAAACTTTGACTAAAGCATCCGCTTTTGAATGGATGCCTCTCTTTGAGTTAACTCATCCTCCCAAGCCGGCCTCGAGGTGGATACGGCCGATGGGTACTCTTATGTGGAAGCGGAGGCGGCTGTTGGGGATATGAGTACCGAGGCGGAGGTGGTTGTTGTGGGTACTCATATTGAGGTTGAGGACGGGTTGCTCCCAAGAGGGCATTGTAGGATTGATCCTCATAGTGCATGGAGGCGTTGTTCCCAGAGGGATTGGAGGCTTGATCCTCATAGTACGGTGGAGGTGGTTGATCCCAATATGGATTATAAGCTTGTTGCTCAGGGTAGGGATCGTAGGCTCGATGCTCGCACCTCAACGGGTAACCTCGAATGGTCAAACTGGGCTCCTTCTTCATAAGAAGAATTTGCCCAATACGATTTAACTTTCATCCCCCACCGCTTTGACCATACTGATTGCAACCCCGCATTAATGCACACCAACAACAAAAACAAGATCACACGCACCGGGGAGAAAATAACCAAACAGACGGAAAGAAATAGAAACAAACAACACAAACAATACGCTTAAAGTTTTCCAAGCAACGGTGCCAAAATTGATCGATGCTAAAACACACTCAAATTACTCGCAATCATACGAGGTAATCGAGCGTGATAAGTTAACACGAGTCGCTCTCAAAGAAAATTTAACAGGCCATTGTTTGTGTTGTATAGAAAGCGATTAAATCTTAAACATTCTAACATCAACGGGTTGGACAAGCAAGAATTGAAATACGAGAAATAAACAGCGATCCTAAGCCAGGGGTTGTCAATCCCGAGCTAAACTAATAAAGCGATAAATCTAAACTAGGGGTTGTCAATCCCTAGTTGAACTATGAAAGCGATAAATCGAAAGCTGTAATAAAAGCATATGCAATTCCATTATTCATAGGGTTTGTCAATCCCTAATCTAAATCTAATTGCACATAAACTATAACTATCAATCATCCAACAAGAACAGAATTAAACGAAAGCAGTAAATCATTACGCAATATAAATCAACGGAACATGGAAACCAATCCATCGTCACTATGAATCAATCCAATAAAACAGAGAACCAAAGCATAAACAATGAACTATGAAGTTTATTCCACAAGAACCGATAAATCCCAAGAATATAACTTGATTACAAGAAATCATTCAAAAGCAAGAATTAAACTAAGATTTATCTGCTTATGCCGATTTGTTGAAGAAACCGAAGAATCCATGGTGAATAAAGGGCTCAGCCACAAGCGTGAAGAGAAAACCGAGAATGACGCTCACCTAAAACGCCATATATATATATTAACTGAAGGTGAGCGCCGGTAGCAAGTGAGCGCCGGATCAAAATACATTCTGCCTTGAATATGAACGCCGACCGTGGATGAACGCCGGCTGAGGAAGAATTCATTCTTCACAAATGAGCACTGGCTCAAATTGAGCGCGCGAGGGAATTACCGAACGCGCGCTTGGAATGAGCGCTGGTTGAAGACAGAGTTCTGGACCCAAACCCAGCGCCGGCTGGAACCAGGCGCCGGTTGGGCTTGGAGCGTGCTCCCGAGGCGAGCGAGGCGAGACGATGGGCACGGCATGCGACGCGGCTGGAAGCGTTAGTCACCGGGCGAGCACGGGCGCAGTGAGGCGAAGCGGGCGCCGCGTGGGCGCGGTGTTAGCGCGACAACGCGCGCTGGGAGGCAAGGGCGGGGTAGGCGAAGTTGGCGGGCGCTGGGCGTGAGTGCTAGGCGCTGGATGAAGCCCAGCGCCGGTTGGTCTGCAGCGAGCGCTGGCTGGGCGGAGTGGGGTGCGGCGTGCGCTGACGATGCGCGCGCGGGTGAGAGACGACGGCGGAACGTGCGCTTGTGCACGACGCGGAGTGAGCGATCGCTCATCCGCCCAGCCGGCGCTCACTCCGAGTTGTTCAATCAAAAGTATACTTTCAATTGACTCGCAATCGTACAAGGAGTTATAGTAGGAAAGCTAACCCTAGTCGCCTCTCAAGGAAAACTTAATGTATGATTGTTCATGTCATACACGTAAAACGATAAAATCCTAAACACTCTAATACCAATATAGGTTTTGGAACATACAGAATCAAACACGAGAATTAAACAAAGAAACCTAAGCTGTGGTTGTCAATCCCGAGCTAAACTACGAAAGCAATAGATCTAAACTAGAGGTCACAAACCCTAGATGATTAACTACTAAACACCGAACAGAAACAAATCAAAAGCAATTAAATCGATCTCCAAACAAGAAACGATGAAATTCAACAAAGAACGATTAATCATGAAATTAAGGTTCAACACCACTTGCATAAAATTCATATTATTAAAGCCGAAGAATAAGAACGAATCAAGAAACCAACAATTCCACAAAATTATAGAATCAACACGTAAACGAATCGAACAAGATCAATGGAACAAATGATCGATAAATTACTTCCAATCAATCCAAAATATCACAGATGTTGATAGAATTCATAAATCACGCTAAAGAAATAGAATACCGATTACGTATTGTTAACAAATGTCTGAAATTAAGAAAGGTTGAAGCACAGGCTCCGCGGCGCAATCCAGAGAAAAATCAGAAATTCTGAACCCCGAAATAACCTAAAATAACGCTTATATAATGAAGGAATTCAGCACCGGCTGAAAGCAAGCGCGCGCGCGGAGGGCGACGGGACGCTGGGCGCCGAGCGCCAAGATGAGATGGCGCGGCAAGCGCGCTGCGAGCGGGCGAGGCGAGGCGCCGGGCGAGCGAGGCAGAGGGCGAGCGAGCGCCACCGAGCGCGGCGTAAAATTGGGAACGCGCATCGAGTGAGCCGGCGCTGGTCGCACGCTGAGAGCGCGGCGGCGCGCTGGCGCGGCGCGAGTGAGCTAGCGGAGGTGCGCGGCGAAGCGCCGCAGTTGCGAGCGAAGCGCCACCCGAACGCTGAGTGAAATTGGGAACGCATGCTCGAGTGAGCCAGCGCTCAGCGCACGGACGGGCGCACGGCGGGCGCGGGAGGAGGGCGCTGAACGCTGCGGCGCGGCGCGGCGCGGCGGGCGTGTGCGCGGATGTCGGCCATGCGCGGCCGCAAGCGTGACTTCAATAATTGCCTCGCTCTCCTTCGTCCGAACTTCAATTAGGATCCGCCGCTTATGAACTCCTAACGCGATGCTTTTCATTATAATTGATCCTCGGTATATTCATTTAATCCTATTTAATGTCGATTTTCTGTAAAACATTGAACGAACCAAGTAAGTCCGAAACGATAAATAATATTCAACTAACGGCATAAATGGGATAAACTAATGAAGACAACATGCAAAACAATACCAAGAATCAGCACAAATTCATACCAAACAACTCCCCCACACTTATCCATTTGCTTGTCCTCAAGCAAAGTCTATACTAACAAGAGTAGAAAAATAACTCATGCAACTTTAACTCTTAATCCAATCAATCAAACCTCTATTTGAAATTCCCCCAACATGATGAATACGTAATCAAGTTAATGCGAAACAAATCTAAGATTATGAGAAAGTCAAATAAACAAGAGGATCATTTTTGCTCAGACCCAACTCTCCGTTAGGGGTGAATTAACTAAAATGGTTACCTTTAGCAACAAGTTTCTTTTGAGAACACAAAGAAAATATTAATGATTTTGGAACAATGTTCGAAGGTGAAGTCTCGATAAACTCGAGTCTCCTATCGTGGTTTCCCATGCCAATTTCTCAATTTACGAGAAAGAGGGCAGAATTCCATCCTTCATTTATATAATCTCAACAATAAACATAGAAAGTCTTAATGATTTTGGAACAATGGTCGAAGGTTAATTTCGATGAACTCGAGTCTCCTATCGTGGTTTTCCATGCCCATTTCTCAATTTACGAAAGAGAGGGCGAATCTCATCCTTCATTTCAACAATCTCACATAAAACTTAGATTTTTTTTATATATTTTTTTAAAGAAACAAGTATATAGGTAACACACATCTAACACTCCCCTAACATTAGTCGGACAAATCACATCAATAACCCTTTATTTAAGATCAATTCGACAACCCCGCAATTCACATTGCACTTCAAAACGAACAACAAGATAGACGGAACACATCAAGGTTTGACCAATACCACGTAGTTCAGGTGCACAAATCACAATCCTAACTTATTCGTATAGACAAAAACTTGAGCACAAGATACCAAAGTAAACAAGGATCCAAAGAGTCAATCATGCACATAGCCCGAGCACAACATATAATGTATCATCAACAACTCCCCCCCACACATAGTCGAGCACTGTCCCCAGAGCTCTAAACATGAACAATAAAATAAGGCCAAAAGAGAACGAGACTTCCCTGATAACAGCTGGGAGAAAAGGAGGTCGGGCAAACATCGAGTTCCAAGGATAGGCCTGCAGCAAGCACAAGAAAAGACAAGGAAAAACAAACAAACCACAAAAGGAAAACAACGAACCACCGAAATAAGGACGAGAGCAAAAAGAAAATAAGGAAATATATACATACTCTCCAACAAAAGAAGCCTCACCGCTGGTCCGGCGCAGTGGTGGTGGAGAGGCGTGAGGATAGGGACCATGCATCCCACCGGGCTTGAAGGTCACCGATGATACTCATGTGTGTCTAAACGCCGTAAACATCTTGACGGAAATCCCCAAACGCTTGCCGTGAGGATTGATCAAGGCGCGAACTCGAGAGTGGGTTTCAAGACGCGATATACCTCATTACGGAACTCACCAAAACCCCGGGTCAAGATTGACTAAAATCATCGAATTGTCGACCCATCTCGCCGCCGATACCTCTCAAAGTTCTCGATTCCGAGGAGCTAAAGTCCCCAAACCGCTGCGTGAAGTGGCTCACGAACCCGCCAAAGCCGGAATCAAATGCGCCCTATGGTCACCGGGCGCCGCCATGGGACTTATGGGAGGAGGAAAGCCGTGAAGGAGGTCATGAGGTCCCGCTCTCCCGCTTCGTACCCGCATCCTGGGACATCTTCATCCATCGGGTGGCAGTATCAACAATAGACCCTGCACGGTTCGCTCGCTGAACGTGATATACTCTGACAAGACGCTGCTTCATAAGGAAGCAAAGTTGCCGGGTCAAGCATCAACCGGAAATCACCGAAAGTGATTGAATATTCTCGATGACGCCCGAGCCCGAAATAGACCATCTTCACTAGTGATTCCTACAAAATACTTGGCTAGAATGAAGGGTATTGCTCAAGGAGAGTTTGGTTTTACGGTGCCGCCTCATAAACTCAAATCGGCGCCATAAGAAAGGTGTCAAGAAACCTTCTTGTTATTCACAAGACACCACAAAAGGAAAAGCTCTCGAGCACTCACTTTATCGCTCGCTCTTTCCTCGTTAGGTTGTACGCTAGGAACTTATGAGCTATAACCAAAGCAGGTCTCAATAAAGGCACTAGAAGTGCTCATGATGACTAATTGTCAAAACCAATTAAAATCCTCCATGTCTCAAAGAAGAGGGAAATCTCTTGGTACATCGTAAAACCGCTAGTATGAAAACTCAAAACATCACGCACGACCTTAGGTGTAATAGTGTATCTCGCCTCCCCAACCGACATAATGCGACTTAAAATCATCACCGGCTCTAGTGTTGTACAAAACTCCTTAACAATATTCTTAAACCATCTTCCGTTCCCTAGTTGCAAAACCAAGCACTTATAATTTCAAATATCGCTTCACGATCCATCAACACCCAATGAAGCTAAAATATTCCAATCAAACGAACGTGGGTGACCGATATCTTTCGAACGAATAACGAGTAAAAGATACCTTCTGGGCGAAAATCGCGAATGGGCATTGTAGTTCGCCCAGATTCGGGTTGTTCACCGATCCCAAGCACCTTCGCCGCTTCGCTCGCTTCGCCAAAGAGGCGAGAGGGTTTTTGTGCGAACCATGCTTCGTAAATGCCCGAAGGAGCTCTGAGCTAGGTGAACAGCCGGGTGTGTGGTAGAGGGTCAGGCACGGGAGGCTCGCACGAAGGAAGAAGCGCCGGCACGCGAGCGCCGAAAGCGAACGGAGGCGCGCTGGCGAAGCGCGCGCGAGCGAGCGCCACCCGAACGCGCGAGGAATTGGGAACGCGCGCTCGGCGAGCCGCGCTCGCGCGCTGGCGGGCACGCGCGGCGCGGACGGAGGGCGCTGAACGCGCGGGCGGCGCGCGTGTGTGCGCGGATGTCGGCCATGCGATGGGGCCATGCGCGACTTCAACAATTGCCTCGCTCTCCTTCGTCCGAACTCCGAATTAGGATCCGCCACCTATGAACTCCTATCGCGATGTTTTCATTATACTTGATCCTTGGTAGATTCATTTCATCCTATTTAATGCCGATTTTCTGTAAAACATTGAAACGAACCAAGTAAGTCCGAAACGATAAATAATAATCGAACTAACGGCATAAATGGGATAAACTAATGAAGACAACATGCAAAAAAATACCAAGAATCAGCACAAATTCATACCAAACAACTCCCCCACACTTAATTCGAGCACTGTCCCCAGTGCTCAAAACATAAATAACATAAAATAGCCGATAGAAGAGGAGGCTTCGATAAAATATGGCAAAAGGTGGTTGGAATGTGAGCTTGTTCGCGTAATCGAATATCAAGGCTTTACCTCACCACGACGAAGTCCCACCTTTCGAGCAAAACTAACACAAAGGCAACAGATGATCAAATAAAAACAGAAAACAAACAAAAAGAAAGAAAGGAAAAGAAATAAAATCTGGTCAACTCCCACGCAAAGATTCGCTTAACGTCGTGAGCACGACGTGTTCCGGCCAAGAACGGACTATCCATAGTCCTTCACCTGCAGGAATACCATCTCAGCCAAAGCATCAGTATGAACCATACAAGAACAGAGGACAGTAAAGACAACAAGTAATGCATAATTTAAGCTCAAGTCAAACATCCTATTCTCCAAAATAAAATAATAATTTCAATTCACAAAGTACGTAACTTTGGTGAATTAGGATGTTGACAACAATTGATGTTACCTCAACCTTGTCCTCGATTTGTCCTCCTCTCGAGATCCCGCACTCAATTGTCGAGGCAAGGCAATCACTTCCCGAGTGGGCTTTCGCATGTTTGCAACTTCACATGCCCACTCTTCCTCGCCACCGCCCGGTATCAACTTCCTCGTGGCTCGATTTTGCTCCTCATCCTCACGCGCCCATTTTTCCACCATTTCCACCTCCTCCGCTGCAGCTGCTCTTCGTGGCTCTCCCACCACATCTTCAACAATCGGGTCACTTTCAAGAGTAGTGAACGCCGGAGCTTGATCGGGTCATGGGAAAGTCGGCTCATCTCGATGTCTCTTCCACCCACTCAATACTTAGGTCACTATCTAGAACAAAGGACCGATCGGATCCGATCGATTGGTTTGGAAGTTTCCTCCCTTGTCGCAATGTACTTATCAAGCAAGCTCGAACATATCCCATTTGCCTCCAAACGCAAAGACGAGGCGCTTAAAGATCCAAACTTTGACTAAAGCATCTATTTTTGAATGGACGCCTTCTTTTGAGTTAACTCATCCTCCCAAGCCGGCCTCGAGGTGGATACGGCCGATGTGGGTACTGCTATGGGGAAGCGGAGGCGACCGCTGGGGATACGAGTACCGAGGCGGTGGTTGTTGTGGGTACTCATATTGAGGTGGAGGACGTGGTTGCTCCCGAGAGGCATTGTAGGATTGATCCTCATAGTGCCGCTGGAGGCGGTTGTTCCCAGTAGGGATTGGAGGCTTGATCCTCATAGTACGGTGGAGGTGGTTGATCCCAATATGGATTATAAGCTTGTTGCTCAGGGTAGGGATCGTAGGCTTGATGCTCGCAGCCTAACGGGTAACCCTCAGAATGGTCAAACTGGGCTCCTTCTTCATAAGAAGAATTTGCCCAATACGACGAACTTTCATCCCCCCAGCCTGCTTGACCATACTCGTATTTCTGGTAACCCCGCATTAACAGACACCAACAACAAAAACAAGATCACACGCACCGGGGGGAGAAAATAACCAAACAGGACGGAAAGAAATACAGAAAACAAACAACACAAACAATACGCCTAAAGTTTTCCCCGGCAACGGTGCCAAAATTGATCGATGCTAAAAACACACTCAAATTACTCGCAATCATACGAGGTAATCGTAGCGTGATAAGTTAACACGAGTCGTCTCTCAAAGAAAATTTAACAGGGCCATTGTTTGTGTTGTGCATAGAAAGCGATTAAATCTTAAACATTCTAACATCAACGGGGGTTGGACAAGCAAGAATTGAAATACGAGAAATAAACAGCGATCCTAAGCCAGGGGTTGTCAATCCCGAGCTAAACTAATAAAGCGATAAATCTAAACTAGGGGTTGTCAATCCCTAGTTGAACTATGAAAGCTATAAATCGAAAGCGGTAAATAAAAGCATATGCAATTCCATTATTCATAGGGTTTGTCAATCCTCAATCTAAATCTAATTGCACATAAACTATAACTATCAATAATCCAACAAGAACAGAATTAAACGAAAGCAAAGAAATCATTACGCAATATAAATCAAGGGAACATGGAAATCCAACCATCGTCACTATGAATCAATCCAATAAAAGAGAACCAAAGCATAAACAATGAACTATGAAGTTGATTCCACAAGAACCGATAAATCCCAAGAATATAACTTGATTACAAGAAATCATTCAAAAGCAAGAATTAAACTAAGATTTATCTGCTTATACCGATTTGTTGAAGAACCGGAAGAATCCATGGTGAATAAGGCTCAGTCACCGGGCGTGAAGAGAAAAACCGAGAATAGACGTCGACCTAAAACGCCATATATATATTAATCGAAGCGAGCGCCGTAGCAAGTGAGCGCGGATCAAAATACATTCTCGCTTGAATATGAACGCCGACCGTGATGAACACCGCCGAGGAAGAATTCATTCTTCACAAATGAGCACCGCTCAAATTGAGCGCGCGAGGGAATTGCCGAACGCGCGCTTGGAATGAGCGCTGGTTGAAGACAGAGTTCTGGACCCAAACCCAACGCCGGCTGGAACCAGGCGCCGGTTGGGCTTGGAGCGTGCTCCCGAGGCGAGCGAGGCGGGCGAGACGATGGGCACGGTGCGACGCGGCGCTGGAAGCAGCCGCCGGGCGAGCACGGGCGCAGTGAGACGAGCGGGCGCGCGGGCGCGCAAGGGTGTTAGCGCGACAACGCTGGGGAGAAGGCGGCGCCTGGGTAGGCGAGTTGTGGCGGGCGCTGGGCGTGAGCGCTAGGCGCTGGATGAAGCCCAGCGCCGGTTGGTCTGCAGCGAGCGCTGGCTGGGCGGAGCGGCGGCGCGTATACCGACGACGCGCTGCAAGGCGAGACGACGGCGAACGTGGCGCTTGGCACGGCGCGAGCGAGCGATCACCATCCGCCACCGCGCCACTCCGAGTTGTTCAATCAAAAGTATACTTTCAATATACTCGCAATCGTACGAGGTGTTATAGTAGGGAAAGCTAACCCTAGTCGTCTCTCAAGGAAAACTTAACAGGGCGATTGTTCATGTCATACACAGAAAACGATAAAATCCTAAACACTCTAATACCAATATAGGTTTTAGAACATACAGGAATCAAACACGAGAATTAAACAGCAAACCTAAGCCAGGGTTGTCAATCCCGAGCTAAACTACGAAAGCAATAGATCTAAACTAGAGGCTGTCAAACCCTAGATGATTAACTACTAAACACTGGAACAGGAAACAAATCAAAAGCAATTAAATCAGATCTCCAAACAAGAAACGATGAAATTCAACAAAGAACGATTAATCATGAAATTAAGGTTCAACACCACTTGCATAAAATTCAGATTATTAAAGCCGAAGAATAAGAACGAATCAAGAAACCAACAATTCCACAAAATTATAGAATCAACACGTAAACGAATCGAACAAGATCAATGGAACAAATGACTGATAAATTACTTCCAATCTGAATCCAAAATATCACAGGATGTTGCTAGAATTCATAAATCAAAGTTAAAGAAATAGAATACCGATTACAGATTGTTAACAAATGTCTGAAATTAAGAAAGGTTGAAGAACAGGCTCCGCGCAATCCGTAGAAAATCGAAATTCAACCCCAAATAACCTAAAATTACGCTTATATAATGAAGGAATTGAGCACCGACTGAAAGCAAGCGCGCTGAGGGCGACGGACGCGGCGCCGAGCGCCAAGACGAGATGGCGCGGCAAGCGCGCTGCGAGCGGACGAGGCGAGGCGCGCGGCGAGCGAGGCAGAGGGCGAGCGAGCGCCACTTCGAGCGAGTAAGTAATTGGGAACGCGCACCCAGAGTGAGCCGGCTGCTGGTCGGCGCTGCTGGAGCGCTGGCGCGCGCGCGGGCGTGCGGCGAGTGAGCGAGCGAGGCGCGGGCGAAGCGCCAAGGCAGCGGAAGCGAAGCGCCACTCCGAACGCGCGAGTGAAATTGGGAACGCGTGCTCGGAGTGAGCCAGCGTCAGCGCACGGACGGGCGCGCGGGCGGCTCGGATGGAGGCGCTGAACGCGGATGCGCGCGCGGGCATGCGGCGTGGTGTGCGCGGATGTCGGCCATGCGACAGGCCGCGGCGACTTCAACAATTGCCTCGCTCTCCTTCGTCCGAACTCCGATTAGGATCCGCCGCTTATGAACTCCTAACGCGATGTTTTCATTATAATTGATCCTGGTATATTCATTTAATCCTATTTAATGCCGATTTTCTGTAAAACATTGAAACAAACCAAGTAAGTCCGAAACGATAAATAATATTCGAACTAACGGCATAAATGGGATAAACTTATGAAGACAACATGCAAAACAATACCAAGAATCAGCACAAATTCATACCAAACAACTCCCCCACACTTATCCATTTGCTTATCCTCAAGCAAAGTCTATACTAACAAGAGTAGAAAAATAACTCATGCAACTTTAACTCTTAATCCAATCAATCAAACCTCTATTTGAAATTCCCCCAACATGTTGAATACGTAATCAAGTTACTGCGAAACAAATCTAAGATTGTGAGAAAGTCAAATAAACAAGAGGATCATTTTTGCTCGCACTCAACTCTCCGTTAGGGGTGAATTAACTAAATGGTTACCTTTAGCAACAAGTTTCTTTTGAGAACACAAAGAAAATATTAACAGATTTTGGAACAATGTTCGAAAGGTGAAGTCTCGATAAACTCGAGTCTCCTATCGTGATTTCCCATGCCCATTTCTCAATTTACGAGAAAGAGGGGCAGAATTTCATCCTCCATTTATATAATCTCAACAATAAACATAGAAAGTCTTAACAGATTTTGGAACAATGGTTGAAAGGTGAATTCTCGATGAACTCGAGTCTTCTATCGTGGTTTCCCATGCCCATTTCTCAATTTATGAGAAAGAGGGGCAGAATCCCATCCTCCATTTCAACAATCTCACATAAAAACATAGATTTTTTTTTTAAAGAAACAAATATATAGGTAACCACATCGTTAACACTCCCCTAACATTAGTCGGACAAATCACATCAATAACCCTCGATTTAAGATCAATTCTCACAACCCCGCCAATTCACATTGCACTTCAAAACGTAACAACAAGATAAACGGAACACATCAAGGTTCGACCAATACCACGTAGTTTAGGTGCACAAATCACAATCCTAACTTATTCAGATAGACAAAAACTCGAGCACAAGATACCAAAGTAAACAAGGATCCAAAGAGTCAATCATGCACATAGCCCGAGCACAACATATAATGTATCATCAACAACCCCCCACATAGTCGAGCAATCGTCCCCAGAGCTCTAAACATGAACAACAAAATAAGGCCAAAAGAGAACGAGACTTCGATAATACCGGGAGAAAAGGAGGTCGGCAAACATCGAGTTCCAAGGATAGCTCGCAGAAGCACCGTAAAAGACAAAGAAAACAAACAAACCACAAAAGGAAAACAACGAACCACCGAAATAAGGACGAGAGCAAAAGAAAATAAGGAAATATATATATACTCCAACAAAGGAAGCCTCACCGTTGGTCCCATGGTGGTGGTGGTGGTGGTGGAGAGGCGGTGAGGATAGGGACCATGCGCCCCATCGGGCTTGAAGGTCACCAGATGTCGCCATGTGTGTCTAAACCACGTAAACATCTTGACGGAAATCCCCAAACGCTGTCGCGAGGATCGACTAAAGGCGCTGAACTCATGAGAGTGGGTGTCAAGACGCGACATACCTCATTACGGAACTCACCAAACCCCGGGTCAAGATCGACTAAAATCATCAATTGTCGACCCATCCGCTGTCGATACCTCTCAAACTCTCGATTCCAGCAGAGCTAAAGTCCCCAAATCCGTGAAGTGGCTCAAAAAACCGCCAAAGCCGGAATCAAATGCGCCTAAGGTCACCGGGCGCCACCGTGGACCGATGGGAGAAAGGGAAAGCCGTGAAGGGAGTTGTCATGAGGTCCCGCCTCTCCCGCCGTACCCGCATCCTGGGACATCTTCATCCATCGGGCAGACAGACAACTATAGACCCGCACGGTTGGTTCTCGCTGAACGTGATATACTCGACAAGACGTCAGGCTTCATAAGGAAGCAAAGTTGTCGTCAAGCATCAACCGAAAATCACCGAAAGTGATCGAATATTCTCGATGACGCCGAGCCCAAATAGACCATCTTCACTAGTGATTCCTACAAAATACTTGCTAGAATGAAGGGTATTGCTCAAGGAGAGTTTGGTTTACGGTGCCGCCTCATAAACTCAAATCGGCGCTATAAGAAAAGTTGTCAAGAAACCTTCTTGTTATTCACAAGACACCACAAGAGGAAAAGCTCTCGAGCACTCACTTTATCGTTCGCTTTTCCTCGTTAGGTTGTACGCTAGAACTTATGAGCTATAACCAAAGCAGGTCCCAATAAAGGTACTAGAAGTGCTCGCCGATGACCAATTGTCAAAACCGCTAAAATCCTCCATGTCTCAAAGAAGAGGGAAATCTTGTACATCGAAAACCGCTAGTATGAAAACTCAAAACATCACGCACGACCTTAGGTGTAATAGTGTATCTCGCCTCCCCAACCGATGTAATGCGCACTTAAAATCATCATCGGGCTCTAGTGTCGCATAAAACTCCTTAACAATATTCTTAAAACCATCTTCCGTTCCCTAGTTGCCAAACCAAGGCATTCTATAATTTCAAATATCGCTTCACGTATCCATCAACACCCAATGAAGCTAAAATATTCCAATCAAACGAACGGGTGACCGATATCTTCGAACGAATAACGGAGTAAAAGATACCTTCGGGGCGAAAATCACGAACGGGCATTGTAGTTCGCCTGCAGATCTGGTTGTTCACCGATCCCAAGCACCTTCGCCGCCTCTGCTTCGCTTCGCCAAAGAGAGAGGGTTTTTGTGCGAACCACCTTAAATGCCCGAACGAGCTCGGATCTAGGTGAACAGCCGGGTGTGTAGGGTAGGGGTCGGCACGGCGGAGGCTCGGCACGAAGAAGAACGCCGCACGCGATCCCGCGAGTAAGCGAGCGGAGGCGCGGGCGAGCGCCGCGGCGCGAGCGAGCACCACCCGAACGCGCGAGTGAAATTGGGAACGCGCCGGAGTGAGCCGCGTCAGCGCTGGCGGGCGCGCGGGCGCGGACGGACGGAGGGCGCTAAACGCACGGGCGCGCGCGGGCGGCGCGCGCGCTGCGCGCGATGTCGGCCATGCGACGGGCCGCGTTCGACTTCAAAATTGCCTCGCTCTCCTTCGTCCGAACTCCGAATTAAGATCCGCCGCCATGTGTAGGGACGACATATGTCTAGCCTCACCCCGAGGATCTATCTCGATATTTAATTTACCATACATTGATTATAAACCTAGCATGCGCTATATAATTAATTGCAACACGAGGGTTTTCACGTGTTTACCTTTCGATCCGCTTCTGGTCGATCGAACGGATGAACGGATCAAACGGTCGAGACTCGTGCTTTGACCTTCCGGATCAGATCCCGCCGCCCAATCTCCAAAACGCCGAGCGAGGACGATCTATGGAGAATGCTTCGAAAATCACCCAATACTCACAATGCTCTCGAAAATTCTCTCTCAATCACTATGAGATTACCGAAAATTTGTGTAAGATTAATGAACATTAACCTAGACTTTATCTCTTACCTTATATTTATAATGCATTACCATAATCCCACAAGGAAATGATTTATGTATATCCCATAAATATAATAATATCCTTATAGGATAAAGAGAATAAAATCTTACCTTTGGGAGCATACAAGGGCGCCGATTTTACTAAGCCATAAGGCATGGATGGGCCACCTGTGGATCAAATGCAAGGAATAAAGATGGCCTCAAATAAATTAATTATCTTATGTTCAAATTTTAACATAAATTAATTTATAAACATTTATTCATGCCACTAGAGAATAAATGCGACTTACCCTTTATTACCAAGGTGAGTCGGCTTGCACTTAGACATTACGAATCCTCAGATTTAAGATATCGAACGTCCATTAATTATTTATAGCAATCTGATCGCTAAAATAATTAATATCTTTAATTCCTTAAGTAGTACCACTCAACCTTATTATTGTACTGAGCTAACTCAACCCGCAGGTTTAGTACAATAAACCCTTTGAGCTCCTTAAGGGACGCCATCATCCTAAACGGATACGGTGACTGACACGTATAACTAGCATGACATACAAGCACCGCCACCACCCAAGATGCGGAGAATATCGTTAGAACATATAACCTCACTCATAACAAGTCAAAGTGATGGTCAAGAACTCATACTCATCTAATACCTTATCGAGATTTAGATCATCGTAAGTCACCGAGATCTGGTTCTTCACGACGGTCGATAGAAGAACCCATCTCACCGTGATCCTTCAATACGCCGTAGACGCATCAAGATAGACAAGCAACCAAGTCAAGTCACTTATCTATACCGCAGCCTTATACCGCCACCACCGTGAAACTTTTATATCTCATTGCTTAACCAATCATACGCACTTCGTGATCTTCTACACAATCGTATGATCTAACTTATATATGAGATAAGGGACACGATATATGCAATCAAGTATTCAATTCAGATAGAGATTGTAATAGTGGTAACAGAAACATTGTATACAAGCTCAACCAAACCGCTTTCAAGATACAAATCCAACAATCTCCCACTTATACTAAAGCAAACTTTTAGTATACAATGTGTCTCTACTAGCTATTACAAACAACCATCACTTTGCTTCTCCCACTTATACAAAAGTTTTCTAAGTGGGTGCCATCAAGCGCAATCCAAGTCCTCTAACGTGTCCATCGTAGACTTTTTATGGCAGTTCTTCGTGAATGGATCCGCTAGATTTTCCATCGATCAATCTTTTCAATCAGACGCCACCGCCTAACGATTTCGTATGACATGGTACTTTCTCTCTATGTGTTTGGTCGCCTTGTGGGTCCGTGGTTCCTTCGAGTTTGCCATCGCACCGAAAGTTATCACAAGAACTATGATACTTTGGGCAAACCAGTACCACACCTAGATCCACGAGGTAGTTCTCGAACCATACAGCCTCCTTAGAGCCTCCGGCCGCTACATATTCGCTTCCATGGTAGAGTCCGCAATGCATCGCCGCTTGCACTCCGCCAGATACGGCTCCACCTCCCAAGGTAAACACATACCGAGGTCGACTTTTTCTCATCACGATTAGCTTGAAACCGAGTCCAGATAACCCAAAGGCATTAGACTATCTCGCATGGTAACCAGCCTATAATCTCGAGTCCTTTTCGTGTACTGAGTATATGCTTTATCGCAATCCAATGAGCTTGTCCAGGTTAGATCGATATTCAGCTACTATGCCTACCGTGATAGCGTATATCGGGCCTCGTGCATAGCATTGCGACATGAGACTTCCTACGGCCAAGCGTATGAACTTGTCTCATTTCTCTATCTCCTTTGCAACATAGGTGATCGCGCCTTAGATAAAGGAACCCATGTCCGAAAGGTAGCAACTTTCTTAGCGGTCTCGCATACTAAAACGAGTAATCACAAGATCAATGTAAGACGCCCGAGATAAGCTCAACATTTTCTTCTCGCGATCTCGTAAACCTTGATCCCAAGAATGTACGCCGATCTCCTAAGTCTTTCATTTGAAACCGATCGATAACCAACTCTTTACGCCTCGATAACAACTTCACGTTGTTGCCAACTAGAAGAATGTCATCTACATAAAGTGCAAGAAATACCACATCACCATTAACATCTAACCGATACACACAACTCTCTCTAGGCAACTGGGTAAATCCATAGGACTTTACCACCGTCAAAGCGTAAGTTCCATGATCGAGGTTCGCTAAGTCCATAAATGGACTTTAAGCTTCCATACTAGATGCTCTTCACCCTTTACCACATAACCTTCGGGTTGTCAGATATAGATGTCTCTACCTTCCTCAAGGTAACCGCTTAGAAAAGCGGTTTTAACATCCATTTGCCAAACCTCAGTTCAAGTGGTCGCTATGGCCGTAAGAATTCGATGGACTTGAGATTGCACAGCGTAAAAGGTCTCATCGAAATCGATGCCCTCAACTGAGTATACCCTTTCGCCACAAGCTTGGCTTTAAAAGTCGAAACCTCCATCGGAATCTCTTCCTCAGATATCCACTTACAACCTACGGCTTCATTGCCATCCGGTAGAGGTTTCTTTTCATATACATCCATAGCCGCATGGACTCCATTTCTAAGTCCATAGCGTGCCATGATCTTGCATCAATATCTCAGATCGCCTCCTCAGATGTCCATGGGTCGATTATTGCCGCTCGCTTCTCGACTAAACCAAGATTCACCCATGAACATAAATCGCCGGTCGACGAACAACCTCCCACTACGACGAGGCGCCACAGCACAATGGCAACGGGGTGCAGAACTTGTGGTTCTCTAACTTGCACAACTTATCGTAGGTACCACTTGTACGGTCGGTATCTCCAAAGGAATTCACCCACTTCAATTTCTTCAAGTATCCGTGTCGATCCTCCCACTAGACTCGACATCTCGCACTTCGCATAATCGGTGGTGGAATACGATCCTCTTCTAATTCTTGAAGAATGATTTCAACTTTGGATTTATGATTTTCATGTAGTCCTCTTCTAAGAATCGAGCATTAGTGCTAATAACGACCTTCCGATCCTTAGACTATAGAATAAACCACCTTCGCTCCTCTAGATAGCCAATAAACAGCCTTTGGCCGGATCTAGCCTCCAACTTGTCGCCTTCTTGTTCAAAGACATGTGTCGGATCGCCCCATATCCTTATGTGGTTTAAACCAGGCTTCATACCAAACCACAACTCGAAACGGGTCTTTTCGATCGACTGAAGGTACTAGATTTAGCAAGTATGTCACTGCTTCAAGGCATACCCCGTAACTAAATAGGCAATGCCGCATAGCTCATCATTGATCTAACCATTTCCAAAAGAGTCCTATTTCTTCGCCCGACACACCATTTTGTTGTGGTGTCGGTGAAGTGCATCGACGTAATCCCACACTTCACTAGGTAGTCCATAAAATCGTTATCGAGGTATTCGCCACCGCGATCGTAACGCAGCGACTTGATACTTTTACCTAGCTTCGCCTCCACTTCCGCCTTGAACTCTTTGAATTTCAAAACATTCGACTTGCGCGTGAAGCGTATATGTATCCGCACTCGAGTAATCGCAATGAAAGTGACAAAATACTGCATTCTCCACGAGCCAGTGTGGACATTGGTCCACACAGTCGAATGGACTAGCTCTAACATTTCTTTGGCTCTATAACCCTTCGCTTAGCGGTCCGTCGACATCTTACCTTCTATACAGATTCGCAGACCGGAACGGAGTAACCGTGAGATTACCCAACGCACCATTCTTAGCCGCCTGGATCCTATTTAGATTGATGTGACCTAATCTAAGATGTCGAGAAAAGTAGTGTCATCTTGCAAGAAAACTTTCTTTTAGGGTTTGTAGAAGATGCAACATAGTTATAGGTATTATGTTTTGCGTAAATAGTATAAAGCTTAATTATATAAAGTGCCAACACGTATAACTTCGCCATTTCTTATGATAGAAACACCACTATCAAAAATAATGTAATATCCATGAGTAAATAATTTCAAACAGAACAAGGTTCCACTAAAATCCGCACATATAAAACGCCTTTCAAAACTAAAACTGTTGTCCCAAAACATAAAGAAACATTTCCAACCGCAATAGCCTTGACCTTTCGCTGCTGCTCATGGAGATCGTTATCTCGCCATTAGCTAGCTCCTTGTCCGCAGAACCTCGCAGGTGTAACAAACATGATCAACAGACCAGATCTACTACCCAAGAATGGGTAGAACAAGTCGCTAAACATGTTTCACATTAAAGCAAATGGCGCACTGAGCCTCGAGCTCGGGGCACTTAGCCTTCCAATGCCCGGCCTCACCGCACTTGAAGCACTTGCCTTCTCCTTCGCTTTTTCAAACCGCTAGTAGAGCCCTTTCAGACATTCCCACTTTTCTTTAGCCTTAGCATCCTTGAATTCCACTTTCCCTTTTCATCTTCGATAAAGCAAGGGTTTTCGAGGTGCGTAAAAAGACCGCGCACCTTTACCCATTTTACATTCTTCCGCATTAGATCCTCTCGCAATGAATCTAGAGTATAACTCTTATCATAAAGGACTGTTCTATAACGGAAGTCATCAAAAGATTTGGCAAAGTGTTGAGGATCATATCGATTCTCGACTACGCCATCAATATATCCTCCAACCAACTCGAGCTCTCCAAGAGATTGATCATTTGCTTTACATGGTCATGCACCGAATCACTTTCCTTCATCAACTCGACATTATGGATTTTGTCAAATTATGACAAGCGATTTCGTCCGACCTCATACGATTTCATAAGATTTAGCCATATCGAGGTCGATCTTCCATCTTCGATGCGGAGTCGCAGGACTCGCACATGGTGACCAAAAGAAGGCACTTTGCCATTCTCGCTTGATTTGTCCCATTTCTCGTGCTCCTCGCGCCCTCATCGCAGATAAATCGCCTCAGAGGCTTGGGACGGGGTAGTGAGTACAAATAAATTATCTTCGCAAGAAGAACATTCTCAATGTTTCGCTTCCACTGATAAAATTTGGACCGGATAACGGATTTTGTGCGAGCATATTGATAATCGGTGTAAGAGACATATCCAAACGATAATGAAAACACATAAGCATACGATCGCATTATAATTCGTAAATAATAATATTGTAACCTTTGATAAAACAATATTAATTGAAACCTCCAATCGCCCAAGGAATCCCACATGCAAGCCACGCTGTGGACGCTACACACGAACCCCCACTGCACTAAAATATACCTTTTAGTCGCTTAATTTCAATCCATGTCAACTTAACCTTATGACAAATGAAATTAACGATCGACCTTACTAGACCACATCACTATCGCAAGAAGGGACTTCATGGAAGTTGTACTGAGGTGATGTCTAAGCAATGACCATATTTTTAACAAAGAAAAATGAATTTTAGAATCGGCATACCACTAGACCATACCGCCCAATTTAAATTTTTTGTATATCATTTTATATCTATCTCTAGAGAACTTATGAAAATCGCACATGCAAGCCACGCGCTGTGGACGCTAGACATGAAACTCCCACTTCTCAATAGATTTAAAATGTTTTATTTAGAAATCTCATCTAACAAACTTATGATAAACAAGGCAAGCAAGCCACGCATGTGGACGCCATCACAGCAAGGCCTCACTTTGTTTAGAGATCAAAAGTGGAGGTCTCGACATTTTAATTTAAAAATTAATTTGTCGGGTTGTCGCTTAGTCATTTTATTCAAAAGGTTTGTCCATGCAGATCACATAATCGTAGCATGCTTTTCTATAGAACTCAACATGTAAAACATGCTCGCAGTAATTCTAAAATATGCTTGATAAACGCGATAAACCTAGCATGCTTACTATGCGCATCCAATTACGAAAACACATAATGGTTTGTCTCACGTAATTTAAACATACATAGCATGCTACCGCATAATTTAAACATCCATGACATGCAATGAACGATAAAAATAAAATAAAAACGTTCATCGTGGCCCACTCGTGGAACCTGCACTTTCATGCCTAATCTATTACGCAGAATTGCAAAGTAAAGAATTAAACTCAAAACGGCCTCGTGCGCACGGGCACGGACCGGATTCGCCAAACCGGATTTGGGCCGATCGTGGAACGGGCCGGATCGGGCCTAAAACTGAATCGGGCCGAAAACGGGTCCGGGCCCGAAAATCGGTTCGGGCCGGGTTTTGGCCGGTTGGCCCAAATGGGCCGGGCCGCTGGCAGCTAGGCACAGCCCATGCGCGCCCAAAGACCGCCGCCGCTTTTCTCGCGCACCGGGCGTGTTTCGCTGGCTTCCTCGCGGTCGCGCGGACGATCGCGACCCATCGAAGTTCACCCGCCCGCCGAACATCATCGAGCCGCTGCCGCCGAAGCGCCGCCGGGCATCCGGCGAAAATCGCACGCCCGCACGCCTGCGCCGCCGAGACCTCGCCGAGGTTTCTCGCACGCGCGCGCGCTGAGCCGCGCTGCGCGCGCGAAAACGCGCCGCCGCCGGGTGACGCCGCCGCGCGCGCGCGCCGCCGCCGCCAGCGCGCGCTTAGCTCGAGGTTTCCACGACGATTCACGCCGAGCCCACCGAGCGCGACAGCGCGCTGAGGTTTCCACGCGAGCAAACGCGGCGCCTGCCGCCGCCCGCTGCCGCGCTACCCGCCGCGACGCGCTGGGCGCTACCAAAGGCCGCCGCCAAGGCCCCGCCGAGGCTCGCCGCCACGCCGCCGCCCGCCCGCCGCTCGCGATCGCGGCCGCGATCGCGATGCTCGCCGCGAAACCGCCCGAGACACCCGCGATACTGCTTTTCCCCATCGCCTCGCCTTTCGTGCTTGCTTCGTTTCTTTTTACGTATAAGATTTACGTAAAAAAATCTAATCTAACCACGGATTTTCTCGTGGTGAAAAACAAAACCCAACAAAAACAAAAACGAGCCACGATGAACGACAGATACGCAATTAATCAAACGCACGTAATAATCAAACGTGAATTAATCCAACAGAGCCAAGATACTGATCCCAGGCTCTGATACCAATTGTAGGGATGACATATGTCTAGCCCTCACCCCGAGGATCTATCTTGGATATTTAATTCACCATACATTGATTATAAACCCAGTATGCGCCTATATAATTAATTGCAACACGTAGGGTTTTCACGTGTTTACCTCGATCCGCTTGGTCGATCGAACGGATGAACGGATCAAACGGTCGAGACTCGTGCTTGACCTTCCGGATCAGATCCCGCTGCCCAATCTCCAACGCCGAGCGAGGACGATCTATGGAAAATGCTTCGAAAATCACCCAATACTCTCACAATGCTCTCGAAAATTCTCTCTCAATCACTATGAGATTACCGAAAATTTGTGTAGATTAATGAGCATTAACCTAGACTTTATCTCTTACCTTATATTTATAATGCATTACCATAATCCCACAAGGAAAGGATTTATGCATATCCCATAAATATAATAATATCCTTATAGATAAAGAGAATAAAATCTCGCCTTTGGGAGCATACAAGGCGCGCCGATTTTACTAAGCCAAGGGGCCTGGATGGGCCAGCCCAGGGATCAAATGCAAGGAATAAAGATGGGCCTCAAATAAATTAATTATCTTATGTTCAGCCTAGAACATAAATTAATTTATAAACATTTATTCATGCCACTAGAGAATAAATGCCGACTTACCCTTTATTACCGGCGGTGAGTCGGCTTGCACTTAGACATTACGAATCCCCGTATTTAAGATATCGAACGTCCATTAATTATTTATAGCAACTGATCGCTTAAAATAATTAATATCTTTAATTCCTTAAGTAGTACCACTCAACCTTATTATTGTACTTGAGCTAACTCAACCTCGCAGGTTTAGTACAATAAACCTTTGAGCTCCTTAAGGGACGCCATCATCCTAAACGGATACGGTGACTGACACGTATAACTAGCATGACATACAAGCACCGCCACCACCCAAGACGCGAGAATATCAAGTTAGAACATATAACCCTCACCCATAACAAGTCAAAGTGATGGTCAAGAACTCATACTCATCTAATACCTTATCAAGATTTAGATCATCGTAAGTCACCGAGATCTAGGTTCTTCACGACGGTCGATAGAAGAACCCATCTCACTGTGATCCTTTAATACGCCGTAGACGCACTCAGATAGACAAGCAACCAAGTCAAGTCACTTATCTATACCGCAGCCTATACCGACAACTCGCCCTCAAGTTGTCTCACCAGGAAACTTTTATATCTCATTGTTTAACCAATCATACGCACTTCGTGATCTTCTACACAATCGTATGATCTAACTTATATATGAGATAAGGGACACGATATATGCAATCAATTATTCAATTCAGATAGGAGATTGTAATAGTGGTAACAGGAAACATTGTATACAAGCTCAACCAAACTGCTTTCAGTATACAAATCCAACACTATGAACTCCTATCGCGATGCTCTTCATTATACTTGATCCTTGGTAGATTCATTTCATCCTATTTAATGCCGATTTTCTGTAAAACATTGAAACAAACCAAGTAAGTCTGAAACGATAAATAATAATCGAACTAACGGCATAAATGGAATAAACTAATGAAGACAACATGCAAAACAATACCAAGAATCAGCACAAATTCATACCAAACAACTCTCCCACACTTAATTCGAGCACTGTCCCCAAAACATAAATAACATAGAAATAGCCGATAGAGGAGGAGGCTTCCGATAAAATATGGCAAAGGGGTGGTTGGAATGTGAGCGTGTTCGCGTAATCGAATATCAAGCTTCACCTCACCCACCGACGAAGTCCCACCTTTCGAGCAAAACTAACACAAAGGCAATGTATGATCAAAGAAAACAGAAACAAACAAAAGAAAGAAAGGAAAAGAAATAAAACTCGTGGGTCAACTCCCACGCAGCACTCGCTTAACGCCTTGAACACGACGTGTTCCGGCCAACAACGGACTATCCATAGTCCTTCACCGCAGGAATACCATCTCGCCAAAGCATCGAGATGAACCATACAAGAACAGAGGACAAGAAAGACAACAAGTAATGCACAATTTAAGCTCAAGTCAAACATCCTATTCTCCAAAATAAAATAAATACTTTCAATTCCCAAAGTACGTAACTTTGGTGAATTAGATGTTGACAAATAATTGATGTTACCTCAACCTTGTCCTCGATTTGTCCGCCTCGGGATCCCGTGACTCCAATTGTCGAGGCAAGGCAATCACTTCCGAGTGGGCTTGCATGTTCGCAACTTAACATGCCCACTCTTCCTCGTCACCGCCTCGTATCAACTTCCTCGTGGCTCGATTTTGCTCTTCATCCTCACGTGCCCATTTTTCCACCATTTCCACCTCCTCCGCCGCAGCTGCTCTTCGTGGCTCTCCCACCACATCTTCAACAATCGGGTCACTTTCAAGAGTAGTGACCGCCGGAGCTTGATCGGGTTGGTGTGGGAAAGTCGGCTCATCTCGATGTCTCTTCCACCCACTCAATACTGGGTCACTATCAGAACAAAGGACCGATCGATCCGATCGATTGGTTTGGAAGTTTCTCCTTGTCGCAATGCTTATCAAGGTGCTCAACATATCCCATTTGCGCCTCCAAACGCAAAGACGAGGCGCTTGCAAGATCCAAACTTGACTAAAGCATCCGCTTTTGAATGGATGCCTCTTTTGAGTTAACTCATCCTCCCAAGCCGGCCCCTGAGGTGGATACGGCCGTGGGTACTGCTATGTGGAAGCCGGAGGCGGCCGCTGGGGATATGAGTACCGAGGGAGGTGGTTGTTGTGGGTACTCATATTGAGGCGGAGGACGTGGTTGCTCCCAAAGAGGCATTGTAGGATTGATCCTCATAGTGTCGCGGGAGGCGTTGTTCCCGAGGGATTGGAGGCTTGATCCTCATAGTACGCGGAGGAGTGGTTGATCCCAATATGGATTATAAGCTTGTTGCTCGTGGTAGGATCGTAGCTCGATGCTCGCAGCCTCAACGGTAACCTCGATCGGTCGAACGGGCCCTTCTTCATAAGAAGAATTTGCCCAATACGACGAATCTTTCCTCCCCCACCGCTGACCATACTGCCTTGCCGGTAACCCTGCATTAAAAGACACCAACAACAAAAAAAAGATCACACGCACCGGGGGGAGAAAATAACCAAACAGGACGGAAAGAAATACAGAAAACAAACAACACAAACAATACGCCTAAAGTTTTCCCCGGTAACGGTGCCAAAATTGATCGATGCTAAAAACACACTCAAATTACTCGCAATCGTACGAGGTAATCGTAGCGTGATAAGTTAACACGAGTCGTCTCTCAAGAAAAACTTAACAGGGCCATTGTTTGTGTTGTGCACAGAAAGCGATTAAATCCTAAACATTCTAACATCAACGGGGGTTGGACAAGCAAGAATTGAAATACGAGAAATAAACAACGATCCTAAGCCAGGGGTTGTCAATCCCGAGCTAAACTAATAAGCGATAAATCTAAACTAGGGGTTGTCAATCCCTACTTGAACTATGAAAGCGATAAATCGAAAGCGGTAAATAAAAGCATATGCAATTCCATTATTCATAGGGTTTGTCAATCCCTAATCTAAATCTAATTGCACATAAACTATAACTATCAATCATCCAACAAGAACATGAATTAAACGAAAGCAATAAATCATTACACAATATAAATCAACGGAACATGGAAATCCAATCCACTGTCACTATGAATTGAATCCAATAAAACAGAGAAATCCGAAAGCCTAAACAATGAACTATGAAGTTGATTCCACAAGAACTGATAAATCCCAAGAATATAACTTGATTACAAGAAATCATTCAAAAAGCAAGAATTAAACTAAGATTTATCTGTTTACGCCGATTTGTTGAAGAACCGAAGAATCCATGGTGAATAAGGCTCAGCACACGGGCGTGAAGAGAAAAATCGAGAATGACGTCGACCTAAACGCCATATATATATTAATCGGCGAGCGCGCCGGTTGCAAGTGAGCCGGATCAAAATACATTATGCTTGAATATGAACGCCGCCGTGGATGAACGCCGGTGAGGAAGAATTTTTCTTCACAAAGGAGCGCTGCTCAAATTGAGCGCGAGGAATTGTCAACCCGCGCTAGAATGAGCGTTGGTTGAAGATGAGTTCGACCCAAACCCCGCCACGGCCGGAACCAGCGCCGGCTTGGGCTTGGAG
Organism: Salvia rosmarinus; assembly: GCA_036937905.1. Lineage (NCBI taxonomy): Eukaryota > Viridiplantae > Streptophyta > Magnoliopsida > Lamiales > Lamiaceae > Salvia > Salvia rosmarinus. The sequence goes on from CM072813.1 coordinate 45,378,358, forward strand.
CGTGCTCCCGAGGCGGGCGAGACGACAGCGTGGGTATGCGGCGCGCTGGCTGGAGAAGGCGCTGCCAGGCGAGCGCTGGCTCGTGTGAGGCGAAGCGGCGCTGCGCGGGGCGCGCGACGGGCGCGGCAACGCGGCCGGAGAAGAAGCGGCGCTGGGTAGGCGAAGTTACGGCGGGCGCCGGGCGTGAGTGCTAGGCGCCGACGAAGCCCGCCGCGGTTGGTCTCACAGCCGAAGCGCCGGCTAGCCGAGTGGCGGCGGCGGCGCCGACGATGCGCGCGCTGGTGATAGGTAACGGCGGAACGCGCGCCAGCGCGCGCGTGAGTGAGCGCCGCCGTCCGCCCACCAAGCGCCACTCCGAGTTGTTCAACCAAAAGTATACTTTCAATTGACTCGCAATCGTATGAGGTGTTATAGTAGGGAAAGCTAACCCTAGTCGTCTCTCAAGGAAAACTTAACAGGGCGATTGTTCATGTCATACACAGAAAACGATAAAATCCTAAACACTCTAATACCAATATGGGTTTTTGGAACATGCAGGAATCAAACACGAGAATTAAACAAAGAAACCTAAGCTGTGGTTGTCAATCCCGATCTAAACTACGAAAGCAATAGATCTAAACTAGAGGCTGTCAAACCCTAGATGATTAACTACTAAACACTGGAACAGGAAACAAATCAAAAGCAATTAAATCAGATCTCCAAACAAGAAACGATGAAATTCAACAAAGAATGATTAATCATGAAATTAAGGTTCAACACCACTTGCATAAAATTCAGATTATTAAAGCCGGAGAATAAGAATGAATCAAGAAACCAACAATTCCACAAAATTACAGAATCAACACGTAAACGAATCGAACAAGATCAATGGAACAAATGACTGATAAATTACTTCCAATCCGAATCCAAAATATCACAGGATGTTGCTAGAATTCATAAATCAAAGTTAAAGAAATAGAATACCGATTACAGATTGTTAACAAATGTCTGAAATTAAGAAAGGTTGAAGAACAGGCTCCGCGGCGCAATCCAGAGTAAAATCAGTAATTCCGAACCCCAAATAACCTAAAATAACGCTTATATAATGAAGGAACTGAGCGCCGGCTGAAAGCGAGCGCGCTGCGGAGGCGAGGACGCCGGGCGCCTAGCGCTGGGCGAAGGGGCGAGGCGAGGCTCGCGGGCGAGCGAGGCAGAGGGCGAGCGAGCGCCACCAGCGCGAGTAAAATTGGGAACGCGCCAGAGTGAGCCGGCGCTGGTCGTGCGCGCGGAGTGCACTAGGCGGGCGCGCGGCGGGCGCACGGCGAGTAAGCGAAATGGAGCGCGGGCGAAGCGCCCTGCGCGGTGACCGAGCGCCACTCCAACGCGAAAGTGAAATTGGGAACGGCGCCGGAGCGAGCCGCGTCAGCGCGGGGCGGGCGCGCAGCGTGTGCGGACGGAGGGCGCCGAACGCTGGCGGCGCGCTGGTGTGCGCGGGATGTCGGCTATGCGATGCGGCCGCGGCGCGACTTCAACAATTGCCTCGCTCTCCTTCGTCCGAACTCCGAATTAGGATCCGCCACCTATGATCTCCTATCGCGATGCTCTTCATTATACTTGATCCTTGGTAGATTCATTTCTTCCTATTTAATGCCGATTTTCTGTAAAACATTGAAACGAACCAAGTAAGTCCAAACGATAAATAATAATCGAACTAACGGCATAAATGGGATAAACTAATGAAGACAACATGCAAAATAATACCAAGAATCAGCACAAATTCATACCAAACACAGCCCAGAACATAAATTAATTCATAAACATTTATTCATGCCACTAGAGAATAAATGCCGACTTACCCTTTATTTCAAGTTGAGTCGGCTTGCACTTAAACTTCACGAACCCCGATTTAAGATATCGCACGTCCATTAATTATTTACAGCGTTCTGACTTCTTAAAATAATTAATATCTTTAATTCCTTAAGTAATACCAATCAACCTTATTATTTTACTTGAGATAACTCAACCTGCAGGGTTTAGTACAATAAACCTTTCGAGCTCCTTAAGGGGATGTCATCATCATAAACGGATACGGTGACTCGATATAGGTAACTAGCATGACATACAAGCACTGTCACCACCCAAGATGCAGAGAATATTGGGTTATCTCATGTAACCCTCCCCCATGACAAGTCAAAGTGATGTTCTGTAACTCATACTCTCCTAATACCTTATCGAGGTTTAGAACAACATAAAGTCATCGAGATCTAGGTATTTCACGACGGTCAGATAGAAAAACTCATCTCACTGTGATCCGTCAATACGTCAGAGACGTACCAGTATAGACAAGCAACCAAGTCAAGTCACTTCTTATCTACACCGCAGCCTATACCGACAACTCGTCCTAAAGTTGTCTCAGCTATGATCCTTTTATATCTCATTAAGCTTGACCAATCATACAGACTTCTGTGATCTTCTACACACTGTATGATCTAACTTATATACGAGATAAAATGACATACATATGCAATCAAGTAAAAAATTCAGATAGGAGATTATAATAGTGGTAACAGGAATTATTATATACAAGCTCAACCAAAACTGCTTCCAGTATACAAATCCAGCAGCTGCCGCCGGAGCCACTCTCCCTAATTTGCTTCACCGCTGCCACTCTTCACTTATATGCTCTGACTCTGCTGTTTTGTTCAACGCAGACTCAGTGCGGTTTCTTGATATCACTCTGAATTCCTCATTTAATGTCGAATTCATATTGTAAATCTACTTTTGGGACCTTGTCCTAAATGCCCTGCCTACTTTTTTTGATTCTGCCTATCATCCCCATGCAGTCTTGTTCTGCTGCCGCTACTGCCAACTATTGTACAGACATTGCTCCATTACTACTGTCGATTTTGCTCGGTTATTACTACCAACTCCTCAGCTGACTTTGTTCGGTTTATACTTGCTGCCATCACCACAGTACTGTGATGGTGCAATTGTACTGACTTTGCTCGGTTACTGCCACGAGCTGCCCTGTCGATTTTGTTCGGTGTCTGCCTGTCGCTGCCACCGCCACCGCTGCTGTACCGACTTTACTCGGTTACTACTACCAACTACCTTTCCAATTTTGTTAGATTTCTTCGTGTCACTGCCATCGCAAAGTCCTGTTCTGCTGCCAACTTTTTTATTGACTTTGCTCGATTGCTACTACCGACTTCCCTACCAATTTTTTTCGATTTCTGCCTATCACTACCGTCGTATTCATGTCCTGTTGTCACTGTCAACTGTACCAACTTTGCTCGATTGCTCCTACAACTTCGCCTTCCTACTGTTGCTACTGTTGTTGATGTCTTTCTAAGCTTTGAGGAGGAATCGATTCCCAAAACTTTGTAACAAGCTGGACATTATCGATATATATGCTCCAACTTGAGGGAGAGTGTTTAGAGAATATTATCTAGGCCAAATATTAGTTAGCTCAATACTAGTTAGGTACATTCTAAATGTAACTCTAGCTTTCTACTCTCTATATATATGGGACACTCTTTTGTTATGAATATACAACTCATTCCTTTTTCCTAAATGACTCTATTATTACTGCTTCATAGATACAAATCTAGCAACTACATTATTAAGATTCATCCTTTATCAAGGGTGCTACCAATTGATATGTGCATGCCCTCTATTTATTGACAATCTAAGGAAAACTACTATACAAATGAACTTCGGATCCAGATAACTTGGCTTATAGAATCGACTTTTGAACAACACCATCAAGTTTAAGCCACTTCAAGTATTGCACCCAATTACTAATGCACTTGGTAACATGGTATGAACAATTAAAAAGTATGACACAGAATTTATTGGGACGAAATGAAAACTAAGGCAACATCACAGCAGATTGGCGAAATGGAAGACGCTTCACTAACTATTTCTCTAATCAACTGACAACTGTAAGAGACGCTCTATAGATTTAATAAATCGACAGCATTAAGAACTAGAGAAACCCGATTCAAAACCAATAAAATCTGATGCAGGATTACCAAATTAAGATTGTTATTCCCTTGACCTGAAGGTCAATTTACCACTAATCAAACCTAAACCACGATTACGTATGGCCGATTTAATTGGCTATTAATTAATTCCAACTCACTAAATATTGTACACTACCTAGCGGATTGAAACAATTAAATCGCAGAGAAAATAGAGAACAACAAATACTTGCATACGAATTAATATATAAACAACAAATTAGATCTCACATAGGATTCATGTTAGGGCTTTGATAAATCTAGTGTATATAAATATACGAGATTTAAGAAAAACAGTAAAGAACACAAGAGTTTTTACGTGGTTCGATCCAGAATGAGATCTACGTCCACGGAGGTGATGATCCTCAATACTTTCACTATAATCGGATTACAATGAGTGTATCTAATAGCTCTAGTATTCAATAAGTTGCTAACCCTTCTACCGTCGATTTAACCTCTATTTATACATGTTTGTGGATCTTGTACCGGATCCCTTGATTTGCGGGACCACGATCTCCTTCCATAACTGACCACGATCTCCGCCTTTGACTTGGTCTTGATTAGGGTTTAGACGTTGGGCTTTAGTGCCCAATCGCACGGGGTCATTATTAGGTCGTGCCCACTCGGTTGGACCCGCCAAAGGCCCGAGCGGTTGGGCCATATCCCATCATACCCTCCCCCCAAATAGTCGAGTAACAACTATGCCGAGGTAAGGTGCCGAGGCTGGTTGGTGCTCGGCTGAGGTTGTTGTCGAAGGTGTTGTCTTTTTGACGTTAGGGCCGAATATGACGATCTGGGTCCGAACTGAGTTTGGCGGTTTTTCGGTCTGGGCGTGCACCGCTTGTCGAGGACCGGACTGAGTCGTCTATCATTGGACTGAGATGTCCTGCAGGAGGATATCGAGGTCCGACCTAGATAGCGATATCCGGCTGGGTAATACCGAGGTCCGAGCCGGATGAGATATCCTTCGATGATATCGAGGACCGAGCCGGATAGCGATATTCGCTCGATGATACCGAGGTCCCACCGGATAGCGATATCCGCCTCGATGATGCCGAGGTCCGACCGAGTCGTTCGACGTTGATAGCGACGCCGCCAGCGACGGGCCGAGGTCCGAGTCGAGTGATGATCGCACGACAGACCGCGTGTGCCGCAGGCCCTGATCACGCCATACGTGCGCGACGGTTGGTAGGCGCTGAAATGCGCGCGCGCCTACTCCCACATCAAATTGTAATTAGCCACGGGAAGTTGAACGGCAAGTTTGGGCGCCCATTTGCACTATAAATAGGTCCGAATGAGGAAACTGCTCACTTTCTTCTTCCCCATCGCTCGAGCAAAAGTTTCGTAGTTTTGCCGTAAATCCTTTCTCAAATTCATCGAGAAGCGAAATCCTTCCCTTAAAAATAAGTATGACTTCAGATCTTCTTCTTTGTCGGGTCTCAAGGCCCCGCCCATTCATCTCCCTCCCGAAAATGTTATTGAGATTAGGATTATATGTGTCATACCTGGAGGGTAGGTCACCGGGTATTAGCGCTAGGGCGCCAAGTCTCATCCGCTTGGGATGATTGTAAGGTCAAGGACGCTAGATCGCCTCCATCACGCCGACGTAATTAGAGTAGGCAGAATGCCACCTTCCGACCTGAGGCCCTGTGGTGCCTCGCCGATCCCGTGACCGAGCTTTGGCTTCTCCCGAGGGGTTCATAACGGTGTATGTAGACGCCATGAGGGCTGGTCTTAGGCTCGTTAGCCCCATTTTTTGCCCATTCGTGAGTATTTCCAAATTCCATATGCCAATTTACCCCAAACCCATTAGGTCGGTGGTCGACGGGCTTTCCTGTTATGGCCTAGCCGAGGAGTTCTCCTTCAAGTTTTGATGCGATTTTTAGCCAAGAATACGGGAGGAGTGTACTATTTTTCACCTCGGCACTGCTTAGGTAGCCGCCTCGGCAGGTGCCGCAGCGGCAAAACAAATATTTCTTTTGAGGGATGATGGGCACCCGAGCCACGAGTGGGGCCGGGTAGAATGAAAGATGTGAAGGTGAAGCCACCGGCTACATAGAGGATCAACTCAACATGCTCGTGAAATTTCAGAAGTTTCACCGAGGACGACCAATAATGCCGAATCGAGCATACATAGGTCAAAGGCCTGTGGTCGGGTCGAGCCGGGTGAGGGCACCCTCTTTTTCTTTTTCCTCATATGTCCGATCTCACTGTGTTAACAAAATTTTCTTCAGTTGTGTAGTGAAGCTGGAGTCGCGAAAGAAGGCCTCATCAACGCCGAGCAAGGTGCCTCCCAAGGTATAGATCTCTTCCATACTTGTTTTTATCTGCTCTCTGATGCGTACTAACTTGTTTTGTTCTCCAGGAAGTGAGCTCGGTGATTGGGGAGCTGCACCACGCTATCGAGTACATCACCGAGAGCTACGCCGCGCGAGGCGCCGAGCGGAGCACGCCGCACGGGCGTATGCCGATGCCGCGCGTGGCGCTGGCGAGGCGGAAGCCGATGCCGCAAAGGTTGCCGCAAAGGCCGCCTCAAGAAGAAAGCTTGGGCGCTGGAGGTCGCCGAGGGAGCTCGAGGAGGCGCGAGGAGGCGGCCGGGCGGCATGAGCTCGCCGACTAGAGTGAAAGCTTTGCCGCGTGTCAGGCCAATGTTGAGGGCCTTCGCCAAGAAGCTCGCCGAGTCGGAGAGCTTCTCACCTTCATCTCCGACCGGCCGCCGTGCTCGTGATACGGGTGGTGTCGATCACCGAGGAGTTGGCGGCCACCACGCCCGACTCGACAAGGTCAAGCATGGCTGGTCGAGGTCGCCCCCGAGCAATGTATAAGGAGTACGCCCGGGTGATCTCCGAGGTCGGTTCCTTCCCTGTGTTGGAGGCTTTGGCGGCTTCCACCTCCCTTCTGACGGCCGAGGCCGTTGCTCAGTGCAAGGTGGATGAAGACCCCGAGCCAGAACTTCTCACCGAGGCGCGGGCCGAAATCGAGGAAGCGAGCCGACCTCACAGCCCTTCCCGGCTGGTCAACAGCAGCAGCAGCAGAAGGTCGCAGGAGGCCAGAAGCCCAGAAAGAGCCCGAGGTCGCGGACCCATCAGAATAGGTTGATTTGCTGTGGTCGATAGGATCCCGAGCCTTGTAAAGTTTCCCACTTTTGTGAATAATAATAAATACAACTTTTGAAATGTGTGTTGTCTCTTTATTTTTAGCATCAGATTTCAATACCCTGACTCGATCATGATTTGTTGACCAAGCTAAAAGAGGTCCGAGGTGCCTCGCTAAGAAAGACGAAGAGGTGTTGCTTTGGAGAGCCGATCCGCCGAAATGACCCGCACTTTGGTCGGCATGGACGCCGCCAAGGCCATCTATCGGGTCAAGAAGAAGCCGCAAGAGGTCGAATGCGAGGTAGCACGCCCCGGCCGAGAACGAGAGCTTAAAGCTAAGGATCATACATCTTGAAGTCCGTGGATGATTTATCCGCTGACGTTATTCAGGGACGCTTGATGCAATGTGAGGAGCAACTCGAGCTGACGTAGGAGAAGCTGGCTCGGGTCTCGGAGGAACATGCGGAATATGAAGCGGTGATCCACCGATCTGGTGGTGTCACCATATCCGAAGCCGACGACCGAGTTAAGAGTTTGCTTGCCGAGGGCATGGTGCTAAGTGACGAGGAGGGGCCGAAGAGCAAGAATTTCAAAGATTGTCTTGATTCCCTAGTCAAATACCTCCAGATCTACGAGCTCGTCCGCGAGCGGCGTATGCCCAAGCCCTGTAGTCAGACTCCAGCCGATCCCGCCGAAGTGAGAGTTGAAGAACCCGAGGAAGGGGGCGGCTATGCTGACCATGCTGAAGTGCTTCGGTTGCTTGGTTCGGCCACAATGGGAGCAACCAGGGGTCGATCGTCGGTAGGTGCGAGGCGCCCAAGGACCTCAGGTCGGCAAGGAAGGACGGTGGTCGGGGCGGGTCGTAACCTCGCCAGCGACAGCTCAAGGGGTCAAGTCAAACCTCGGTTCCGAGAGTACCCCTTCAGCCGGGGTTCCGTGAGTGCCCTTCGTGTCGGGGCCCATCTGCGCTTTTCAATGTGCGGCTGGAGTATGCCGTGGTGGTGCCGACCTCATCGACCGGTGGAAGGCACCGAGTTCATCCCGGTGTTCATCGCCCTGTGGATTTTATCTCGAATCGTATAGCTTCAAGTGAGACTTGGCGGAGGGAGCTCTAAGCCGGAGTGACTTGTATATAGCTTAGACTTGGTGTATAGTAGTGAATGTATTTAGGCTTTTTACCGGTGTATATTTTCCCCAGAGAGGTACAAACATAGCTAGACTTGGTTTTAGCCGTAAATGTATTCATACTGCCATCAAGTGTATATCTTCCCAAATAAAGGGTATAAATTGACGAGATCCGATCCGACGCCGCTTGCATGTAGATGTTCACCATCGAGTTATCTCGTATGCATCGCATGTAGACGCTCAAATTAATGAGTTGTCTCGTATGCTTTGCACATAGACGCTCAAGTTCATGAGTTGTCTGTGGTGCCATCTTCGCAAGTGGCGCCCCTTTGAAGGTTAATTGTGGTTTATCCGAATGGATGTTCACATAGATATAAGATGAGACGAAGTGAAATACTCATTAGAAAAAAAAAATGTTTTATTGAATAAGTATATAACATCGCACTTCGGCAAAGCGAAAATAGGGCTAACATGATGCCGATCTGAAATCAAAGCTATGTAAAATACCTCCTCAAATGAGTGATATGCCAGGTTCGGGGAATAAGTGCACCAGATAGGTTAGAAAGCTTATAGGCCCCTTTGCCGAGGTCTTCGTGAACGCGGTATGGGCCTTCCCATGTCGGATCTAACTTGTTAAGACGCTCGGCTTTACTAGCTTCATTGTTTCGCAGGACGAGGTCGCCTACTTGGAGCGTGGAGGCTTTTACCCTCTTGTTGTAGTACTTGCGACCGGCACTTGTACTTGGCTTCATTTATGAAGGCGAGCTTGCTTTTTCCTCTAGAGCATCAAGGTCAACCGTGAGGTCATCCTCGCTGCCGCCTTGGTCGAAGTGAAGAGTACGCTGGCTCAGTCGCCGATCTCACCGGTATGACACCTCGGTCCCGTAGACTAAGTCAAGGGGTTTCTCCATGGAAGTCCGAGGTGTTGTTCAGGACCGAGGACTTGAGGAGATTTTCAACCCAATCACCTTTAGCTCGGCTCTAACCTCTTTTCAATCCTTGTACGATCGTGCGGTTCGTCACCTCGGTCTGACCATTCGCCTGGGTGTGCGACCGAGGTGAAATGTTGCTTGATCTTGAGCTCTTCACACCATCTTTGAAGTTTTTGTCACCGAACTGGGTGCCGTTGTCCGAGATCAAAACATGCGGTATGCCGAAGCGGAAAACTATGTTTTTCCACACGAATGTCTGAATCCTTCTGCTCGTGAGGCTCGAAAGTGGCTCCGCTTCGACCCATTTTGTGAAGTAGTCTATAGTCACGACCAAGTATCGAAGCTGGCCTGATGCTCGGTCGAAGGGGCCAACAATGTCGATTCCCCATTGCATGAAAGGCCAAGGACTCAAGGCTACTAAGGTCGGTCCGAGGTAGCTGACCGTGGCGTGAAGTCGGCACTTCGGCACTTTCTCGACGAGCTCGGCCGAATCTGACGAGGGTGGGCCAAGAATACCGACCTCGTGTCTTCTTTGAGAGAGCTCGTGATCCGATATGGCTTCCGCAAGATCCCAAGTGAATCTCGTTTAGCACGTAATCCGCCTCTTCTGGCCCAAGGCACCTCAGGAGTGGTTGAAGGTAGATTTCCTGTAGAGAGTGTTTTCATGCATGAGGTACTTTTGGGATTTGACCATCATCTTTTGGGCCTCCTGAAGGGATGACATATGTCTAGCCCTCGTCCCGAGGATCTATCTTGGATATTTAATTCACCATACATTGATTATAAACCTAGATGCGCCTATTTAATTAATTGCAACACGTAGGGTTTACCGTGTTTACCTTTTGATCCGCCGAGGTGGATCGAACGGGATGAACGGATCGAACGGTCGAGACTCGTGCTTGACCTTCCGAATGTATCCCTGCTACCCAATCTCCAACGCCGAGCGAGGACGATCTATGGAGAATGCTTCGAAAACACCCTTGCTTCTCACTTCACAATTTTCGAAACTCTCAACAAGACTATGAGGTGGGCGAAAATTCTATGTAGAATTGTGAGCATTGACCTAGACTTTATCTCTTACCATATATTTATAATGCATTACCATAATCCCATAAGGAAATGATCCATGCATATCCCATAAATATAATAATATCCTTATAGGATAAAGAGAATAAAATCTTGCTATAGAGAGCAACATGGGGACCGATTTTTCTCAAGCTAAAGGGCCTGGATGGGCCAGCCCAGGGATCAAATGCAAGGAATAAAGATGGGCCTCAAATAAATTAATTATCTTATGTTCAAATTTGTAACATAAATTAATTTATAAACATTTATTCATGCCACTAGAGAATAAATGTCGACTTACCCTTTATTACCAAGTTGAGTCGGGCTTGCATTTAGACATTACGAATCCCGTATTTAAGATATCGAACGTCCATTAATTTATTTATAGCAACTGACCGCTTAAAATAATTAATATCTTTAATTCCTTAAGCGCACCACTCAACCTTATTATTGTACTTGAGCTAACTCAACCTGCAGGTTTAGTACAATAAACTTTTGAGCTCCTTATGGGACGCCATCATCCTAAACGGATACGGTGACTGACATGTATAACTAGCGTGACATACAAGATCGCCACCACCCAAGATACAGAGAATCTGGTTAGAACATATAACCTCACCCATAACAAGTCAAAGTGATGGTCAAGAACTAATACTCACCTAATACCTTATCGAGGTTTAGATCATCGAAGTCACCGAGATCTTGGTTCTTCACGACGGTCGATAGAAGAACACATCTCACCGTGATCCTTCAATACGCCGTAGACGCATCAAAGATAGACAAGCAACTAAGTCAAGTCACTTCTTATCTATATCGCAGCCTAAACCGACAACTCGCCCTTAAGTTGTCTCACCAGGAAACTTTTATATCTCATTAAGCTTGACCAATCATACGCACTTTTGTGATCTTCTACACAATCGTATGATCTAACTTATATATGAGATAAGGGACACGATATATGCAATCAAGTATTCAAATCAGATAGAAGATTGTAATAGTGGTAACAGGAAACATTGTATACAAGCTCAACCAAACTGCTTTCAGTATACAAATCCAACACCTCCAGCCCATCCTGAGGTAGTGCACCTTCTTCTAGGTAGGCCTTTATGGGAGACAACCAGTTCGGCTCTATCTCAGTGATGATGCCGACGTGGGACTCCGCAATGCTTCTGGAATGAACTTCCTCCACTGGAGGATTTGTTGATGACGAACCCAACTTACTGAGGATGTCAGCTCGACTGTTTTCCCCTCGTGGAATACGATAAATTGCGGAATACCTGAATGAGGTCAGCATCTCCTTTGCCTTCTCAAGGTATTGCTTCATCCGATCCTCCTTGGCCTCGTATTTTCCTAGGACCTGGTTTACCACGACCTGGGAATCTCCAAGATTCGATTTTTCCACTTTCATTCCTTTGCGGCAGTAGTCCCGAGATCGCGCTTCGACTCCACCTCGTTGTTTGTGGTCGGGAAGGTAAACCGAAGTGAATAGGTCACTTCTTGTTTGTCCGGGCCAAGGAGCAGGATGCCTGCTCCGCTACCAGTTTTGCATGAAGCCCCGTCCACGTACATCTGCCAACAGTCATCAGGTGGGTTAAGGCGGGTTCCTCACCGTAGTGGCGAGGTCGGAGTAGCCTCTTTGGTAGGATCGACTCGCAAATTTGGCCTCTACCAGAAATCGCGAGGGCTTGCCTTTATGGCCGGCCCGGGGAGTATGAAATGTCATGCTCACGAGCTCCAATGCCCACTGGCTATACGTCCGATGACTCGGTTTTGACAAACTTGTCTCGGTGGTAAGTCAACAAGACTGGATGGAATGGGCTTGAAAGTAAGGTCGGAGACGCCGCTGGCATTCACCAGTGCCAACGCTACCTTTTCGAGGTCGGTGTACTGCCTCGGTCCTTTGAGAGCTCGGCTGATAAAGTAGATGGGGAGTTGTCGTCCGATCTCATCTCGCACCAATACCACACTGATTGCCTCATCCGAGGTGGCCAAATATAAAGAAAGGAGCTCGCCTTCTTTCGGGGCGGTCAGGGTGGGCAGGTCGGTGAGATACTCTTTCAGCTGTGTGAAGGCGACGTGGTGTTCTTCCCGCCAGGAGAAGTCCGGAGCTCTCCTTAAGATCTTGAAGAAGGGTAGCTGCTTCTCGACAGCCCTTAGGAATCTACTAAGGGCAGCCAGACATCCGATGAGTTTGTGGATCTCACGGATGGTTTTTAGTACTTGCATGTCAAGTACCGTTTTGACCTTAGTGGGATTCACCTTCAAGCCTTCTTGAGAAACCCAACATCCCAGAAATTTCCCCGTTTTTACCATGAATGTGCACTTTTGGGGGTTGAGCTTGAGGTCGACCGACCGAGGAGTCGGAGGATAGTTCGAGGTCGCCGGCGCAACTTTCGCTTTTTTACTTTTGACCACGATATCGCCGACGAGACCTCGACGATCTTCCCTATATGATCTTTGAATATAGCGCCCACCATCCTCCGGTAGGTAGCTCCGCGCCAGTCGAAGGCATTTTTCGCACGCCAAGACACCGTCGCGAGGAACGCCGCCTTTGGAGCATCCTCCTAGCTCATCGTGACTTGGTGGTACCCTTGTATAGATCCAGAAATCGAAGATCTCGTGGCCCACCAAAGGCCTCCACCTTCGACAATATCGTGAGAGGGTAGCAATCTTTTGGGCGTGGTTTGTCGAGGTCGGTATAGTCGACACACACGCGCCACCCTCCTCCTCGGCTTTCGGACCACGATCGATTAGCTATCCAGTCGGGTATTTGACCGAACAGATCTTGGCCTCCCGAGTCGAGTCACCTCGCCTCTTATGACCGGCCCTGCCGTGAAACCTCTTCTTCTCGCCGAACCGGTTTGGTAGCCGTGTCGATGTTGAGGCGATGAGTGATGAGCTCGGGTGACACTCGGTCATGTCGAGTGGGGACCACGCGAACACGCCCTGTATTCCCTCGTGTCGTATGACATGCCGTCAATATCACTGACCACAGGTGCCGACCTTGACGACTTTGGAGGGTCATCGTCGCATAGTTGAAGGTTCTCGGTCAGTCGTCCCGGTGTCGCCTCGAGGTTCTCAGAATTGCTAGGCCCGGGTAAGGCCACATCTTGGGTTGAGACTCGTAGCATTCTTTGGTCGCCGCTTGGTCACCCCGATGCTTAGCACTCCCACCGGGTGGGTATCTTGATGGTGAGGTGGTACACCGAGCGACGGCTTTGGTGGCGATAGCCGCCTCTTCCCGTAATGATGTTGTACGGAGAAGGAGCTCGGACCAAGAAAAATTGAATGGCCTTGGTGATCGACCGGGAGCACGCCTACTGTAACCGGAAGGGTAATGACGCCTCGGCCGGACCGCCTCCTAAGTGAAGCTCCACACCGGGATGGTGTGGGATGTATTTGAATCCTCCGACCGAAGTTTATCCAGTAACTCGAAAGATGATGTCGACGGAGGCACCAATGTCGATGTAGACCCGGTGGATCGTTTTGTTACCCACCACGGCTTGTATGGTGATGGCATCCCGCGGGCATGATCTGGGCATTGGGTCATCTTTGGAGAACACGATGTTCTCACCGTCCCGAGTCGCTTATTTTTCGGCTCCTGGGACCGCCTCCGAGCTTCATTTTTCAACGACGACCACGCTGCCTTCGTGTGGGTCATCGCCGAGGTCGGCCCGTAGTTGTTGCTACCCATTCTTTCCTCTCATGATTCTTGTTCCCCGCCCAGTCGGCCGAGGTATTTCTTAAGCGCCTCCTTCGACGAGCTCGCCGATCCGGGAGCCCAAGTTTCAGAATCTTCGGTATTGTGACCATACCCTGGTGATAGTCACAATACTTCTCCGTCGACCTCTTCTCGATCCTCCTTTCATAGGAGGGGCTTCGGAAGAGCTCAGCGTGGAGCTCAAATATCTCCGCCTCGATTTGAGCAGACGGGCGCGCTGTCGCTGTGGTTTGGCCGAGGTCCCAGCTCGACTAGATCGGGCCCTTCGATCCTCTCAAGGCACTTCGCGATCAAGACCGACCTCGGTCATCCGGCTTCTTTCTTTCAACCTCCGCTCATCCCGCATCTCTTTCTTTCGATCCGACTCGCCTCCTTTGACGTAGTTATCGACCGTGGTCCGTAGGCGACTAGCTATCTTCGGCTTTTCCCGTGTGATCTCTTTATTCAAGGCGCCAGTCTGATCCCGCTCGAACGCATTGATGATGTAGAGATCGCATTCTCATCAATTTTGAGAGACTCCTTGATGAACCTCGAGACGGTTCGACATCGCCTCGCCCCGCCCTGGCGGATGGTGAGCAGGTCGGACGGTCGCCGAGGTGGCATCTTCCGTAGAAGCGCCACTTAAACCGATCCATGAGATCCCGGAAGGCAGTATGCTATTCTCGGGCGAGGTGAACCAACGTCGGGCGTTGGAGATTAGTACCTCGGGGAAGATTTTGCACATATGAAAATCTTCCATTCCTTGATTCGCCATGTTAGTGGTGTAGGCGAAAAGGAAGTCGGAGGGGTCCCCAAGACCATCGTAGGCAGCGATGTTGGGTGCCCTGTATCGCTGGGGCAAGGGCGTGTCCAAAATTTCTTTGGAGAAAGGAGAGATGATTCTCCCGTACAGGTCGAACCCCGGGAGATCATTGCCATCTCTCTCTGGAGGGTGGAGACCGTAACGGCGCTCATCATCTCTTCGAGGGAGTTCGGCCCGCCTCCTCTCTCTTCCGTCCCACTCGCCTCGGGCGGCGTGCCGAGGTGGTGAGCGACTTCGCGGGCGATGCGGGGGCGAATGGTTGCGACCATCCCGGCGAGATGATTGACTTCAGGCAGCGGGTGATGTACGTGTTCTCGGCTATTGTGCCGAGGTGAACATTGATCACTTCGGTGGGGCGAACGACCCCGGGCGCCCGTAACCACCAGTTCGGGTACTCTTGAGGTGCCCACTCTGTTTGTCCTATGGTTGAGGAAACTCTGGAATTGGCCGAGATTTGCGTTGAGGAACTCGGACACTGCACGGCTGAGGACCTCATGAGATCGGTGAATCGCCTGTTCACTGGTATTGAGGTCGGCATCTTCCTCTTCGTTAGGGCGGCGATCCTGAGGGTGTATGGGAATGTTCTCCATGTAACCCTCAGGTGTGTTGCCGCTGGTGGCGTCCGCGATCCCCTTTCCGCGGCGCTGCGTGACTACCTGATCATCCTCTGCGCGGTTGTTGCCGGCACCGCCGGCGGTACTAGCGTTTGCACGAGTTCTTGCCATTGAGGTGTAGGAAAATGAAGCTTTTTGTTCAAAAGGTTCCCACAGACGGCGCCAATGATAAATCTAGTGTATATAAATATACGAGATTTAAGAAAAGCAGTAAAGAACACAAGATTTTTTACGTGGTTCGATCCAGAATGAGATCTACGTCCATGGAGGTGATGATCCTCAATACTTTCACTATAATCGGATTACAATGAGTGTATCTAATAGCTCTAGTATTCAATAAGTTGCTAACCCTTCTACCGTCGATTTAACCTCTATTTATACATGTTTGTGGATCTTGTACCGGATCCATTGATTTGCGGGACCACGATCTCCTTCCATAACTGACCACGATCTCCGCCTTTGACTTGGTCTTGATTAGGGTTTAGACGCTGGGCTTTAGGCCTAATCATTTGGTCATTATTAGGTCGCCCACTGGTTGACTCGCCAAGGGCCTGAGCGGTTGGGCTTATCCCATCAGGCTTCCTTAATTGTTGCCAGAATAAATAGATTAGCTAGAACTCATAATAGAATAAAAGCAAAAGATAATTAAAATAAAACAAGAAAGTCACGGTTACTGGAATAATGAAGAAGAAATAAAAATGGTTGATAGCTTCCCAATGTTCACGTCAAAATGCCTTCTGGAATGCAAGTTGGAGGCGTGAGATTTGTCTTCTCAGATTAAAGCTAGAGGCGTGGAATTGTATGCTCCCAAACAACTAAACTAATTAATATATATAACCTAAACTTAAACTAAATGGGCCGAAACAAAAGGCCTAAAACATAATAAAATAAAATCCAACTAAAAAGACTTCCAAAATAATAATAAGCACCCACAATAATATTCATTCAATCTATTGTCTTCAAAATCCTTCTAGTTTTTTCTTCCAAAATAATATCAACACCTACAAAATCCACAAAATATGAAATTAGTTTCATAAAATATGATTAAGTAAATATTAAGCATTTAAACTCATCAAAAATCATTCAAAATATGCATATAACGTACGCCTAATCAAACATGCTGCAGCAGCTGCACCAAAAATGTGTGTTTTCCCAAAACCAGGAGGACCATATAAGATAACAGGGAATATACCTAATGAATCAAAGAACTCTGTTGATATCTCCGATAATGTGACATGCATATAAATAACACATACTTGTATTCGGACACTAAAAAGTACCGCACATATTCTTTGCATACATATTTTGTATCCTAGAACACTAGTAAAGAGCTTATTAGCTCACATTTCCTCTAGATCGTCGAAGCTTCTTAGTAAGTGGTGCTACTATCAAGAAGAAGAATCTGTTTCATTTTTGGAGCCGAAATGTCGGACCGTGAACACTAGCTGTAACGTATCTAATCTTGTTGAGACAAGTCTTCCTTGACTCAATTGTTCTAACATCACGAGTAACATTCAAATATGAGTTTGTGTTTTGTAGTTTAATCTATTGTTTTGTTGTCTCATTTTCTACTTTTCTATGTTATTATTATTGGGTTTGTATATTAAAAGCAAGATGTTTTATGTTTGTATATAATGTTACTAGTTCACTATTATTTTAGTATCTGAATTGTTAATATATTAAATATGAATGTCCATTTATCTCATCATAAAATAGATCATATGGTGTATTGTAGATCACGAAAGATCATATGATTGGATTAATTTTATGAGATATAAACTAATATCATAGCCGAAATAATTTGAAGACGAGTTGTTGGTTTAGGCTACAATGTAAACAGAAAATAGTATGTCTTGATTACTTGTTTCTACTGATATGTCTTTACGTATTGATAATGATCACAGTGAAATGAGTTCTTCTATCTGGCAATAGTGAAGAACCTAGATCTCGATGACTTAAATAATCTAAATCCTATATGATTTCAGCTGTATATACGTGATTGACTCTCACTTTGAGTATTATAGTTGAGAGATATGTGATAACTAAAAAAATATACTCCGTTTATTGGGTGAGAACAGTTTGTAATGATATTTGAAAATCTGTATTAGGTAACCATATCCAATTTAGGCTGATGACATCCCTTTAAGGAGTTCAAAAGGTTTATCGTATTAAACCCTACATGTTGATTTGATCAGATATGATAATTAAATTAAGTGATATTACTTAAGGAACTAATTATTTAATAATTTATAATTAATTTATTTGAGTTGTCAGAAGCTTAAATTAATTAATGGATATTCGATATCTTAAATACATGGATTATTTAAGTTTAATACAAGCCCTTACTTAAATGAAAGTAAAGAGGCAAGTCATATTAATTATATAGTGGAGTGAATTAATTATGTTATGGGCTAAACATAAGAAATTAATTCATTTGAGGCTCATCTTTATTCATTCTATTTGATCCTTAGACTGACCCACTAAAGTTCGTGTAAGAGCATAAGTCGAAACCTGGAGTATTGGGGTCTCCCCCATTGTATTATTATAATATTATTCATTTTGGAAGATATTATGAGATAAATATAATATTTTTAGATATATGGAAATATATCAGATAAGATAAAAGACTTTCTAGATATATAGTAATCATTATCTGTTAAGGAGATTGTTGGGAAAATTCTATCTTAACTTAGTGTTTGATTAGATTCCAAAACATCTCTGATGATTACCTTGTTGATGTAACACAATGTTGCTCAGATGTTAGGGAGTCAGTCTTTTATATCTATAGGTTTCAGTAGAAGAATCATCAGTATAGACATGTAATACTCAAGGAGTTCAAGAACCAGTATTGAAGCCAATATTACTGATAGATGTATTAGTACCAACGCTACTAAAGACTGAAGACTAAGGACTAAAGTCTCAGCACTACTAAAGATAAAAAAAGTTAAGAAAATGACTAAGTGCCATATTAGAAGAAGTGGAATCAAAGTTGTTGGTTATTTACGTCAAAGATGAAGTATCTATTGAAGACTCTAAATCACCATACTGAAAAAAGACATAGTCCAAGCTACTGAAAGAACATGGAGTTGACTCTACTGGATCCAGAATCAATGTACTAAAGAAACACAGAGTCAACCTAACTGAAGAAACAAGAAATTATTTAAACATTGAGTGTTTGACTTTCAATGTATCAGAGTAAATCTATAAAAGATCCTGACAAGTCAGAGCTACTTTTTAGAGGTGCAAAGCTCAGATGTTCGATGTTGTAGACACGAAAAACAATGTACGATGATTCAAAAGGAAGATTTCAAACGACAAATGGAATAGATGTGATTGGTCTTCCCTCCAATGATACTTTTCATCGACTCTCCTATAAATACCCATAAAATCCAACGTTTGAATGTTACCGAAAATGTTGTGCATTCAAACTCACAAGAGCTTAAGTTCATATCTTCAAAAAGCTTTCAAACTGCATATTTCGAAAAGAGATTTCAAAAGTGTTATCAACAAATTATCAGAGCTCAAATATGGATTTCAGCATACACTCCCTTGGCATCTAGGCTATAATCTTGTAATATGATAAGACTAGAAAACTTTGAGTTGTCGTCGATGACAACTCAAATCTTAAGTTGGAAACCCCTCTATCAAACTCTCTTAAAATTTGAAGTAGAAATTGGGCAAGTAAGCAACAAAGTGTTCGTTGCTGAAAGCTTGATTTTTTTTGCACGTGTAAGCAAGAAAGTTAGGTTAACTGCATCCATAAGTAGTCAGAGACTTTCTAGTATCAGTAAGTGTAGGAAGACATGACAAGTTAGCCGAAGTATAGATAAGATGAACTTTTGTACTTAGGTTTAATCTCGTACCCATAAGCAAGACAAATCCTAAGTAGTGGATTGACTGTGTTATTAGTTCGTGGACTTTGAGTTGATATCTCCGAACCATGTTAAAAACTAACTGTGTTATTTACTTTTAGTACTTTACATTCCATTTATTCAACTGAACATTACTCAGCACACGCAACATATCATACTGTTTAAAATCGTCCATCAGTATCACTTTGAAACTGACTAAGCCAATATTCGACTAAGTATTTTATCAATATCAGTTTCCAGTAAAGGAAAAACTTAACCACCACAATTCCGCACTCACGTTAGTTATCAATCCAATTAATCAGTTGATTCACTTTGAAACTGACTAAGCCAATATTCGACTAAGTATTTTATCAATATCAGTTTCCAGTAAAGGAAAAACTTAACCACCACAATTCCGCACTCACGTTAGTTATCAATCCAATTAATCAGTTGATTCAGCATTCAGAAGAATTGTTAACTGATACACTTAGTACGAGACTCCCCGAACTTGAACTGATTAACAATACTGACATCAGTATTGAACTGTCATCAGTAAACTGACATCTACTTACCAATAGAACGACCGGTCTTATTTCAAGAAAAAAAATTAATTTATTTTAACTGGTGTATCCACCTTATACACCAGCATGACCCCAAGGGACCATCAATTGGTATCAAGGCATGTTGTTTGCAAGAACTATTGACTCAACCCTAGTGGTTGTTCAAACTGAACATATCTAAAAACGTATATATCTTTCCATACTGCTGCATATTTTGCTATGATGGAAACTAACTATAGCAAATTTGTAGATAAATCTTATTTTACCGCTTTCCGATGATCTATCTTGGATGTTTAATTCACCATACATTAATTATATACCTAGCATGCATTTATATAATTAATTTCAATACATAGGTGTTTACTCATGTTTATCTGCGAATTTCTGGGATATGAGATCAATGGCAGACTCCAGCTTTGATCTTCTGGATTTTATCTCAGATGCCTATTCTCCAATACTGAGTGAGAGCAATTTATGAAGAACACTGTAAAATTTCGTCTCCTACTTTGATCTATGTGATATTCGAAAATCACAACAAATGAATAGGATTGTTTCTGATTTTATCTCACCTTGTATTTATAATACATTCCTAGAATCCTCTTTAGATAGGATCCTTGCATATCTAATAAATACAATAATATCTTTGAAGATAAATCATATCTAGAATAATTATCTCTTGATATCTAATAATATTAGATAATAGGATGTGCGAAAACAACAGTAGCAACAGGCCTTGATGGGTCAGCTCAGGGATCCAATCCAAGGAATAAAGATGAGCCTAAAATAAATTAATTATCATATAATATGTCCAGAATATAAATTAATTCATAAACATTTATTCATTCCACTAGAGAATAAATGTTGAATTACCCCTCTATTATCGAAGTTGAGTCGGGCTTGTACTTAGACTTACAAATCTCCGTACTTAAGATATCACACGTCCATTAATTATTTATAGCATTATGACTGCTTAAAATAATCTCTTTAATTCCTTAAGTAGTACCACTCAACTTTATTATTGTACTTGAGCTAACTCAACTTGCAGGGTTTAATACAATAAACATTTTGAGCTCCTTAAGGGGACGTCAACATCCTAAATGGATACAGTGACTCGATACAGGTAACTAGCATGACATACAAGCACTGTCACCACCCAAGATGCGTAGAATCTTGGGTTATCTCATGTAACCCTCACCCATAACAAGTCAAAATGAAGATCAGTAACTCATACTCATCTAAAAACTTATCGAGGTTTAGATCAACGTAAAGTCACCGAGATATAAGTTCTTCACGATGGTCAGATAGAAGAACTCATCTCACTGTGATCCGTCAATATGTCAAGACGTACCAGCATAGACAAGCAACCAAGTCAAGTCACTTTTTATTTATACTGCAGCTTATACTGATAACTCATCCTCAAATTATCTCAGATGTGGTCCTTTTTATATCTCAACTAGTTTAACCAATCATATAGACTTATGTGATCTTTTACACACTGTATGATATAACTTTTGTATAAGATAATGGGACAAACATATGCAATCAAGTAAACAATTCAGATATGAGATTGTAATAGTGGTAACAGGAAACATTGACAAACTCAACCATTCTGTTTTCAGTTTATAAATCCAACAAGATCAACGTCTCTTCACACCCTTGCAGTAGACAACTATGAGATTTGGAAATTCAGACTCAAGAGCTACCTCACTGCATAACATTGCCGAATATGGGAGGTTATTACTAACGGGCCAATCATCATCAAAGAAAATATCACAAAGGCTAGCACCGAAGCTGGCAAAGACCCAACCTATGAATTCAAGCCTATGGATCAAGTTGACTTCACATCCGAAGAGAGAAAGCAAGACGAGCTAGAGAAACTGGCAAAGAAAATCATCTCCGAAATAGTTCCTGACTCACGCATTGTGTAGCTGATGAAACGTAATACAACAAAGGAGATATCGGACGTACTAGAGAGTTGTGCAGGCCCAAAAGAGATCAAAGAAAAAAGCTACCAATGGCTTTTCAGAAGTTCGACAACTTCAAAAAAAAGATGGAGAATCCATTGATGACATGGAGCTCAGATTTGCAACAATCATCAATGAGATATCCGTCCTACGTAAAGACAAATACACTCAACGAGAGATCAACCTAAAGCTCATATGGACCCTCTATGCTACTGACTGGAAAGTCTATACAGTAGCACTTCAGAAGAAAGCTGGTTTTAATAAGATGTCAACTGACAAACTCTTCTCAGTACTGAAAGTTGATGAGTACGACATCAGGTGTACTGAAAAGTCATCTAAAGCCGACACTTCTGAAGAAGAAGCTCAACTCAACACGTCCAAATAGGCTACTGTAAAAGCTGACAAGAGCAAAGAACCAAAGAAGACAGCCAAAGAAAAGGACGAATACAACAACGATGATTTGCTGACTAAGTATACGCTGATGGCTGAAAGATTAGGGAAAATGGAAGCCTGACCGAAGAGGTACTAAGTATCGCAAGAAAAGAAGCGACCACAATAGAAGCTGTAGAGAAATATCCAACAAGGATCGGATTGACGAGAAGCCTAGCCGACCTGAATACAAGGGTGATGAGTGCTTTAACTATGGAAAAAAGGGGCACTTCAGAAATGACTACCCCAAACTAAGCCACAAGGAAAGCACTCAGAGTCGAACACGACAAAAAGTGCATTAGCGCAAGGCCATGGTTGCTAAGAAGGCCAGTACTTCCAGCTCATCAAGCAGCTCTTCCAGTACTGACGAAGAGAGTCAATGCTTAATGGCTAGAGAGATAAGTAGCTACGTCGATAGCTACATGGTTGGAATAGACAATGGCCTCGATGAACCAACGGTAACTTCCCGACTATCTACTGAAACTCTCTCCCAAACTATTATATTTTCTAAACATGTATTAGAATATGAAGATACCTCAGTCAAGTGGGATGAAATGGAACAGATCATGGTTGACTATAGAACAGTTATGAAGATGTATGATAGAGCCATGACTAAGAAATAAAAGTTGACTGAGAAGTTTCAGCTTGCTGGGAAAAGTCGTCAATCTGATGCTCCCACTAAAGCTGAGATGAACTCAATCCAAGTTCAGCTGTGAATGGTGATTCCACAAGTGGCACCAAAATTGTATTTGTTAAGACTACTGAGAAGCTGAAAGCTCCAGTGATTGAACAAAAGGGCAGAAGGCAAACTGAGAAAACCCAATGGCCTAAGTATAAATTACTTAGACGAACTGATCCTATCAGACAAGCTTAAGTGACTCAACTGAGGCACTCTTTACAGAAGATTTCTCAACATATGAAGTCTGTCACCTCCAGCCTGAAAGTATACACCAACATACATCCTGTTTAACCAAAATTACACCTCTAAGTTCTCACAATAGCCTGAAAGTATACACCAACATATATCCTGTTTAATTATTTAAATATATAAAAATAATTTATTATTTCACATGTTCTCGAACATGTTCACAAACTGGCTCGTTTGAGTTCGAACCGAACATCCCTAAGCTCGAGCTCGGTTCGAGGCTCGAGTTCGGCTCATTTGCAAAACGAACAAATTTTGAACGAATTTTTTTCGAGTCGAGCTCTGAATAACTCACGAGCAGCTTGGTTTGTTTACACCTATAAGTGTTTAAACTTTCATTTCAACATTAATTTTCACATCCTTAAATCAGCGCAAACGTATGCGTATTTCACACAAACACACACACCGGCTGTTGTTCTCCACATTCTTATGAAGTTGAGAAAGTCTAAAAAGCCTAAGCCGCGTATAGAATCACCATCCTTCTATTCAAGAAAACACAATTCTTACATAGATACATAACAAAATCAAACATTCACAACGCACTGAGCATTGTTGAAGAGCTAGCCCACATGAGTTCCAACAACAACGAGAGCAACAGCAGCAGCAGCAGCAACTATGCACCACGACAACCAACAAAGGCAAGACAATGGCTCGAGCTTTTGGAAAAGCTGGAAAATCTCTTGCTAAAGTTGCATAGGATCACAGAAACAAAACAAAACTCGGAACTAGTAACTAGTATATAATAGTTATATGATCTATCTTCATGTGCTGATGGAGTCTGTTTCCACTAGTTTCCGTGTCTTTTCACATGATTGAAGTGCTTTTACACAATATGTAGCAGATTACATGTGATAAGGGCTGCTCTTGTTTGTACTGTCTATGTTAGAAATGTATACTATCCCATAATTTGTTCTACTGTTAACTGTAATATTAGGCATCAGCGGCTCCTTTTTATTGTTAACAACAATAATCTAGCATCTAAGCCATTTGACTATATTTTTAGGCATATGATATATTTCCTTACAGTAGATATGGACATTATAACACATATACATGTTCGCTTATGACAAAACTTCTTACATATGGCATGGCAAGCTAAGGTTAGCAAGCAAACTATGGATGAAAGCAAATTCTACTCTAGACCAAATAGGGAAAATATTGAGCGGGGAGAATAAAAATCATATTGATCATGCAAATGCTAACGAGACCAAAGGATGCTATTAAACTATAAAAGAACTCTTTGATAGTACAAAATCTCAAGGCAAAAATGGAACATTGGTATAGGGATAAAGATAAAAGAAAAACTCAGTTTTCTACACTTTTTGAACTAAGAGTGATAGAGTTTGCTTATACATACATGTCAGGCAGCAAAAACCTCGATGATCAATTTAGTCACTGATTTCACCATTCTCTTCATCATCACTGATATCATTATAGAGTATAGGCTCTTCATCATCTTCTACAGTGTCAACTTCCATGGAAGAATCTTCAGATGCATTGTCATCACTGTCATCCTCATCTTCATATATAACAGGTGCTATTATATGATTCTCCTCAACTCCGTCGTCAACAGACTGTACCCAAAATTTGGGATTCAGGGTATAGTTCTCATATGTTAAAAAAAAATATAAAACAATCAACAGTGTGCACTCACCTCTGCAAAAAGCAAGTCCAAGCAACTTGATAGTTGAAGAGCAGGGTTGAAGGTTGAGACTCTTGATTCTATTATCTGCGTATACATGATAAAATTATTCTTAATTATTCAGTGGAAATATAATTCCCTAATCAATATAGATGTACCCTAATAATCCCTAGCTAAGCATGAGAAATCCTCTTACCTGAAATAGAGAGTTTAGAGCAGCCAAGGAAGATTCTTGCGACATTATACTGCTAGAATGCTGAAGAAGTAAACTTCTGAGCCATGGAAGAGCACAGGCCAAAACAGCACCCCTGTAAATTATATGCAAAAGCAAGCGTTTTGAAGAACGACTGAGACTGTAGTTAGTCACTGAAAAGCCATCAAGTTTCATACTACACAATTGATGAAGTGATTCCTGCGAGGAACAAAAATTACTAATGTAATCTTCAGGACAATCACGACTAGTTAAGTACGTCTATCTCTTGTACTCCTAAAATTTGAACAAAAATACTTTCAGCCAAGAACCAATACTGCCAGAAATTGTTAAAATACAAATATCTGACTTGTGGAAGTATAACATTCAGCCAGGTTCAAAATTTTCAATAAAAAACAAAACTGATTATCCAGTTATGAAACAAATATGAATATTAAATGAATAACAGGAGATATTATTATTAGACAACAAACTTTTTGGAAGACAAGAGATTTATGAATCACAGCTAGTTATTAATTTTTGAAGTTGTCTTACCTTAACTGGATTATTGGCACGAGAGACTTTAAGAACTTGAGAACATCAGAAGGATTCAACAGTGAGAGTGAGTTTGCAATTACCTGCATACAACGCATGTAATCCTATATCATACAAAACTGAAGCTCCAACCGTCTACTTTCATATACAATGTGTGAATAGAACAACCATTAAAGAGAAGGTAGTGAAAATACTAACCTTCTCATCTTGTCTGTATAAGCAATCTATGAGAAGGGCTCGGTCATCAGCATGCAGTGCTTGCTTAACTAAGATATTAACCGAGTCTGCACTAGGTGGCTTTGCCGGAAGAGAAGAGTCTGCATTTTCAGGGTTTTGAGCTTCGTCCTTTCCTTCCAACTTGAGGCTTGCAAGCTTTTCGCCCATGGTTGGTTCACTCAAGTCATAAACAACATTAACTTCATCTTTATCCCCAATACCTTAAATCCACAAGGAAACTAGATGTGCTTCAAAGCTCCAGAAAGGTATACTCCTAGCTATGTTTAAAACTACAATAATCACTATTAGTAACCTCAACTGATAAAACGCCACAATGTGTGTAAAGGGAGGTCTATTCAACCTTGCTATTTCAGACAAATTTTTGAATTGGACGCATGAAGCATATGTATGGTAGGTGTGTTACACAGTTAAATCAGAATATCAAGATTTTGCCCTGCCCAATATTTGATGGTATAGAGCGAGAATATATCAGTTCCACCAATACAACAATATGTAAATTATGACCAACAATAATAGTAAACAAAATTTTGGAGGATAATCAGAACTCCTAGACGGAAAATACACTTCTTCTTCCACGCACATCCAAATCACAATGACCAAAACTTGGTCAGAATCAGAGCTAGCACAATAAACAAAAATTACTACATTAGAAACTTCCCCCCAACTGATAAGTACACCACCAGGCCAAAGTCTTGAATTCGGCATCATTAAAACAATCAGAATCATATGTAAACTTACTCCTATGCAACAAAACATCACTGGTTACTCCCGTCTCTCGGCTTTTCCTTTTCGAAGATTTTTCTTTCTTTCCCATGGCTTCTGCACTCAGTCAAGCAACAACTTTAAGAGAAGACAGCGAAGAACTCCCTCAACATGGAAGAAACATAAAGAAAAAGGTCGAACCAGAGCAACAAAACTAGAAAGGCAAACGAGAAATTTCTTCAAACTTGGAGAACTGATGAAATATAGAGAAATTGGCAAGTCCACGAGCAAGGACGGACACGGCGGCGGGGAGGCGGAGAGGAGCGGTGGCGTTGGTGAACCCTTTTAAAACCCTAGACTTTCCGTGTCCGTAGAAACCAAGAAAATGTATTATTCATTAGTCCACAAAAAATGGGCATAAGCAAACATTTTACAAAGAGAAAAGTTTTTATATAACAGTTAAGAATGTTAATTATAGTATCAACATAAAATATCAAATTATAATAATTTTTTAGTTTATCGATTATTATCACCAAATAAGCACTAATAGGTCCAACTATTTAGTCGGACCTATTGGCACTATTTGGTGATAATAATCCCAAAGCCGCAGAGACGGCTATAATTTGATATTTTTATGCCGCTACTATAATTGACATTCCTTAACTTGGATGGCTATATACATGACATTTTTATGTTGGTGGCTATAATTTGACATTCCTTAACTTGGATGGCTATAAATATGAATTTCCACTTACTACATTACACATCTTAATCATTCACCTAGGCGGGTTCTTAACAACAAAGAGGACTTACAACATCATGTTGCCTAACAAGTTAAGTCTGTCCTGGTCTTTTAGGCCTCAGAAGCTTTTGTAGCTCTGATACCAAATGGGGGGTAGGGTGTGTTTTTTCGGGTTACACATTAAATCACAGAAATGAAATAGAAATTATACCGATAGAGCTCACACGTAACACTTTTATGTAAAAACAGGACAGAGCCTTCGCTTCCGTAAAATATGTTCAATGAATTGAAGGATTTTTTTTATAGGATATCGATATAGTATTTGGCTCTTGGGATGGATATAGAATTTGCTATCTACTATAGGAGTAAGAAAAAAGAAGTTTAGAAACTCACGGTCATTGAGAATGCAAAGATATTTTATCAATTCTCTCGTCGGTTGTTCTTGATTATGTATTACAATGTCTTTTTATAGGCAAAAGATAACCAACATCTAATGGTGCTACTACTATTCTAAGAAGACATCACACCTAAAAAAGTAAGACATAACACCTATCCACCTAAAACAAGACATAACACCTATCCACCTATCATATCTTATCAATAATGCTTTCTATCATTTAGACGTTATATCCTATAACATTTTCCTTTAACAAAATCTCTGTCATCAAAATGGGAGAAATTTTTTGTTGACTAATGTATTAGCCTTCAAGTAAATGTTTAAAATAAGGCGTTGGTAAAAAGTGGAAATTCATATATATAGTCATCCAAGTTAAGGAATGTAAAATTATAGGCACCAACATAAAAATGTCAAATTATAGCCAACTTATTGGCCCTATTGAGACTATTATCACCAAATACATATTGGTACTATTTGGTGATAATAGTCCCAATAAATAGATGAATTGGCTATAATTTGACATTTTATGTTGCTATATAATTGACATTCCTTAACTCTACTACTATATAAAAACTTTTCTTGTAGTAATGGTATTATATTGATGTGTAGAGTTTATTTTTGAGAAACTCTTAAACCATATATATGTAAATTATGTTATGTTGTTGTTAAAATAAAAATTGGGATATGTTTAATCATAAGACTAAGGATGGTATACGGATTTGTTTGAAGCTTTAGGGTAAGAAATTTTTTAATCATAGATCAAAACTCTTGTGTTCAATCTGATTTTTCAGACTCGGAAAATTTTAAGGATAAGCATAAAATATCTGGTGATAATCATAATTTTGTTTGTTAATTTGAACGAAAATTTAAACACATATTACATTCAGAAAATAATCATTTAAATAGTATTACAGATTTAATTATAAATTTAAACCGCAATTTAGAAAAGAATAAAAACGATAATTATAATTTACTTAAAGAAATAATACAAAGTAATCAAGAAAAGAATAAA
Organism: Salvia rosmarinus; assembly: GCA_036937905.1. NCBI lineage: Eukaryota > Viridiplantae > Streptophyta > Magnoliopsida > Lamiales > Lamiaceae > Salvia > Salvia rosmarinus. The sequence goes on from CM072813.1 coordinate 45,406,919, forward strand.
TTAATTAAACAGATTAGTGAAATTTTTGACTATATTAAAGAACAAAATAATCAAATCATTTCGGAAATTAAACAGTTAAATAAAAATTTGTCTAGTAAAACTGAAATCAATCAGTTAAGTTATTTAATAGAAAATTTAAAACCAAAGAAAGTTGAATTAGAAACTAAAAAACTATTAGGAGAAATTGAATTACAAATCAGTAAAACTTTTAATAAATTAGAAACAAAAATAAATAATAGACCAATAGATCAAGATATAGATAATAATACACAAGCTATAAATAATTTAAGCTTAGGTTCATAAGAAAGACCTAAAAAAATAACCCCCTACAATATATAATTATTGGAAACCTAAAAAATGAGTAATTTTAGACCATTTTCTGGACATTCACAAACTATACAAAGAAGGAAGAAATTCTACAAGTAATATAAATGAAATTATTACTTGTATACATTTTACATAGAATTTTAAGTTCTAGAAGAGGATCTGGAAGCAATAGTTCTCAACAAACTATACAATTAGAAGAAGAAATAGATGTTGATAGAAATTTAAAATTTATAATAATCATAGTTTTGATATTTTACAACCAAGAGTTTTATATCAAGCAGGAATAATAAATATAAACACAAGTTTTATCAGAGGAAGTAGAGAAGTAAGTACTAGAGTAGTTGATGGTACAACATAATTTATAGATTTACTATCTCCAGAAACTATAAAGAAATTAATTAAAAGTAATAACTATTTTCACATATAGGATTAATAATAATAGGAATAAAAGCATTTGGAAGACAAGAGGTAGGAACAAAAGCTTTAGTATTAATTACAGACAAATCATGGCAACAAGATGTTAAAAGAGCTATTATATCAGGAATGGAAGTAGATTTAAACAAGAATTAAGCATTATTTTATTGTGCCCCTAATATTTTAAAAGATACCAAAGATATAAGTAAAATAAAAATTGCAATACAAACTAAAGGATATACAAATTATGAAGGAAATAATTTAGTAATAAGCATTGGAGTATTGGGAAAGATGAGTACATCGTCAAGTATGAAATATAAAGTTAATATTGAAAAAATGATAAAAGTTATTGCTTCAAAAAGAATTAAAATGATAGAACCACAAAAAATTGATCCTACTGAATTAGCAGGATTAGAATGGAATTTAGAAGATTTATAAAAGAAATCTAATGAAGTTTTAGTTCCACAAAAAAATATCATTTATGATAATAATGGACAAGCCAATTTAAGATTTATAAATTTTATAAAAAGAAATAATAAAAATGAGGAAAGTGAAGATGATGATGATATGAAAATAAACTATAACTTAATGAATGAATATTATGATACAGAACCAATTTATGATACAGATTCTGAAGAAATAGACACATTAAAATTAACTGAAACAAAAATGATAGGATATTGTCAATTTAATAACGAAGATTATGACAATAATTTAGAAAGTAATATAGAATTTGAAACAGGGTTCAAGTTTGAAGAAACAAAAACAACTATAGATGAAATAATCAATGAAAAATTTACTGAAATAAATTTGCAAGATCAAGTTGATGATATGTTAATAGAATGTATTACAGAATTAGGAATGTATTCTAATCAAGCTTATAAAGAATTAGAAAATATTTTAACCTACCATTAGTTTCGAAATTGAACAAGGAAAATCATGATCGGTGATTTCTATAAAAATAATAATAGAGAAACTAATTTTATGGACGTTTCTATGACTCCTAGTAATAAAAGACCTAAACTAGAATTTATACAAAAAGGAGAGGGTAGTACAACAGGACAATGTAGACAAAATTGGACACCAGCCCAAGCCCAATATGAAGGAGAATCTCAAATAATTGGAAAAGGCAGACGAGCTCCAATAGAAAAATTATATAGTGGAGATATGTTATATATAGAAGAACAAAGCCCGCAATTATGGGGAGACGAAGTTTTAGTTTGGGAACAAACAGTAGTCAGAAATTGGGAAAAAAAAAAGAGGAGATATAGATATGTTTTCTTATTTAGAAACAACTTTATGACCAACATCATTAGGATTATGGCAAAGTAAAAAATCTCAAGCTCCTGATGAAATAAATCAATTAAAAGCATTAGGAGATAATCCTTATAATTTTACAAGTGCAATAAGATTATTAATAATAGAGTTGATCCGACAAAAGATAATACATTTTTACAAGACACAGCAATAAGAAATTTAGAACAATTAAATATTTCAGATTTTAAATATATAAGAGAATTTACAAATGACTTTGTTAGATTATTATCACAAACTGATAGAGCAATGGAAGATGAATTATGTAATAAATATTTTGTAAAACTTCCAGGAGACTTAGGAAAACAAATACAGGAAGCCTGGGATGTGACTACTCCAAATTTAGGAATAGGACCAAGAATAACTTTTACATTTAAATATTTGGAAGATAGATGTAAAGATGCAGTAATAAAAGAACAAATAAAAAGACAAACATGGGCATTTTGTAAAACCGCTATTTATACACCTCAAGCTTATGGATATTACAAAAAATCATATAAAAATTGTAGGGAAAACTAGGTTTAGCCCTCGCCCCGAGGATCTATCTTGGATATTTAATTCACCATACATTGATTATATTCCTAGCATGCGTCTATTTAATTAATTGCAACACGTAGGGTTTTCTCGTGTTTACCTTTGATCCGCTCGGGTCGAACGGAATGAACGGATCGAGACTCGTGCTTTGATCTTCTGGACTATATCCCGGTTGCCCAATTTCCAACGTCGAGTGAGAACGATCTATGGAGAATGCTACGGAAAAATCACCCTTTGCTCTCTCACAAAACTCACGAAAATTCCTCCCCAAAGACTATGGGATTCTCGAAAATATGTGTAGGATTAATGAGCATTAACCTAGACTTTATCTCTTACCTTATATTTATAATGCATTACCATAATCCCACAAGGAAATGATTTATGCATATCCCATAAATATAATAATATCCTTATAGGATAAAGAGAATAAAATCTATCCTTAGAGAGACCTATGGGCGCCGATTTTCATGAGCCAACGGCCCTGGATGGGCCAAATATAGGATCAAATGCAAGGAATAAAGATGGGCCTCAAATAAATTAATTATCTTATGTTCACCTGAATATAAATTAATTTATAAACATTCATTCATGCCACTAGAGAATAAATGCCGACTTACCCTTTATTACCAAGTTGAGTCGGCTTGCACTTAGACATTACGAATCCCGTATTTAAGATATCGAACGTCCATTAATTATTTATAGCATTCGATCGCTTAAAATAATTAATATCTTTAATTCCTTAAGTAGTACCACTCAACCTTATTATTGTACTTGAGCTAACTCAACCCGGGGTTTAGTACAATAAACCTTTGAGCTCCTTAAGGGACGCCATCTTCCTAAACGGATACGGTGACTGACATGATAACTAGCATGACATACAAGCACCGCCACCACCCAAGATGCGGAGAATATTGGTTAGAACATATAACCTCACCCATAACAAGTCAAAGTGATGGTCAAGAACTCATACTTACCTAATACCTTATCGAGGTTTAGATCATCGTAAGTCACCGAGATCTTGGTTCTTCACTACGGTCGATAGAAGAACTTATCTCACCGTGATCCTTCAATACGTCCGAGACGCATCAAAGATAGACAAGCAACTAAGTCAAGTCACTTCTTATCTATATCGCACTTATACCGACAACTCGTCCTCAAATTGTCTCAACAGTGAAACTTTTATATCTCATTAAACTCGACCAATCATACGCACTTCGTGATCTTCTACACACCGTATGATCTAACTTATATATGAGATAAGAGGACACGATATATGCAATCAAGTATTCAATTCAGATAGAGATTGTAATAGTGGTAACAGAAACATTGTATACAAGCTCAACCAAAACTGCTTTCAGTATACAAATCCAACAATCTCCCACTTATACTAAAGCAAACTTTTAGTATACAATGTGTCTCTCTACTAGCTATTACAAACAAAACCATCACTTTGCTTCTCCCACTTATACAAAAGTTTCATTTCTAAGTGGGTGCCATCAAGCGCAATCCAAGTCCTCTAACGTGTCCGTCGTAGACTTTTTGCGGCAGGCTCTTCGTGAATGGATCCGCTAGGTTATCCGTCGTATCAATCTTCTCAATCAAGACGCCACCTCGCCTAACGATTTCTCGTATGACATGGTACTTTCTCTCTATGTGTTTGGTCGCTTGTGGATCCGTGGTTCCTTCGAGTTTGCCATCGCACCGAGTTATCACAAGAAACTATGATACTCTTGGGCAAACCAGTACCACATCTAGATCCATGGGGTAGTTTTGAACCATACACCTCTTTAGAAGCCTCCGCGGCTACATATTCGGCTTCCATGGTAGAGTCCGCAATGCATCGCCGCTTTGCACTCCGCCAGATACGGCTCCACCTCCCAAGGTAAACACATAGCCCGATGTAGACTTTTTCTCATCACGGTCGCCTTGGAAATCGAGTCTCAGATAACCCAAAGGCATTAGACTATCTCGCATGGTAAACTAGCCTATAATCTCGAGTCCTTTTCGTGTACTTGAGTATATGCTTCTTCGCAGTCCAATAAGCTTGTCCGTGGTTAGATCGATATCAGCTACTATGCCACCGCATAGCGTATATCGGGCCTCGTGCATAGCATTGCGTACATGAGACTTCCTACGGCGAAGCGTAAGGAACTTGTCTCATTTCCCTATCTCCTTTGCGGTCATAGGTGACTTGCCTTAGATAAAGGAACGCCATGTCCGAAGGTAGCAATCCTTTCTTGGCGGTTTGCATACTAAAACGAGTAATCACAAGATCAATGTAAGACGCCCGAGATAAGCTCAATATTTTCTTCTTGCGATCTCGGTAAACCTTGATCCCAAGAATGTACGCATCTCCTAAGTCTTTCATTTTAAACCGATCGGATAACCAACTCTTTCGCCTCGATAATGCTTCACGTTGTTGCCAACTAGAAGAATGTCATCTACATAAAGTGCAAAAATACCACATCACCGTTAACATCTAACCGATACACACAACTCTTGCTAGGCAACTGGTAAATCCATAAGACTTTACCACCTCGTCAAAGCGTAAGTTCCATGATCGGGAGGCTCGCTTAAGTCCATAAATGGATTTCTTAAGCTTCCATACTAGATGCTCTTCACCCTTTACCACATAACCTTCGGTTGCAGATATAGATGTCTCTACCTTCCTCAATGTAACCGCTTAGAAAAGCGGTTTTAACATCCATTTGCCAAACCTCTAGTTCAAGTGGTCGCTATGGCCGTAAGAATTCGATGGACTTGAGCATTGCTACAGCGAAAAGGTCTCATCGAAATCGATGCCCTCAACTGAGTGTACCCTTTCGCCACAAGCTTGGCTTTAAAAGTCAAACCTCTCCATCGGAATCTCTTCCTTTGTATATCCACTTACTACCTACGGCTTCCTCGCCATCCGGTAGAGGTGTCTTTCATATACATCCATAGCCGTTATGGACTCCATTTTAAGTCCATAGCGGTGTGCCATGATCTTGCATCAATGTCTTGTATCGCCTCCTCAGATGTCCATGGGTCGATTATTGCTCGCTCGCTTCTCGACTATATCCAAGATTGTCCCACGAACATAAATCGCCGGGTCGACGAACAACCCTCCCACTACGACGAGGTTCTACAGCACTATGGCAACGGTGGGTGCGAAACTTGTGGTTCTCTATCTTGCACAACTTGTCGGGTAGGCACCACTTGACGGTCGGTATCTCCAAAGGAACTCGACCCACTTCAATTTCTTAAAGTATCCGTATCGATCCTCCCACTAGACTCGACATCTCGCACCTTCGCCTAATCGGTGGTGGAATACGATCATCTTCTAATTCTTGAAGAATGATTTCAACTTTGGATTTATGATTTTCATGTAGTCCTCTTCTAAGAATCGAGCATTAGTGCTAATAATGACCTTCTCGATCCTCGTGACTATAGAATAAACCACCTTCGCTCCTCTAGATAGCCAATAAACAGCCTTGCGTCGGATCTAGCCTCCAACTTGTCGCCTTCTTGTTCAAGACGCAGGCCGGATCGCCCATATCCTTATGTGGTTTAAACCGGGCTCATACCAAACCATAGCTCGAAGGGTCTTTTCGACCGACTTGATGGTACTAGATTTAGCAAGTATGTCATTGCTTTCTAAGGCATACCCCGTAACGAAATAGCAATGTTGCATAACTCATCATTGATCTAACCATTTCCAAAAGAGTCCTATTTCTTCGCCCGACACACCATTTTGTTGTGGTGTGCCTTTGAAGAAGTGCCGGATGTAATCCCACACTTCACTAGATAGTCTATAAACTCGTTATCGAGGTATTCGCCACCGCGATCGCACCTCGCGACTTGATACTTACCTAGATTCGCCTCCACTTCCGCCTTAAACTCTTTGAATTTCTCAAAGTATTCGGACTTGCGGTGAAGCGGTATACGATCCGCACCTCGAGTAATCGCCAATGAAAGTGACAAAATACTGCATTCTCCACGAGCTTGTGTGGACATCGGTCCACACAGTCGAATGGACTAACTCCAACATTTCTTTGGCTCTATAACCTTCGCTTTGAAGGTCCGGTCGACATCTTACCTTCTATACAGATTCGCAGACCGAGAACCGAGTAACCGTGAGATTACCCAACGCCCATTCTTAGCCGCCTTTGATCCTATTTAGATTGATGTGACCTAGTCTAAGATGCCGAGAAAAGTGGTGTCATCTTCTAAGAAAACTTTCTTTTTTAGGGTTTGATGAAGATGCAACATAGTTATAGGTATTATGTTTGGCGTAAATAGTATAAAGTGAATTATATAAAGTGCCAACACGATAACTTCGCCATTTCTTATGATAGAAACACCACTATAAAAATAATGTAATATCCATGAGTAAATAATTTGAAACAGAACAAGGTTCCACCGAAAATCCGCACATATAAAACGCCTTTCAAAACTAAACTGTTGTTCCAAACACAAAGAAACATCTCCAACCGCAATCGCCTCGACTTTCGCGTGTTGCCCATGGAGATCGTTATCTCGCCATTAGCTAGCTCCCTTGTCCGCAGAACCCCTCGCAAGGTGTAACAAACATGATCGACAGACTCGTGTTCACTACCCAAGAATGGGTAGAACAAGTAGCTAAACATGTTTCACATTAAAGCAAACGGCGTACTTGAGTCTTGAGCATAGGGCACTTAGCCTTCCAATGCCCGCCTTGCCGCACTTGAAGCACTTGCCTTCTCCTTTCGCTTCTTCAAGCCTCCGTGGCAGCCATGTTCTTGCTCCCATTACTCCCACTATTTCCTCGCTCTACCACCTTTGGTGCCCTTTTCTTTTCCCATTTTGCAACGGAAATTTTGGGCCCTTAGATGTGCTAGCAAGAGCATGTGCTCCTTTTCCCATAACTCCTTCCGCACCACGAGATCATTCAAGAATCGACTAAGTGTAAACTCGGTCTTGCTCATGATCGCATTTACGCGAAAGTTCTCAAAAGACTTGGCAAGATATTGAGGATGATATCGACCTTGGCTTCGCCACAATACCTCCTCCCAACCGATCAAGACTATCCATGAGATGAGTCATGTGGAGACATGTTCATGGACCGAACTTCCTTCTTCCATCTTACACGCCAATATTTCTCTCATTGTGTGGAAGCGGATCGTCCGATCCGATCGCCCAAACTTACCTCGAGACTCGACCAAATATCGCCGCGTCTACCATCGATCGATGTCAGCACCGCAAGCCTTTGGACATAGTAGTCATCATATAGCATTTAGCCATATTGTTTGACTTATTCCAAAGTCTGCTTGACTCTCGCTACTCATTAGTCGATGCGTCAGTAAGGGCATCGGGTTTAGGAGTAGTGAGAACAAACATGTGTTCTTCAGCGATAAGAACATACTCCATGTTTCGTTTCCACTCGATAAAATTTGGACCGGATAAGGGATTTTGTGCGAGCATATTGATAATCGGTGTAAGAGACATATCTGAAAAGATAATGTAAAACACATAAGCATACGATCGCACAAAATTGTGAATAATAATATTGTAACCTTTGATAAAACAATATTAATTTAAACCTCCAATCGCCCAAGGAATCCCACATGCAAGCCACGCGTGGATTTACACACGAACCCCCGACTGCACTAAAATATACCTTTTAGTCGCTTAATTTCAATCCATGTCATCTTAACCTTACGACAAATGAAATTAACGATTGACCTTACTAGACCACATCACTATCGCAAGAAGGACTTCATGAAGTTATACTCGAGGTGATGTCTAAGCAATGACCACATTTTTAACAACAGAAATTAATCCTTAGAATCGGCATACCACTCGGACCATACCGCCCAATTCAAATTCTTTTGTTATCTCATTTTATATCTATCTCTAGAGAACTTATGAAAATCGCACATGCAAGCCACGCTGTGGACGCCATACATGAAACTCCCACTTCTCAATAGATTTAAAAGTTTTATTTAGAAATCTCATCTAACAAACTTATGATAAACAGTGCAAGCAAGCCACGCGTGTGGACGTTTACTCACAGTGCGTATCACTTTGTTTAGAGATCAAAATGTGGAGGTCTTGACATTTTAATTTGAAAAATTAATTTGTCGGGTTGCTTGCTTAGTCCTTTTGTTCAAAAGGTTTGTCCATGCAGATCACGTAATCCTAGCATGCTTGTCTATAGAACTCAACATGTAAAACATGCTCGTAGAATTCTAAAATATGCTTTGATAAACGAGATAAACCTAGCATGCTTACTATGCGCACTTAAATACGTAAAACACTTAAAGGTTTGTCAACGTAATTTAAACATACATAGCATGCTATCGCATAATTTAAACAACCACGACATGCGCAATGAACGATAAAAATAAAATAAAACGCTCATCGTGGCCCACTCGTGGAACCCGCACTTTCGCCTAATCTATTACATAGAATTGCAAAGCATGCAATTAAACTTCAAAACGGGCCTCGCGCACCGGCACGGACCGGATTCGTCAAACCGGATTTGGGATCGGTGAACGGATCGGGCCTAAAATCTATAATCGGCGAAAAAAGGGTTCGGGCCGAACAATTTGGTTCGGCCGGGTTTGGGTCGGTCGGCCGATGATGGCCGGGCCGCGCCAGGGCACGCCCCATGCGCGCGCCAAGACCACCGCCGCCTTCCTCACGCCGCACTGGCGTGCTCGCCGCTGGCCGCCTCGCGTCGCGTGGACGACCGCGACCCGCCGAGCTCACCCGCGCCGGCCGAACGCCGCCGAGCCGCGTCGCCGAAGCGCCGCCGGGCACCCGCGTGAAAATCGCACGCCCGCACGCCTGGCGCCGCCGAGACTCGCCGAGGTTTCCTCGCGCGCAATCGAGCCGCCGAGAAAATCGCGCGCTCGAGGTTTCCGCGTGCGATTCGCGCCGAGCCCGCCGAGCGCGATAGAGCGCGTGAGGTTTCGCGCGATAAGCGCGCGCGCCGCCGCCGCCGCTGCCCGCGCCACGCACGTTGAGGTTTCCGCGCGCCTCGCGCCGAGGCCGCCGAGCGCCGCCGAGGCCTCGCGAGATTCGCGCGCCGCGTCGCCCGCACCGCCGAGACCTCGCTGAGGTTTCCGGCCGCTGCTCGCCGAGCGCGCGCGCTCGCGCCGAAGCGGTGCCGGGCGTTCGCGCGCGCGCGCCCGCACCGCTCGTTGCCGAGCCATGCGCGCCACCCACCGCCTCGCCCGCCTAGTCCGCCGATGCTACCGAGAACGCAAGACGGCGCCGAAGCGCCGCTGCGGCGTCCGGTTTCTCCCGAGAGTCTTCGCCGCCTCGTTCTTCGTGCTTTCTGCTTCTTCTTTATAGATAGGATTTACGTAAAAATAAATCTAATTTAACCACGGATTTTCTCGTGGTGAATAACAAAACCCAACAAAAACAAAACGAGCCACGATGAACGACATATCTATCAATTAATTAAGCGCACGTAATAATCAAACGTGAATTAATCCAACAGAGCCAAGATTCGATCCCGTGCTCGATACCAATTGTAGGGAAAACTAGGTTTAGCCTCGCCCCGAGGATCTATCTCGATATTTAATTCACCATACATTGATTATATTCCTAGATGCGCCTATTTAATTAATTGCAACACGTAGGGTTTTCTCGTGTTTACCTTTAGATCCGTCTGGGTCGAACGGAATGAACGGATCGAGACTCGTGCTCGATCTTCCGGATCAGATCCCGCTGCCCAATCTCCAACGCCGAGTGAGGACGATCTATGGAGAATGCTACGGCAAAATCACCCTTTGCTCTCTCACAAAACTCACGAAAATTCCTCCCCAAAGACTATGGGATTCTCGAAAATATGTGTAGGATTAATGAACATTAACCTAGACTTTATCTCTTACCTTATATTTATAATGCATTACCATAATCCCACAAGGAAAGGATTTATGCATATCCCATAAATATAATAATATCCTTATAGGATAAAGAGAATAAAATCTATCCTTAGAGAGACCTATGGGGCGCCGATTTTCTTGAGCCAACGGGCCTGGATGGGCCAGCCCAGGGATCAAATGCAAGGAATAAAGATGGGCCTCAAATAAATTAATTATCTTATGTTCAGCCCAGAACATAAATTAATTTATAAACATTCATTCATGCCACTAGAGAATAAATGCTGACTTACCCTTTATTACCGAAGTTGAGTCGGGCTTGCACTTAGACATTACCGAATCCCCGTATTTAAGATATCGAACGTCCATTAATTATTTATAGCATTCGATCGCTTAAAATAATTAATATCTTTAATTCCTTAAGTAGTACCACTCAACCTTATTATTGTACTTGAGCTAACTCAACTGCAGGGTTTAGTACAATAAACCTTTGAGCTCCTTAAGGGACGCCATCTTCCTAAACGGATACGGTGACTGATACGATAACTAGCATGACATACAAGCACCGCCACCACCCAAGATGCGGAGAATATCGGGTTAGAACATATAACCTCACCCATAACAAGTCAAAGTGATGGTCAAGAACTCATACTTACCTAATACCTTATCGAGGTTTAGATCATCGTAAGTCACCGAGATCTTGGTTCTTCACTACGGTCGATAGAAGAACTTATCTCACTGTGATCCTTCAATACGCCGAGACGCATCAAAGATAGACAAGCAACTAAGTCAAGTCACTTCTTATCTATATCGCACTTATATACCGACAACTCGTCCTCAAGTTGTCTCACCAGTGAAACTTTTATATCTCATTAAGCTCGACCAATCATACGGACTTCGTGATCTTCTACCCACCGTATGATCTAACTTATATATGAGATAAGGGACACGATATATGCAATCAAGTATTCAATTCAGATAGGAGATTGTAATAGTGGTAACAGGAATCATTGTATACAAGCTCAACCAAAACTGCTTTCAGTATACAAATCCAATAAAAACGTATTAGAAAAAGTACTACTTATAAACATAATAAGAATAAAGATAGAAATAGATATGTTAAGAAACCTTACAAAAGAAAGTGTAGATGTTTTATATGTCAGAAAAAACACTTAGCTAATAAATGGCCTAATAAAAATAAAAATTATGAAAGAACAAATTTAATAGAAGAAATAGGAGAATATAATATAGAAGTTATAAACTCAGAAGACTCTGATAATGAATCAATCTATAGTATTTATACGGAATATGAAAATGAAAAAGAAATAGATCATACAGTAGTAACATATACATATATGAATACATTAAATAATTGTTTACATTATTGGATTAAAGAAAAAGGAAATAACCATATTCCATGTATTAATTGTAAATTATATCCTGAAATTACAAGAAGATATCAATGTAATAAATGTTTTGAAGAAATATGTTTCTTATGTTTAGAAAGATTATTTGGAATAAAAACTGAATTAAAAGGATTGGCTAAAATTGAAGAAAATAAAAATACTGATATTTATAAAGAAAAATTGGAAAAACATGAAGTAATGTTAGAATTTTATAATCATAAATATTTAAAATTAGAAAATAAATACGACGGACTCCAAAAAAGAATAGAAGTTATAGAATATACATTAAATGATTATAAAAAATTTGAAAATATTGATCTAAATCAAATAGCAGAACAAATAGAGGAAGAAGAAAAAATATTAATAAATAATAGTAATAATACAAAAAATCCAGCAACAACAACTCTAATAAATATTCAATGTAGATTATGGATAGATAATGAAAATTATGAAGATTTAAATGCTATATTAGATACTGGAAGTACTAAAAGTTTAATAGGATATAGTTTAGTCAATCCTAAATTTCATAAATTATTAAATTATAAAATGGAAACTAGATAGTTGAAAATAGAATCATGAAAATTACACACTATTCAGAACCAACTGGAATACAATTTTTAAATTTTGCTGGTAATTATAGTTTAAAATATGATTTACCTCAAGTAATAATAAACCCAAAAGAAACAAATTCTAAAGATTTCTTATTAGGATTAAATTTTATTACTAGTCTCAATGGTAACCTAACCATAGCAAAAAACTTTATTACCTTAAGTAAACAAGTTTATAGTTTTCCAACACATAGATATACACATACATCAGAGTTTGCCCGAAAACGTGGTGGACTAGGAGAATTAGATTTTTTAAAATATATATATATATATTGGTCATTTTTCATTATTTTAAAAAATTAAATGAATATTCCATTTATATTGAATTTTATTTTATGCAATTATCTTATTTAGGGTAGTTAAGTTAAGGAAGCAATACTAATATTTTCTATTCCAATTTAGAAAAAGAAAATGCTTAATCTTTCCTTAACAATCTTTCAAATCATTAGTGTAGGGAAATCTGATTTTACCCTCTTTCGATGATCTATCTTAGATGTTTAATTCATCATACATTTATTATATACTTAGCATGCACATATATAATTAATTGCAACACGTTGGTGTTTACTCGTGTTTACCTGCGAATTTCTCGGATAAAGAACAAAAAAGACTTGTACTTTGATTTTCTCGACTGTATCCCGTTTGTCAAAACTCCAATGCTGAGTGAGAGCAATCTATGGAGAATACTACAAAATTTTGTATCCTTTTCTTTTCTATGCAATTTCAAAAATTACAACAAAAAGATGATCAATTTCTGATCTTCTCTCACCTTGTATTTATAATGCATCCCTAGAATCCTATTAAGATATGATCTCTGCTTATCTAATAAATACAATCATATCTTTTTATATAAATCATATCTAGAATAATATCATTTGATATCTAATGATATCAGATATAATCTATCTAGATATAGGAGAATCAGAACAGAGTCTCAGTGGGACTCTACTTAGTGAGGGGCGAAATTCCTAATAACACCAGACCTTGATGGGCCAGCTCATGGATCAAATGCAAGGAATAAAAATGGACCTAAAATAAATTAATTATCTTATGTTCAGCCATAACATAAATTAATTCATAAACATTTATTCATGCCACTAGAGAATAAATGCTAACTTACCCATTTATTACCGAAGTTGAGTCGGACTTGCACTTAGACGTACGAATCCCCGTATTTAAGATACCGCACGTCCATTAATTATTTATAGCGTTCTGACTGCTAAAATAATTAATCTCTTTACTTCCTTAATTAGTATCGCTTAACATTATTATTGTACTTGAGCTAACTCAACATGTAAGGTTTAGTACAATGAACGTTTTGAGCTCCTTAAAGGGACATCATCATCCTAAACGGATACGATAACTCGATACAGGTAACTAGCATGACATACAAGCACTGCCACCACCCAAGATATGGAGAATATTGGAATATCTCATGTAACCCTCACCCATAACAAGTCAAAGTGATGGTCAGCAACTCATACTCACCTAAAACCTTATCGAGGTTTAGATCAACATAAAGTCACCGAGATCTAGGTTCTTCACGACGGTCAGATAGAAGAACCCATCTCACTGTGATCCATCAATACGCCGAGACGCATCAAAGATAGACAAGCAATCAAGTCAAGTCACTTATATATATCGCACTGTCTACAACTCGTCCTCAAGTTGTCTCAGTTATAATCCTTTTTATATCTCATCAAACTTGACCAATCATACAGATTTCTGTGATCTTCTATACACTGTATGATCTAACTTATATATGAGATAAATGGACATACATATTGTAACAGCCCCTTAATCCTAAGTACGGTTAAGCAGGGATTATTACTCTAAACATGGATGAATAAACAGAAAGATCATTTAACATTAAACTGTGATACATATATCAATCATACTTTTGGACTTTAATACATAACTTAAGTTCTTGCAGCGGAAAACATGTGATATGTACATATGACGATGTACAATCAAGGTATAACTTTCAGCGACAAACATTCCTATTGCTCAACACTGCTCCATCGCATCACCAGCTCAACCTGCACATTTAAAAACAAACATGCAGGGCTGAGTACAAGAATGCACTAAGTGGACTTATGCCAAAAATATTTTCTCATCTTTAAATTACACTGCCCCATCATGGTAAGACGCACGTGTTTTATTTGAAAGGCCTTGTGATTACTAAAACATTTTCATCGTTTATCAAATCATCGCTTGGCCAAGTATTTTCCTTGTATGTATGATCTTGAGGATAAGAAAAGAAGCCCACCTGGTCTGTAGACTTTCTTAATTCGTTTTCTTCCTACGCCAACGATCACGTCCGCATCCCACCTTTACGTAAAAGCTAATTTAGTACGTCGGTCACGTTTTTCAACAACGTCCAAGTCTAATAAGCTTTAATAACTTTCTATAATAATACTTCGTACCCTTTAATTAAATTGATACGTCTTTTCATCGTATATCTTAAGTAATAATTTCTCGTACTTCGATAGAGACGTAATATAATATACGGTCTCATATTAACCGTTTAGGTTAAACGTCGAACTTATACTAACATCTTTCGATAAAATGATTTCAATTATGAAATCGCTTCTCATAAAAGAGATATTCTTAAAATTTTAATACGTTTTACACGTATTAGTGTATTTATTCAACGTATATCATAACATTGACCACATACTAACGTATTTCATACGTTTAGTCTTAAGTCAACGATTTTGACTTTTCTTAACATATTTTTTGAATTTATAGACATATATGTCAATTAATACATATAAATTGATTTTCAATCATATTATCATACGTCTCAATTTTTCACGTTAATCAACAATGATACTTGAATTTATTCTTAAGTATGACATAACTTGTACATTACAAATTCTTTTTCACCTCTTACGTCATTTAACACAAAGTTTCGTAGTAAACATAGTATACTATGTTTCTAAAATCCTATAAATTCATAGTAGGTCAAAAATATATTATGTGATTTTTCTTGATAAAATGAATTTAATACTCTTAATCCTCATACTTAAGCTTTCGGCCCTTTTTGATATAATTATCAAAACTCTTCCAAAAATTCTTATAAAATCACATAACGTACTACATAACGTACTATATTATCATAGGATCATTAATATGTAATAACATTAGCTATAGGAAAATTAGACATCATTTTCCTACCCTATAGCTCTCGGTTTTCACACTTAATATAGCAAACATTTTTCTAAAATTCTTATAAATTCTCACAATACCTAATCATCATCCTATATCATTAATATAACACAATATCCAACAATTACAACTTATACATCAACATATCACAACTAGTACCTCTCGAAAATTTCCAACAAATGAACAATCCATTTTCTAAAAATCTAATAAATTTATATAGCACTTAATTAAGGCTTTACAACATTAATATGTTATAATACCACTTAAACATGATTTATACATCAACCTTTGTCCTCCAACAATTTTCGGTACATATATATATATTTAACATATGATTTCCAAAAAAATTCTTAATAAATCACAATGAGTTCCATTATTATCATATATCATTAATCCATCAACATATTATCATTATAATTTTCGGTCATCACTATAAAAATTATAACATGCTTAGCTTGTAATTAAACCAATACATATGATTATACTTAACAATATAAACATTATTAACAAGCCACTAAACATGATAACATAATTTCTCATATTTTTAACATTAATAACATAAGCATATATATTAAAATTCCACGGTTGGAATTCGAAAATTTTAACGTATATATAAAGCTCGTTCGATTCCTAACCTGTTAATCGGCGTCGATTTTTAGTGCAAAGGATTTTCTATCATTTATTTGGGATATAAAATGAAGAACTCTCTCTTCCTTTTTTCTTCCTTCACTCACGGTAATAAGAGGTAATAGGGAATGAGAGAGGTTTTGTTTCTATTCTATCTTAATACTTTGTTAAAATTAAAGGAATAAAACAATTAATACCTTCTACTTCCAAGCCTACAACTCTCGGTCACTTCTCACAATGCAAGACAAATTTTGGTGACTCATTCATTTTAAGACATCACTCTATACCATATTAAAAGCACATCATCATCAATTAATTGAATGAAACAAAATTCTCACTTTTTCTCACAAAATGCGTCGGCCACCTTGCTTCAAAAGGGATGAATTTTATTTTCTTGTTTTGTCTTATACCACTACAAAATATCCTACACACTACCATATGCAAGCAAATTCAATTCAAAGAGTTTCAGTATTTCTTCCAACCTCATTAGTCAATATACACGGCTATGACATGCACAAAGTACCTCCCACTTGATCCTCTAATTAATTACCTTGTTTTATGTGTAAGAATATCCCACTTGATCCCTTCATTACACAACATGGCAAAAGATAGCAAAATTTCATTTCATTTCTACATATACAAACTCACGGCACTTTTGAAGCATAAGTGCCAAACATTTTAGTTCCTTGCCATTAGTAGCTATATAACATAATATAGGTCTTAGATGATAAATTAAATCATAGGAAAATTAATTTAAATGATTTCATGTGTCAAACCCTAATTTTCGAAATTAGGGTTTTCGAAAATAGCTAACTTTATTCAATATTCATTCCTTAATTCTCTAGCATTATTTTAATGATAAATAATGCTCTTATTACATAAAATAATCATAGGAATTTAAATATTATAATTCCTCAATCGTTAGACTATGTTTTCAATTCGTCTCTAAACGTTGACGTTCGAAACGTCTCAAAACGTTAATAATCGACCCATCTCAAAATGTTCGTAATAAAGTCGTAATCACTTTATTAATCTATTTCATTAATAAAGAAATGTAATTCTAAGCTTCGTCACTTAGGAAAATTTACGTAATATTAACTTTCGATATTCAATCGACGTTAAAATATTACTGCCGAAAGAATTATATAAACTATATTCCTTGATTCACTAATCATTCGTGAATATGATATAAGAATTAATTATATCATAAATAATTGAAATCAATATTCGATAGTTTACTATTTCAATTATCGAGTCGGAACCCTATTTTACGATTTTTATTATCGTAATTAGGCTTTAAAACTTCGGGATATTACACATATGCAATCAAGTAAACAATTCAGATAGGAGATTGTATTAATAGTGGTAACATGAAACATTGTATACAAGCTCAACCAATCTGCTTATAATTTACAAATCCAACAATTAGTGCATTAATTATTGCTATCGTAATTTCTAAACCTTAAGATATTATTCATTAGTCCACAAAAAATGCTCACCGATTTTGATGACACCGATTTTACTAAAGGAAAATGTTAAATGTACATAATATGTATGTACATAATTGATCTCTTTGGTCATTTTTCATTTTTTTTTCAAAAATAATAGGATTATTCTATTTATATTGATTTTTTTTTAATTTATAGAATTATCCTATTCAAGGTAACTAAGGAAGGGATACTACTATTTCTTATTCCAGTTTAAAAGAAGAAAAATGTTTAATCTTTCCCTAACAATCTTTCCACTCATTATTGTTTTAATTATGATTATCGTAATTTTCCAAACCTTATTGTTGTGCTCCTTTTTTGAATATATGATCGAAAAAAAAGAATCAATGTAAGAAAATAAAATAAAAATAAATGTAAAATAAGATATTTTATTTTAAAAAAGAATAAGAAACTTTGATAGTTTAAGATGGATGTAACGATTCTGTTAAATAGAATTTCATCTTCATATTTTTGATAATTATATAATAAATCAATATGATTTTGGAATTATTTTTTTTAGGATGAAATAAAAATTAAATAAATAAAGAATTGGCAGAAAATATGATAAATAAACAAAAAGATAACCGTGTTTTTAACACTAGTCTATAATAAATAGTGGCCAAGTCGTGTGGCATTGCCATTAAAAAATAATAATAATATATTAGACAATTTGAAATTAAAAAATATACTCATAGAATCAAATATTTTATTTCGTAATGTTGTGAGGAGAAAATAGAACTATACTACATAAACCAATAAATATTCATTAAGCTTACTCAAATAAAAATTCGAATACACATCTTATACTATTTAATCATTAAGATTCAAAACATATTATAATATACATACAAAATATCAAATAATCATATTAAAAATTTAAAAATATCCCTACATAAATACATATTGTAATACCCCGAGAAATTCTCTTAAAGAAGTATGATTTATATATATATGTATATATATATATATATTTTAAATGTGAGTTAATTTTCTTTAAATTGTGAACTAATAAAAAATTTGAGTTTTGAACGTTTTTTACAGTTGTTGTTCGGCGAGCGAGGATGCGCCTAGCTAACTATGTAAAGTTTAATGTTATAAGTTCTAATGTTTTAGTAAATTATAATCTAAGCTTATGAGATAAGCTATGAATAAGCTTATTAGATAAGCTATTAACAAGCTTATGGAATAAGCTAGAAATTTCTAGAAAAAGCTAAAGCTTCCTAAGCAAGCTTTAAATAGTGAAAGGATATATATATGTTTAAGCTTCCATAACACACATTTTCCTCCATTCTTCTCCAAAATTCTCGAAAACACACACAAACACACACTGCAATATGAAAATTTTTCCAACTCATTTCTACGAAGATCTAACCGTCGAATTCAAGATCCGTCTTCAGACAAAGGTAGATCTACACCTCTAGAACGTATTTATGGTTTAAAATTTTGGAAATCATGAAGTTTTGAGGCTCCTAATTTTCGGTCCTTTTGAGTATGTTTGAAG
Source organism: Salvia rosmarinus (assembly GCA_036937905.1). NCBI lineage: Eukaryota > Viridiplantae > Streptophyta > Magnoliopsida > Lamiales > Lamiaceae > Salvia > Salvia rosmarinus. The sequence continues at coordinate 45,426,164 of CM072813.1, forward strand.
GAGTATGTTTTGTTCGATTATTTCGATATTATGTTAGATCTATCACCATGAGTTGTTTAATGTCAATTTTCAACTCGAGTTCATTCCTTGGAAGTCTTGAAATTTTCAAAATTATGTCGGTCTAGATCTTGAACTTATGTTGTTGATTTGCTTGATATACCTTCATAGATGTGTTGTTGGTTAAATATAAACATGTTTTGTGCAAGAAAAACGATTAAAAATCGAACCCATGTAAAAACCCCATAATGGCCGAATCATATGTCTCACATAAGGTGGGATTTTTGATTTTTTTTGATCATTTTGACTTCATATTTGGATTCTATGATTTGAATAAAGCTTAAAATGATTTATTCGGATTTTTCGGCCGACGTATTCAAAAGCTGGAAAATTTTAGTTTGACGTCGAATTGGGGCTTTCAATGCTAAAGCTTTGATATTCGAGTTTTGATGATTGATTTGTGATCTTTGATGATAATTAAGTATATATGAGGGTTCGTCTAAGATAGACGACGTCTTGTGCAAATTTTCACGTTAGACATAAGTTATGTACATAAGCTAATGTTGATTTTTGGTTAAGACTAGACCATTTGTACATGTTAATGAGTCTTATAACTTTTATTAGTGATGTTTGAATCACTTAGTTGTGGTTCTTAGACCTTAATTATGTTTAAGGAAACCAATGAAACGAATTAGAATCGATTCGGAGATCGAGTACTAAAGAAATCAAAAACTGATAACTAGTCCGACCGGATTAGGGTTTTCTGAGTAGCCTGAACATAGAATGAAAGATCAAGAATGAATCTCCACGAACGGATTTAATTTTTAGAATCCTCACACGAAAATATGTGAGAATGCGAAGAATGAGAATTTTCGGGCATACTTGCCCGATCAGTCTTAAAAACACTATTTATGAGCCGGAACAACTACCAGTCTGTGCTAATCATAATAAATGATGATAACAACCAAAATCATGAAGGAATAATTTATTATGAATTTAGAAGTTATAAGAATCAATTTCGGAAGGGAATTCCTGAAGAACTTAACCGAACGCCGGGTAAAATATACCGGGAAAACCCTAAATCGATCCGAACGACCCGAAACTCGAACCGAGGGTCTAAATCAATAAAATATGCTTTATAAGACTCAAATTATTTATGAAAGCTCAAAAATTCAATAGAATTTTGAATGGGCATATTTTTAATCGCCGAACAGCTTTTCCGCGATAACTCGGAATTGACTTATCGAACGACGTCCGAACTTCGTGAAAATTTTATGAACATTAAAATAAGTCTTTTAAAGTCTATTTAATAAGATAGAACCTTAAGGTTCCGAGAAATCGATCGAAAGTGAGTTAAAACTTAAAGAGTCGGTATTAACATACCAAAACGGGTAATTTGACCAATCCACCTCCCAACTACCACCAAGACCACCCCAAAATGGGCAATGACAGCCATTAGGTCTATCATTACAGTAGAGAGACGTTCAAGGGCAGACCATTTCACCTTGCACACTTTTTCTCTCATTTTCAAATTTCTCTCTACACTTTTCAAACCTCAAACTCTAAATCCTCCATCCCCAACCTCTCCCACACTCAAATAATCCTTCTAAGACCATATTAAGGTATTATTCATCATCCTCTTCCATCCTAATGGAGTGGAATATTTATTTTGAATTTTTGGGTTTAAAAACCCTAGTTTGCTCCCCATTTATTTTCGTGACTTTAGAGCCTCCAAATGCTCTTGAGCCATGAATGAAAAATTCTTAGAATAATGTTCTAAGGCTACTGTAAAAATATCATAATTTTTAGAGCATGTTTATATTTTTTCGATTTATGCTTTATTTATTTTTAAATATGTTAAAGCATGATTTTGTGAATATTATTTGATATTGTTGCTTGCTAATGTATTATAAGCATTTATTATAAATATAATAATTTTCCGAATACTTTTAAAAAAAACGTGAGTGTTGAGGCTTATTTAGGCCATGGTTTGATTTTTATTTTTGAAAATAGTTGAGATATGGTGTTTAAAATATGATGTGAACATCATATAAAAATCTTGGAATTTTTGAAACACATCTCCTATTTTATTTTATTTTGACCGATTATATTTAGAGTATTGTTTGGTTTTTGTTTGTTGAAAATAGTTGAGATATGGTGTTTAGGGTATGATATGAACATCATATATTAACCTTGAATTTATTCAAACACCTCTCCTATTTTTGATGAGAAAACCGTGAGCTACATTATATATATAATGATTTATTTGATTTTAGTTGTTAAAAATAATAGGATATGTAATATTATGAATATTGGTAAATGTTTGGTATTAATATTACATGCTATTACATATATAACCATATTGTGCAAGATTGGAATTTATTTAAAATGTATATACATGTTCATGTGACTACCGAAAATGTTTAAGGATGAAAAACATGGTTTTAAATTTTTAATGCATGATATGAAGTGATATTTCATGTTTAGTATAGGGTATAAGCATGAAATAATTTTTGTGGAATTTATTGAACACCAAGGCTTGTTGTTTTGAAATGGCCGAAAGTTCTAGAGAATTTTAACCTATGGTTTAAAATTTTATATGATGATATTGAGTTGATAATTAAATTCTATAGTATGATAGGAGTATAACATGATTTTATTGGAATTTATTGGATACATATGCTAATTGTTGCTAATTATCGAAAACGTAACAAAATGGCTAAGTATGAGTTCGATTCTAATGTTAAATGATGCTATGATAGTTAATTATAACCTTAGAATGAGTGGTTGTGATTAGGGTGGATGAATGGAACACTTATGCACACTTACGCAATGATTGTGTATTGCATTAGAAATTAGTGTTTTCTAATGCTTAGTATAGTTTATGTTGTGTATGGTTTTGTTGATGTTGAATGTTTATGTTTATGTTGAACCGACAAACCAAAACCCCGAACGTAAACAACATAATACTATATGAACGAGAATCCAAAAGAAATCGACCAATTTCGATAACTTAAGACTAATAAACGAGAATCGAGTTAGACACAAATTAGGGTTTTATTAATGAAAGGATACTCAACGTGAGTTCCTACGTTAGAAAAACAAAAGTCGAGCTACAACGTTAATATTCAATAACGACAACTCAACACCATATTAGTTGGGCGTAAACACAACTCGATAATGAATAACGATTATACGACATATGTAACCTCCGTGAGTTAAGTTAAATAGACAATGTCGTAATGTGTAAGCAACGATTCGAATATAAGATGTCGATCCTTATGTCTCAAAAGCCGAGTTAATATTCCCTAAGTACTCCATTTATTCTTAAGTACTAATTACTTACATGATAGCATATGTCCACTGATTTGTAAGTCAATATTCCTCTTTAATTATCGTGCTAATACGACAAGTCGTCACATAACCTACTGGACGTAACTATAATTGTTAAGTCTAGTTAGTGGCTTGAGAATATCCTAATTTACCAATCATAATTTGATTATCGATAACCTATAACGTAATAACGTTATAATAAAACTAAGGTTAAGAGTCGAGGATGACTCGGAATATGTGATTCATAATCAAGTTCACCTATGAACGATGGGGTATACAACTTAAGAATTGGGAATGTAAGATAATAGAAATTATCTTAAAACAATCACATAAAATCATAAAGAAACCCTAATTGGGAACTTTAAAGTCGTAATTTATAAGCGACCATCGATCGATAGAAAGAACCTAAGAACGGCTATTTTCTTATGAAGGGTTCGACGGGCGTGAGTTCTTTGAGGAAGGATACTCACCCCTGCTCATTTAGAACCACTAAGCTTTGGATTAGCAGGTGGGCTTTCTTGAAACGAAAATGTTATGCATATCTCAAAGCATGTTTTACAAAGCTTTATGAAATATTATCACATTAAATGTTATTGACTGCCAAATGTTTATGTTTTGTTGTTATCCTATCTGAGATTGATATATCAATGTGGAATGATGAATGTGTTGGTCCACCAACGTAAAAAGTGGTATCGATCGGATCCGACTTAGTTAAGGACTAACTCGGATTGTGTACACGCATGATTGTGTGTTAAGGTTAGCTACCTCGACGGTCATGGCGACTATGTGTAGGTGGCCACCCATAGTGCGCGAATGAATGAATGAATGAATGATCGATATGGAAACAACGTGAATGAAATAGTTCGCCGCAACGCTGAAAACGATAAAATATTTAATAGGCATGAGTCTTTAACTAAAATCCTCATGCACTATTGTGGCGCTAATAACTTTGACAAAGAAAATGTTTTGGAAACGAGTCCACCGAGTACTTTTGTACTTAGCCCCGCATTTCGCTTTGACGTGCGGGTTGAGCAAGGATCGATGATGGGTGCGGTGGTGCGAGTAGCGCTATTTTGATGCTTAATTAGAAAGTTTTCTAGAACCTCGGGCATGCATCGTCATATGCATGTCCACACGCTTAATTGCCGCCTAACTCGATATTATTAATGTTTTGATTATAACCGCTATTTCGTATTGAATTGGAGGTCGTACTGTGCTTTAAATTCGCCTTACGATCAAGTTATGTCAACCTCAACCCTTTTCGACAAGTCCTTCTAGACTTGAGTTGGTATCGATTGTTTATCCCTTTAACCTATGCGTTATTAAGTAGTTGATTGGTCGATTTCCTTGATTAGCTATGTTTATTTCATTGCTTATCATACCAAAGGACGATCCATATGATCCGTACTTCATTGGAAAGTCGGTCGTCACAAAGTGGTATCGAGCACTTGTTCGCTCAACCCTAGAAACCCTTTCTCGAACCCTAAGTTGAAAGTTGAGTCTAGAAATTGTTTAGGTTCGATCACATCGCACCGCACTCCATCGCCGTCCCGCTTCAACGAGGAAGAAGGTAATCGTTTCAACTAAGGTTGTTTGAGATGATTAAAGTATATGAAATGTGAATTGGAATTTCAATAACGCTTTGTTGGGAAATTGAAAAGATTTGAAAATGGAAATTTTGAAATTGAAAAGTTGTTTCAATTGACTAGTCATTAGCTTGAATGAAAGTTACAAGCTTTAAGAACGTGGTAAATGAGTAAACGAGAATGCTTGAGTATCACACAATGTGTCGCGATTTATGTTTACTATTGTATACGAAGCATGATAGAAGCATGATGTAAATGAGTATGTTTCCCCATGAGAACATAGACTCTTAAGACGCATGATCCCTTTTGCGCCGAACTTAGTATGAGAACATAAGATATCCCCAATTGAACGAAATACTAAGGAGAAACGAGAACATAGGGATCTTAAGGATCACAATCCGAATGGAATCGATGATGAGAACGCGACGAGTTTACTTACGACGAAGCGATTGCTCAACCTGAGGACTACATCGCTCTGAGTCCCAACCTCTCGACATGAAGAAATTTCAACACCACGCGTGTTACCTCTATCGTGGCATATGTAAAAAGAATGAACGTATAACATTATGGTTGTGTAAAATGAAATAACGATTGGTAAGTGCATAATGTGAATAGATATGATGTGATGCGATAACACGAGTAGAAATAAGGATTTCAAAACCCAATAAGCTAGGGTGACCTCGTAACTTCTACCCGAAGGCTAGACGTCGATCGTTACCCAACTCTAAGAAACCATACCGTCTCTTCCCGGAGACCCAACCATGAAAGTCGTACCATAGAATTTAGAATTTTAGGTCATAATAGAATATAGATTGCTATAACCTTTGTTGTATAGATGTCTTTTGTATACATATCTTTTCTTAGATACACCGTTATGTTTACCGTGTCCGACCATAGTGAAACTTTCCTTTTCGGATGGCTCGACCGTGTTCACGACTAGACGCCTCCGTCCTCTGTGGCCACCCCGAGGAGATTATACGATCGCATCGCCCTACCGATGTGCCACCGAGACGACCTTGGCGAGTTTTGGCACACTTCACACGCCGGTGGGCTGCAGACATGCCCGGTACATCGCACTATGACGGTGTACTCCGCGATCATGAGATTGCCATCCGACTCGCGTGGTTACGCCCGTGAAATATCGGCGACTACATTTACCGCGCCGAGAGAGCTTTGACCTGGAGGCGGATCTGCCTCGCTTTGCTAGCCACTTTAGCTATGTGTTCACGGTGTACGGAGCTTCACCACGCGGACCGCATCTCCCCGCCCGGGAATACACTTGGCGTGACGAGATCCCAGAGTGGCTCCACCCTGAGGTGCCCCGCCATGCCAGATGGGCTGTGTTCTCGCCGGCGCGGCAGAGATATGTTTGAGGCCGACCTTCCCGTCCCCGCCACCACCTTCCCGGCCCTACCACCGCAGATTCCACCCCAGATCGCCCGCCTGTGCCATCACCGCCGGCCATGCCATGTCCATCTCCACCACCATATGCCGGCTCCCACCGCCCGCCCACCACCACCTCCACCGAGCCTTTGGACCATGATGTCAGAGGATTTATGATCCCGCGACATAGCTACTGGTATAGCGAGAGAGCCGATGTCCGCCCGCTGCCGCCCCTTTCTGACGATGTCTACGGGAAGTCATGGCGAGATCCGTCGAGACCTAGTGGCTATGGAGGAAGCCAGGTCCGCTAGAGACCGAGAGCCCGTTGTCCCCGTGCTCGATGTTGAAGGGGAGGACCCCGAGGAAGATCCTGAGGAAGACCCAGAGGAGGACCCCGAGGAAGATCCGGAGGAGGATCCGGAGGAGGACCCCCCAGGAAGACCCCGAGGCGACATATCACCGATGACGAGATAGAGGTGGGACAACTCCCATGCTTCCATCCCCGACCGATGCATGGAGCCCGATCTACACCCGGGCACCATAGATCTAGTTCTTAGACTAGATCGCTTTTGTCTATATACTTTCTATATCTTTTGATGCATGCGGAAACGATGAGTCGTTCCGACATGAACCCATTTTGATGACCACGAGGCGTGTTGATTTTTTACGCACCGTGACGATTTAGGTACACGTAGTGATGCCAGATTTGTTTTGGGCATCATACTGCACCGGTATTTTGTAAAGTTTAAAAGGTCATGAAAGTCCTCGTGGAGGCGCTTGATATGATATGATGATAGCTCTTGAGAGCCTTTTGTTTTAATATGGTGTTATGTGGTATTCGATGTTGTTTTAAAAATTTTCTTGTTGCTACGTATATAAATACCAGTTGATATATATATAGATACATTAACCCCGATGGACGGTATAAGACGAGATCTAATTTCGTGTGTTTATGAAGGATAGGATGCCGAGAAGGAGGGATCGTGCGATAACACCGGAAAGAGAGGCCACACCACCACCACCACCACCACCACCACCACAAAGTAGACGGATCGTGGGCTGCTCGTGCAAAACCGCCCACTTTCAACGGGACCGGAATCCGTGGACGCCGAACTATGGATTCGCCTCGAGCGAATCTTCACTTCTCCATCGCACATCACAGAACGCTTGGCATGCGCCGCCTTCCGGATGATTGGCGCCACCGACTTTTGAGGAGGCGAAGAGAAAACCCCGACGGAGGAAGAATCGAAGGTTTCTCCGGAGGAATTGAAAGAGAAGTGTACGGAAGTACATTCCTAAGAGTTACCGGAAGAGAAAGCGAGCACGAGTTTTACAACTTGCGCGAAGAAGACCACGGTCACCGACACGGCCGTGCGCTCGTGAAATGTCACGGATGCACCTCACCGGTCGACACCGACGAAAAGAGGATCGAGAAATTTCGGCGGACTCGCCATGAGATCGAGTGTCGCTGGTGGTCACGAGATCCGACTTCACCGTGAGGCCCTCGGTCGGGCATTGACATCGAGGCCGCATCGCTCAAGATAGAGTCGTCACCGTCATCCCCGACTCACCAAGGAGATCACGGAAGAGGAAGTGGGAAGGACCCACCAAGGCAAGGATTCAACATCGCCAGCCGATGAGGCCATGGCAGGAAATAACGTGCCATCCGGCACGGGCGGAGAACGGACGCCCATGGTACCCGCGATCCGCGGGGAAACCAAAATTGTGAAGCTCCCATGTGCCCCTGTGCCATAGGGAGTCATAAGGGGCATGCGCGTCACGAATGACGGATGCTTCAGTGTGGCGGAAGGGCCACTACCTGTGGATCGCCTCGACACGCCAGGAGGAAATGGCCGTCCGAATGTGCCCAACCAAGTCCAACCGGTCCGAGCTATCAAGCTCAACCGATCCAACAACAACCCCTGCTCAAGATTATCACCGAATCAACGACCATATCAACCACGACGGCAACGACGACAACAATGGCGACAACCACGGCGGTAGTACCGACACCCCCACAAACAAATACCACAACAACAACAACAACAAAGAAGCAGCAGCAAAGAACCACAACAACTTTATCAAGAACAACAACCGCCCAAGAAGCGAGGGCCTCGCCTCAACCGTGAAAGGAGTTCCGCAAGAGCCGCAAGGAACCAAGGAAACTTGGCGGTATGGGAATACTCTCCATTACCGTTATCCTCTTGTTTGACACCGGCGCCGCACTCTTTTATTTCAAGCATGCGTGAGAACTTAGGATTAGATCCTAATCGCTGAACAAATCATGAGAATTTCTTCTCCAAGAGGAGGCCCAAGAACGGTAACCCACATATGCTCGAACCTAGAGCTTGACTAGCTCATTTAAGATCACGACAGATAACCTTCACGCCATACCTATGACGGATGTGGACATAATCCTAGGAATGGATTGGTTAACCAAACATAGTGCGACCATCCCGTGTAATGAAAGAAAAATTTCTTTCCAACACCCCGAGAGAGAATCTCCGACTTTCACGGATCAACATGGGGAGAGTTCCAATTATATCCGCACCGCAAGCGAGGACTTTCTCGAACAAGACCGAGAACCATGCCTACCTCGCTTACCTCCAAGAAGAAGATCGAATGAGAGGAGGATGAAGACGTCCCGATCGTGAAGCGAGTATCCCGATGTGTTTCCGCATTTAACTACCGGATTACCGCCAAACCGACAGATCGAGTTCACGATCGACCTCGAACCGTGTTACGCCTCGTGTCAAAAGCTCCATACCGGATGGCACCAAAGGAGCTTGAGGAATTTAAGATCCAACCGCAAGAACTCTTGAGCTAGGATTCATTAGACCCAGCAGTGTCTCCATGGGAGCACCGTCCTTTTCGTGAAAAGAAGGATGGTACATCGAGGACGTGCATGACTATCGGGAGTTAAACAAGATAACTCTTAAGAATAAGTATCCTCGCCTCAATCGACGATCCGCTTGATCAACTTAAAGGAGCGAGTCTTTTCAAAGATAAATCTAAAGTCAGATATCACCAATTGAGGATTCGACTGCAGGATGTACCAAAGACGGCTTTCCGCACAAGGTATGGTCATTTCAATTCATCGTGATGCCCTTTGACTTACAAATGCCCCTAAAGATTTATGGATATTATGAATGTGGTGTTCCACCCATACTTAGACAAATTCGCCCTAGTGTTCATGTATCGATATTCTAATATACTCTAAGAATAACCAAGAACACAAAGAGCACTTCGAGAACTGTACATAAACGTTAAAGCAAGAGCAACTCTTCGCCATGTTTAGCAAGTGTGAGTTTTGGTTAGCAAAGTGACATTTTGGGTCACATTGTGTCCGCCGAGGAATCAAAGTAGACCCTCAAGATCGACACTGATTCGAGAATAGAGTCACTAAAGACCCCGAATGAAATTGAGTTTCTTAGGACCGGCCGGCTACTATCGAAGATTTATCGAAGGATTCTCAACGATAGCCCGACCCATGACCCAACTGTTGAGGAAAGGAATCAAGTACACCGACCGCCGAAAGTGAGGCTAGTTTCCGAGACCAAGGAGTTATCGACGACAAGACTGTACTAGCAAGATGCGAGGCGTATAAAGAATACACAATCTACACGGATGCTTCAAAGAACGGACTAGGTTGTGTACTAATGTGAAGGTAAGGTTATTGCTTACGCTCAGCGCAATTACGCCTACATGAGTCGAACTATCCCACGCACAACCCGAATTAGCAATGGTCGTACATGCCTTAAAAATATGGAGCATCACCTTTACGGAGTTAGATGTGAGATCTATAACGACCATAAAAGCCCGAAATATTTCTTTGAGCGTATGATCTTAACACGAGGCGTCAGATGGTTAAACTAGTGAAAGATTACGATTGTGGTATCAATTACCACCCGTGCAAGTGCTAATGTTGTGGCCGATGCCTCGAGTCGTAAATCCCATCCTAGTTTGGGATGTCTCTCACCATGAGGAAATACTTATAAAAGAATTTCAGAGGATGAACATCAAGTCGTAGGCCTGCCTCGACGATAGAGGGTCAGATTGCAACATTGATCGCAATCCCCACTTAAGAGTCCGAATCTTAGAAGCTCGGATAAGAGCAAAAAGCTGAGAAATGCGAGCTAAGATCAAGGACGATAAACACAAGAATTTCACGTAGAACAGATAATGTTTTGTTGTATGACGGAGAGTGTGCGTTCGTAGACTAAGAACTTCAGAGCGAAATCTTGAAGAAGCTCATGAGACTTCTTATACCGCACAACCCGCACTACAAGAAATTTGCTCATAGACACACATCATGTATCACGCATTATTAAGACTAAAGTGGTCTATTATGACATAGACAACATGGGTGGTGAAACGCGTGGTCTATAACCATATTTTAAATGGTTATGCATCACGGGTTGAGAACCGCATAGTGCCTATTAGCGTTTTTTCATACGATGAATTACGGTGCGCTTCTGGCGCGCTGGCCTATTAACAGATAATTTTATTAACCACTTTTTTCCGCATCGTCTAACATCCACGTCGACTAAATACCACTGACTTAGGCCGCGTGGTCTTTCGCCACTTAGTCATGTGGTCTTTTAACCCATCTTCATGCCTTAGATAATTTTTTTAACTCACACTTAATTAATTTGGGGAATACCTTCTGCCCCCAATCTAATTTAGTGCCTCCACTCCACTCAAACCTCAATATACTGCATTAGCAAGAGAATCACAGAAATTCGCTCTCCGCATCAGAAGATAAAATGGCGTCGGCGTTGAGATCCGCCATTCTTCGCCACATACGGGTCCCCGTAACCCACTCCTTAGCCCTAAGAGCCACACAATCTGCTTTATTTCTTGATGTTGTTTGTAGTTTTTTGATGACCAGCAACTTTTTCGCAGTCCGATTTTTGTTTATACTATGACGTAGAGCTCTCTTCAACCACAATGGTTTCATTCTGGTTTTCTGGGCTAGATCTCGAGACTTAAGTGAGAAGAGAGGTAAAATTTAGGAGATGTCCATTATTTTGAGTTATTTTTTCATTCTTAGGTTTTTGCGAATATAACCTGTTTTGCAAGTTGTGTATGGTTTACTGCTTGTTGTGGAGGAAATTTTTCATGGTGTATGGATTATAATATTTCTCTCTCTCTCTCTCTCAATTTGTGATTACGAACTTTGTGTTCGGAGATTTGATTTGGTCTGGATTTTGTGTTTCTTTTAGTCTAAACTGAAGCAGGGTTCTTTCAGTTTAAAATGGAAATGGAAATTCTGATAATATCATAGATTTGTTTTATTTCTAAATTAAATCGCGTAATATGCACTTACGATGAATAAAAACGACATGTTTTCTTTTGTTACTGCATCAATTTACTTTTGGAAAATTTATGTATATCATTAGAGGTTTGAGTTTGTTGTTCATTCATTTTCTTATCCGATGGTCTCTGTTTTCTTAGTTATATCTGCTGGGCTAAGATTGCTTTAATATATATCTGATGGAACTATGAAGGTAGACGTATAGTCCAGTCCTTGTGAGCATGTCTAAACAGATGCGGTCGATCAATGATAGCGCGGGGAAGAGTAGGGAAACCGTTCAATCTTATCAACCTGTTTGGATGGCTCATTGGATGAGGACAAACATTAATGCAACAGCAGAGGGACGAGATGACGGTACTTGTGGGGATACACTTTCGATGGATGGAGGAAGTATTTAATTATTTTTTGACGTGTGAAATTCTGAAGGCACATATAACCAAACAGTGCTGTCATAACTAATATCTGAAAATTGATGTGTTTTTTCTGTTTGATTAAACATCTATTGTTGTACCATTGTTTACATAGTAAAAATACTGTCTTTTTAATTAAACTGTTTCTCTTTTCCTCGCTGCAGGTGTAAATTCTAGGCAGTCAACCAAGGTAATATCGCAAATAAAGTATTTTTTGTGTGGTACATCTTAACTTTCCAAAATATTGTTACATAGTTTAGATTAATCTTCCATCCAGTGATCTATTTTATGCCTACTTCTGCAGCAAGTCTAGTATTCTGCAATTCTGTGATATTTACGTTTAATAGCATAGGAAGCTTTCAGTGTTCAACCCATCGAGAGCTCTACTTCTTAGGATAATAAATCATTTGCAAGCAGTCAACCATGGGGATTTTGCAACAAATATTTGTAATCTTCACTGTTCACTGCTATGGGATAGATTCCACCCACTTTAAGTTCTGCGTAGTACAGACAACTTACATAATTCACAGTGTTCATGTCAAAACAACTGACGAGGGGAAATTTGTGTCTTCTGTGAATGTCTCGTTTTCTTTTGGTGAACATATGATATTTCCTTTTGGTTGTTGAATATTTGATATAGTTGGCAGTCCTAACTCCAGTTGTTGCTAAAATATCCAGGTAAAATATTAATCACTGCTAATTACAAAAATTGTGTAAGGGGGTGTCGGGGTGATTATCATGCTCTAACAAAATGATCAATGATTTCTCTCCTTTCCCTGCAGCTGCTCATCCTCAAAGCCAAAAATCTGTATTTCCTTTGTGACAGAAGATTCTATTATTGTTGTTTTACCTGGTGACTGAAAATATTGTGGGACGATAAGGAATAGGTGGGAGTATATGACAATACCCTCACCAGGTTTAGTGCTAGATTCCTGATCACCTAGCATTAGTTCGTATTATTTGTCTTACCGTTAGTTATAAAATCTTGACTTGCACCTAATTCTGCTGAATTTGTTTCGGGTAAGGTGATGATGAGTAAGTTGCCTTACGGGTTACAGAGACAAACTATTATAGTATTATCTGGTGAGTTAGTATATTTAATATGTTAATATTAGTAGAAATCATATACAAATTTGATAATATTAGTAGAAACCATTATAGAAACAGGAGATGTTCAGTGACTGTTACTCATATATGAGAGAAATAATAATGGAATTAGGCTTGAGCAGTTGTGGTTAAGCTAAAATATATCCTTGAATAAACTGTGATGTACTACTGAATACTGATTGACATAAACAGGAGATGTTCAGTGACTGTTACTCATCTATGAGAGAAATAATAATGGAATTAGTTCAGATCATCTATAGGGGAAAAGTTTAGATATTGGGATAGAAGATATATTTTTTACATGTTATAAACGAGGATATCCCTAATGGTGCATGTTGTCAATTAAAATGATAAATAGCACTCTAGAAGCATCTTAGGTGTGGAACAGATTTGCCCCTTTTTGCTGAAGAATGATTTATATAGCTGGTCTTTTTGGTTTGTGTGGTGTCCTCATATGCTCATTTGTGTCAAGTTTTTGCCTTTTCTCCGTTCTGATTATATATGCCAGTAAAGTAAAATTGTCACAGCAGATGTGTATAGTTTATAGTTTACAGGTTTTGTTTATCTTTAAGAGTTGTATAATTTGGAATAAATTAATGGGGTCTTGAGACAGAATTAATCATTAGTTATATTCATCCTTGAGCATTGTTGTTCAAGAAAATGGACAGAAGTTAGCTTTTTGTTCAAATTTTTAACTGTTAATGTCTGGCCACTAAAATCTCCATCGGATGATCGAGAAAGAAAGAACGACATCCCTACCAAGCTTCATATAATAGCTCTGTCTAACTAATTTTTAGTAACATAATCATTTTTAGGTCACCTGTTGGAAAATGTCTTGATTCAAGTTTCATCAGGCTGATTCAATTTCTTCTGCAATCTTTTGCATGCTAACTTAACTAGTGGATTGTGGCCAACCAAGAATTGTAACCTCGCCTGGTTGTATTATTATGTAGGATGTTCAAGTATGGCACATTACTTGTACGTGTATAACTAGGAAATATTTGGGTAGGATATTGTTATATTTGCTGTTGTTACCTGTTGCATTATTGTATTTGGTCATTAAAAACTGTCATGCTATTATATTCTTGATTTTAATGATCACACGAAATTTGAGCACAAGATGCTAAGCCAGTGATATTTACTTATGCTTCCTTCATCTTGTGGTATAATTGGTAAACTTGCCTTTATCGTTTGACTCAGCTCTACTAAAATTATTCCATTTGCAGTTCAAGGAGCTCGCTCATGCTTACGAGGTCCTAAGTGATCCTGAAAAACGTGAAATCTATGACCAATATGGTGAAGATGCGCTCAAGGAAGGAATGGGTGGGGGTGGCGACATGCACGACCCATTTGACATCTTCTCATCCTTCTTTGGTGGTAGCCCATTTGGAGGTGGTGGCAGTAGCAGGGACGAAGGCAAAGAAGGGGAGAGGATGTAGTACATCCACTGAAGGTTTCACTCGAGGATTTGTATCTAGGGACAAGCAAGAAGCTTTCTCTATCACGTAATGTACTCTGCTCAAAGTGTAAAGGGTGGGTTCTCACCTTAGTTCTTGCTTATCTTAATTTTTCTCTGTGCCAATTCTATCTAACTTGTTTGACAATCCGTTTTTGCTTTATATCTGCTCTACAGGAAAGGTTTAAAATCTGGAGCATCAACGAAGTGCTCAGGGTGTCAAGGAAGTGGTATGAAGGTGACAGTTCGGCAGCTTGAAGATGGTGAAGTTGATTTTTTTTTTTTTGATGAATTTTAGTAGCTAGTTAGAAAATATTTGTTGTTAAAGATGGTGAATGGATATTTTTGGATAAATTTTAGTAGCTAGTTAGAAAATACTTGTAGCTAGTTAGAAAATACATGTAGATTGAGAATTTCCTGATATAACGCTTTGAATGCTTATGAAATGTGTACTTGATTTTGATATAAATATTATGAGAAATATTTTATATCTATTTTTGGATTATTATTTTTAATTAGCAGAAACATGCATTCAAATTATGAAAACATGTATTAAATAAATAATAAAATAACAAAAATATATTATTCATTATGCATCACTTGAAATGCGTGTGGTCTATTCATTATAATCACGGTGAAAACGCGTGTGGTCTATAATATCATAAACGACGGGAAAGGTCGTGGTTCACATTCGGTGGCCCGTTGTCATAACATTATGTATCACGCGGCCACCGCGTATAACCCATCAGACCACGGAAATCCGCGGTCTATACCGCATCGTAATAGACTACACCTTTGAGACCACGCGGATTTTGAAATAGACCACGGGCATTCCCCGTGGTCTATTAGTGAAATTCTTGTAGTCTTGGAAGACCAAAATGTACCAAGACCTCAAGGAGAAATTTTGGTGGGATGGAATGAGCGAGACGTGGCTTTATTTGTGGAACGTTGTTTGACGTGCCAACAAGTGAAAGCACTCCACCAACGATCGTATGGGACCTTACAACCGCTAGACATACCGGAATGGAAATGGGACGATATAGCCATGGACTTTGTTACCGGCTACCCAAATCATAAAAGGAATACCGCTATTTGGGTCATCATTGATCGACCGACCAAGAGCGCGCATTTCTACCCATTCCAATAACACACGGGTCGACAGACTATAGCGGTTATGCGCTCGAGAAGTTATCCGCCACATGGAGTTCCAAAGACTATCACGCCGATAGAGATTCAAATTCACGCCCGATTCGATGAGTTTACAAAAGGAACCTGGGACACGACTACATTTCAAGATCTGCGTTCCATCCGCAGACGGACGGACGGTCCGAGAGGACCATTCAAACGTTGAAGACATGTCGAGGACCGTTGTCCTCGATAGAGGAAAGTTGGGAACAAGTGTTACCACTGTGGAATTCGCCACAATAACGACTACCAAGCGACTATTGAATGGCCCGTCTGAAGCGCTTTTACGGAAGGAAATGTCGGTCACCACTTTACTTGGGATGAAGTGGGAGAAAGAAGAGTGTTAGGACCGACTCTCCATGTGATACCACCGACCGATATTGTCCTCGATGACAATATGAGTTACGTAGAACCGCTTATGAAAATTTTAGATCGACGATCCAAAGGCTAAGGAACAAAGAGATACCGTTGGTGAAGGTTCTATGGCGATACCATGGTCAAGAAGAAGAACACAACTGGAATCACTATGAAGGAGAAATATCCGGATCTTTTCCATACTAGCAAATTTCGGACGAAATTTATTTTAAGTGATGGTATGTAATAACCCAAAATTTAAAACTTTTATTAGTGATGTTTGAATCACTTAGTTTTGGTTCTTAGACCTTAATTATGTTTAAGGAAACCAATGAAGCAATTAGAATCGATTCGAGATCGAGTACTAAAGAAATCAAAATCGATAACTAGTCCCACCTGATTAGGGTTTTCGAGAACAGAGAATGAAAGATCGAGAATGAATCTCCACTAACGGATTTCATTTTAGAATCCTCACACGAAAACATGCGAGAATGCGAAGAATGAGAATTTTAGGCATACATGCCCTGTCGGTCTTAAAACACTATTTACGAGTTTTAACAACTTCCATGCATGCTAATCGTAATAAATGATGATAACAACCAAAATCATGAAGGAATAATTTATTATGAATATAGAAGTTATAAGAATCAATTTCGAAGGAATTCTCAAGAACTTAACCGAACGGGGTAAAATATACCGAAAACCCTAAATTGTTCCGAACGACCAAACTCGAACCGAGGGTCTAAATCAATAAAATATGCTTTATAAGACTCAAATTATTTATGAAAGCTTAAAATTCAATAGAATTTTGAATGGGCATATTTTAATCGCCGAACGCTTTTTTTCGCGATAACTCTAATTGACTTATCGAACGACGTCCAACTTCGTGAAATTTTTATGAACATTAAAATAAGTCTTTAAAGGCTATTTAATAAGATAGAACCTTAAGGTTCCGAGAATCGATCGAAAGTGCGTTAAAACTTAAAGAGTCAGATAACATACCAAAACGGGTAATTTGACCAATCCACCTCCCAACTACCACCAAGACCATCCCAAAATGGGCAATGACAGCCATTAGGTCTGTCATTACAGTGAGAGACGTTCAAGGCAGGCCATTTCACCTTGCACACTTTTTCTCTCATTTTCAAATTTCTCTACACTTTTCAAACCTCAAACTCTAAATCCTCAATCCCCAACCTCTCCCACACTCAAATAATCCTTATAAGACCATAGGAATGTATTATTCATCATCCTCTTCCATCCTAATGGGTGGAATATTTATTTTGAATTTTGGGTTTAAAACCCTAGTTTGCTCCCATTTATTTTCGTGACTTTAGAGCCTCCAAATGCTCTTGAGCCATGAATGAAAAATTCTTAGAATGATGTTCTAAGGCTACTATAAAATTTCATAATTTTGGAGCATGTTTATATTTTTTCGATTTATGCTTTATTTATTTTTAAATATGTTAAAGCATGATTTTGTGAATATTATTTGATATTTTGCTTGCTAATGTATTATAAGCATTTTTATAAATATCATAATTTTCTAGAATACTTTTAAAAAAAACGTGAGTGTTGAGGCTTATTTAGGCCATGGTTTGATTTTTATTTTTGAAAAATAGTTGAGATATGGTTTTAAAATATGATGTGAACATCATATAAAAATCTTGGAATTTTGAAACACATCTCCTATTTTATTTTATTTTGACCGATTATATTATATTTTAGAGTATTGTTTGGTTTTGTTTGTTGAAAATAGTTGAGATATGGTGTTTAGGTATGATATGAACATCATATATTAACCTCAATTTATTCAAACACCTCTCCTATTTTTGATGAGAAAACTGTGAGCTACATTATATATATATATATAATGATTTATTTGATTTTGTTGTTAAAAATAATAGGATATGTAATATTATGAATATTGGTAAATATTTGGTATTAATATTACATGCTATTACATATATAACCATATTGTGCAAGATTGGAATTTATTTAAAATGTATATACATGTTCATGTGACTACCGAAAATGTTTAAGGATGAAAAACATGGTTTTAAATTTTTAATGCATGATATGAAGTGATATTTCATGTTTAGTATAGGGTATAAGCATGAAATAATTTTGTGGAATTTATCAACACCGCGCTTGTTGTTTTGAAATGGCCGAAAGTTCTAGAGAATTTTAACCTATGGTTTAAAATTTTATATGATGATATTGAGTTGATAATTAAATTCTATAGTATGATAGGAGTATAACATGATTTTATTGGAATTTATCGATACATATGCTAATTGTTGCTAATTATCGAAAACGAACAAAATGGCTAAGTATGAGTTCGATTCTAATGTTAAATGATGCTATAATAGTTAATTATAACCTTAGAATGAGTGGTTGTGATTAGGGTGGATGAATGGAACACTTATGCACACTTATGCAATGATTGTGTATTGCATTAGAAATTAGGGTTTTCTAATGCTTAGTATAGTTTATGTTGTGTATGGTTTTGTTGATGTTGAATGTTTATGTTTATGTTGAACCGACAAACCAAAACCCCGAGCGTAAACAACATAATACTATATTAACGAGAATCCAAAAGAAATCGACCAATTTCGATAACTTAAGACTAATAAATGAGAATCAAGTTAGACACAAATTAGGGTTTTATTAATGAAAGGATACTCAACGTGAGTTCCTACGTTAGAAAAACAAAAAGTCGAGCTACAACGTTAATATTCAATAACGACAACTCAACACCATATTAGTTGGGCGTAAACACAACTCGATAATGAATAACGATTATACGACATATGTAACCTCCGGCGAGTTAAGTTAAATAGACAATGTCGTAATGTGTAAGCAACGATTCGAACATAAGATGTCGATCCTTATGTCTCAAAAGCCGAGTTAATATTCCCGAAGTACTCCATTTATTCTTAAGTACTAATTACTTACATGATAGCATATGTCCACTGATTTGTAAGTCAATATTCCTCTTTAATTATCGTACTGTCTGACAAGTCGTCAGCATAACCTACTAGGGCGTAACTATAATTGTTAAGTCTAGTTAGTGGCTTGAGAATATCCTAATTTACCAATCATAATTTGATTATCGATAACCTATAACGTAATAACGTTATAATAAAACTAAGGTTAAGAGTCAAGGATAGACTCGAATATGTGATTCATAATTGAAGTTCACCTATGAACGATGGGTAATACAACTTAAGAATTGGGAATGTAAGATAATAGAAATTATCTTAAAACAATCACATAAAATCATAAAGAAACCCTAATTGGGAACTTTAAAGTAGTAATTTATAGCGACCATCGATCGATAGAAAGAACCTAAGAACGGCTATTTTCTTATGAAGGGTTCGATCGGGCGTAGTTCTTGAGGAAGGATACTCACCCTCACTCATTTAGAACCACTAAGCTTTGATTAGCGGTGGGCTTTCTTGAAACGAAAATGTTATGCATATCTCAAAGCATGTTTTACAAAGCTTTATGAAATATTATCACATTAAATGTTATTGACTGCCAAATGTTTATGTTTTGTTGTTATCCTATCTGAGATTGATATATCAATGTGGAATGATGAATGTGTTGGTCCACCAACGTAAAAAAGGGTATCGATCGGATCCGACTTAGTTAAGGACTAACTCGGATTGTGTACACGCAGTGATCGTGTGTTAAGGTTAGCTACCTCGATCGGTCATGGCGACTATGTGTAGGTGGCCACCCATAGTGCGCGAATGAATGAATGAATGAATGATCGATATGGAAACAACGTGAATGAAATAGTTCGACGAGAACGCTGAAAACGATAAAATATTTAATAGGCATGAGTCTTTAACTAAAATCCTCATGCGCTATTGTGGGCGCTAATAACTTTGACAAAGAAAATGTTTTGGAAACGAGTCCACCGAGTACTTTTGTACTTTGCCACGCATTTCGCTGACGCGTGCGGGTTGAGCAAGGATCGATGATGGGTGCGGTGGTGCGCAGTAGCGGCTATTTTGATGCTTAATTAGAAAGGTTTCTAGAACCTGGGCATGCATCTTCATATGCATGTCCACACGCTTAATTGCCGCCTAACTCGATATTATTAATGTTTTGATTATAACCGCTATTTCGTATTGAATTGGAGTCGCACTGTACTTTAAATTCGCCTCGATTGGGTTATGTTGAACCTCAACCCTTTTCGACAAGTCCTTCTAGACTTGAGTTGGTATCGATTGTTTATCCCTTTAACCCATCGTTATTAAGTAGTTGATTGGTTGATTTCCTTGATTAGCTATGTTTATTTCATTGCTTTATCATACCAAAGGACGCATCCATACGATCCGTATTTCATTGGAAAATCGGTCGTCACAAAGTGGTATCGAGCACTTGTTCGCTCTGAACCCTAGAAACCCTTTCCTTGAACCCTAAGTTGAAAGTTGAGTCTAGAAATTGTTTAGGTTCGATCACATCGCATCGCACTCCATCGTCGCCCCGCTTTCGGCGAGGAAGAAGGTAACTATTTCAACTAACGTTGTTTTGAGATGATTAAAGTATATGAAATGTGAATTGGAATTTCAATACTGCCTTGTTGGGAAATTGAAAAATATTTGGAAAATGGAAATTTTTGAAATTGAAAAGTTGTTTCAATTGACTAGTCATTAGCTTGAATGAATACAAGCTTTAAGAACGTGGTAAATGAGTAAACGAGAATGCTTGAGTATCACACTATGTGTCGCGATTTATGTTTACTGTTGTATACGAAGCATGATAGAAGCATGATGTAAATGAGTATGTTTCCCCATGAGAACATAGACTCTTAAGACGCATGATCCCTTTTGCGCCGAACTTAGTATGAGAACATAAGATATCCCCAATTGAACGAAATACTAAGGAGAAACGAGAACATAGGGATCTTAAGGATCACAATCCGAATGGAATCGATGATGAGAACGCGACGAGTTTACGACGACGAAGCGATTGCTCAACTGGAGGACTACACTGCTACGAGTCCCAACCTCTCGACATGAAGAAATTTCGAACACCACGCGTGTTACCTCTATCGTGGCATATGTAAAAAGAATGAACGTATAACATTATGGTTGTGTAAAATGAAATAACGATTGGTAAGTGCATAATGTGAATAGATATGATGTGATGCGATAACACGAGTAGAAATAAGGATTTCAAAACCCAATAAGCTAGGGTGACCTCGTAACTTCTACCCGAAGGCTAGACGTCGATCGTTACCCTACTCTAAGAAACCATACCATCTCTTCCCGGAGACCCAACCATGAAAGTCGTACCATAGAATTTAGAATTTTAGGTCATAATAGAATATAGATTGCTATAACCTTTGTTGTATAGATGTTTTTTGTATACATATCTTTTCTTAGATACACCGTTATGTTTACCGTGTCCGACCATAGTGAAACTTTCCTTTTCAGATGGCTCGACCGTGTTCACGACTAGACGCCTCTGTCCTCTGGGCCACCCCGAGGAGGTTATACGATCGCATCGCTCCTACCGACGTGCCACCGAGACGACCTTGGCGAAGTTTTGGCACACTTCACACGTCGCTGGGCTGCGGCACATGCCCGGTACATCGCACTATGACGGTGTACTCACCGATCATGAGATTGCCATCCGATCGCGAGGTTACGCCTGTGAAATATCGGCGGACTACATTTACCGCATCGAGAGCTTTGACACAGGCGGATCTCGCCTCGCTTGCTAGCCACTTTAGCTATGTGTTCACGGTGTGCGGAGCTGCACCACGCGACCGCATCTCCCCGCCGGAATACACTTGGCGTGACGAGATCCTGTGGCTCCACCCGGAGGTGCCCGCTTGCGCCAGATGGGCTGTGTTCTGCCGGGCGTGGCGAGAGATATGTTTGAGGCCGAACCTTCCGTCCCTCGACACCACCTTCCCGGTCCTACCACCGTGGGATTCCACCCCGCATTGCCCGCCTGCCATCACCGCCGGCCATGCCATGTCCATCTCCACCTCCATCTGCCGGCTCCCCACCACCCGCCCACCACCACCTCCACCGAGCCTTTGGACCATGATGTCAGTAGGGATTTATGATCCCGTGACATAGCTACTGTATAGTGAGAGGGCCGATGTCCGCCTCATTGTTGCCCTTTCTGATGATGTCTACGGGAAGTCATGGCGAGATCCGCCGAGACCTAGCGGCTATGGAGGAAGCCGGGGCCGCTAGAGACCGAGCCCGTTGTCCCGTGCTCGATGTTGAAGGGAGGACCACGAGGAAGATCCGAGGAAGACCCAGGAGGAAGATCCGGAGGAGGATCCGGAGGAGGACCCCGAGGAAGACCCCGAGGCGACATATCACCGATGACGAGATGGAGGAGTGGGCGGCTCCATGCTTCCGATCCCCGACTCGATGCATGGAGCCCGATCTACACCGGGCGACCATAGATCTAGTTCTTAGGACTAGATCGCTTTTGTCTATATACTTTCTATATCTTTTGATGCATGCGGAAACGATGAGTCGTTCCGACATGAACCCATTTTGATGACCACGAGGCGTGTTGATTTTTACGCGCCGTGACGAGGTACGAGTGATGCCGTATTTGTTTTGGGCATCATACTGCACCGTATTTTGTAAAGTTTAAAACGTCGATGAAAGTCCTCGTGGAGGCGGTTGATATGATATGATGATAGCTCTTCGAGAGCCTTTTGTTTTAATATGGTGTTATGTGGTATTCGATGTTGTTTTTAAAAATTTTCTTGTTGCTACGTATATAAATACCCAGTTGATATATATATAGATACATTAACCCTGATGGATGGTATAAGACGAGATCTAATTTCGTGTGTTTATGAAGGATAGGATGCCGCCGAGAAGGAGGGATCGTGCGATAACACCGAAAGAGAGGCCACACCACCACCACCACCACCACCACCACAAAGTAGACGGATCGTGGAACTGCTCGTGCAAAACCCGTCCACTTTCAACTGGACCGGAATCCGTGGACGCCGAACTATGGATTCGCTCTGAGCGAATCTTCACTTCTCCACCGCACATCACAGAACGCTGCATGCGTTGCCTTCCGGATGATTGGCGCCACCGACTTTTGGAGGAGGGCGAGAAAAACACCGATGAGGAAGAACTCGAAGGTTTCTCCGAGAGAATTCAAAGAGAAAGTGTCGAGAAGTACATTCCTAAGAGTTACCGAAGAGAAAGGAGCACGAGTTTTACAACTTGCGCCAGGAAGACCACGGTCACCGACACGACCGTGCGTTACGTGAAATGTCACGGTATGCACCTCACCGGTCGACACCGACGGAAGAGGATCGAGAAATTTCGGGCGGGACTCGCCATGAGATCGGTGTCGTTGGCTAGTCACGAGATCGACTTACCGTGAGGCCCTCGGTCCAGCATTGACATCGGGCTGCCCCGCTCAAGATAGAGTCGTCACTGTGCATCCCCGACTCACCAAAGAGATCACGGAAGAGGAAGTGGGAAGGACCCCACCAAGGGCAAGGATTCAACATCGCCAGCCGATGGAGGCCATGGCGAGGAAATAACGTGCCATCCGGGCACGGGCGGGGAATGGACGCCCATGGTACCCGCGATCCGGCGGGAAACCAAAATTCGTGAAGCTCCCATGTGCCCCGGTGCCATAGGAGTCATAAGGGGCATGCTGCTCACGAATGACGGATGCTTCAAGTGTGGCGGAAGGCCACTACCTGTGGATCGCCTCGACACGCCATGGAGGAAATGGCCGTCCGAATGTGCCCAACCAAGTCCAACCGTCCGGCTATCCAAGCTCAACCGATCCAACAACAACCCGGTTCAAGATTATCACCGAATCAACGACCATATCAACCACGACGGCAACGACGACAACAATGGCGACAACCACAGCAGAAGAAGATCGACAACCCCAACAACCACGCACCACACAACAACAACAACAACGGCGAAGCAGCCGCAACAACCACAACAACTTTATCAAGAACAACAACCGCCTTCAGAAAGCGAGGCTACGCCTCAACCAGAAAGGAGTTCCGCAAGAGCCGCAAGGAACCAAGGAAACTTGGCGGTATGGGAATACTCCTCCACCACCGTTATCCTCTTGTTTGACATCTTGGCGCCGCACTTTTTATTTCAAGCATGCGTGAGAACTTAGGATTAGATCCTAAACGCTGAACAAATCATGAGAATTCTTCTCCAAGGGAGGCCCAAGAACGGTAACCCACATATGCTCGAACCTAGAGCTTGACTAGGCTCATTTAAGGTCATGACAGATAACCTTCACGCCATACCTATGACGGATGTGGACATAATCCTAGGAATGGATTGGTTAACCGAACATAGTGCGACCATCCTGTAATGAAAGAAAATTTCTTTCCAACACCCTGGAGAGGAATCTACCGACTTTCACGGGATCAACATGGGAGGAGAGTTCCAATTATATCCGCACCGCAAGCAAGGACTTTCTTTGAACAAGACCGAGAACCATGCCTACCTCGTTTACCTCCAAGAAGAAGATCGAATGAGAGGAGGATAAAGACGTCCGATCGTGAAGGAGTATCCCGATGTGTTTCCGCATTTAACTACCGGGATTACCGCCAAACCGATGGATCGAGTTCACGATCGACCTCGAACCGTGTTACGCCACGTGTCAAAAGCTCCATACCGGATGGCACCAAGCGAGCTTGAGGAATTTAAGATCCAACCGCAAGAACTCTTGAGCTAGATTCATTAGACCCGGTGTGTCTCCATGGGAGCACCGTCCTTTTCGTGAAAAGAAGGATGGTACATCGAGGATGTGCATAGACTATCGGGAGTTAAACAAGATAACTCTTAAGAATAAGTATCCTCGCCCGAATCGACGATCCGCTTGATCAACTTAAAGGAGCAGGAGTCTTTTCAAAGATAGATCTAAAGTCGGATATCACCAATTGAGGATTCGACCGCAGGATGTACCAAAGACGGCTTTCCGTACAAGGTATGGTCATTTCGAATTCATCGTGATGCCCTTTGGACTTACAAATGCCCCGCGGTGATTTATGGATATTATGAATGTGGTGTTCCACCCATACTTAGACAAATTAGTCCCTAGTGTTCATAGGCGATATCCTAATATACTCTAAGAATAACCAAGAACACAAAGAGCACTTGAGAACTGTACTACAACGTTAAGGCAAGAGCAACTCTTCGCCAAGTTTAGCAAGTGTGAGTTTGGTTAAGCAAAGTGACATTTTGGGTCACATTGTGTCCGCCGAGAGAATCAAAGTAGACCCTCAAGATCGACTGATTCGAGAATAGGAGTCACTAAAGAACCCGAATGAAATTGAGTTTCTTAGACCGGCCGGCTACTATCGAAGATTTATCGAAGGATTCTCAACGATAGCCCACCCATGACCCAACCGCTGAGGAAAGGAATCAAGCACACCGGACCGCCGAGTGTGAGGCTAGTTTCGAGATCAAGGAGTTATCGACGACAAAGACTGTACTAGCAAGCATCGAGGTAGATAAAGAATACACATTCTACGGATGCTTCAAAGAATGGACTAGGTTGTGTACTAATGTAAGAAGGTAAGGTTATTGCTTACGCTCAAGGCAATTACGCCTACATGAGTTGAACTATCCTACGCACGACACGGAATTAGCAAATGTCGTACATGCCTTAAAAATATGGAGCATCACCTTTATGGAGTTAGATGTGAGATCTATACCCACCATAAGAGCTCGAAATATTTCTTTAAGCGTAAGGATCTTAACATGAGGCGGCAGAGATGGTTAAACTAGTGAAAATTACGATTGTGGTATCAATTACCACCCGTGCAAGGCTAATGTTGTAGCCGATGCCTTGAGTCGTAAATCCCATCCTAGTTTGGGATGTCTCCTCACCATGAGGAAATACTTATAAAAGAATTTCAGAGGATGAACATCGAAGTCGTGGGCCCTGCCTCGACGATAGAGGGCAGTATTGCAACATTGATTGCAATCCCGACTTAAGAGTCCGAATCTTAGAAGCTCGGAGGAAGAGCAAAAGCTAGAGGAAATGCGAGCTAAGATCAAGGACGATAAACACAAGAATTTCACGTATAACAGATAATGTTTTGTTGTATGACGGAGAGTGTGCGTTCGAAGACTAAGAACTTCAGAGCGAAATCTTGAAGAAAGCTCATGAGACTTCTTATACCAAGACACCCCGGCAGCACCAAAATGTACCAAGACCTCAAGGAGAAATTTTGGTGGGATGGAATGAAGCGAGATGTGGCTTCATTTGTGGAACGTTGTTTGACGTGCCAACAAGTGAAAGCACTCCACCAACGACCGTATGGGACCTTACAACCGCTAGACATACCGGAATGGAAATGGGATGATATAGCCATGGACTTTGTTACCGGGCTACCCAAATCACAAAAGGGGAATACCGCTATTTGGGTCATCATTGATCGACTGACCAAGAGCGCGCATTTCCTACCCATTCCAATAACACATGGGTCGATGAGACTAGACAACAGTTATGCGTTCGAGAAGTTAAACAAAACAATCGTTAATTTCTATATCAATACTTAGAACGTAACCTTATTATGGATCATGGAACAATAAACATATCACATGCCAGATGTTTTTCCACAGCAACCATGTAACATCATGTATAATCAAAATGCCTCAACGAGGACTTTTCCATATATTAGTTTTATAACGATTGATCTTTTCAACTTAGTACATAGCGTGATGTCCTATTTAAACCAAAATTTTGACACCACTATACATACTAACTACAAAAGGTCTCTAACTATGTTTTCTTTATACATGCTAACCATATTTATCTACATCATGACTTACTACATAAGTTTTACTCCATCTAAGTGCTCTATGCCCCCGAGGGTCCTTCGTCGGAATCGTTCTTCTTGCTTGGAAATTTTCCCATCTCCAGATATGTTTTTGCCTCTTTTATGAGACGATCCAAATCCTTTAAAGAGCGATCGAAATCTTTTAAAGTGTCGGGTTGCTTATTTATCCAAGTAGTAGCTCTTGTCTCCATGTAGGGTTGTGATGGCAATGATAGCTCTCCCAATCCCCTAGGGCGATAAGATCCTGTCCATTTGCCATTCTCATCTATTTCTTGTATAACTGAAGGAACATAACGTGGCCCGGTGTATGGAACTTCTTGATACAACCATTCATTCATCTTCTCATGCTGTTCATCCAGCTTAGGAAAAAGTCCAGGTCCCATAGGTGCTGCTCCATATACATCGCACGTATTTTTGAGCTGGCTGACAAATTCTGGTAGATCTGCCAGAACCTCTGAGTTTTCTTGTAGAAAACATACTCCCTTGCTATTTCTCTTGCATAGCCTTGCCAATCTGTCGGCAAATGGTGGATGAGACGCTGGATACCATCCAGATCCGTTACTCCATGGTTATGAGCATCCATCCACAGGCGTAAGAACTCCTCCAAGAATTATCCTAGATCGGTGCCTAGCTTGTAGTAAAAGAGTAGATACTCCCTTGTGAGTTCTAGGTCTGAAGCATACGTGTTTGTATTCTTACCCTTATTATTTCCATTTCCTGCCATCTGAAAACAGATAGTTCTAAGTAAGCCTGTCTTAAACTTAAAAGGCAATAGGGGGGGAGGGCTTAAATCATCAGGATTTCTTAAGGAACTAAACTTCTTAAAACACAAAATTTGTGAACATTTTTCACCATAAGCTTGTAAACACTTATCTTATTTCTTACTTATCATTCTAATCCCCAAGTTCATCTATCGCTTTAGATTAATTCGTGTAAGCAACAGTCGATTATGTCGCGTAGAATCTCAAGTGAAGAAAACTATGTCCTTGTGGCGAGTGACATTCGTTTGTCGAAGCTTCCATTCCTTCACGTAGCATTCCAATTCACGTTCGTCAAATCGAACTTAAAAGGCATTCTAAGTTTTCAAGTTTTCATGGTTCGTCAAGCACTACGTTATAAATAAAAGAGAAATTCTTATGATCTCGTTCAATCTAAGTTCTTTGTGAAACTTAGAGCTCATCTACGTTCTTTTGAAAATCAAAATAATTTCACAATTCAACTTTGTTTCATAAACAAACTTTTCATTCAATCTCACTGACATATAACTCTATATATGTCATTCATCAATACTCATATACCACCCGGGTATAAGCTTTAATCTCTTTCAAATTCATCATAACAAAATGATCAAATACCAACCGGGTATGAGCTTAAACTTCTTCAGACAAACCACTTGTTTGTTTTATCATCAATGAATTATCAAAATTCAAAGTTGTTCAGTTTTTCTTTTAACGGCATGTCCATTTCAAAAACATTTATCACTCATACTTCCTCAAAATTGTAACATAACTTCTCAAAACTTTTAAAACCATACCTTTACTTTTGGAATCCTTAGAAACCAATTTTCCTTGCTGGTTGAGCGTGATGAACAGGAGCATCGAGCAGTGATGACTGCTTCATAAAAAGTCTAGTGATTCAAGCCAGACTTTGGATAGAAAGAATATTTTTGGTTCAAAGCAAACGAACTGGCTCTGATACCACTCTGTCACAGCCAGGTTTGGATGATCCTTACCAGACCGTGACTTGGGGTTTGGATTATGTAAATATTAAAAGAATTAGGTTTTGAACTCATTTCATCTACGAAGAAGTATGGATTTCCAAATATGAATGAGATTAAGGATGGAACAAAATAACTTATATAAAGAGTTGATACGAAAGTTCGGACAAATAGTAACTCTTACAAAGCTTCAACAGGATAATCAAGAGCTTTAACATAGAAACAAAATATCAAAGAGTCTCAAGAGTTTGGCAGCGAAATAAAACGTGTGAGACATGCATATGAAGATGCATTCTCAAGCGAACCAAAAGTTCTTCATACTACTTGACAAAAGATTCCGCCAACTCCGCGCCTGCTCCATCACCCGCTCAACCTCGCGTTTAAAAATAATATGCGAGTGAGTACAAAGATGCACTCGGTGGACACATGCCGAAAACATTTTACTTTACGAAATATCAGATCGCCTCATCACGAGAAGACATAAGAGTTTTATTTGAAAAAAAAGGCCTTGTTCTTACTAAATACATTTTCATCATTTTCTCAAGATCGACTGCGCAGTCATTTTCTCATAACGTAAATTCCAAGTCGGCTATGGATAACGCGTCGGGAGGGAGGCATCCCTTCACCCGGACGCACGACTGACCGCGAATGGTTCAGAGGCTGAATACAACTGACCGTAACCCGGTTCAGAAGCTGAAGTGTACACAACCTAGCTAGGATTCCCCCTTCACCTCTAGCATAGGATCCGAATTCGTAATACTTTCCTGTTGCCCCAGGCAACCCGAATGGACATATACAAAACATAAAACATTTTTGGCAGACAATATCGTATTTCAACTTTTACAGTATAAGAAAAGCAGTAAGTAAACTTTTGTAAAAATCATTTTTGCAAGAAAGCTCTTTTTAAATAAGAAAGCCCACCTCGAGATCTTATAGTTCTTACATCACTAGTACACTTTCCGTTTTCTTTCTCCTTCGAGCAGGTCCCTTTTTCAACGTGAGAAACGAGGTTTAGTACATCGCTGTACTTTTCGATAATCATTGATCCGAAACAATAGACTTACTAACATCAATCCTTTTAACGTCAAGGATCCTATCATCATACTTTAATCACTATCATATTCGTCGTGTCTCGAAGAGATATAATATCCTATCCTTTCCTTAATTCAAATCATTCCGCGTAACGTACGAACCTTAATTTCATAACTAACTTCGTCACGTACTAACTTTACTTCTTATCTTATATATTTACTCAAACTCTAACGTTTTCACAGTCATATTCATAAGTCTCAACGTTTCAAGTATCATATCATATGATCCACATATCACATATCATGAGACATCATAATTCTTTATGTCACAATTTTCGAAAATTTTCAAAATATTTTTTCGAAAATTTTAATTAATTTACATA
The DNA here is from genome assembly GCA_036937905.1 of Salvia rosmarinus. Taxonomy (NCBI): domain Eukaryota; kingdom Viridiplantae; phylum Streptophyta; class Magnoliopsida; order Lamiales; family Lamiaceae; genus Salvia; species Salvia rosmarinus. The sequence continues at coordinate 45,456,269 of CM072813.1, forward strand.
ATATATTATTATCATCATATATCAATAATATGACATAATATTCATCTTGTACGTACTTAATTTCATACTTTGGCTATTTTCGAAATTTACATAATTTATTCTATATTTTTCCAAAAATTATGATTTAATTTATACATACTTGAATAGTATTAGCTTATCATTATTTCATGTTCAAGACGACATTTAAAATTCATGTTCATCAACATATAGGTCTTATATAATTTCGACCATAACATAAACTTTTATAACATGCCTAACTTTGTATTAAAATCATAATACATGCTTATAAACATCATATAAACGTATTTAAGTAACAACTTCAATATATAGCATATATTTCACGTATGTCACATAATTTTTGAAAGCATGTAACAAAACATATCATATATGAATTTCTAATATTTTTTCATGAAATAATAAGAGTTGTACGGTTTCTAACCTTCTAACTGTTTTCGATCGACGTCGGCGACGTTTTTCTCTCTAGGGTCGAAGAGAACTTTGGAGAACACTCTTTATTTTTCTCTCTATTTCCTACTTATTTTCGGTTATAATGGTATGGGAGGGGGTGGTCTCCTATTTATAGATGTTATAAAGTTGTATTAATCATTACCTTATAAAATATCTTAATATAAAGTCAAAAATTACAACTCAATCATAACCCTTAATTTTCGGTCCCTATGAGTTGTATATGAGATAAATTTTATTTTATCCTATAGTTTATTTAATAAATTATTTAACCTTATCAAGATTTAAATGTCATTATCAAAGAATCCCAAAATTATTTCCAACCTATTTAATGTCAAAGTTTTCGCCACTTTGTCCAAAATAATACATCCACTTGTTAATTTAATGATTCACCTTATCCTATCATAAATAATATCTCTACATCTTAATCATACAATTTAATATTCAAAGATATGAAAAATATCCTATTTTCACAATATTTATTCATTTTCGGTACCTATTATTAAATAAGGGACAAATTTTATTTTTATCACATCTTATACTAAGTTACAAGAATTAATTAATATATCTTACCATAATTAGCATAAAATAATGAAATTAACACTTTATTTCAAGTGTGCGTGTGTCTCGGCCACTTTATAGTTCTTAGGATTGATTTTTATTTTTTTCTATATCATATACTTTAATATTATCATATAATAATGTCACATTTGAAAAGTCAATATTTTCAACTAAGATAAGATGTCATTATCATAAGGTTGGAAATTAAATTTTCCTACCTTATAAGTCAAAATTTTCGGCCATTATAATCCAAAACCATAGGTTACTTATTTCATTTGATAATCATCTCTACTTTACACCTAATAATATCCTAACTTTATAATTATAGCCTCTCATTAATTAAAGTATGATATTTTTATCCATTTCACACTTTAAAGTCTAAATTTTCAGCCCTCATATATAATATATGCTACATATTTTATTTTCTTCCAATTAATAGCTATCTGACATAATATAAGTCTTAGATGATAAATTAAATCATAGGAAAATTAATTAAGATCAATTCTATGTACTAAAGTAAAGTTATCGGCAATTAACTAGAATTTAAGAATAAATTATTAAATCTTTATTCTCTTCATAATTAATATTATTTTCATGAAGAATTACATAAATATAATGATCTTATATCATAAAATAAATTTTTGAAACAATTCTTAGCAAATTTCCTAATTTTTCGAAAACTAGGGTTTTCTAGAATTAAATTTCATAAAATTCCATTCTTTACCCTATCTTATAAATTTCGAAATTTATATACTTCCTAGGAGATAAGATTGATCTAGAAATCATGATATTTATTAAGTATTAAAGGTTGTGCAATTAAATAAATTATTTGATACAAATATCACATAAAATCATGATTTTCGAAAATCACATAAAATCATATATCATTTTCGAAAACCATGCAAGCTAAGATCCAAAATATTATCTCCTATGATATTTATCACATTACTACACCTTTCTATGAGATAAATATTATCTTTTAATTAATCATGACCTTATCTTATCATTTTATAAAAATATCATAGCTTACTTATCACAAAAATGTCATCATCAAGCCTTATCACTTACACCTCATTTTCGAATCATGCTTGGGTGTACATGATAATTATCTTATCATATACTACAAGATAAACAAGACAACTCATCACATAAAATCAAGTGATCATATATTACATCACAATTTAATTACTTATTCTCTTAATTTTCGAGAATCACAAATAAATAAGGAAGATATTTCTTTTTCTTCCTTAGTGTAATACTTGGCTAAATAATATCCCACATATGCTTAAAAATATATTTATTTGTTATTAAAATTTATTTCGTTTGAATTTCTAAAGGAAATTTTGATTTATTCAAAATCGACAATTACCGACGTTCACTTTCATTCTCGTTTCCTTTGTAAACTATTTTCTTATTTTCAAAATTTTTAAGCCCAAAAATTCGGGGTATTACAGAATACGATCATCTTCTAATTCTTGAAGTATGATTTCAACTTTGGATTAATGGTTTCTCATATAATCCTCTTCTAAGAATCGGGCATTAGTCCTAATAACGACCTTCTGATCCTTAGGACTAGAAATAATCACCCTTCGTTCCTCTAGGATAGCCAATAAACAGCCTTGCTTCAGATCTAGCCTCCAACTTGTCAGTTTTCTTGTTCAAGACATGTGCCGGATCGCCCATATCCTTATGTGGTTTAAACTAGTCTTGCGCCAAACCACAACTCGAAAGGGGTCTTTTCGACTGACTTGGATAGTATTAGATTGAGCAAATATGCCGTTGTTTCTAAAGCATACCCCCAGAACGAAATAGGCAGTGTTGCATAACTCATCATTGATCTAACCATTTCTAAGAGTCTATTTCTTTGCTCACGACACACCATTTCTTTGTGGTGTGCCGGTGTAGTGAGCCGGGAGGTAATCCCACACTACACAAAATAGTCCATGAACTCACACTAAGGTATTCGCCACCGCGATCGGACCATGATGACTTGATACTTTACCTAGCTTCGCTCCACTTCGCCTTAAATTCTTTGTATTTCTCAAAGCATTCGACTTGTGGTGAACAGTATATGTATCCGCACCTTGAGTAATCATCAATGAAAGTGACAAAACAATCGTACCCTCCACGAGCTTGTGTGGACATTGGTCCACACAGGTCAGTATGGACTAGCTCCAACACTTCTTTGGCTCTATAACCCTTCGCTTTGAAGGTCCGGTCGACATCTTTCCTTCTATACAGATTCGCAGATCGAACGAGTAACTGTGATATCACACAACGCTCCATTCTTAGCCAGTCTTTGGATCCTATTTAGATTGATGTGACCTAATCTATGATGCCAGAGAAATATGGTGTCATCTTGCGAAGAAAACTTCCTCTTCTTAAGGTTTGATGTAGATGCAACATAATTAAAGGTATTATGCTTGGCACAAATAGTATAAAGCGAATTATATAATGAGCCACCACAAATAACTTCGTCATTTCTTATGATAGAAACACCATTATCAAAAATAACTGAATATCCATGTATAAATAGTTTCGAAACCGAAATAAGGTTCCACCGAAACTCCGGCACATATAAAACATCTTTTAATACTAAAACTGTTCTATCAAAAGATAAAGAAACATCTCCAACTGCAACAGCCTCGACTTTCGCCGCGTTGCCCATGGAGATTGTTATCTCGCCATCATGCAGCTCCCTTGTCCGCAGGAACCCCTGCAAGGTGTAACAAACATGATCAGTCGCACCTGTATCTACTACCCATGAATGAGTAGAACAAGTCGCTAAACATGTTTCCGTTACTAAAGCAAATGGCGTACTTGAGCCTTGAGCATAGGGCACTTAGCCTTCCAATGCCCAGTCTCACTGCACTTGAAGCATTTGCCCTTCTCCTTTGGCTTTTTCAAACCGGTAGAAGAGCCCTTTGTATTACTCCCACTCTTTTCTTTAGCCTTAGCATCTCTTGAATTCCACTTTAACTTTTCATTTTTTGATAAAACTGTGTTTTTCCTTGAGGTGCGTACTAAAGACTGTGCACCTTTGTGTTCTTCCGTTACTAGATCATCTTGCAATGAATCTAGAGTATAACTCTTATCATAAAGGACTACTCTATAACGAAAGTCATCAAAAGAATTGGGCAAAGTGTTGAGGTTCATATCAATTCTAACTACGTCATCAATATATCCTCCAACCAATTCGAGCTCTCCGAAGAGATTGATCATTTGCTCTACATGGTCATGCACTGAATCGCTTTTCTTCATTGAACTTAACATTATTAATTTTGTCAAATTATGACAAGCGATTCTATCCGAATTTCATGAGATTTAGTCATATTGTGGCTGCATCATCCATCTCTTGATGCTGGAGTTGCAGGGACTCGCACATGGTGACCAAAAGAAGGCACTTTGCCATTCTATTTGATTTGTCCCATTTCTCGTGCTCCTTGCGCTCCTCATCAGTAGATAAATCATCTAGAGGTTTCGGATGGGGTGTAGTGAGTACAAATAAATTTTCTTCGGCAGTAAGATAAATCTCAATGTTTCGTTTCCACTCGATAAAATTTGGACCGGATAGAGGATTTTGTGCGAGCATATTGATAATCGATGTAAGAGATATCTGAAAAGTAATGTAAACACATAAGCATACGATCGCACATAATTCGTAACAATAATATTGTAACCTTTTGATAAAACAATATTAATTGAAATCTCCAATCGCCCAAAGAATCCCACATGCAAGCCACGCGTGTGGGCGCTTACATGAACCCCGACCGCACTAAAATATACCTTTTAGTCGCTTAATTTCAATCCATGTCAACTTATCCTTATGACAATGAAATTAATGATTGACCTTACTAGACCACATCACTATCACAAGAAGGGACTTCGGGAAGTTGTACTTGAGGTGATGTCTAAGCAATGACCAAATTTTAACAAAGAGAAATGAATTCTTAGAATTGGCATACTCACTCGGACCATGCCGCTTCCAATCAAAATTCTTTTGTCTTCTCATTTTAAATCTATCTCTATAGAACTTATGAAAATCGCATATGCAAGCCACGCGTGTGGACGTTTACACATGAAACTCCCACTTCTCAATAGATTAAAATGTTTTATTTAGAAATCTCATCTAACAGACTTATGATAAACAATACAAGCAAGCCACGCGCGTGGACGTTTACTCATAATGCATATCACTTTGTTTAGAGATTAAAAAGTGGAGGTCTTGACATTTTAATTTTAGAAATTAATATGTCGATTTTCTTACTTAGTCTTTTTGTTTCAAAAGGTTTGTCCATGCAGATCACGTAATCCTAGCATGCTTTCTATAGAACTCAACATGTAGAACATGCTCGCAGAATTCTAAAATATGCTTTAAAAACGCGATAAACCTAACATGCTTACTATGCTCATCCAATCACGAAAACATATAATATGTTTATCTACGTAATTAACATACATAGCATGCTTCTGCATAATTTAAACATCCACGACATGCTTTGAACGATAAAAATAAAATAAATTGCTCATCGCGCCCACTCGTGATCCTGCATTTCGCCTAATTTATTACATAAATTTACAAAGTCGTATATTCAAAAATCTCGAAAACGCGCCTCGCGTGCACGGACTGGATTCGTCAAAACTAGATTTGGGCCGAAACAGTGGATCGGGTCGGATCGGGTTGAAAATCTTAAACCGGGTTGAAAAATGGGCCTGGGCCATAAAATAGGGTTTGGACCGAAAATGGGTCGGGTCGGCCCAAGATGGGCTGGGCCATGTGTGTTAGGGCACAGCCCACAGCACACGCCCAGCAACCATCCGCCGCACAACCCTCCTGTCTCGTGGTCGCCCTGCAGCCACGAGCGCCGCCTGTCGAGCCAGGCCGCCCAGCTAGCCGAGAATCACGCCGAGGCACCGCCGCCAAAGATCTCGTAGAAGCTTGAGCGGTGGCCGAGACCGGCCGTCGGCGTCTTTGCCGAGGGTGCCGAGAAAACTACGCACGACTCGCGCGTTGGGCCTGGCAGCGCGCTGATGTCGCTCGCTGTCGGTCGAGCGCTACTGACGCTACCGAGCGCAATGCACGCTGTGCGTGCTATCACCCAGGCTCTACCACGGGCTGCTGATCGAGCTAATTGTAGCGTGATAAGTTAACCCAAGTCGTCTCTCAAGGAAAACTTAATAGGGCGATTGTTCGTGTCGCACACAGAAAGCAATTAAAACCAAAACATTCTAATGCCAACAAGGGTTTTGAAACATGCAGGAATAGAAATACGAGAAAATAAACAGCAACCTAAGCTTGGGGTTGTCAATCCCGAGCTCAACTAATAAAGCATTAAATCTAAACCAGGGGTTGTTGTTCCGACAAAATTGTTCTACTTAGTCGCTCGCAATAGTACGAGGTCCCTATAGAGCGGTAAGGTCGACCCAAATCGAATCTCTCGAGGAAGACTTAACAGGGCTATGATGTGTTACGATTAAAACGGTAAATCTAAATCCTAAACTTGATTTTGGGTTGATGGTAAACTAAGATTAACAGGAATTAAAACACGCAAACGATTCAAACCAAGCGTTCAAGCAGTTCAATAGCACATGAATAATTCAAGAGTGTGAGATAAACTAGGGTATTAGGGTTCTTCGCCTTGATTAATCGATTTATTGCTTGATCAAGAAATCTACCTATTCATGCAATCCTCAAACCTCAATCCAAACACTCGACTTTTGTTCCGTGGATTAAACCTAGGTTATCAAATTTCACAAATACATACACTATTAGAGTACCCGTTTCCGGTAACCTCTAACCCAATTGATTCCTATGATGTAACGTATCTATCTCTCGATAATACACGAAACATACAAATTAAATGGTGATTAATCACTTAGCAAATTCCTATCATGCGGTATCTCTCTCGATAATACACTAAACATAAATAATTCAATAGAGATCAATCACTCAACAATAAACCCTAGGATTCAATTGATACACTCGATCAAAACAAATAATCAATTAAACAATTTGAATCACCCAACCCTAGAAAAGAATTAGTTCATGCTCATCTCACGGATCAAACAATTATAATTGATAGAAATCATTATCCAACAATTCAATGGAAGAAAGATCGAATAATTAATCCTTACAATCGTAATAGTCGTGATGAATCTCTTCAATCAAGTTCTTGAATCAATCCAATGCAAAAGGAATTACAAGGAAAATAATGATGAACAGTCGCGTGGGAGGAACTAATTGAAAACTGACGTCTGCGAATAATAATAAAATGTAAAACTAGGGTTTTTCAGCGTTTAAGTTATATTTATAGCGCCCAAAATTCCTCGCCCAGCGCCGGACGGAGTCTCAACGCCGGACGCGAGACCTTCAAATCAATGCGAAATCATGGCCACCCAGCATCGGTTTGGGCGGTAGCGCCGGACGCGGGCGCGTGTGGAATGGAAGCCGCACGGACGCATGGCGGCGGCTGACGCAGTCGCCTCTGAAGAATTCAACTCGGCACCCAGCGCGGACGCACGCAAGCGCCGGACGCGCCATCTCTCTGGACGATTTCAGCTCATGAGCGGTGCGGGGCGCAAACCACGGACGCGCCCATTCTCCGGGCAGCTTCAACAGGCGCCAGCCGGGACGCACGCAGCACGGACGCGGGCAATCTGGCGACTTTCAACAGGTGCCCGGCACGGGCGCATGCCAGCGTCGGACGTGGGGCGCCCTACGGAGACACGGCACCCAGCGTCGGACGCAGTCAAGCGCCGGACGCGGGTGCCTCTTCCAGCGCGACTTCACGTGCGTTTTTATGCTAAAAAATGCTTAAACGCGAATATTCCCTACACAAAACAAAACGAACATGATTCCAATAAAAAGATATTCAAAACTTAAGCATATAGGAACCAAATCGTTACAAACAAACAAAGAAAAACACAACAAAAACATGCAAAACAACACCCCCACACTTAACTCTTTGCTTGTCCTCGAGCAAATTTATGTTCTTAAAAAGAGTGGTACACATAGAATCAATACTTCAAATAGAATCAATCTCATATTCACATCCCTTCAATGCATCTTAATAATATAGTTCTCAATATAATGATCCTCATTCATCAATCCAAACATGTGACTTATCATAGACTAGCTGTGCTTCGAGTCAACATGATCTCAGAAATCAATATACAACTTATATGGTTCCCTTTCATGTAAGATATCCCAATGACAAAATCAAATAAGAACTTGTGGAACTTAAAACCGATTATAGGACAATGATCGTTAGGTGGAAACTTCAAGTTGTACACTCGAGTATCCTAACGTAGATATCTATACCCAAAGCAAATAGTCTCCATTCGAGAGACAACACAAGCAAAAGGGGTAGAGCCCCTTATTCGAATTTTAAGCCCACTTATTTCATACAACGTAATTTTTTTTTTTTGTCCACTTTTTCTAGAAAATCATACAAGAGACGGGTTCCATTTTCGAAGCATATGACATCCGATCACACACCTTGTCTAAACACAGCTTCCTAATTATGTCCCACAGTTCAAATTGACGCCCAAGAATTATCAAACTAAAAATCATATACCAAGATGCAAAGAAATTTAGATCAAAACACAATCAATTCAACTTAAAGCATAATTCTTCATACACCATTGATTTCAAGAGAATAAATTCGTCTCTAATCCAAACAAAGAGTTAAGAAACGACGAAACACATCGACAAGATGCATCAAACGGAAACGACAAACGACAAAACAAAAACGACACAAGCCAAACGATACCCCCCCACACTTAAAACAGGCAAGGTCCTCATTGCATATGAATATAAAATTATAGTAGAGGCGACTTCCCTGAAATTGACGAAACGGAGCGGCGGAGCATCAAAACAAACAAAACCTACAAAACACAAAAACCAAGGCAAAAACACAAACAAAAACAAAACCAAAAGAAAACAGAAACAAAGCATAAAGAAACATGGGTTGCCTCCCACGAAGCGCTAGTTTTACCGTCGCCAGCCCGACCATTGATTCCTCATTTTGTTGAATTTTGTCGAGTGAGAAGCTTCGCTCCGACTCTCATTATCTAACACGCCTCTGCTAGGCGATAACCATATTCCGGAGAGTAAGGTGGTGGCTCTTTCCACTTATCCTCGACTTGTACTTCACCCCGATCTTTCTTACACTTAGCTTGGAGTGTGGGGTCAATCTTACTATCAACTTCTTCCTTAGGCATCTGTACCTGCAAGACCTTATACTCATCCGAATGATCAAGTGCAGTTATAGAAAAACATGATGCAGTAGTAGAAACAATAGAATTATCACTCGTACTACTAGCATGGAAAGTCTCCGTTGTTCCCAAAACAGTCAAGCTTATCAATCCTTTAGTGAAATCAATTTGGGTATTTGTTGTAGCCATGAATGGCCTTCCTAACAACAACGGATGTCCACTCTCATGTTTTCCAGTCCCTTCTCCCATATCAATGACAACAAAATCAACTGAGACTAAAAGGTTACCCATTCTTATTAAAACATCTTCTATCACACCTTTCGGGTACCGAATAGTTCCCTCAGCTAATTCTAATCGCATGCTTGTTTGTTTTAACTCCCCAAGTTTTAATGAGTTAAACAGAGAAAAGGACATTAAATTTATCCCGGCACCCAAATCCAGCATCCCCGATGCAGATTTCCCATTACCAAAAGCAACATTGAGAGTAAAGCTACCTGGATCGCTTTACCTTGGTTTGGGTTGGTGCGGAATGGGCTTCTTCTTCTTCTCAGCTACCACATTCTTCATATTCCCCGTCTCCTTCCTTTCGACTATCAGACCGCTCGGAAATGGAACAGTGGTTCATAGATCTGAGGTCGTTCTTCTTCTACTCTGATCTCTTCATCAGCCTTGCACTTCTCGTTCTCACTTCCATAAGCAAGAATAGCCTTAGCATGTCTCGATTGGCTAGGAAACTTCCCTTTGATCTCGTCGTGCTAATTGCTCACCGCCCACCATCATCCCACATGAGTTGCCAACCGTCCCACTTGAGTCTCCACTCTTTTGATAGATGCCTCCAAGGATTCAAATCTCAAAGTGCTTGCTTGGACAAAAGTATTAAGAGAATCCTCAAGCGATGGGTTATTGGGGACCTCAGGTTGTTGCTGAGGTTGCTGTCTGAACTGGGCACCCTGACTTGATCCCCCTTGATTCTGACTCCAGGAGAAATTAGGGTGATCTCTCCAGCCGGGATTGTAAGAATTTGAGTAGGGGTCGTGTCTGGGCCTCGACGGATAGCCCTGCTGATTTCCTCTTTGGTACCCTTGTTAGAACCCTTGCATAGCATTAACTTGTACTTCTTCATATGCCATCTCACTAGTTCTTTGGCACATGTTAGCTCCATGCCCCGCTTCTCCACATATTCCACAAATTTCCATCGACATCGCTTGTTGCTGTTGGCATTGAGGTGATTTCTGAGGTTCAGTAGTTCTCAATAGCTGAACTTGACGAGTGAGATCCGCCAGTTGCTGTGTCATTTCATAGTTGGGTATCAACTCTTTTGCTGCTGCAGCAGGTCTTCGTCCTGCACTTCTCCTTTGCGAGTTTGCAGCTAGCGTCTCCAGAATCTCGCTAACATCCTCGGCATTGTAGTTTCCAATGTCTCCTCCAGCCGCATTATCTATCATGCATTGATAGTCCATCGTCAATCCATCATAGAAAAACTGGTTGAGAAGCTCAGCTGGGTAATGGTGATGCGGACACTGCTGTTGTAACGACTTGAACCGATCCCATGCCTCATGCATAGGTTCTCCAGCCATCTTCTTGAATGTGTCTATCTGAGCCCTCAGCTCTTGTGTCTTCTGGTTCGAGTAGTATTTTCCCATGAATTTATCATACACGGCTTGCCAACTCGTCGCTGAATCGGTGTCAGAGACATCAACCATGTCTTGCTCTATCTTTCGTGGGTGTAGGAAAACACCTCATTCTCGTAGTATCTTACAGAAGCCTGCTCGGTGGAAAAGTATGAACCACTGCATAGAACTCCCGGAAGAAGTTCAAGGCATCCTCGCTAGGCATCCCATAGAATGACGGAAGCAAGTTGAAGTGGATGGGCTTTAACTCATAGTTACGGGCCGGATCCCCGAGGAAAATGCATGACGTTGTCACCCCAATGACGGGTCGAGCAAAATCACGCATCCTCGGGTTTCCTTCTTCATGGGCCCCTCCATTTGCTGCCATTTCTTCTGGCACAACTTATTCATTTGGAGATCTACTCCCCAAACTCTCGTACTCAACTGTCGCGGCACTTGCCTCACTTTCAGACAAGCTTTCTTCTTCCGAGTTCAAAAGATTAAATTCTCCTACCACGTGAATGGTGTCGAACACCGTGCCAACTTCCTTTGAGACCACCACCTAGCATACACAAACACAAGACAAGAAAACGGATTACGACACCGTGGGAAGAATTAACCAAACAAAAAATAAATAAAGAAAAATAGAAGATAGGAGGGGAAAATAACACAATCAAAAATGCCTAAAGCCTTCCCCGGCAACGGCGCCAAAATTTGTTCCGACCAAATATATCTACTTAGTCGCTCGCAATAGTACGAGGTCCCTATAGAGCGGTAAGGTCGACCCAAGTCGAATCTCTCGATGAAGACTTAACAGGGCTATGATGTGTTACGATTAAAACGGTAAATCTAAATCCTAAACTTGATTTTGGGGTGATGATAAACTAAGATTAACAGGAATTAAAACACGCAAACGATTCAAACCAAGCGTTCAAGCAGTTCAATAGCACAGGAATAATTCAAGCTTGTGATATAAACTAGGGTATTAGGGTTCTTCGCCTTGATTAATCGATTTATTGATTGATCAAGAAATCTACCTATTCATGCAATCCTTAAACCTCAATCCAAACACTCGACTTTCGTTCCGTGGATTAAACCTAGGTTATCAAATTTCACAAATACATACACTATTAGAGTACCCGTTTCCGGTAACCTCTAACCCAATTGATTCCTATGATGCAACGTATCTATCTCTCGATAATACACGAAACATACAAATTAAATGGTGATTAATCACTTAGCAAATTCCTATCATGCACGTATCTATCTCTCGATAATATACGAAACATAAATAATTCAATAGAGATCAATCACTCAACAATAAACCCTAGGATTCAATTGATACACTCGATCAAAACAAATAATCAATTAAACAATTTGAATAACCCAACCCTAGAAAAGAATTAGTTCATGCTCATCTCACGGATCAAACAATTATAATTGATAGAAATCATTATCCAACAATTCAATGGAAGAAAGATCGAATAATTAATCCTTACAATCGTAATAGTCGTGGTCAATCTCTTCAATCAAGTTCTTGAATCAATCCAATGCAAAAGGAATTACAAGGAAAATAATGATGAACAATGCGGGGAGGAACTAATTGAAAACCGACGTCTGAATAATAATAAAATGTAAAACTAGGGTGTTTCATTTAAGGTTATATTTATAGAGCCAAAAGTCCTCGCCACACGACGAGTCTCGGCGGACACGAGGCCTTCAAATCAATGTGAAATCATAGCCACCAAATACGGTTAGCGGCGGCCGGACGCGGGCGCACATGAATGGAAGCTTGCGTCGACGATGGCTGCCGCCGGACGCGGGCTGTCTCTGGAAGAATTCAACTCGGCACCCAGCGCCGGACGCACGCAAGCGCCGGACGCGCCATCTCTCTGGACGATTTCAGCTCATGAGAGCGGCACGGGCGCAAGCCGGCGCGAACGCGCCATTCTACGACGGCTTCAACACACCCCGGCCCGGACGCACGACAAGACCGGACGCTGGCGATCTCTGGCGGCTTCAGGCGTGGCACCCACGCGGGCGCGGGCGCCTACGGAGACACGGCACCCAGCGTCGGACGCAGTCAAACGCCGGACGTGGGTGCCTCTTCCAGCGCGACTTCACGTGCGTTTTTATGCTCAAAAATGCTTAAACACGAATATTCCCTACACAAAACAAAACGAACATGATTCCAATAAAAAGATATTCAAAACTTAAGCATATAGGAACCAAATCGTTACAAACAAACAAAGAAAAACACAACAAAAACATGCAAAACAGTTGTCAATCCCTAGTTGAACTATGAAAGCAATAAAACGAAAGCAGTAAACAAAGCAATAGTAAACCTATACTTAGGGTTCGCTGAGCCCTAATCTAAGTCTACTTGTAAATGAACAATAAACATCAATCAACCAACAAGACATGAATTAATCGAAAGCGTGATAAATCAAAGCAATATAAATTGATAGAAACACGAGAACAATCCATTGTCACTATGGAATTGAATCCAACAAAAACCATCAAACGATAAACTATGAAATTGATTCCAATAAAACTGATAAATCCAAAGCATAAATTGATAAACAAAATATTCAATGATGAAACCGAAAGCAGAATAAAAACTAGGATTTATCTGCCTATGTGTCGTTGAAAAGCTCCCGAGGATCAATGGTGAAGAAACGACCATCGCTGCGAAAAGAAAATTAGAATTGAGAGCGAATCGACCGAGTTTTGACCTAAACGCATATATATATATTAAATGTAGGTGGCGCGGTTTAAGGTGAGCGCGGTTCGTAATACTTTCGCCTTGAACTTGAACGCGGCTCGGGTAGCGCCGGTTGAGAAAACAATCAGATTGAAACGAAGCGCCGATGAAGGTGAGCGCGGTTGGAGCGTTCTTGTGGAGAGGGCGCCGATGGGCCAACACGCTGAGAGGAAAGCAAGCCGGTGAATCGACGCTAAAATTTGCTGAACGCGCTACGAGGAAGATGGCGGCGGGCGTTGAATCCCGCCACGGATGGGCGCTGATGGTGCGGCGGCACCGGGTGTCACGGCGACACGCGCGGCCGGGCGATGCCCCCGGCTGGATGGATGGAGCGCAGCTGCACGGGTTGGTGGCGAAGGCCGCGACGGGTGCGGCGAAGCGTTGGGTGGCAACGCTCAGGCGGGTGGCGCTGGGCGGCGGGCACGCGTGGGTGCATCGAAGGCCGGCGGCAAAGCGCGGTGGGTGGCGTTAGGCGGCAAGCGGGCGCTGGCGGCGCTGCTTTGCGCGGCATCGCCATGCGACGGGCGCTGGCACGACGGGCGCTAAGCGCACGGGCGACGGGTTGACGCGGGCGTGCGGGCGAGCAGCGCTGGGCTGATGCGGACGCGCGGCGAGCGGGCGCGCGCGCGGCGTTGGCCGTCGACGGTGGCGCGCAGCACGCACGCGCGATTGTTGCCACCGTTCTCCTTCGCTCGAACTCCGATTTACGCACGCCACCTACGAACTCCTATCGAAATGCTCTTCATTATACTTGATCCTTGGTAGATTCATTTCATCCTATTTAATGCTGATTTTCTGGAAAACATTGAAACGAACCAAGTAAGTCCAAATCGATAAATAATAATCGAACCAACGGCATAAATAGGATAAACTACTTAAAATGACATGTAAAACAATACCAAGAATAAGCACAAATTCATACCAAACAACTCCCCCACACTTATCCATTTGCTTGTCCTCAAGCAAACTCTATACCAATAAGAATAAGGAAGATAATTCATGCAACTTCACTCTTAGTCTAATTAATCAAACCTTATTGCTTTTCCCCCACACTTGGTGTTTACGTATTCAAAGTTAATGAGAAATAAATCTAGGACGGCAATTGATTTTCAATAAATAAAAGGGTAAACTCCTCTCAGACCCAACTCTCCGTTAGGGGTGAACTAACTAATGTGGTCACCTTTAGCAACAAGTTTCTTTGATAACATAGAAAGCATTAACAGATTTTGGAACAATGTTCGAAAGGTGAATTCTCGATAAACTCGAGTCGCCTATCGTGGTTTCCCATGCCCATTTCTCAATTTACGAGAAAGAGGGGCAGAATCCCATCCTCCATTTATATAATCTCAACAAAAAAACTGGAGTTTCATTCTCCTTCTTTTCTCTTCTTTTTCACAATGTTTTTATTTTATTTTATATTTATTTTAAGAAACAAGTATATAGATGGCCACAATGTTAACACTACCTCTAACATTAGTCGGACAAATCACATCAATTTCCCCTATTCATTTTCTATCAATCACAATCTCGTCAATTCACATTACACTCAAATCATAAATCACCAAAAGTCTAGGAAATTCAAAATCAGTTTGACCAATACCACAGAGTTCAGGCGCAACAATCAAAATCACAACCTTACGAGCAAAGAATAAAACTTGATTCCAAAATCATCATCACAAAAATTTTATCACCATAAAAGGGCCACAATACTTGCAAATGGATATAACAACACACCAACAATCATCACACAACAAACTCATCCCCCCATACTTAATTCGAGCACTGTCCTCAGTGCTCTAAACAATGAAAGCACAAAATATAAGAGGATGAGAACTTCCCTGAAGAAAGATGGCGAAAACAGGGCTGGAGAATCACGGCTTTAACATACTGCTTACAACGTCCCAAATTCGAGCAAAACTAACACAGAGACAACAGATAGATCAAAGAACAACGAAACAAAACAAAAAAGAAAGAAAGAAAAAGAAAATAAAAATTCGTGGGTAAACTCCCACGTAGTACTCAGTTTAACGTCGTGAGCCCGACGTATTCCGGTCAACAACGGACTATCCATAGTCCTTTACCTGCAGGAATACCATCTCAGCCAGAGCATCAGTAGTAACCATATAAGCACAAAGGACAGTAAATGAAGCCAATAATAGATAATTTAAGCTCAAGTCGAACATCCTATTATCCAAAGTAAAATAGATAATTTCGATTTACAAAGCACAATACTTTGGTGAATTAGGATGTTAACAAATTATGGATGTTACCTCAACCTTTGTCCTCACTTTGTCATTCTCTGGGAAAACGTACTTCAATTGTGGAGGCAGTTTTTTCACTTCCAGAGTGGGTTTTGGCATGCTAGTAACTTCACGTGCCCACTCTTCCTCGTCAGCCATCCTGGTAACAACTTCCTCGTGGCTTTGATACTGCTTCTCATCCTCAATTGCCCATTCTTCCTCAATTTCCACCTCCTCTGGCTGCAACGGCTCTTCAAGTGTCTCTCCCACCCAATTCTCAATAATTGGGTCACTTTCTAGAATAGTGACCGCCTGGACCTGATTGGATTGGTTTGGAAGTTCCCTCCATTGTTTGCACACCTCATTAACCAGGCTATTAACATGTCCCACTTGTGTCTCCAAACGCTGAAGTGAGGCGTCATAAGCATCCAAACTTTTGACGAACTTATCATCCCAAGTCGGCATTTGAGGTGGAGGTGGGCTCACGCGGTATGAATACCGAGGTGGAGGTGGTTGTTGTGAGTACCGACATCGCGGTGAAGGTGGTTGATCCAAGTATGGATTGTAGGATTGATCCTCATAGTGCGGCGGAGGTGGTTGATCCCAGATGGATTGTAGGCTTGATCCTCGTCATCATGCGGTGGAGGTGGTTGGTCCCAGTGGGGATCATAGTCTTGTTGCTCGGGGTAGGATCGTGGGCTCGATACTCATGGTTTGACGGGTATCCTCGAATAGTCGAACCGGGCCCTTCTTCGTAAGAATTTACCCAATCTGACGAACTTTCCCCCAACTGTTTGACCACATTCGCATCACCGATACCCCGCATTAATGACACACCAACAACAAAACAAGATCACACGCACTGTGGGAGAAAATAACCAAACAGTAATGAAAAGAAACACAGAACAAACAACACAAACAATACGCCTAAAGTTTTCCCCGGCAACGGTGCCAAAATTGATCGAGCTAAAAACACACTCAAATTCACTCGCAATCGTACGAGGTAATTGTAGCGTGATAAGTTAACCCAAGTCGTCTCTCAAGGAAAACTTAACAGGGCGATTGTTCGTGTCGCACACAGAAAGCAATTAAAACCTAAACATTCTAATGCCAACAAGGGTTTTGAAACATGCAGGAATAGAAATACGAGAAAATAAACAGCAACCTAAGCTAGGGGTTATCAATCCCGAGCTCAACTAATAAAGCATTAAATCAAAACCAAGGGTTGTCAATCCCTAGTTGAACTATGAAAGCAATAAAACGAAAGCATTAAACAAAAGCAATAGTAAACCTATACTTAGGGTTCGTCAAGCCCTAATCTAAGTCTACTTGTAAATGAACAATAAACATCCATCAACCAACAAGACATGAATTAATCGCAAGCAGGATAAATCAAAGCAATATAAATTGATAGAAACACGAGAACAATCCATTGTCACTATGGAATTGAATCCAACAAAAACCATCAAACGATAAGCTATGAAATTGATTCCAATAAAACTGATAAATCCAAAGCATAAATAGATAAACAAAATATTCAATGATGAAACTGAAAACAGGAATAAAAACTAGGATTTATCTGTATATGTGTCGTCGTTGAAAAGCTCCTGAGGATCAATGGTGAAGAACAGCCGCGGCTGCGGCCAAAAGAAAATTAGAACTGAGAGCTACGAACTGACCGAGTTTTGACCTAAACGCGCATATATATATTAAATGTAGGTGAGCACCGGTTTAAGGTGAGCGCGGGTTCAGAATACGTTCTGCCTTGAACTTGAACGCTGGCTCAGGGTGAGCGCCGGTTGAGATGTCACACCCCGACCTATCTAATCTTGTATTAACTGACAAATCGGAATGCGACGGGTGGAAAGAAAAGAAATGACTAACTATTTCAAGAGACTCGCCAATATAAACAGTTATCATTTTAAAGAAAGACGAGTCATCAGATCTGTGATTAACCAAATGATCAAAGTTTGATATAAATCAAACGCTGTTTAGCAACTGATACCATGGTCTTTGACATAAATTTGTACTTGTTTATCAAATGTCTAACCCATCAAGGCCCTGTTCATGCAATAAATTACAACTATGAATGAGTTTGGCTGCAAAAGTGTAGCTGAGTTTATGTGTGAAGACATAAACTTGGAGCAAAACATAGGACTTTACAAAATAGGTCTTCGCTCAGCATTCAATCTCCATTGTCATCTCCTGCACTACCTGCACATTTAGAAATACATGCAGGGCATGAGTACTTGATGCACTCAGTGGGCAATTGCCGAAAACAACTGAAACATGCTCTTAGAGCTATATAATCGACTTGCCACTTTCTTAGATTCACATGGGTTTTAAGAAATATCCTATGAATCATGCTTTAAGAAATTTCTTACTTCATGATCAATGCACGTGCTAACAATTCTAATCATAACATGTCTGCAGACAATCTTAAATAAACACCATATCTCGCACTCTTGTGTTGAGAAGTAGGC
Source organism: Salvia rosmarinus (assembly GCA_036937905.1). Classification (NCBI taxonomy): domain Eukaryota; kingdom Viridiplantae; phylum Streptophyta; class Magnoliopsida; order Lamiales; family Lamiaceae; genus Salvia; species Salvia rosmarinus. Next base: position 45,474,609 of record CM072813.1, read on the forward strand.
CTTCTTCTCAAACACCGTGATCGGCCATTTAGCTCACGATCATTCTGTGTACACAAACCTCATCGGCAGCTCGTCGAAAGATAGGGCCGATATCGTCCATCTCTCGTAGATAGGCAATATGCAATATGCTCAAAAACAGGCAAGTCAATTAACTTTATAAAAATTCACATGCTCATTATCATAAACTTGTGCACAAACATATTTTAGTTTAGAAAGCCCACCTGGAATATGGCTTACTTGAGACTTTTTGCCTTTCCTTTCTTGATCTCAATCTCGCTTCCACTTGCTTCTTCTCCTTAACAAAGAGATAAGAAGAATAAATACGGAAAAGAGGAACTAAGAGTTTCAAACTCTCGAGCCTCTACTAAAACTCTCGATACTCTATGATTAAGCTAAGTCGCTAGGTCAATGCATCCAAAAACTGAACTATTAAATGTATTCGTAAAGTATTTTATAAGGCGTTAATCTTTTCAATTCCTTATATATATATATATATATATATATATATATATAAGTTATCATATTATTATAATCAAATCTTTAACTTTCAAATCTTTTCCTTTGGGAACTTTGATCATGTAAATCTTGATCAAGTTATATACTCACAAGAATCTATGTTTTGAAATCAAACTTCAATTATCAAGTCAAAATCACAAAATCCTTTAGAAAACGCAAACAAACGAAATCTATCTTTTTCATATAAGCGTAGAAAAAATTTCAATAATTCAAAATAAGCTACTTTCATATACTAGATCATACTTATGAAATCACACAACTCAAATAAAATCAACACGAAAAGTTCTCGACATTCCCTAAACACTTTAATTTAGGGTTTTTCATATACGTTGGATTAAACTCCAATTTCTTTCACCAAAGACTAGCATGCATATATAATAGCATAAATACTAACGTCATTTAAACAAATCAAAGCCAAATCATCTTAAAATTTAAGGCTTAGTGTTCGGTCCTTATAGGGATTTTTTAGGGTTCGATTTTTATTTCCGAAATCGACTCTAAACATGCTCAAACGTCTTTAATTACATGAATACAAACTCAATTTAAGAAATCATAAACTATTCTTTCAAGTAAGAATTAGGGTTCTTACTAAAATTTGGGATTTTCTTGAAAATAACAAATCAAACCATAGATCAAACATAAATCACTTCTAAAAGGATAGATCTAAACATATATAAACTAAAGATCGAAGAACGAAAATGCTTGAAGCTAGGCCTAAAGTGGCCGAAACATATCAAGTTTGAAAAGGGAATTTTTCTTTGTTTTCACCACATAATAACACTTCTAATAGATAGATCTATGCATGTATAAACTAAGAATTGAAGAACAAAACTTGTAGAATATATGGCCTAAATGGCCGAAATATATTGGAGCTAGGGATGGATTTTTCATCATGATTTCTACTTCAAAACTTGAAATAAGTTAGTGATTTACCTTCTTAAGACGTTGATCTACCGATTTAAAAAGGATTGGGAGCTTAAATCTTGATTTTGGAAGAAGAATATTTGAGTGAGTGTGGTGTGTGTAGCTCTCGAAAATGAGAGGAAAAATGGGAGGAAATTTTGTGGAAAAGGTGAATCCTTGGAGGCTAAGCACATATTTATATAAAGCCCTATCTCACTATTTAACTCTTCTCTCATAAGCCATTGGAAAGCTTCTTTGATAAGCTAATATGTTCTAGAAAATTCTTAGCTTTCTTAATAAGCTTAGAATAATGATAACATAATATAACTTTTGAAATTATAAAATCAATATAAAGCAAATAGAATATAGAAATTTCTAGCGAATCGAAACTTCATAAATCACTCTTTCTAAGTAAACACTGAAATAGAATACTAATTGAAAGATTTATCATTCAATTAGTCAACTGTAAAATTCTATAATAATTCTTTGAGTTAAAACTTTATGAAATCTTATCTGAGGATGCATTTTCCCTAATCACTCATGTAATTAATTTCTAATTAATTACGTACTTAGCGCTTAATCAGAGCTATGAAAATCTGGGGTATTACATTCTCTTCCCCTTAAAGAAATTTCGTCCCGAAATTTTGTACCTCCGAAAAAAAACTCAGGGTACTTATTTCTCATCTAATCTTCTTGTTCTCATATCGCTTCTTCTAAACCATGATGCTTCCATTGGATTCTAACTAAAGGAATTGATTCATGCCTTAGTTCTTCTTCTTTTTGATCTAAGATGCTCGATGGCTTCTCTTCGTAGCTTCGATATTGTTCAAAAACAATATTCTCTTGATATATGATGTGTTTTGGATCAAACACATATTTTTGTAACTGCGACACATGAAACACATATGGATATTGCCGAAACTTGAAGGCAGAGCTAATCTGTAGGCGACTGATCTAAATCTTCTCTAGAATCGTACGGTTTAATAAATCTTGAGTTTCTTGGATTCTTTTCTTTATTTATCGTACGATTACGACCATTTCTTCAATCGCTTCTGGTCCAAGCACTTGTCTTTCTTCAACTTTGTCTCAATGAAGCGGTCATCTATTCTTTCTGCCATAAAAGGCTTCATAAAGCGTCATATAAATCGTTGCTTGGTAACTGTTGTTGTATGCGAAAATCAATCAATGGTAGGACTCGCTACCGTTGATCTCCTTGATCTAATATCAAGGTTCTGATCATATCTTCTAGCGTCTATATGGTCCTTTCGGATTGACCATCTGTTTGTGAATGCAACGCTATACTGTAATTCACTCTTGTGCTCATCTCTTATTGAGATTTCACCCAAAACGAGATGTAAACTTGGAGTCTCTATCTGAGGTGATTGAGACGGGTACCCAATGCAACGTTCTATCCGTCGAACGTATGTCTGAGTTAACTTGTTAACTCAATTCCACTGAGGAAATCTCCAGTGGTTGCAATTTACCATACGTTGCTGGTGCAAAGCTTTAATTTGTTGACACGTTAGTATTGATCAACAAACGAGGCTATCTCTCGCTTTATTCCTATCCACACAAACCTTTGCTTTAAATCTTGATACTTCTTTATGCTTACTGGTGTGCGGTGTAGGGCGTTTTATGAGCTTCACTCATAATCTCGTTCTTTAAATATTCATCATTGGGTACAAAATTCCTGGTTCTGAACATGATTGTGTTATCCCCAGCTTCATGCTATTCTTCTGGCCTTTCTGTTTTAATCTTAATTCATAGCTTCTCTATCTGTTCATCTTATCTTTGATCCTTCGCGATTCTTGTTCTCATATCGGGGTAACAACAAGAGCGGTCATAATCTCTTTTCGCAATCAGGTGGTAGCATCACTTACAAACTCATCTCTTCAAACTCTTTGATTAATTCTTCTTTCTGAGTAGGACGAATCCTCATTGGATTTGGCTTTTTCTTCTGAAAGCATCAGCGAAAACATCTGCTTTTCTAGGGAGATACTTGATCTCGCAATCATAATCTTTTACTAGCTCTTGCCATCTTCTCTGACGCATGTTCAAATTTTTTTCTATCCGAAGAAATACTTCAGGCTCTTGTGATCAGTGAAGATCTCACACTTGGATTCATGCAAAAAAAATGTCTCCGAATTCTTCAGAGCATGAACAATAGCTGTTAATTCTAGATCATATATAGGATATACGGGCTCTTGAGGTCTCAACTATCGTGAAGCATAAACTATCACTCTTCCTTCTTGCATCAGGACAATTTCTAGTTCACTCTTTGATGCATCGGTATACAGAGTATACCATTTTTCTGATTCTGATATTGCCAAAACTGGCGTGGTAGTCAATCTGTTCTTTAACTCTTGACTACTTTCATCATATTCTTGGGTTCGTTGCGACATAATTCCTTTTTGAAGGTACTGAGTCATAGTTCTCGCAATCTCGGAGAATCCTTCTATGAACCTTCGGTAATGTCCTGCTAAACCCAAGAAACTTCGAATCTCTATCTGTGTCGTCGGCGATTTCCAATCGCGTACCGCTTGAACTCTAGCGGGGTCGACTCTGATTCCATCTGTTGTAATGATATGTCCAAGGAAATTCACTTCCCTTGGGCAAAACTCAGATTTGCTAATCTTAGCAAATAGTCGTTCTATTCTCAACACTTGTAGAACGGTTCTCAATTGTTCTTCGTGTTCTTGCACATTCTTCGAGATAATTGTGGAAAACACAACTCATCAAATTCATAAGCACAGCTGGTGCATTCATCAAGCCACATGGCATTACTACGAACTCGTAGTGGCCCTACCGAGTTTTAAAAAAAACAGTCTTGGCTATGTCCTTCTGACGATACTTTGATAAAACACTGGCACCTTTCAGCTGATCGAACAAGTCATCTATCCTGGGTAAAGGATACCTATTCTTCAAGGTTAACTTGTTCAACTCTCTATAATCGATACAGATCTTTGGAGTTTCATCTTTCTTTTTGACAAATAGAATTGGCACTCCCCAAGGAGATACACTAGGTCGAGTACAACCTAGGTCCAAAAGCTTTTGCAATTGGATCCTTAACTCCTGAAATTCTTTGGGGCCATTCTATAAGGTGCTTTTGAAACCGGTGCTGATCCTGGTTCAACTCAATGGAGAAACCCTAATTGTCTGTCCGAAGGTAGCCCTGGTAATGTTTCAGGAAAACATCCTGAAACTCTCTAACCACGGTACATCTCTTACCTTCTTCTCGGACTTGACATCGACATTCAGATATACAAGGTAAGCACAATCTTCCTCGTTATTCATCAGCTTTTCGGTTTGTAAGGCTGAGATCATAGGAACATGGCTTCTTCTCTTCTTAATACCATAAAACAGGTAGGTTCTCTTTCTGGTGGCTGAAAAGCTATTTCTCTTTGCTTGCATCATGTCGTTGCATAATGCGCTATCAACCAGTACATTCCTATATAAGATCCACGTCCTTCGTGTGAAACAGCTGCAGCGATCTCGCTCTAAGCTTAAGGGATCCTAATTCAAAATCTAGGTTAGAACATACGTGCATGTTAACGATAGCTCCATCCAACGGGGTAAGCACGTTTAAATCTTGTGCAGCACGTTCGTTGTTGAGCTTAAGAACATCTGCCAAGTTGCTTGGCATTCTTCTCAGGTTGTTTTTAAGAGAGGGCGTATGCTCTTTGATATAGAGGTTGGTGCGGTCGAGGCGTCGGTGATTGCGGTTACGGCGATGAAGACGGTTGCGATTGATGTAGCGGTATCTCGATCTGATGAAACGGTTACTTTGAATATCCACTTACGGCTTTCATTGGTTGCGTCTATCTCAGATGATTCTGTTTTCCTCCGTCACTAGCTGTTCTCTAATGGTTCAAAAATTATTTGCATAGTGGCCCACTTGTCCACATGCATAACAACTATTACTTCCCCGTCTGCAAACTCCAGAATGTACTCTGTTACATTTGGGACTCGTTTGCATTCTTGACTGACTTGGGAAAGATTTTCTCTGCGTAGACTGATTCGGTTTCTGCTGTCATCTCTTGTTTAGGAGAGTCTTGTTCTCCTAATTCTTTTTCCTTTTTGACTTCTGATTTGGAAGAAGAAATCTTGGTGAGGCTTGCCAAAATGATTCTGATCTCTTGGCGTAATCTAGCTCAAAACAATTCTGCCATTTTCTCATCTGTCTCAACTTTTAAAGGAGCATGACGACTAGATTGCAGAATTCACTATTATATTCTGCCACAGTCTTTTTGCCTTGCTCAAGTTCGAAAATTTCAATCTCTTTTTGCTGTTGTAACTTTGAGGTATATACTTCTCAAACAATTCTCTCTTGAATTGTTCCCACATAAAATTCTCCAATTGCTCAGGAGTAAGAACTTTCTGATGCAGAAAAAGCTCTGCAATTCTACGATCTATTTGAGAAGGAGAAGGTACAGGTAAATCTTAAGAAGAATTTGCACTCTCTGGTTCTTCCTCTTCAGAATATTTACAAAAGCTAGGAAGACTTTGCAAACTGAAGGTTCCAAGCATATAAATGCTTTGGTATCTCGGCAAAACATATTCGGTACGACTTCTCAAGCACACCACCGCATCATAAGTGTAATACCCCGATTATTTAAAAACCTAATTACGATATTAATTTCGTAAATTAGAGTTTTATTATGATTTATGGATTATTAAAATATCGAATAATGATTTTGATTATTTTGGAATAATAAATTCCTATGATTTATTCACTAATGATTGTGAATTGATAAATACGATATTTCAACAGTATAATTTTTCAACGTCGATTACGTATCGATAATTGAAATCTCGTAATCCTTTCTAAGTGTTTAAGCTTAGAGTTAAATTCCATTATTATTGGAATGATTTAATAAAGTAATTACGACTTTATTTCGACCATTTTGATATGGGTCGATTTTGAACGTTTTGAGACGTTTTGAACGTCAATGTTTTGAGATGACTTGGAAATCAAGTCTAATGATCAAGGAATTATGATATTTAAATTCCTATGATTATTTTATGGAATTAGAATATTATTTAGCATTGAAATAATGCTAGAAGATTTTGGAATAATATTTTGAACAATTGTGAATTCTCGAAAACCCTAAATCGAGAATTAGGGTTTTACCTATGGATTAATTCCAATAATTTTCCTATGCTATAATTTATCATCTAAGTCATATATTATGATATATATCTATAAATAGCATGAAAAATAAATTTTGGCCCTAAGAATGGAAGATTGCGTGAATATGCTAAATGTATTAACATAGAGCCATTTTTTATTTTCATCTTCCAATTTGTGTTGACCAAGTAAAATATATTCTACACAATAAACAAGATCATTAATGGGAGAATCAAGTGGGATACCTTATGTTCTTGTCATAGCCGTATTTTGTGGACTAAAAGTGAGAAGAAAATGTTGGACTCTTTAATTTGATTTTGCTGCATGTGTATAAGAAAAAAAAACTTAAAATTTAAAATCCTTCCTTTTTCGCAAGAAGGCCGCGACGATGCAAGGATCCAAGTGATGATCTTATTTTGCTTCCTTCAAGGTGTAGTAAATGTGTGTAAGAGATACTTACACCATGACATAATGCATTATGAGTCATAGAAGAAAATTTTGTATTCCTTGTGTGTGTGTGTTGTGTCGACGACTATTGCCTCAAAAATGCAAAGGATTAATTTGTTTTAACCAAGAAAACTTTATACATAGTTAATATGATGATGTATACAAGTATGAGTCATAAAGCATAAAAATTGTCTTGCAATTGTATTTGTGAGAGAAAGAACCGAGATCAATAAGTTGTAAAGTGCTATGTATTCATTCATTTAGCATAAGTAAAGATACTACCTCAAACCAACTCACTTCTCTTTCTCAAAACCTCACTGCCGTGAGCTTCCTCTAAGAAAAACAAGGTATGTTCTTAATTTTTAAACCCCAATCCCTTGATATAAAAATCCTTGCACAAATAATCCAAGCCGATTAAAAGGTTAGGCTTTTAACGAGCTTCGATTATACGTTAGAATTTTAAATTTCTAATGGTTAGATTAAAATTTCAAGCATGTGTTCTTAAGTAAGAAAGTATGCTAAGCATGATACTTGTTCACTAATAATGTGTATTAAGAGGATCTATAAGCATGTAACATGTTTAAAATTTAATTAATCATGTTATGAAAAATTATGATGATGATCGAAATTGTTGTTGAATGATTTAAGAATGGATTGATGATATATGATGTTGTAGGAGCCTATAGTGATTTATTGGGAAATTTCTAAAAATCCTAAGCTATAGTTTCAATATTATCGAAAATGCATGAAGTATGCTATGATGATGTACAATTTTAATTTGAGAAATGTAATGGCATATTAGTGATCTAGAGCATTAATTATGTATTACATGAATTTACTAAAATTTTTGAAGAATTAATGCTCTTGAAATGGCCGAGAGGTATGTGATTGAGTGTATTGATATGTACAAATTGATAATCTTGGATATTATGAGGTATTAGTGAGTTAGGATGATAATTAGACATTGTGGTTTTTAATTAGAATTTTAGGAAATTGTTTGGGTAAATTTTAGAAAATAACCGAGAAGCATTAGTGTAGGGAAAATGATGTCAAATTTTCCTATAGCTCATATTAATACATATTATGGACCCTATGATAATATCGTGTATCATATGAATTTAGAAGAATTTTAGAAAAAAGTTTGAGAATTAATTGTATAAGGGCCGAGAGTTATGGTGGAGGAATTTGGGGTTTTAAATTCTTTTATTCAAGAAAATCATATATTATATGATTAGAATATATTTTGGACCCATTAAGAATTTATGGATTTTATAAACATAGTATACTATGTTTATTTACTTAAACGTTATATTAAATAACGTTAGAAATGAAAAATATTTTTTAAAGTATTAGTTGATTGATATTAAAGAAAAATATTAATCAAGCTTATCGATTTGTGTGAAAAATAGAGGATTAAAATTTTATGAAAAGAAATATTGAAATTATTAATTTAATGTGTTAAGGAAAGTCAAAATGTTGACTTTTGATACAACGTATGGAATACGTTGATTAAATACACTAATACGTGGAAAACGACAATTTTATAAGAATATCTCAAGTGTGAGAAAGATTTCATAATTGAAATCATTTTATTAAAAGATGTTATTACACGTCGAATGTTTAACCTAAATGGTTAATATGAGATCAGATCATATTACGTCTCTCTCGAAATACGAGAATTATTTTATTAAAATACGCATTGAAACGGCGTATTGAAATTTGTTAAGAAATTCGAGTTATTATTTTATAAATTATCAAAGTTGGTTAAACTTTGATATCCTCAAAAAATGTGCCGACGTACTAAAATACTTTTTACGTAAAGGTTGGACACGGACGTGACGAGTTGACAAAGCAAGAAATCGTTTAAAACGATCTATAGTCCAGGTGGGCTTTTCTTTCTCCTCGAGGATAAAATGTTTATCAAATATTTATTTACAATGCTTTCTGTTGAGAAATGACGTTGAAATGATTACCTCCCCAAAGTGTTTATGTTTTTATGTATGATCTTATCAGTAATGTTGGTTCGCTACCAACATATTATGAATGAAATGATGATGAGGAGAATGTTTATGAGGTGAAATGTTTATGAGGATTATATGGGATGGTATTATATGAGGAGGATGGAATGATTATATTGTTATGAGGAGGATGGAATGATTATATTGTTATGAGGAGGATGATGTGATGATATAAAAGTCGTTGGCTCATCACCAACGTATTATGATGCTATGATGATAATTAAATGTTGTTGGTTCGCTACCAACGAATGATGAAATTATGATAATGTTATATGAGAATTGATAAGGATCATACAGACAGAAAATATGTCTGGCCAGACGACCTTTTTGGAAATAAGAAAATGTTTTAAGTAAGCACGAGTATTTTCACTAAAACCTCGTGTATTACTAATGGGGCATAGTAATTTAAAGTTGGTAAAATGTTTTTGGCATGAGTCCACTGAGTGCATTCTTGTACTAAGTCCTGCATGTTTGTTTTTAAATGTGCAGGTTGAGCAGATGATGGATGGAGATGTGTCGGAGCAGTCGGAACCCCCTTTTTAATACGATATATTAGAAACCTTGAATACACATCGTCATATGTGTATTCACACGTTTTTCCGCTGCAATAGAATTAAATTATCTTATGATGTTGTTAGTTGAATACTTCGTAACATATGAGTTTTGTACATATATTGGTTAAAGCTTCCTGATTATTATTCCAAGTATTAGTCCTTGTTAATCCGTCCTTAGGATTAGAGGGTCATTACAAAATGGTATCAGAGCGGTTCGCTCTTTGAATCCAAAACCTCCTTTCAGAATTAAGTCTAGATTGAGTCACTACACTTCTAGAAATCAGCCGACACTGCTTGACACTCCATCACATCAAACTCAACTGGAAAAAGGTAAATGATTTTCTCATCTTTGAAAAGAAAAGTTTGAGATTTATAAATTTGATTTTGGTGTCGATAGAATATTATCGACAAATGATTGGTGTCGATAGAACATTATCGACAAATGATTGGTGTCGATAGAACATTATCGACAAATGATTGGTGTCGATAGAACATTATCGACAAATAAAATGAGAAAGGTTGTAAATAACCATGATTGATTGATTGATTGAAAAAAAAGAAAATTCGCAAGAAATGCGTATGTTTAAAACGAACTATGTTCGTCATATTTGAAATTTTATTCTTCAATTCTCAATATTGTTTTGATTAATGACTATGTCATCCCAAATGAAACATAGACTTAATAAGAAGCATGATCTCATTTGCGAAAGAACATAGGAAGATGATTTATTAGAATTTTATTCCATCTTGAGAATCTCGAATTGATAGACGAGAAGAAAATTCAAGCTCAGAAATGGAAAAGATGTCAAGATGATGAATGTCACTATGCGATAAGTGACACGAGAATGATCTTTTTATTTGGAAGTTCACGCATGACGGAACTCCAAATCAACTATGACTCTTCGTTGGAAACGAAGTAGAAATGAGATCGAAGAATTAGTGAGAGTCAGTTAAAGACTGAACTCGCGATCATGCTCAGTCGACTTCGACCTCGGCTTCGGCAACAGCAGGTGTGACCTCCACCTCGCCAAATTATCTTGACCTCGGCGTTGACCTGTACGCCTTTGGCTTTGACGTCGGCATTATCATGTACGACTTCGGCGTCGACATGTACGCCCTCGATTGCGGCGTCGATACCTTAAACTTCGGCTACGAAGTCGGCTTAAATGACTTCGTCATTATGTCAATAACCTCGACAATGACCTCGGTATTGGCAAATGACTTCGGCAACAACTTCGACATCGGTATCACTTACGACCTCGGTATCCCGAGCTCGTCATCAGCCAAACTGTTTTGCGCAATGTTTTTGTTTTAGCCCGTTATCCTTCGTTAGAACTCCGATTTACGAACGGGTTTCTCCTACGTACTCCTATCACAGAGTAATATACTTCTTATGAAGAACCAAAGCCCTGATTCCTTCTCCAGAATTGACGAGAGTCAGTTGAAGTTAGTTTATAGTTTTATAGAATGGGAATTTTCAGTGCGATTAGAATCTTAGAATGATACTAGAAAGTAGTATTCCCAGTAGTACAAGAAGCGCTATGACATATAGGGGAACCTTTAATGATGACCTATAATGTGTTATATAAAGTTTTAAATTCTTTTCATTACCAAATTTCTGTCATTGAGTTTAACTCTATGACCTAGTTCAAATTGAGAAATCATTTGAGTTCTCACTTTTTCTGAAGAAAATTTTCAACCCGAGAATTTATAATTTGTCCTTTCAAAACCAAATTCTTGTGTGACTGAGAAAATATTTGTGATGGGTCTGGCTAGCCCATATGACCAAAGAAATCTCAGTAGTCGTCATTCTGGTCTTCGGACCCTAGATCCTAAATTATTCAGTTCAAAGAATATATGGATTCAATTGAATGTTATTTTGGTTTACGAACCCATATCTTTTGAAAGTCGACATGAATAATTTTCTTCAATTCCGGAGACCAATAGGTGAGATGAAGGTTGACTTATCTTGTCACCTAAGTTTTGAATTAGTAAAGTGATAGACATCAAGGAGATATGATGCAAATAAGATCTCGATGAGACGAGATATTTTCCTATGATGCACATGGATGCAATGACCCCTGATGGGCATATCAGATATTGATAACAGTGAAGTTATATCTTCATGTGACTGTTATGATAATGAAATGTTATGAATGAGATACTCTTTAGCATGGAATGCAAGAATTGAAGAAAAGGGAAGTGCATGATATCCTTGGGATATAAATTTCCTTATTATGACATAACGAGAGAGATTACAACTTATCTTTAAGATAATTGATTGTCCTTAAAACCTCCTTTAGGTTGGACATGTATAAAGAATGGAGATGCACAATATTCTTTTCAAAGGATATATATGTAAAGAAGCGATAGCATCTCAGATAACGAATCTCTCGTTTTATACCTCAATCAATGAGATTATGCTTGAGCATAATCAATTCCAAGTAATTGAGACTTGGTTAAACCAATGATAATGAGATTGAGGAATTATAATCTTTGAGATGTGGGAACAACTAGGATAGCCCTCGCATGTAAATCAAGTATGGAGAAAATATCTCCAAAATGAAGACATGGTTATGAGATGCTTGGAATTTAAGTTATGGTATACAAATGTACTACCTTACCAAGCTATATGACAATAATGACGGTTCTAGTCCTGAGAGTAAGAACCGAAGTATAATGAGAGTAATATTACTTTCTGACACCATGCTCAAGAAAAAGGGACAAAAGTCAAAAATAGCTGAAGAAATTACGAGCTATACAATTATGAGATAGCCACAATATGAAATAAGTTTCAGCAATATTATGACTTCGATAGGTAAAGTAATTCCTTTGAAATAAAGAAGCAGAGTAAGAAACAGATTCATTATTTGAAATGGATCTTAGTACTCTAAATTGTATTGACACAAAACACTTGTCTTGTGTGTCTTAGAAATTAACAAGCAAGATAGCTTCTTTAGACTTTTGCAAAGGAAATGTTTTTTTTTTCAAAAGAACAAATGGAAAGATTCACATGGAAGAATCTTAAGGTGAATCTAATTGCAAATCTTACCCCTCATACTTTTGTGACGATCAATAAAGTGGAATATTAAGTATCTCTGACATGGGAATGAAGCATTCATCGAATGTCGAGAAAATTGTAAAGATATTTGACGTCAAGGCAAAAGTATAATATGTCCCCAGTGGACAAAGGATTTTATCCTATGCAAAATTGCATAATGAATCAATAAAGATTAAGAAGAAATAACTTATATCCAAAAAGGGATATTACAAACGATGGCACTGAATGCCAGTACAAGGATTTTCTCTAGAAAAAAGTTTAAAGTAAGGATATATGAGATATATATTCCTAAGATTGATAAAGTGAAAAGGAAATTGAATCATTCATACTGGATCAGAGATGAATGGTAGTGTCAGATACATTACGATCTCTACGATGAGATTAAGTTATCAAGATATTAGTATCAAGGATAGGTCGATATAAACCTAATCACATAATACTATTGATAAAAGCATAATAGTACTGACACCGGGAAGGATATGATTAACGAGGTAACAGAAGGCCATAGCAAGGGAACATAAGGTCCCAAGGGAAAGGACAATGGTGTATGAAATAGATGTTTAATTGAACAGACGAGAACACCGTAGACCAGAGCCTATACTTCGCACCGAAAACAGGACGAACAGAAATCAGGAAGGCCTGATAGATATGAGAAAAATTTCTCAGAATACCTATAATTTTTCTGTTCGATATAGGTGCTTCATTTTCTAACATCGCACAAGTATGCGTAGAAATGATAGAACCCAATTCAGGGTAAACGAATCGAGAAATGAAAATCTCTTCACCTATACGAGAATTATGGCCATCACAGGTGTTGCTCGAGTTTAGAATTGGACCTAGGATCGCCTAAGGCTCTAACAAATGAGTTAGATCATAATATCTATGTGGAGCGTAGATATAATTCAAGGAATGTGTTTTGAAAATGGATGTCACTCACGTGATCGTAAGCACGGACATAGTCCTTCCATTTGAAATTCTATGCAACGGGATTTTGGATCCTCAATTGCTTTAATTTTGGTTGGCTCATCTAAAACTATCAGTTACGAGATGGTAAGAAGATGAAGTGTTACAAGTAAAAGTTAACCCCAAGGCCTACAAGTTTAGAGCTCACACATAAGTATCGACTTTCTTATTATAAATTGGGCATGGATTATGGCGGTTTTGGAGGAATTTCTACACCTTTGGATGGATGCCCGTAACTATGGAGAGATGGACGAGGATGGTATCCAACGACTTATCCGTGGTTTGCCAATTGATTGGCGTGATCTGCAAAAGAAGTATCAAGAGAATATCTTCTTCGGTAGAAATTCCAAGGCTTGGGCGGACTTATCAGGATTTGTCAACATGCTCAAGTATACATATAATGCGTGTGGAATGGCACCCACGGGTACTTGTCCCGGTCCCGGCAAGTTACACAATGGGTATAAAGAAATGGTTGTACCACGATGTTCCAAATGCCGCCCACGTCCTGTGCCGTCTATTATACCAAAAGAGACGAGAATGGCAAAGGACGAGATCTTATCGCCTCAAGGATTAAGGAAACTACCGTTATCAAATCGACCATACTTTCGATAAAAGTAACACACACGGAATCAAAAGTAACAGGGAGTAGTGTGACCCTTGGCTATTTGAAAGAGAAAGATCGTCGGATATATATAAGCAAAACGTGCACGAAAATAGGCAAGTTTCAAAGCGAAAGGTGCGATTCGACGAAGGCCACTCAGAGACATAGAGTCCTATGATAATATGAGACTCATATGTAAATGGTGGCTTATGTGTAAATGGTATCTGATGTACGAAAGCAAAATTGTTCCGAATAAGATATGGTTACTATGAGATTATAGTCATGCTATTCGGACAAGCTAGTACACCAGCCCTATTCATGAACCTCAAAAATCGAGTGTTCCATATGTACTTAGACAATTTTGTCTAAATCCTTATGAATGATGTTCTTATCCATATGAAGGACGAGAAAGAACATAAAGAACATCGAAGGACTGTATTGCAGACTTTTAGAGTCGAGCAAAATTTTGCCAAGTTCAGTATATGAATTTCGGCTTAAAGAAGGAATATTCCTTAGACACATGATGTCTTCCGAAGGAATCAAATTTACATGGGCAAATGAATGTGAGGCCACTTATTAAAGTGAGAAAGATGATAGTCAACGCACCGCAATGACTTAGACCTCATAAATAGAATTACCCAACTTATGACTTGAAATAGCAGCAATGGTATAAGTACCAAGGTCTAGGAGACATCACTCATATGAAATAAGTTGGGGATTCTTCACAAATAATAAAAGTTTGAATTATTTCTTCGAGCAAGAGACTTAAAATTGATATAGAAAAGAGGGCTTGAATCAGTAAAAGATTCCAATTGTGATATAAACTATCACCTATGAAGGGCTGAAGGGTTTTTAAAAGAGGCGCCTGACAATGTCATATTGTCTAAGGAAAGGTTATATATATATTTCAAGCAGTAATAAGCTTAGAAATGAAATCATGAATGAAGCTCATGATATTCCTCATACCACCCACCCAAGCAGCATTAAAGTACATTATGATTTACGAGAAAAATTAGATAGTAAAGAATGAAATGAGCTATAACCTCATTGACGAGCATTGTCTCGGTTATAAGAGGTGAAGGCATTATATCGATGACCTTATAAAAGGTTATAATCTCTAATGAGATACAAATGAAAATGAAATGACATAACAATAGATTTTTATGTCAGGTTTTGCCAAAGTCATAAAGAAATAACACTACTATATGGGTAGTAGTGGATTGACTCACCAAATATGCTTATCTCTGCCTATCCAGATGACTCAGAGATCTGAAAATTTTATCTCAGTCGTACAAAAAGAAAATCGTATCTTTGCAAGGGGTACCAAAACCTATCACTTCAGATAGAGATTCCAAGTTTACCCCTAGAGTTTGAGCTAGCTCACCAAAAAGGGAGTTATGCACGATATTGAACCTTATCGTAGATGTCCCCACATGGACAGATGGACGATAAAAAGGACAATATGAATGTTTAAAGATACGATGAGAACATTAATGTTTAAATCAAAGTACAAGTGAGAACATGTTTTACCACTTATTAAGTTTATGTACGACCATAACTGTCAAGCAACGATTGACATAGCCACACGTGGCATTATATGGAAAGAAATATCGACCACCACTTTATTGTAATAAAGTAGGTGAGAGAAAGTATAAGGTTTTGACAACGTAAATGAAACGATTAAGATATTTGCCAAATAGGGCAAAGACTGAGAAAAGCTCAGTACAGACAAAAGTCTTACGCTGGTACGCGTAGATCTGAACCGCATTTTGAATGCGAAAATGAAGTTCCTTGAGATTTCTCCATCGAGGGAAATTATAGTGGTATCAGAGCATATTGCTCTCTGAACCCTAAACTTTCTTTCAAAAGTTGAGTCTAGATTGAGTCACTAGACTTCTAGAAATCATCTGACTACGCTCAACACTCCAACACATCCAAATTTCAACCGAAAAAGGTAAATTATTTTCTCATCTTTGAAAAGAAAAATTTGAGATTTATGAATTTGAATTGTGTCGATAGAATATTATCGACAAATGATTGTATCGATAGAACATTATCGACAAATGATTTATGAATTTGATTTGTTGTCGATAGAACATTATCGACAAATGAAATGAGAAAGGTTGTAAATAACCATGATTGATTGATTCATTGATTGAAAATTTTTCGCAGGAAATGCGTATGTTTAAAACGAACTATGTTCGTCATATTTGAAATTTTATTCTCATTTCTCAATATTGATTTGATTTATGCCTATGTCATCCCAATTGGAACATAGCCGTAATAAGGAGCATGATCCTTATTAAAAGAACATAGGCGAAATAAGAAGCATGTTCACGAGTTACGAAAGAACATAGAAATGCAGAATGTACAATTGCATCCCATTGCGAGCGAAAGCAAAAATGGATTTGAAGAACTTCATTCCATTATGGGATTAAAAGGTTAAAAGCTAAAAAATAAAAAAAAAAAAATCGAAGTGCCGACCTCATAATGACGACCTCGAAGTGCCGACCTCAAAATGCCGACCTCGGGAAGCATAACGACCTCAGAATATCATGCAAAATAAAAGCTAAGGCATTTGAGCTAGGCGAAGAGCTCAAAATAAAAACTAAGGAATTTTCACCTCGGCAAGAGCGAACTGCTTCGCTTAGTGATTTTATTTTGTCCAATCTCCTTCGTTCGGACTCCGATTTGTGCATGGGTTACGACCACATACTCCTGACACACTGTACTGTATTTCTTATGAAGGACCGAACTATTGATTCCTTCTCCAAAATTTGCTAGAGTCAGTATAGTTCACCTCGGCCATTTCACCTCGGCAAGGGCGAACTGCTTCGCGCAGTGATTTTATTTTGGTCCGATCTCCTTCGTTCGGACTCCGATTTGCACATGGTTTTCCCACATACTCCTAACACACTTTAATATATTTCTTATGAAGGACCGAACTCTTGATTCCTTCTCCAAAATTCGCTAGAGTCAGTAGAGTTCACCTCGGCCATTTCACCTCGGCAAGGGCGAACTGCTTCGCGCAGTGATTTTATTTTGGTCCGATCTCCTTCGTTCGGATTCCGATTTGCGCATGGTTTTCGCCCACATACTCCTAACACACTGTACTGTATTTCTTATGAGGGACAAAACTCTTGATTCCTTCTCTAAAATTCGCTAGAGTCTGTACAGTTTCACCTCGGCCATTTTCACCTCGGCGTTGACTTGGTCAAACTTTCACCTAGTCACCTCGGTGTTGACTTGGTCAAACTTTTACCTCGTCACCTCGGAATTTTTTACCTCGGAATTTCACCTCGGCGTTGACTTGGTCAAACTTTCACCTCGTCAACTCGGAATTTTCACCTCGGCGTTGACTTGGTCAAACTTTCACCTCGTCACCTCGGCATTTTCACCTCGGAATTTTTCACCTCGGAATTTCACCTCGTCACCTCGGAATTTTTCACCTCGGCAAAGACGAACTGTTTCATGCAGTGATTTTATTTTGGTCCGTTCTCCTTCGTTCGGACTCCGATTTGCACACGGTTTTCACCTACGTACTCCTAACACATTGTACTATATTTCTTGTGAAGGACCAAACCCCTGATTCCTTCTCCAGAATTCACGAGAGTCAGTACAGTCCACCTCGGACAGTTCACCTCGGCGAATGTGAACTGCTTTGCGCAGTGTTTTTGTTTGGATCCGTTCTCTTTCATTCGGATTCGATTTGCACATGGTTTTCGCCTATGTACTCTAACGAACTGTACTATATTTCTTATGAAGGAAGACCCCTGTTTCCTTCTCCAGAAATCACGAGCCAGCAGAAGCTAGCTCATAGTTTTATAGAACTAGAATTTAGTTATGTGATAAGATATTTTTTATCTTGCTAGATAGCAAGTTTCCTAGTATGGTAGGAAAGCTACAACGTCGTTGTATATGAGAACAATTTCCATATAACATTTATCTGCTTATCGAGGTGTTTGGATTGTTTATCCGCTTTATAGACACATCCGGTTTATCCTTTTGCTCTATAGATCGTTAAGTTTAGTTTTATCCGTATCGGATATCATTATTTAGTTTGACTTTTGATCGTTTATGCGTGATAGATGGCGGGACTCGACACACCACTAGGCGGAGGCTAATACCGAGGGCCACCTCGGAGATTATTCACAGTGCCGTGGTTACCGGATGTGTTGGGGATGATCTCGGAGAGTTTCTCATGCACTACCTTCGTCATTGGAGGGGCGCGCGAGCATGGGTGGATCGATTTCGATGGCGTGAAGCGCCTTGGCCACGCGCTTGCGGTGGGCGGGAGGATTATGCACGGAAGTGTCGGGAGATTATATCTACCGTTATGGTGGTGACTATGATCGATAGCGGATCTACCGAGATTTGTGAGCCATCGACCTCGTCTTGACATCTCACGGTAGCACCGAGGCCCTATCTCCTCCGAGGAATATACATGGCGTGACGAGTCACCCGAGTGGCTTTACTCCGTCGAGTGGACCCGTGGTACCAGTTCCCGGAGGGCGGGGTAGGCTTGCAGAGATAGAGAGGCGTCTCGACCCGAGCTTTGGGGATGCCAAGTTTCTCCCTTTGTCTATTGGACACCCCATACACCCGCCGCTTCCCATCTTGCCGCCTATGACAGCGCCGGTACCTCCAGCTGAGCCGTACCGACTGACGGCCAGGATGAGAGTATCTGATGCCCGTGATGACATCAGTCCGATCCGCGACATTCCTATGGTTGGGAATGATGGGGCGGGGCCATCCAGAGTACGCCGCCGTGAGGAGTCGGATGACGACGACTCCGATATGATTCAGACGATGAGGAGGATCCTGAGGAGGATCAGTATGACGATGAGTGATACACCTGATGACCAGCCTAACTAGAGCTTAATCCGTATGTATATAGTCCAGTATGTGTGTAGGTTGCTTTGTGTTTTGAAAGGGGAAGTGAACGTTTGTACTTTGTATTATCTTGTAATCCCGTATGTTGTTGGATGCGGGTTAAGCTTTTGAGATGCCATCTATTGTACATTATCTCTTTTTGTATCAACTGTTGTACGAAATAGTCCTCTTTGAGGCACAAATTTCTGACGTATATATATGATAACCCCGAAGTGGGCTTTTGCGGCAGAAATGATTATTGTGATGGATAGCTTGGTTTAAAGCTGCTTTACAAAAGAAATTGTGTGATGATATTGTATATGTTAATTGTGAAAATGATTTTCAATATTTATTGTATGTTTAAACAACAGAATGCCGCCAAGACGGGATCCTGCACAAAGAGGTAGGGGAAGGGGAAGAGGTAGAGGCAGAGGAAGAATTCCTGTACCAGAACCTGCTAATATACCACCACCACCACCTCCACCCGATCGTAGGATCGAAGAATTATTTCTTAGGCAGAACCCACCTTCTTTTGATGGAAAAGGGAGCCGAGATAATGCCGAGCAATGGATAAGGGCTATGGAAAGGATATTTGATTTTCTTGATGCACAAGACACGAACGCAGCTGTCTGTATTACTTTTCAACCGACAGACACGCCGACTTTTGGTGGGAAGCCCGACGGAAGATTTTATGTAGGATCGATAAATGAGTTCACTTGGGAAGAATTTAAAGAGGAGGCAGTATGAAAATACGTTCCAAAAGTTATCGGAAAATGAAGGAACAAGAATTTTATAATCGAAGCAGGAAAAGATGTCCGTAATAGATTATGATCGCACTTTCGCGATATGTCCCGATATGCCCCGATCGGTGAATACGGATATGAAGATGGCGTAAAAGTTTAGGTGCGGATTGAGGTCGAGATAAGAATGTCTCTAGCCGATCATGGAAATCGACTTACAATCAAGCTCTCGGATGAGCTTTGGACATCGAGCGACCATGCCGAAGAAAAGTCA